>VMYD01000035.1:2400000-3600000 GCA_007663325.1 Eucalyptus pauciflora
AGGATGCGATAATGGAGGGCTTCCGCTTTTTAGCCTAAAAGAACAATTTCCAAAGAATTTAGTTGACTAGTGTGCTTTGCGACCAGTTAGGAAAACTTCATAATTTCAAAGCATTGATTATTTATAATGCATTAACAAAATCCCTACACATGCCATGCCGTACATAGTCTCGTCAATTACGTCTTGATAGCTAATTGATATCCCGAAAGAGCAGAGAATCGACGTTGCAGTGGAATTATGAGTGGTTCAAAATGCATTCTGGGGTCTCGTAGCCTCTTGAGGGTAGGGTAGAGTTCCCTCTCTTTTCTGGCGAACGCTTTTGGGACCGATGGTTCGACGGAAGCTTTTATCGAGTGTACTGCCATTTGGTCTGTCTAATTAATTAATGGAGAATCCAGGCCCCCCAGGGCTTCTTTAAGTATTGTACCACATTATATTTAAATAATACGAAAGAAGAGAAAAAAAAAAGGACTTCCCTATTTCATTAAGATGGGAGTAGATAGGCCTTGTTACCTTAATGGAGTTCGTAAGAACTCAGACCAAGTAGTTTATCCCAGTATATTTAGGCTTTCTTACCATCAAGTGCAAATAATTTCATATTTAGATCTACTTTTTATTTTTGCGCAAGAGAGAGATTGTTTGCTTTACATTCTTGAGTGATGCGAAGGATTCTCAAGATTTGTTGTTAACTTGCTAAGATGGTCTTTTGGTAATCAGGGAGACTTCTCCCACCAGTAACATTCCTAGTCAGGTTTCGCACGCATGGTCATACGGAAATCTTAGAGCGACCGTAGAGACGGTGTTCTAAGTATCTTCTCCGTAACAGCTACAGCTGCGAAACAGGCGCGTTGCTACCGGTCATGGACCGACCATTAACCAAAAAGATTGCTCTCCTGAAAGCTCCAACGGCAAAAGGCCGGGGGTTCTCCTTAGCAGAAACTCGCGTTGGAATCTAATTTACACTGCATGCATGGTTTGGGCTTTTGTCCAGGTCTCGTTATAAATGAGAATTGACAGATGGAAGCCAGTCTCTGCTCACCTGCACCTGCTGCCATAACCAGAGCATGGAGTCTCAGTTGTAGTCCTCGCAACCGTCCAAGAAAACACAAACCCATTAAATGTATTTGTGGCCGCGTCTGCTTTCCCAGGGACCCGAATTTCGTTCATGCATCGAAAGAGATTTCTCAACGTTTAAGAGACCTGGAATCAATCGGAGCTTCGCCCCGCAGAGACGAGAGTTATGTCTCGCGCTGCATGATTGGTCCCCTGTTCTCTTAGCTGGAGATGGTTCAATCACATTCACCTTTTTTATTAAGTTGCGTGCAGTTCTTTCCTCGTCCCGTGAACATTATGTATCGAGTGTACAGCTTTGACTCCATTTTTTTCCTTTTGGCAACATCTTGCGACGTCCTTCAAGCTCTTCTCGTAAAGCGGGAAAAGGACACCCGGTTGTTTTAATTTTTGTACGACGTTCATTTATGTGTCGTGGCGCTTACTTAAGTATTGCAATCTTTTTTTCAACCATTTGAGTGACATTACTTATATATGACGTTCACTTAATGCCATAATTTTTTTTGCTATTACTTGAGTGGTATAACATTTTAGAAATGTTTACCACAAATGTCATGCCATTTTAAATTTTTGGCACTTGAGTGAACTTTTCTAAAAGAATTATGACATTTAAATGATCAATTAAAAGTTATGGCATTCAAGTGAACGCTTTTTTAAAAATTATAGAACTCAAATGGTTGGAAAAAAAAAGTTATGTCATTTAAGTGAGCGCTATACGAAAGTTATGACACTTATAGTATCGTTTTCCTCTTATAAAGTTAATTCGTTTTGGGAATGGGTTGGCTGCAAATTTGAAAACAACTGTTAGAAATGAGTAGAGTGAACAGTTTTCCCATGACTCAACTTACTTTTAAAAGCCCCAACGTTCTTTAAAACTAAGCTAACTCGAAATAAGATCGAAGAAGACAATACCGTCTATTTCCACATATTGTAAATTTAAAGATTGCTATGTGGAATGAGAATGGAGTACAACAGCGACACACGCTCTTGCCCACTAAAGACCGAGGATAAAAGAGCCTTATAGCTGTTTCTGCTTCATCAATGATGAATAACACACCACAACCACCGCCCAACTCACCAGTGCAAAAGCACTGGTAGTGCGCGTGCCTATTCCTTCAAGTTATACTCGTCAAGCGCACAAGCACTTTGTTCTCAGTATTGCACAAGTGTTCCTCAGAAGAAAACCACAATAAGTATCAATCGGTTGATTCCAATCTAACAAATTTACAGCTGAACTTTCATGGTTGAGCCATCTGCATTATATATTATTCGGAAGTTGGTCCTCCCGATCAGTTACAATGCGCATCATTCACCAAGGCCTCACAGCATTGAAGAGTGATTTTCGTAACATTGAAATGCACTAGAAAGGGAGGGGCAAAAGAAAAAGGAACATACGACGATTCCCAAAGCTTGCTTGCTTCATTTGCGTGCTGACCACCCACAATAACCTAGCTATCTGTTGTGGAGAGGATTTGGACCCGTGTGGACTCTTCTTTCTTGAGCGCGGAAGATTCTGTCGGCATCGTCTTTGCGTGCATGGCCTCCGACTCGAGATTCAACACCGTTCTTCCTCATCGTCGTCTGGGGCGCAGCATTGACCGACCGGCTCTCAGATCTCTTCGGCCTCCCATGTCTGCGTGCATCGTGAGCTGAAGAAGAGGTCGTCTCTGACGAGTGTAAGAGCAAGAGGAAGAGAAGGGACCAGCATGCCAATGCCAGCTTCCTCCTTCTTGTTGTACTACCGCCAAGCTTGGAGTTGGAGGAGACACATTCCATTTTTTCTCAAGAGGACAATTCACTAGAAAGAGAGCTCTCTTATGTGCGTCTTTGGTCCCCTTGAGGAAGCGGATGTTGATAGTGGAAGAGAAGAGGGTGACATGTGACTTGGGGCTATTGGGTTGCTGCCAAGAGAGCTTTGGGTGATTTTGTTTGCTTTAGAAGCCTCGGAGTTTGGGGACGGAGAGAAGAGAGGGTAGAGTCAACATGGAGTGAGAGTCAACATGCATCGGAGTTGCCGCTCATTAATTTAAGGAGACGACAAGTCAATAGCAAATGAGTCATACTAATACGCATCTCCATGACACTTATTAAGCTGTCTTCAAAACACTCGTTAAGTATATTAAGTAAGGAATAATTCAACCATTGAGCTCTCAATCCAACTGTCAGGGATAGGATCCGAGAGAAGAGAGGTTCAAATTGCTCACATCTCCCTTTTGCTCCACGAATTGATATGTACGTGGAGGTGCCGTTTCTGTTCTGCATTCTAATATCGAGTTCAAATCCTTCTTCACGTATTCATTTTGGATTTATTTGGTGCTAGGAGTGGTTTTATGCTGTAATCGGTGTAAGTAAGGCCGTAAGTAAGGCCAGCGTGAGTTTCTCTTATCATTTAATTGTACATTATTCGAGGAAATTAGGGCATTGAAAGCGTCGATTTAGTCGATTTTCTTTATTTAGCTTAGTTAACAACAAGTATGCGTTTGCTCATGAAAGTCGTATTTGTCTGACTCTGTTTGTGAGAGAGGGAGGAACCTTTTTTAGGTAGATGTTCCCCCCATTTGTCAAATGTGCACTACCCCTAGTGAAGTAATGAATGTTTCCATGCGGTGGAAGACAAATTTTACTGTGCCTCCGCTGTTTTATAGAGACGCGCCCACCATTATTCTACTGTTCAATCACAAGAAGAGCATGGAAAGCTGGATTCCACTTATATTAACCAGCAATTATGTGTTGAACCCCTCTTGGTTGCAACAATTTCTTCAAAAAAAGAAAAAAAATTAACCCAATATGACCTACTTACTACGTCAACATGGGCAAATGATTATTAACGCTGACGTGATAATCCGGTTGTTCAGGGATTGCACTCCCTTCCATGAAACAATAAATTCTAGTTTGTGTCGTGAGCGAGAACCGGGCCAACTTGTGCCTTCAACATATACTGTATCTTGGAGAGAGATTTCTCGACTTCTAGCATTGCCGATGGAGCTGCGGCGACAGGCCGGATTAACTGAGATGTTATAAGTCAAATCGAATATTTTGCAGCGATTATAAAAACCTCGTGATAATACCCAGAGGAGGAAACTGCGCGGATTGCCCCCTGCCCATCCCGTAACTCATTTGAAAAACGGGCTAATGATCATTGCAACCAAATTTAATTGTCTAAATTCATTGGCTCAAAGCCTCAAACCACCATCGGATAGAGAAGATTCCCGCTGCCGCAGATCTCAAAACCTATAATTACTGTGCTGATATAGGAGTAGAAAAGCATGAATAATATATCAACCATGCAATTTACGTACGGAAGCGAAACGAATGTGATGTGATAAACATAAGATTTTCAGACAATTAACTTGTGTCCCTCTTGAGGATAACAACAAATGAGTATCACATCCCATTTCCTCTTCCCGACGACGTAGGAAAGAAAACAGTACTCCATGGGAAACGCAAAGACAATTAAAGGCCACGCTCACGAGAGACACAGACGAACCTGGATGCATTATATTCATATGTTATAAAAGTCTTAGTGAATTTAACGACCGAATCTCTCTATTCTAATTCCAATTATCGAATAGGTTAATTTTCATTTTCTTTTTTGAGTTCGATGCATTTAATAGGATCACATGACGGAGTATTGACGTGACCGATAGGTGATTGTTTCTATAAAGGCCATATTGTTGCCACATGGTTACTTCGCCAACCCTTCACTTAAAGACTCACATAATTTCCTGTTTGAGGTATATCAAATAGATTAAAAATAAAGGGACAAAATTAGAGTTGATTTTTTTTTTTTTTCTGAGTGTGTGATTATAATTGAAGTTTAGCAGCGTCATTCTGAACTAATGTATTTAAATAAAAATTAGAATTTACCATAGTTTAGTAACGTCATTCCCAACTCAGACCTAAGGATATATGATGGGTCGTGGATATGTGAAGATGAGAATAAATGAATAACATGCAGTGGGCCACGGTCACTTTAACACGAGAAATGATGACGCTTTTCTAAGCACTATATTATGTTATGATAAAAGAAGAAAGCACTAGATTATGCAGGAAAAAGAGGCCTCCTTGAAAGTCATGGACACTTCTCATGATTTTCCAATGTGGAAATGTGAGACTCATGTTGTGTTTGTTTCACTGAAAATTTCATGATTAAGAATAATATTTTTTCATTAAAGTTTTTAGTTATTTGTTTAGTTGTACAGGGAAAGTGATTTCTGTTTTAGTAGAAGGGAAAGTTATTTCCTCTAAGCTAACCTTATTGTTTTTATAATTTTCTGTCATTTAAAAATTGGAAAGTCGGAAAACAAATTTATGGAAATGGTTTTCCTTCAAACGAACGGATCCTTAATAAATATGTGACTATGATATCTCTCTCATAGAGATGAATAGAGACAAGTAGAATGTGTCCACCAAGCTTTGGCAAATATTGTGTAAATTTCATAATGCCTGGAAAGGCATAGGGGATTTATCCTTCTCATTCGTGAAGCAACCGGTGTTGCCTAAGAGTGAGTGCGAGACTCATGATCAAGTCCATAGGATGTCGTTATAGTCAGTCGGCCCTCCCTGTCCTTTTTGGTTTGGGGCCATGTTTTGCTCTAATCCAAATTGGACGAAACTCCTCCCAAGTATACTTCTAATTGATCGATTATAGAGACGGACATCACTAGCGTTTAATTCGGTTAATTTTTCACGCGGTTGATGTCCACAACTTACAACTCGTCAATTAGAGACAGGGTTGATGGGAGCTTCTTTTTATCATGAAAGGTCTAGTGCAATGGACAGAACGTCGACCGACGGCCGACGGGTAATGAAGAAGTGGGGAAATGGTAAGCATGAGCAGATTGATATTGAAAAATCTTTGCATCGAAATTATAGTTGGATCTACAGCACACACATCACCTCAGGGGGATGCGTGACGGGTTCAACGGGTTGGTGTCGACGAGGTCCCATGTCAGATCTGAATATAGGGTTATCAAATCAGAACAACAAGGAAGCGGTCTAATCTGCCATGATTAGCCAAGCTGTCTCTCAATGATTCCGCTTTTCTCGACTCTTATAACAGCAATAAGAGCTAATTATCAGGAGGAAAGCTCAAATGCCCTCCTCTCATCAATTCTCAAAAGGTGAGAAGTCACCATCTGCTCGGCTCCACATTGATTTCCTCCGGGACTAATCGGAGTGATGCATATGGCGTCGCTGTAGGAATCATTGGCATGTCGCAAATCATGTCATTCAAACCAAACACGACAAGAAACACTACAAAATATGTTGCCCTTACTTTCAAGTTATAAGCTCCTAAGAATTCGTTAATGGAACTGTCCATGGGTCTAAGCTCAGGACGAGCGGTCTGCTATGGCCTCTCATACTTAAAAATTGCGTTGGAGCTGGACCCATTTAAGGGAGCTCATTGGCATACAAGGACGTTATGAAGCCGAGATAGTTACAGAAGAAACAGAGAAGAGAGGTGTTGGTGATTATTTACACAAGTTAGTCTCTCGGCTCTCTATACTCGGGACTTGGTCTGGCATATGCTGCTCAAGCCTTTTCTGGTGCATGTTCCCGCACATTGCACGTATGATCTGATCAATGTGATACTTAAAAGGTCATGGTCGGGCCTCTGTAAATGTCATCTTCCCAAGCTACTTTCTTGCCAGACCGCAATGCACTACTAATCGGCGCGTGCTACTCGCATTGAAGATATCACATTCACATGGCTTTTTAACTATATAACACAGTCCGATGTGATCCCAGCCCACACAAAGCCTATGGGTTTTGTCATAATTTTAGGTAACATTCGCATAGCATACCATCATTTCTTGTCCAATGTACGTCAAACCCCAGTTTTCGTAATAGTTTCTCCAGGAAAAGAAATCAAGCGGTTGACCTGTCTTATCCGTTGCTACTTATGAGCTTTCCTTCTGTAGGTACCGGCCACGAATAGGAAAAAGGAGAATGATATTCCTCTCTTCCATTAACCATAATTGGTGAAGCTTCAAGATGATCAAGTCAACAACGATGTTGAGAATACCCACTTATTCGCAACCCGTTTCTATCCGTCCGTCTATAATCTCATTAAAAGCTTCAGTGCTTGGAAACATTCACAACGCCCGAATTCAAACATTTTTGCCCCTTCAAAACCGAAGAACTACGAAAAAGGTTGTCGTCCCTATGTCTTGATTTTAATTGTGAATGAAACAAATTTCCTGAGAATACGCGAATCGCTCCTTTTCTCTCACTCTCAGAGTGATTGTGATACAGAAAGCAGCACTGGGGAAGCAAACAGTGATTTTGGAAGAAGCCAAGAAATGCAAATCGGAAACATGGTGAGTTTGATATTTATTGCTAATCAAATCGGATGCAGTCCAATTTTGGTAAACTTAGGACCACTTAATATTGACATGGTTACTTTCCGCAGCAGACTCCGACAAGAGCCCTTCTGGCAATGGCCTCCCTCCCAGAAATGAGCTAAACAACACCAGCGATCTCTCCGGCTGCGTAAACGGGGCTTCATGAGAGGCCCCTCTGATTGTTGCAAATGATAATATATCTCCATACACTTGTGTCCACCCAGCAACCTATGAAAAATGAAGAAAAAGGGCCTTAGTTTTGTCAATCACCTATCAAAATCAATGCGAGGATTGATGTGCATGAAGGTCGATTACTTAGCCTACCTGTCTTTCCTTGAACCAGACTCTATAAGGCACGGTTGTGTTCAGTCCCAATTGCTTTGCTAAGTTGTTCACTATAGTTCTCGTTCCAAGTAATGGAATAGCAGCATCTTGATCCCCACTGTTGACATTGCAAATGGAAAATCAAATCGACCTTGTTCCGTGTACGACAACCCATGAAGTGATTGACCAATTTCGAAGGATTGCCATTTCTTTGTTTACCTGTAAACTAAAACGTGGATTCCTGACTTTGCTAACTCCCCCAAAATTGAAACGGTGGGTATCTCCAGATTTTGCATTTCATATTTGAGAACACTGTAGCACACAAGAACTCAGGTAATAAGACAAAGAAGCATGACATGAGATAAAGAATACAAGTCAAAGAACGAGTGATTAAGCACTACTCGATGAAAGTTCAAGAGAAACCCCGTCATTGATGGATATTAATGTTAGGAAGAACCAATCATGTAGTCCTATTTTACGCAACAATGTCGTTGAGAATCTTGTCTAGGAATCGGGAAATGTGGATCTAGTTTGACAAGACACCCCAGATTGGTCACCATGCCAGTTATTCATGAACTTGGGCCTCGCGAAGATGAAGGTCCAACGAGTTAAGTTGATCCTTACCTGCTGCAAGTTGTCCATGCAGAGATTCCAATGAGCCGAGCATGTAGAGCCTCCTGCACGTCTTTCCTGTTCAAGTACTTGTATGTTTCCTCTTGTACACATACATCTATCTTCTGTGTTTCTTGCTAGTAAAAAAGCATAACCCGAAGGAAATCAAAAGTTTGCAATAGGGAAAAATCACAAAGTACCTCAGAATGGATAAAGAGGCTTACCAGCTTATTCAAAACTGCAGACTGTGAAAAAACTGTCGACAAACAAACATCAAGAGTGACATCGTACCTATCAACGAATTTGCTTATTTCTCGCAATGCTTCAGTGAAGACATGAGAGCAGACAGGGGTGAGGGCACCGCTCTGTCTTTGTCTTTGAATTTTGGAGAAATTGCATATTGTGTTGAAACTTTCGTAGGTTGCGTCTGATATCAATCCGTGAGACCATAAAAATTCTGCCCGTGAGTTGATATCAGTGTTGAACTCGAGAAGCGGATTTCCTATCTGCAGTGAGCATAAGATTTGTTCATCCAAGTCAGTATCAATCCAATAATGTGAATTGCTAATTCAAGTTTGGAGATTTTTCAGTCAAACTCACAGCAATTCCCTTTAAATTGAACAGCTTGGACTGCACGATGAGCTTTGCAAGTTGTGGAACATAGTGACCTGGTAAGAGTGAGAATAGATAGAAGTTAAATTCTGCATTCATGGAGCGTCCAATTCATTCAACCACACCCGTTGCTGTTCACAAATTTTTAAACACTAGTTCACCTGCATAGCTCTCTCCTGTGATGAATAAATCTCTCTCCCTGTATTGCGGGAATTTTTCAAACCAGTTGCAGAGGAATGCGAGATTGTCTTTTGCTGAAATGTGGAAGCATTGTTTAGCTGTTATTAGTACTTAATTTCAGCTTCAGAATAGATCTGTAAATCATAGTTGCACTTTTATTTTATTTGGGAATAGTTGCACCTTCATTTGCTAAAAATAAATGGTAATTTGTGAGGAAAAAGAACCTGTCATCTTGTCGTCGACGGAATTGTAAAAAGAATTATTGACAGAATAGGAGAAACCAACTCCTGCCGGGGATTCGATATACAACATGTTTGCTTCTGCAAATAGATTGAAAAATGCGAGAATTAACCAATTACAGAATCTTCATAGTCGGGACTACATCAAAGCGAATGTGATCGATCTCATGATTACCATCGCAGAGAATATATCCAATACAAAGTCCAAGTCCGTTTCCTATCAATTTAAGATCATGCGACGAGAGATAACCTGTTCAAATTCGTTTCCTATCAATTTAGGGAACTTACGCTCACCTTTATTCCAGCTATAGTCATTTTTCAGGAGCACATCTCCACTAGGCTTGAATGGTCCATGCTCACTGAAAGCACCAACTCCAACGGATGAACAACCAGGCCCTGCGAAGCGCAAACCCCACACAAGCAAACTCCAGTGTTTTTCAACATGTTCATTTCATTTCTCACCGTCACCCCCTCAAATCTAGTCCAGACGCTTTTACCTCCATTGAGCCAAAGCACAAGAGGCTTCAAAGCCGGGTCGGCTTCGGCTTCAGTGAAGTAATAGAAGAGAGCTCTCTGCTGCTTCTCATCCACGGTGATGTATCCTGCATACTGGCTGAAGCTAACCTTGGGCTGTCCCGGCAAGCTGGCGATTTTGTCAGCATCTGAGATGGTGCTTAGCGTCGAGCTTGAGCACATTCGGCTCAGTGTTACACAGAGTGTGGCTGCGGTAAGCCATGGCACTAGTTGCAGATGCATCACGAGAGAGAGAGAGAGAGAGAGAGAGAGAGTAAACAAAATGCCGGCAAAGCAAAGAAGTGAGGGAATATTTGGGTCGAAACTTAAAGTTAGACCTTTTTGCCGAATTCTGCGGTTTGGCTCTTTTGTTTCTTGCATCTTTGTTTATTGGAAGACAAGTTGCTTTTTTACCCTAATAACCCAAGTCAGTTCTTGCAAGAATAGACATAGGGTTTTTGTGTGGAAGGATGAAGTCTTTTATGTAACACGACATGACGTGTTGAGTAGTGTCTCCTGCAGCAGGAAGTTTGCTAGTGTTTAGTTAGGAAACAATTTATCTGCTTGAAATATTTAATTTTCTTTTTGAAGGAGTTTAAACGAATGATGTTGCAGGAGAATTCAACAAGAATTCCCTTGTTTGGACTTTGAAGGAATCATAATTTCGAGAGTTGTTTGAGGTGCTCGGTGACTCAAGCAAAATGGTTTGTATGAGCTTTAATGGGAGATAGTGGTGGATTTCATGTTGGGATGTCAGATGCATCTACCGAGAGTTTAAATTGATGCCTAAAGGTTTTGAATGAAAGGAATCTGCCGTGTGATTACGTGGCTAAGGAACTGGATGTATGTAGGTGCTGTGACTAAGGCAAATGACAGAAAATGCGGTTTAATATGATTATCAAAGAAATTACAGAGATTGCAAATTTGATTCACTTGGATATTCACATATTGAGATTTTTTTTGAGAGATAATGCCAAATCTATGCTTATAGTTGTGGCTAACTACAAGAGAAGGACCTAGGTCTTTGAATTGAGGCAGAAGCTTAATGCTAGGGCCAAGATTATATAGTTGAGAGCTTTGATTGAAAAAGAAAATAGTAAGATGATTAAATATGTGCGGACTAACAACAACATTGAGTTTTTCTCGGAGATGTTAACTGAATTTTGCACGAAGAAAGGTATAGTGAGATATTGTACTAGTGCCACTGAATCGTAGGTTGCATAATTGATGAATAGAACGCCACTAGAGATTGTCATAAAATGGTATCTAGTATTGGTATTGCCGGGCAATTCCTGGCCGATGTGCTTAATCTAGCGAGTTGCCTATTGATTGAGATTGGATGTCGTACTCCTAAAGAAGTATGCTTATGATATTCGAAAATTTCTATATTAGATAATAATATATAGGATATAAAGTTAAGTAATAATTAGCTTGTTGTTTTGGATGACGTGTATAGAATCTCAGATGGATCATAAATTTTGTGATGTATGGGAAGTATGAAGAATGATTTTTCGTAACCAGAGTTGCCTCGAGTGTGATGCTTTAAGATTAAATTGATAGATGCTAATATGTATGTTGATTGTATAGAGTAATAGTGATTAACTTACCGTTATAATATATGTTGACAGGGATTTATATGCTTCGAAAAACATATTGGATGGTTTTCAAGATTTAAAATTTATTGAGTTGAGATTTTTCTAGCATTCGTGATATTGATAATTTTAATGGGTTCAAAACATTTTTCTAATTTACTAACGTTTAGAATGGACATTGATTTTCCTGATTATTTATTGAAATATAAATATAAATATTTTTGGCAATATCTTCATTAGGTAACCCAAATTTGGCCATGCGTAGTATTTTTACTTGACCACATCTCTTCCAATTTTCAATGCATGTTTTTTACTCAAGGTTGTTATTATTTTAACCTTAGTTAATTAATCTTATTCCTTTGTACCTCTTGTATAGTTTACTGGATACATCCGCTTCTTGATCAAGGAAACCATTATAAGTATCCAAATTTTAAAGAGGATTTCAACTCGTTCTTGCAAAGAAAGAAAATAAATCTCATGTTCACTTTCTCATTCTCTTTCATTTTTCCACTCTTTGAAGAGAACATGAAGGTCCTCTGTTTGTGTTTCTAAAGCTTCTATCTGAATCTTTTAGGTAAATTATAGGACTTCACTACTCTTTTACCACGGGCAGACCTCCGTAAATGTCAGCTCCCTGAGCTACTTTCTCGCCGGACCACAGTGCACTCAAGATGGGTGCACAGCTCGTATTGAAGAGATCACATGGCTTTCCAACAATATACCACAGTCCAATGTGATCCCAGCCTACGGAAAGCCTGTGGGAGTAATCATCTAATTTCGGGACACATTCACATCGCGTACCATCGTTTCTTGCCCAGTGTATATCAAACTCCAGGTTTCATAACAGTTTCTCCGGGGAAAAAAACTAAACAAGCGGTTGACCTGTGTTATAGTCGCCACTTATGCTAGCCTCGAGCTTTCCTCCTCATCAGTCATCTGAGCATCTCTAAGTGGATTCTAGGTACTGGCCACAAGTTGGAAAGAGGATGATGATATTCCAATCTGCCGTCCACTAAAATTGAAGTTTTATGATGATTCACATCAATAACTACGTTGAAAATATCCACCTACTCCAATAACCTATACCTATCCATCTCTCTATAGTCTCATTAAAAGGTTCAGTGCTTGGAAACATTCACAGTTAACACCTGAATTCCTAACATTTTTACCCCTTGAAAGAACTATGAAAAAGGGTTGGTGTCCCTGGGACTTGATTTCAACTAGAATGAAACTAAAATTTTCGCTCATTCTCAGATTTATTGTACATGATACAACAAGAAGTACTAGAGAAGCAAACAGTCGATTTCGAAAGAAGCCAGGAAGTGCGAATCGGAACATGATGAATTTGATGTTTCTACTAATCGAATCAGATGAAGTCCTATTTGGTAAACTTAGGACTAGTCACTGATAATTTTGTTAGTTTCCACTGCAGAATCTCCCATGAGCCCTTCTGGCATTGGCCTTCCTCCCAGAAATGAGCCAAACAACACCAGCGATCTCTCCGGCTGCGAAAACGGTGCTTCATGAGATGCTCCTCTGATTGTTGCATATGATAATATATCTCCATACACTTGTGTCCACCCAGCAACCTATGAAAAATGAAGAGAAGGGACTTAGTTTCGTCAATCACCTATTAGAATCAATGGGAGGAGTGATGTCTATGAAGGTTATTTACTGAGCCGACCTGACTTTCCTCGAACCAAACTCTATAAGGCACGGTTGTGTTCAGTCCCAACTGCTTTGCCAAATTATTCACTAGAGTCCTTGTTCCGAGCAATGGAATAGCAGAATCTTGATCACCGCTGTCAACGTTGCAAATGAAAAATCAAATCTCAGTTGTGGTCGTACCTTATACAATAGCCTACTAGTCAAATACACAGTTCAGAAGAATGCCATTTTTCTGTTTACCTGTAAACTAAAACGTGGATTCCTGACTTCACTAACTCCCCCAAAATCGAAATGGTGGGTATCTCCAGATTTTGATATTCATATTTGAGAACGCTGTAGCACACAAGAATCATGAGGTAATTCAGACGAAGGAGCATGACATGAGATGAAGAACCCAAGTCAAAAAACGAAGGATAAAGACTAGTCAGTTGAAAGTTCTGGAGAAACCACAATCATAAATGGACTTTTAGATAATCTAGAGTCATTCAGATCAATTGATGTTAGGAAGAACCAATCACATAGTCCTAGTAATGCAACAAGGTTACGGAGAATCTTGTCCAGAAATAGGGAAATGTGCATATACTTTGACAAGACTCATCGAGATTACTCGCGATGCCATTTAGCCATGGACTTGTGCCTCTAGAAAATGAAGGTTGAAGGAGTTAAGTCGATCCTTACTCGCTGCAAACTGTCCATGAAGAGATTCCAACCAGCCGAGCATGCAGAGCCTCCTGTACTTCTTTCCTGTTCAAGTACTTGAGGGTTTTGTCTTCTACACATACATCTATCTTCTCTGTTTGTTGCTGGAAGCAGCATAATGAAAAAAAGTTCAGGTTGTGAAGGGGAAAAATAAAAAAGTTCATCAGAATGGACGAAGATGCTCACCAGCTTATTCAAAACTGCGGACTGTGAAGAAACTGTCGACAAACAAACATCAAGAGTGACATCATATGTGTCGATGAATTTGCTTATTTCTCTGTTTGCTTCACCGTTGACACGAGAGCAGACAGGGGTGAGGGTGCCGCTCTGTGCCTGTCTTCGAATTTGGGAGAAATTGCATATTGTGTTGAAACTTTCGTAGGTTGCGTCTGATATCAATCCATGAGACCAAAAGAAGTCTGCCCGTGAGTTGAAATCGGTGTTGAACTCGAGAAGTGGATTTCCTATCTGCAGCGAGCATGAGATTTGTTGATCTCAGTAGGCATCAATACAACGTATGTGAGATGCTAATTCAAGTTTGCAGACTTTTCAGTCAAACTCACCGCAATTCCCTTCAAATTGAACAACTTGGACTGCACGATTAGCTTTGCAAGTTGTGGAACATAATGACCTGGTAATAGTGAAATTAGATAGAAGTTAAAATTCTGCTTTCATGGAACTTCCAATTCATTCAACCACGCAAATCTGGGTTTCACAAAATCTTTATCACTAGTTCACCTGCATAGCTCTCTCCTGTGATGAACAAATCTCTCTCCTTGTATTCTGGGAATTTTTCGAACCAGTTACGGAGGAATGCGAGATTGTCTCTTGCTGAAATGTGGAAGCATTGTATAGTGGGTATTAATACTTAATTTCAGCTTCACATTACCTCTGTAAATAACCGCTGCACTTTAATTTGTTAAAAATATATCGCAATTTGCAAGGAAAAGAACCTGTCATCTTGTCGTCGACGGAGCTATAATAAGAAGTATTGACAGAGTAGGAGAAACCAACTCCTGCAGGAGATTCCAGGTACAACATGTTTGCTTCTGCAAATAAATTGAAAAAATGCAAGAATTAGCCAATTGCGGAATCTCCGAAGTCGGAACCATATCACAGCAATGGGATCAATGTCACATTCACCCTTGAAAATAATATATCTGATACAAGATCCGATTCAGTTTCCTTTTGATTTAAGCCTTAGCAAAGAGACAACTTATGAACACGTCTTTAAGCTGCTAAAGCCTAGAGGTAAAAGGATTAATTGTTCCCCCTCCTTTGTTTAGGGGAATTATGCTCACCTTTATTCCAGCTATAGTCATTTTTCAGGAGCACATCTCCACTGGGCTTGAATGGTCCATGCTCGCAGAAGGCCCCTGCTCCAATGGACGAACAACCAGGCCCTGCAAAGTGCAAACCCAACACACAAGCAAACTTTCAGTGTTTTTCAGCATGCTTGTTTCATTTCTCACCATCATTCTCTCAAAATCAGTTCAGATGGTTTTACCTCCATTGAGCCAAAGCACGAGAGGCTTCGAAGCCGGGTCGGCTTCGGCCTCGGCGAAGTAATAGAAGAGGGCTCTCTGTTGCTTCTCATCCACGGTGACGTACCCTGCGTACTGGCCGAAGCTAACCTTGGGCTGTCCTGGCAAGCTGGCGATTTTGTCAGCTTCTGAGGTGGTGCCTAATGTTGAGCTTGAGCACAGTGTTGCACACAGTGTTGCTGCGGCAAGCCATGGCACTAGTTGCAGATGCATCACGACTCACGAGAGAGAGAGAGAGAGAGAGAGTGAACAAAATGCTGGCAAAGCAAGGAAGTGGAGAATATTTGGGTCGAAACGCAAAGTTGGACTTTTTGCCGAATTCTCCTGCATCACATGCATTTTATTTTATTGTCTTTTTCTAGGGAAGTGCTTGCATGAACGCGCCCTCAGATTACAAAGTGGACGGGTCAACCGCAGCCTCAAATTTTGACTCGTTTGGGTGGTTTCATGTTTTTATTCCACAAAAAGCGCGTAAGAGGATAAGATTTTTCTTGTCTATTTTTAAGAATCAAATCAGAGCGATAACTTCTGATTGATAAGTAATTTGGGAAGAACTCAATTACAATTTTTGTAAGATTAGGTGAATATAGTTCTCAAATAAAAGAAACTTGAGAACTTATGATTGGATTGTAAATATCAAGTATATTTCAAAGTTCCGATTATTTTAGGATTTTGTAATTGATTAACACATAAGTTTGGAGATATGTTCGCTAGCCTCTTCTTCTTTGATTGCAAGAACTTAAGAAGTATCTATTGTTGTTGAATTTTAGCATGTATTTGTCGATATATATATTTTAGACATAGAATTCTTAATTTTTTCTTCTAATCTCGTTCAAATGAATGCAGTTGGTATTGAAAGCAACTTCACTGTTGAAATTAATGGTAATGATGAAGACAAGATGAGCAATTCAATTGAAGACGCTAGTGATGAAAGAGTTGAAATTAATGGTAATGATGAAGACAAGATGAGCAATTCAATTGAAGACGCTAGTGATGAAAGAGTTGAAATTAATGGTAATGATGAAGACATGATGAGCAATTCAATTGAAGACGCTAGTGATGAAAGAGTCACGATACCAAATATCATGAAATTTTGCATAGATATTAATTTTAATTCGTATGATGAGACTTATGCATTTTATAACAATTATGCTAAAGAAATGGGATTTGGCATTAGATAGGTAATGAGGAAAACCATGGTGCAGTATTTTGTTGCAATCATCAAGGGTAGAATATTGAAAAGGAGTTAGTTAAGTTAAGATCGGGATCCGACCAAAAAATAATAAGTCTAGACTGGGAAAAAGGTGCGATTGTCCGATTATGGTTAGAGTACATATAACCAAGTCTAAAAAATGGGAAATACCAAAAGTTATACTCAATTCGTCATCACCTAACGACTTCTCAAAGTATTAGATTCTTTACATTACATAAGAATATTGACTCATGACCTAACTCAATTATTTTCATAAACTACTGGGGTTTGCCCCAGTGGCCACCCTTCCAACATGGAAAGAGGAGGTGGGTGTATAAAGACATTAGGAAGCTGAGATAATTCGAAGAAACTGAGAAAAGGTGTTAGTGATTATTCTCACTAGTTTGTCTCTTGGCTCTCTACACTTGAGACTCGGTATGCTGCCCGAGCCTTTTCTAGCACAGGTTCCCGTGCGATGCACGTCTGATCTGATCAATGTGAAACCTAGAAGGCCAGGGACGGATCAACCACTAATGCTGCTGAACTTTCTCCTCCTCCACCACTAATAGATCACCCACGACGTTCGAGGCGAGCTATGAAACCACCAACGTGGACCAACGACTATGTCTGTGCCTGTCACGCCCCGATCATCGAACACGTGCCCATCCCTCACCTGGTCGATTAATAGCGACGTCCCAGGACGCATCGCCGACCCTGTTCATTTTATATGTGCAAGCGGAAGTATAAATAAAATCCCCAGACAATAAAACAATGGGATAGAAAAGTAGGGCCATACTTTCATATTGAAACCATAACCAAACTTTTATGCAAAATACAAACCATAGTACTTCACAACTATTCACAACCCTTTACTCTAGTTCTATTCACATCAAAAGAGTTCACAAAAGAAGATGGGATCTCAATCCATCTAGATCGTACTCAAGATCCCTCTCATTGCTATCTTCTTCTTCCAAAAATCCTTCTCATTCTCAGATTCTTCCTCCTCAGCTCCTCATCGGGGTCCTGAAATATTATCCCACAACCGGGATGAGACTACGTCTCAGCGAGTTCTACCCCACTAAGACTCAATTAGGGAGCCAATACACTACTCGGTTGCCTAAGCACAACACGAATTAGAGGACTTACCTTGGCCTCATATCCAACCTGCAATTCAAGGTTATATATATAACGTTTCATAATTCATAGCGAACAATCAATCAAATCACTGCCAATCGAACTAGTCGATTACATGTCAGACGGACCATTCTAGGTCATCAGTTCCACACCATATAACTTCCCACATTTCACATAGTCATCCAAGTAATCACATCACTGATCGAAGCATCGATCAAATCGACCTAGTCGATTTCACACCAACAAGATCACTCACGGTCAACCCCATTCAAACAATCAATTTACAACATCAGACTCAAGCAATGGTCAAACACATTAAATCACACCCAGATCGAATCATCGATCAAACGGACCATCTCTCGGTCATTCCTTCCATCCCATATGACTTCCAATAGTACACTTAGTCACAGAGCTCCATTATTTCTCTCGGGCGTTGTTTCCGCCAAGGTGACATAAGTAACAGACGGTCTATGTGCGTTCTTTAAGGCGCCGTTTTCGCACAGTGATCTTCCCCATCACCGAACCACGCCCGTCACGATTCATTGGCAGTCTACGTGCGTTCTTTAAGGCGCCGTTTTCGCACAGTGATATTCCTCAATCACCGAACCACGCTTGCCACAAATCATAGATCACAGACAGTCTACGTGCGTTCTTTAAGGCGTCGTTTTCGCACAGTGATATTCCTTTCATCACCGAACCACGCCTGTCTCTATTCATAGGCAGTCTACGTGCGTTCTTTAAGGCGTCGTTTTCGCACAGTGATATTCATTTCATCACCGAACCACGCCTGCCACAAGCCATAGACAGTCTACGTGCGTTCTTTAAGGCGCCGTTTTCGCACAGTGATCTTCCCCATCACCGAACCACGCCTGTCTATGCTTCGTACTCAATCTGTCTCAGCCAATGTACTTCCGACTCACTCTCACCATTCCACATACTTTACAACTTAACAAAGCATAAGAATGCTAAATAAACAAGCTTGGCCAATTTTCAATCAACCATTCAATCTCAATCAATTCCAGTCAATTTAGGGTAAATCCTTAAAATATCACAATTTAATTAATTCCAAACAACGTAGAGCTCAAATAAATAAACGGGCTGCGCCACGACAATCAGCACGAGATTTCGGTCGTCGGCCATCTCAGCCTTAATTTCCGAAAAATAATTAATTAAATAATTAATTTCGAAAATTAAATAATAAATAACAGAAATTCAATTTAGCTCAAAATACAGTCCGATTAAATAAACGGACTTCACCACTGTCCTCAGCGTAATATTCCGGTCGCTGGCCATCACACTTGAATTTTCGGGAAATAAATAATTAAATAATTAATTTCGAGAATTAACTATATAATTACTATAAATTCAATTCAGCGCAATATAAAGCTCAATTAAATAAACGGGCTGCACTACAATCATCAGCATAATATTCCGGTCGCTGGCCATCCAAGTTGAATTTTCGGAAAATAAATAATTATTTAATTTAATTCCGAAAAATAATATTTAAATGCCAAAAATTCCACTTAGGCCTGAAATATCAAATTGAAGCCCGATAAAGGGTCGGAAAATTCCCGGGCTACCCTCAATAAATAGTAGACCATGTCTACTTGCTAAATATGCATTCAATTTAACTAATTTGCATCAAAATCAACTAATCAACCCTAATCAAAATACTCAAGCTTAATTAAACACACTAAACAACCAATTAAGCATAATTAACCCACTAAGCAAGCGTTAGTGAGGTTACCCACCGGAATCGTGCGCAACCGGTACCAAATCGACGGGCTCGGCGCGGGGAACAACAAACTCCAAAGCACCGCACAACTCCGAGGCCCGGAAACGGCCCAAAGGCGGGCCTAAAGCCGCTGGAATACCCACTCGTGGGTTGCTGCGTTTCTGCAAAAGAACTCACAAAACAGCCATAAAACACATCCACAAGGGCGGCAAGGCACGGGGAAAGGTCGGTGGAGGTCCGGCGAGCTCAACCGGTGGTCGGAGGTGGCCGGACGAGGGTTTAACGGGGCTGGACAGCAGCTGGTTCGCGCGGAGGAGCTGGGCAGCGCACGGCCAGAGGTCGCGCGGGCGGAGCTGGGCTCGCGGGCGGCGCGAACGGCGGTGCGGGGCGCACGGGCGACGCGGGCACGGGCGGCGTGCGGCTGTCCGGCGAGCTGCTGCTGCTGTCTTCTTCAATTTTCTGGTTTGCTGGTTTTTCACGGAGAAGAAGAAGAGAGGGGGGCTTCGTTCACGTGGGGTTGGGGGAAAGGAAGAGAGAGGAAAGAGAGAGAAGAGAATAAAATAAAAAGAAAAGAAAGGAGGGGATAAGGACATGGACTAGTCAAAGAGAGTAGGGGGAGGCCAAATTCAATTTGGCTTGGGGAGGGTGTGCGCACGGATGGGGGAGGGAGAGGAGAGAGAAAAGAGAGAAAGAAAAAGAAAAAGAAAAAGAGAAAAGGGAGAGAGAGAAAAAGAAATTTAAATAATCATTCTTTTCTCTTTCCCTTTCTATTTTCTTTTGGTCTCCGATTTTCCTTCCGACAATTTCTTTCTCGAAATTTCGGACTCGTCAATAAATTGACGGACGATGAGACGAAGTCCTAAAAATAAGAATTATGACACGCTTAAAATTCGATTCCCGAAATTGAGTTCAATTTCATGGTTAAAATCGACCGAACACGATTTTAGTCCGATCCGACCTATCGAGTAGCTTTTAGGGATTTTACCGCGGTTATATCCCTTAACGGCTTTACTCAATAGCTGGGTTAACTCATGAGTGATCAGCTCAGAGAAAAAGGACCATCGGCGCGTCAACGAAATGCCCATTTCAAATATTCGGGACGGGTCGAAAATTTGGGATGTCACAGTGCCTCATTTAATGGACCAGGTATTCACTATCCAATATCCTCTTATGTCTCTTTTGACCAACTTTCGTCGGAGCATAGATGTTGCATTAGTCGTATATCAGATGAGAAAGAACCATCTAGTTATGATGAGGCATACAACGACCCACATTGGCAAAAGGCCATGGAAGCAGAATTACAAGCCTTGACTGATAATCACACTTGGGAGATAGTTCCTTTGCCCACAAATAGGAAGTCCATAGGATGTAAATGGGTATATAAAGTTAAGCATAGAGCTGATGGATCCATTGAACGATACAAAGCTCGATTAGTGGCGAAGGGATATACGCAACGAGAAGGTTTCAATTATCACGAAACTTTCTCCCCTGTTGCTAAAGATGTCACTGTCCGCTCATTCTTATCAATTGCAGCCATCCATGATTGGCCGTTACACCAAATGGACGTTCATAACGCCTTTCTTCATGGTGATCTAGATGAAGAAATTTACATGAATATTCCTCAGGGCTTACGGAGACAGGGGGAGAATAGAGTATGTCGTCTCCGCAAATCCCTTTATGGGCTGAAACAAGCTTCCAGACAGTGGTATGCTAAATTTGCTAATGCTCTTATCAGTGCAAACTTCAAACAATCCAAGTATGATTATGCCTTATTTACATGGACCAGAGGTACGTCATCCATTTACTTGATGATCTATGTAGATGACATTCTTATCATGGGAAATGATGAAGTTGCAATAAAGAGCCTGAAGAAATATTTGCACACTACATTTCATATAAAAGATCTGGGAGCACCAAAATATTTTCTTGGGATTGAGATCGCTCGATCTCATAAAGGAATTTCCCTCAGTCAAAGGAAGTTTGTGTTGGAAATTATATCAGAGCCTGGTTTATCAGGATGCAAGCCAGCTGTCATTCCAATTGAGCAAAATATCAGGTTAACTACAACAGATCACACTGGAGGAACTTCTCAGGATGATCCTATATTACAGGATCCGACGAGTTATCAAAAGCTTGTTGGAAAGCTTATTTATCTGACCATGACCAGGCCTGATATATCATATGCAGTGCAAAATCTTAGTCAATTTATGCACAAACCGAAGGAATCTCATATGAATGCCGCTCTAAACCGAAGGAATCTCATATGAATGCCGCTCTAAAGGTGGTGAAGTATTTGAAGGGATGTCCAGGACTCAGGATACTTCTATCTAGAAGATGCAACATGGAAATGACAACATATTGCGATGCAGACTATGCAACGTGTCCTATGAGTCGAAGATCTATAACTGGGTTTTGCATTAAGTTGGGAGATTCTCTTCTTTCATGGAAAACCAAGAAGCAGGCAACAGTTTCTCTATCATCAGCTGAAGCGGAATATCGGGCCATGGCAAAGACCACGTGTGAAATTGTGTGGATATGAGGATTGCTTGGTGATCTTGGAATACAGCTAAAAGGGCCGACGAGATTATTCTGTGACAATGAATCGGCTCTGAAACTTGCAGCAAATCCTGTAATGCACGAAATGACTAAGCACATAGAAGTGGATTGCCATTTCACTCAGGAGAAGATTCAAGAAGGGACAATCGAGACAAGAGGGATTGGAACTGCTGAACAACCTGTAGATGTGTTTACCAAAGCCCTATGTCAAAAACAACATGCATATCTACTGAGCAAGCTAGGTGTCTTAGACATCTACAAGCCACCAGCTTGAGGGGGAGTGTTGGAAGATATGCAGATTATTCTCTGGATATATTGGGAGTTAATTGATCCATATTCTGATCAATCAAATATTAGATTGATTTGTAAAATATTACATTGCCTTTCTTACTTTATACACTCTGTATTATAAACTACAAAGTTATGTACATTGATTACACATCAAATACAAGAAAATATTCTTCCAGAAAACTTCCGACTCTTCTCTTCTTCTTTGTCCGATTCTTGCTTGCCTTCAACTTCTGACAATAGAGTTCCTAAAATAGACTAATAGACTAATCTGACATTATTTAGAGAGATCTGTTGATACTTTTATTTGAAGGGAAAATGAGATAAATAATTTATGAACTTTAGTTCATTATGGAATGTCGTCCTTAGACTTTTAATTTATCCAAAGTGATCCATAAATCTAACCAACAAAAAAAAATGGTCCATGAAATATTAGTAAATGTTTAATCTGATCCCTAGATTATATGAAAATATTTAATTTCATCCTTTCGTTAATTCAAGTTAATGAAATTTGTTGATATGATTTTCATATCCATCAAGTTTGAATTGTGGAACAAAAAAAAAGTTTATATGTGGATCATGTAAGTAAGATATCAAACTCAGTCACGTTATAATAATCAACGTCAATTAATAATGATGAACATGTGAACACCCTAACATGTTCTTTTTTCTTTTTCTAAGTAGATACATAATAATATGAACATATTGACTCATCATTTAATAATATCCAACGGAGAGTATATTTGAACAAAAATGAAATGACTGCACTGGACATATATTAATTATTCATAAATCATATTGAACAAATTAAAAATTTGTGAATGATATTGCACATTCAATCAAAATCTAAGAACTATTTGTGTCTTTTTCTCCTTATATGAAAGGAGAGTTCCTTGGACGGACTGAGCCATCCTTCCACGAACTCTCCCTCCACTTGTTTACTTTTTCTCTCAAACTACTCTATATCCCCTCTTTTCATTTTTATTCTTTCTCAATCTTCTTTTTGTCCAGTTTTTCCCATTTAGTCTATTTCGTCTATTTAAAACTACTGGTATTTATGCAACTTATAGATATTGTTACAAACATGACTCACAAGCTCACACAAGCTGTAATATGATTAAAGTGTCTGGCATAACTAATTTCGCAAGAAGAATCATTAATATGTAATTTTACAAGTTTAGCTTAGTTTACTCAACAAGCTGCGAAATTAGAAGTGATTATGGACTTGCTATCACTCGCAGGTGGTAGTAATGATTGAGCTGTGATGCTACTCATGTCAGTAAAGACATAAACGAGATAGTCCACATATATTTCGTGTTGGTTGGATCTAAAGTGAAAGTAGACTATTAGGGATTTAAAGATAAGATACTCGATTAATTAGTCTTTGAAATATTTATCCAGGATACATAGAAAAATCACGGGATAATTTTTGGAATTTTTCTTTGTTAATAATACTAGAGAAAGCCTGGTTGGTTTCGAGACTATTTAACTAAACAAGTCCCTCAACTTTGAATTTGACACGTGGGTTAGAGAGTACAAATATTTGGGAGCCACCTTTACTTGATTAATCAAATGGCTAGATATACGTGAACCGAATTTCAAGTGGAGAGAGTAGAGCACCTGTCGAAATTAGATAATCCATAGACCATCCAAATTTTTTTACATCATTTTCGTTAATGTACTCATCGACAAAAATGAGTCTCTTGAATCGTTATCTTGCAAAATAAGAATTAGAGATAAGTGTACCAAAAGTTCTAAAACTTATTATGGAAGCGTAATTGAGTTAGAACTTTCAAAAAGTGTAATTTAATCGTTTCGTTAACTTTGTCCAATTTGGCAAATGAAAAATGTTGACGTGACTTTTTTGTTAATTACTTTCTCTTTCACATAGCGCTAACGTGATTAAAATATGACGTTGTTTTTGTCCGAATTTGATTTTTTAACTGAAATTTTATTTAATTAGATTAAAAAAAAGCTAAATCTAAAAAAAAAAAAGAGGAAGGAAGGAACCTTGCTGCTAGGCCATTATTGAAAAGGGCCGACGATTGTGGGGGTGATGGTGATGGGTCCTTAGGGCTTTGGCTAGATTTGGCCAGGGGCTACTAGATCTAGGCAAGGGCTAGCTAGGTTTGGTGACCTTGGGCCAAATGGCTCTCACTTGCTGTCAGTGAGGGTCATTGGCCACAAGCTGAGGCCCGACGCATGCCGTCGGCCATTGCAAGGGCCGATGATGGTGGGACGGTGGTGGTAGGGTTCTACAAGCCCTTGCTTGGTTTCCCTCCTTCCTCTTTATTTATTTATTAAACTCATTTTTAATCTTTTTTTTTTAAATTGGGTAAAAAATCAGATTTGGATAAAAAGGACTTTGTTTTAGCCACGTCAGTGCCCCGTGAAAATAATAAAAAAGTCACATTAGTATTTTTCATTAGCCAAATTGGGTGAAGTTAACAAGAAGAGTTAATTAGAAAAATTTAACAGATTTTAAAATTTGATTGCATTTTTTAAAAGTTTTAGAATTCAATTACACTTTCATGATAAATTTTAGGACTTCAATATAGTTATTCCTAAAATTTATAAACAAGAGGGTTTGATTAAAATTAATTGAGAATAGCAAACAATGTTAAAATTACTGAAAACTTCGAGAAGGTTTGATGAAATACTACATTTTAAGGTTCCTTTAAGCCATATCATGGTACGAGAATATTGTTGAAAATATTAATTAACATTTATTAGCAAGTGATTTCGTAGAAGTATTTTAAAAGCCATGAGATGCTTGGGAAGAAACGGGTCTTTAATTACATTCTAAAATTTTCCTTCCGAAAAGCTAGGTGCACTGGGCAGTGATTTTACTTTGCTTTTTACTCTTTATTCTTTCCTTTTTCCTTTTCTTCTTTGAATTTTTTTGGTAAAGTGATAACTAAAGTTCGGCTATCATCTAATATGGAGCACTTGAAACCCTTAAGAAATCCAATGAGAACAAGTTAAGTTATCCGGCATTTTATTTCACATCTTTCTAAAATCTTTTGGAATGATTTATTTTTTCAGTTATAAAGATTGCGGAGGGAAGATAAAAGAAGTATTTTTTTTTTATAACCGATATCTTAGTTATCCTAACACTAACAAACTAGCGATAGGGTGGTAAACCTATGATTTAATAAGGTCTACACTAAGATTTAACGTGGATTTAATTGAAAGCAGCATGTCATCAAGAAACTCTTCTCCACCTTTGATTATGACTGGCATTTACAATTTTTGTGATGTTAATCGTTTTTGTGTTTTGTAGAAGTAGTGGCACTTAATTTTGACTATCATATTTAATTCTTGATTGCATAAAAAAAAATTAGAGGTTGATCTAATCCCTAGACAAAAATATCATTCACATGATTTGCATTTTACATTACATTTAGTATGTGCATCGCGTTAATTGAATTTACGGCTGATACATTCATGAATCCCATGCCATGGCCACAAAAGGCAAACGAGGGGTCTCTCTCTTACTTGCCCCTTATACGCCCAAAAGGAAAAGGAGAGGTCGGCTACAATTCCGAGTAGGGCAGAGAAAAAAGAGTGGAGTCGAAGGAAAATGACAGAAGCTAAGCTCTTTTCTCGATGGACTGACGCAAGGGGGTCTGTTCCTCTCTCGCTCTTTGGTCTCCATCCACGTTTACACAAAAGAAGCAAAAGAAAGGAAAAGAAAAGAGGTCTGCACATTTTCATGAGAAAGCAAATGGAGAAAAGCTTTCTAGGGCAGTTCACAAAAGAAGTAAAAGGAAGCAAAGACCAAAAAAGGGCGTCCGCACGTTTTCATGAGAAAGGAAAACAGAAAAGAAAAGAAAGCTAATGGAGAAAATCTTGAGTTGTGCCGTACAGGTTTTGTGGGGTTTGCAGCAAAGACCCACAGACGCCAGTCGCAACTGCGGCCCTCTCGCGGTGCTCCCACCGACACCGCGTTCGCAGCCGTTGATCGCTAGTCCACGCTGTGCCACGTGCTGCTGTTCTTGCGTGGCCAGACTTGTCCCAACGACTCCTTCGGCTACCTCTGCATCTCCATCTAGCAACACTAGGCATCTTCATTTAGGGGGTTCGTGCTGGATGATTGGTGGTATTTATAGAGGAGTTTGGTAATCGCCACTCAATTATTCATTTATGATAACCGTTTCCAACCTTAAGCACGTTCCTTCTTGTTCACAATCAATCCGCTCATTCCTTTTACAATTGTCTTGATCGTGCCCTAATTTATCAACAAGGACTTCACACCTAAGTTCTTGGATGTTAACCGCTTTTCAACCATGCCCTCCTTTGATGCTTCTTTGTATATTTCGAATGTTTTTGTCCAAAACTTGCCGCCGGCATCATTCGGGTAGCCACTTAATATCTGCCGTTATATTTTAACAATTGACCATGTGGAGGCTTCTTGCTTTGCTCTCGATCCTTGAATCCTCATCCTCTAGCTCATCGAGAGTTAACCATATATTACAATCCTATTGACGCACATGTGTAATTTCATTTGACTTCCATCATGTTTTTCACCCTCATGATCAACACGTGATAGTACGATCAATATTGAATGTTAACATATGTCCCATTTTAAAAGAAGTAAATTTGAAATTTATTTCTTTTAAAGAAAATATCTTGTTGTTGGATAAATTCTCTTAAAGTATTTTGAAGTTGACAAAACATTTTCATCAGTCTAGTCGGAAGACTTACAGACTCTATTGACAAAGTCTGAAGATCAAAGTCTGAAGCTAGCAAGACTCAAGACTCATATTTCAAAGTCTACTCTCATGGACAGTTTCCAGACCGACGTTTATTCTGATCTTATATGATCTTTATTCTAACGGCTAGAGAATATCCTTCTACTGGATTCAGCACTAGAAGATCTATCTTTCATATTCGAATACGTATAGATTCTCTAAAGATTTCGCGACTTATATTTGGAAGGATCTACTTATGGAAACCGAGATCCTGATTGTATGGGCGAGCAGGATTGATGGGCTATCAACACTTACCTTAAAGAGCTCGAGATCTCTCTAATTGATTCTGTCCAACGGGTTGATTGGAAGAACTTCTTTGGAAGGTGCCAACGGTATGGAAGGCATGGAGAAGTATATAAGAGAGATGCTCTAGTTGTTGAATGGTGCGGATAGAAGAATTCCAAAGTCTGAAGCTTCCTTTATCTATTTTGCGATATTATTCTTCGAGCGATATATGTAATCAAAAGAGAGATCATATTGTAGTGAGACCTTGAGGAAGTGTAGTAGAGTTTTCTACACTGTGGACTCAAGAGCGTGAGACTGTAATCACTCTTATTGATTCTTAGTGAAATCCAGCCAGAAGGGCTGTCCGTGCGGGAGAGTGGACGTAGGCTTGGTCTAAGCCGAACCACTATAAATCTGGAGTCTTGATTCTCTATCCCTAATCCTTTTATCATTAACTGCTTTCATTTGCTGCAATTGTTGGTTTTAATTTATTAACCTCTCATTCGGATTAAATTGTTAAAATTGCTTTAAACACCTATTCACCCCCCTCTAGGTGCCAATTCTAGTCCTAACAATTGGTATCAGAGCTCGTGTACTTGCTTATAAGAAGTGTCTTTACTTCTAAGTAAAAGATCTATGGCTAGTATGTTGCCTACAGGGTTGGTTGAAGGTCAAAGCAATACAAGACCTCCATACTTTGATGGAAAAGACTACAGCATATGGAAAAATAAGATGAAGGCATTCCTAAGATCAAAAGATCCTTTGGAATGGGAAGTGGTTGATAAGGGAATCATTCCTGCTGCTGCATCAGAATCAGAGAGAGGAAAAGAAACTGCTGTTCCTACTCTTCTGACTCAAGAAGAAATCACCAAGAGACAGACTCTTGACACCAAAGCTATTTACTCTTTATATTGTGCTTTATCCCCTACTGAGTATAACATAATATCTTCTTGTGATACAGCAAAAGAAGTCTGGGATAGGCTTCACATTACCTATGAAGGAACTGATCGTGTGAAAGAAACGAGGATCAACATTCTTTTGGGACAATATGAAGTCTTCAAAATGAGATCAGGAGAATCAATAACTGACATGTTTAGTCGCTTTACTGAAATTGTGAATGGTCTTGAATATCAGGGACATCCAATCTCAGGACATATGAAGGTCAACAAACTCCTTCGATGACTCTCAAAAGACTGGAATTACATAAAAACCTCAATAAGAGAGACACAAAGGATTGCTCCACTCTCTGTAGACGAACTGGTTGGGACTCTTCAATCCTATGAAGTGGAACAGACCAACGAGGAGGAAGACTCAAAAGGTAAGAAATTTATTGCCTTAAAGTCTAATGACTATTCTGATGTTACAGACTCCGAAGAAGATCTAGATGATGAAGAACTGGCACTCTTGATAAAGAGATTTAGAAAGTTGAATAGAAAAGGAAGGAAATTCAATTGGAAGAAACAAAATTCTCAAAGGTTTCAAAACAGGTCAATAGAGGAAGATGATTCTAACAAAGAAGTGACTTGCTTTGAATGCAAGAAAAAGGGACACATCAGACCCAACTGTCCTCTGTTAAAGAAGAGAAAAGGAAAGACTGAGAAAAACAGGAAGGCACTCAAAGCAGAGACTTGGAGTGATACTGAATGTGAAGAAAGTGACGATGATTATGCCAATATCTGTTTGATGGCAAAATCAGACTCAGACTCAGACCTTGATTCAGACACAGACTCAGACAACGAACTCGAGGTTGGTAACCTGAAAATTCCTGTTAAGGTTTCTAAATATATTGATGAACTTTGTCTTAGTCTGAAAACCTCTCTTAAGAGGATCTCCGAATTAAAAAGGGAAAATTCTACATTGAAGCAACAGGATAAACTTATGAAAGAAAAGTTTGAAAAGCTGGAAAAAGATTTTGTTGCTGTGAAAGAAAACTCAGACATTATTTCAAATGAAAATAATTTTTTGAAAAATGATATCACTAACATATCAAAAAGATTTTCAAATGGTTCTGAAAAGTTGGATAAAATTCTTTCAAAATACAAAGACCATACTTTGATAAGTTAGGTCTTGGTATGACTTCTGAAACTATTCCACTAATTGATTTTCCAAAGGTTAAAGAAAGAATTAAATAGAGACCAGCTAGAACTACTTATAAGAATCATTTCCAGAAAGTTTTTGTAAAACCCGTTGGCAGAAATGCGTTGAAATGTTCCAAGTGTAAAAGGTTAGAACATTTTGAAAAAGAATGTCATTTGGTTTGGAGACCTGTTAAAAAGAGCTGGGCTAAGACTGTCTATTGTTCTAACACTTCTGGACCCAAGATGGTATGGGTACCAAAAAGAGCTTGAATTCGTGTTAATTGCAGGTTACTATCAAAAAGAAGATTAAATGGTATCTTGATAGTGGCTGCTCAAGACACATGACAGGAGACTCAAGCTGCTTCATAAAACTTGTCCAGATAGACGGAGGAAAAGTTTCCTTTGGTGGTAACAACAAAGGAAGAATTACTGGTCGAGGAACAGTAAAGATTGGAAGTTTGTCAATCAATAATGTTTCCTTAGTTGAATGATTAAATTACAACCTGCTTAGCATAAGTCAGTTGTGCGATACTGGTTTCAAGATTAACTTCCAGGAAGAAACGTGCTCTGGAATCAGTAAAGACTTTACTCAATCTTTTACTGGACGAAGACATGGAAATATCTACCTTCTGGATGTGAATCAAGAAAGATCACAGTGCTTAATATCAGTACAAAATGAAGCAAATCAATGGCACAGAAAGCTAGGCCATACCAATATGAAGCAAATCAACAAGATCTCTACCAATAAACTTGTTCGAGGGTTGCCTATTCTCAATTACTCAAAGTCTGATCTATGTACACCATGCGTACTGGGTAAACAGGTTAGAAATTCTTACAAATCAATAAATAAAGTTTCCACTAATCATGTATTGCAGCTTCTGCATATGGATTTGTTTGGACCTACCAGAACGCAAAGCATCGGTGGAAAAAGGTTCTATCTGGTAATTGTGGATGATTACTCACGATTTACTTGGGTCTACTTTCTTTCAAGTAAGTTAGAGACTTTCTCTCTCTTTTCAAAGTTTGCTAAGAAAGTGCAGAATGAGAAAGGTCACACTATCTCAAGCATTCGTACAGAACATGGAGGTGAGTTTGAAAATCAAGACTTTACTAAATTTTGTGATGAATTTGGTTTTCAACACAAATTCTCCTCTCCATATACACCAGAACAGAATGGGGTTGTGGAAAGGAAGAATAGGTCTTTACAAGAAATGGCAAGAACTCTTTTAATTGGAAATCAAATTTCTCCAAGGTTTTGGGCTGAAGCTGTCTCAACTGCTTGCTATATTATAAACCGAGTGTTTTTAAGACCAATTCTTGAGAAAACTCTTTATGAAATTTTTAAAGGAAAGAAACCAATAGTTTCTTATTTTCAAATATTTGGTTGCAAATGTTTTATTCTAAAGAATGCAAATGATCCTGTTGGTAAGTTTGAAGAAAAATCAGATGAAGGATTCTTTCTTGGTTACTCAACGACAAGCAAAGCTTTTAGAGTATTCAACAAAAAGACTCAGACTGTGGAAGAATCAATGAATGTCAAATTTCAAGACTCTCCACAAGTTCAGCAAATTCAGACTGAAGATTCAGAATCTGCTCCAGACACTGCTAGATCTAACTCCACTGAAGCAGTTACTAATTCGAAATCAGTACAACAAGCTACTGATGAAGAATCCACTCAAGAAGTAGATCAACAATCTATCAGACTGACCGGTAACTGGAAGCACAAGTCTAGTCATCCTAAAGAACTCATTATTGGGAACATTAATGAGGGAATTCGAACAAGATCTAAAAGGCGAGAAGAGTCTAGTGCTGTTGCCCTTATTTCTAAAATAGAACCCAAAAATATTGAAGAAGCTTTAGCTGATGAAAGCTGGATTGAAGCAATGCAAGAAGAGCTCAGACAATTCAGTATTAACGACGTATGGGAATTAACTCCCAAACCAAAAGGTAAATCAGTTATTGGAGCTAAATGGGTTTTCATAAACAAAGTTGACGAAAAAGGCAAAGTAACGAGAAACAAAGCAAGACTCGTGGCTAAAGGATACACGCAAGAAGAAGGGATAGACTATGATGAGACTTACGCTCTAGTAGCAAGGTTAGAGGCAATCAGATTACTACTTGCTTTTGCTTGCTATAAGAATTTCAGGTTGTTTCAAATGGATGTCAAAAGCACATTCCTGAATGGATTTATTCAAGAAGAAGTCTACGTGGAACAACCTCCTGGATTCGAAGACTCAAAGAAACCAGACTCAGTGTTCAGACTGAAGAAAGCTTTATATGGATTGAAACAAGCTCCTCGAGCTTGGTATGAAAGGCTAAGTAACTTCTTAATTCATAATGGCTTTTCTAAAGGAAAGGTAGACACAACCTTGTTTATTAAAAAGGAAGGTAAAAGTTTTCTACTTGTTCAGATTTATGTTGATGACATAATATTCGGATCATCTAATGAAGACTTTGTGCAAGAAATTTTCTAAGTCTATGCAGGATGAATTCGAGATGAGCATGATGGGTGAACTATCCTTTTTCCTTGGTCTACAAGTTAAACAACTAAAGGAGGGAATATTCATTCATCAAGAGAAATATGCAAAAGAACTTGTTAAAAAGTTCAGTCTGGAAAATTGCAAAAAGACTGACATACCAATGTCAAGTTCCTTGAAGATAGACAAAGATGAAGCAGGGAAGAAAATCGACCAAAAGTTATACAGGAGTATCATTGGTTCACTTCTTTATCTTACTGCATCCAGACCTGACATATTATTTAGTGTTTGCATATGCACTAGGTTTCAATCTGATCCTAGAGAATCTCATCTAAGTGCTGTTAAACGTATTATTAAATATGTTGCTACTACTGCTGAGATCGGTCTATGGTATCCCAAAGAAGGAGACTTTACACTTCTTGGCTATTCAGACGCAGATCTTGCAGGTTGTAGAGTTGAAAGAAAAAACACTTCAGGTACTTGTCAATTGCTTGGAAACAGGTCAGTATCTTGGTTTTCAAGGAAACAAAGTACTGTGGCTCTTTCAACGGCTGAAGCAGAATACGTAGCCCTTGGAAGTTGCTGTTCTCAAATACTGTGGATAAAACAACAACTGCAAGACTTTGGCATTGAAGACTCATGCACATAAATAAGATGTGACAACACCAGCGCAATCAATCTTACAAAGAATCCTATCCTACATTCAAGAGCAAAACATATTGAGATTCGACATCACTTTATAAGAGATCATGTTCAGAACAAAAAGGTCTTGATACAGTTCATAGACTCAAAGAATCAACTGGCAGACATCTTCACAAAGCCACTTGAGAAAAGCTTGTTTGAGTCTATTCGCTCAAGACTCAATATATTATCTCTTGAAGAATGTTGAAGCTCAAACTCAGAAACTAAAGTCTGACAGAGAATTAGACTCAAAGGTTGAAGACTGAGAATACGAATCGACACGACTGTAAGTTATTTATTTAAACTGTCATATCGATAAGGTAAGACTGTCTGTTTATCTCTAATTGTGCTTATTAAGGCATTTACATTTAAAAAGGGGTGGTTATTGATTTATTAAGGCAGTTATTTTTTTTTCAAAAGGAAATTCTTAAGATTTCCAAAATTTGCGACGCTTGGATTTCCCCCGTATCTGTTATCTTTTATACACTTCTTCTCCTTCGTTTTCTCTTTACCCAGAAACCCTAGAACAAAAAGCTTTTCACTGCTCTGTATTTTTCTCTCCAAAACTTCTTCGTCTCAAAGTTTTTAACTTTCTTGCGACACAAGTGAGAAAGCTTCTCCAAAGAAAGCAACAATGTCGTATCAAAGGAAGTCATCCAGAATAGCAAACAGGGGACCACAAGGATCTAGTGAGGGGCCTATGCACTTCGATTTGACCGAAGAAAGCGACTTTCCTTCTGAGCAAACTCCTCAACGATCTCAACAACAATCTCCTGCAGAAACGGTGATTGAAGATATTGAACCAGTAAGAACTCTTAAGCCTGCCTTTGTTTATAGGCTTTACTCTGCTTTAAAGGAAGGAGGTTCTGCAATGAATTTCATTGATGAATTTCTGAAAGAGAAGGGTTACAGAAATGAGACTCATTTTCTCACCGTCATGGAAAGGTCAGAAATTGTTCCTGAAGGAACAGCTGCAAAAGCATTTGCAAACTTTCCCAGTGACCCTAGGTTTAGTAGTATGAATCAGCCAGAGGGAAAGGATGACGATGAAAAGATGTTCATACACTTTAAACCATGGATGGGTGTGGCTGCAAACCTTCAAGGGAAGAAGGATGAACTGTTCCGCTCAGACAGACATAGGAAGAAGTATGAAAAGTTGCTGAAGCGTGGGGTGATGAACCCACGGACTGTGGATTTCGATTTTCTGGACTTGTTGAGCATAAATCTGAGAGAGAAGTTTGAAAAACTTCAACTTTATCAGTTCTGTACTGACTGTGATATGGCACATTCCGAATTAACAGCATACTTCTACTCCAATCTCAGTTTTATTGATGCAAACAGCTTTTCTTTTAGCGTGAGGGATAAAGAGTATGTTGTTGATAAGGACATTCTGGCAGATATACTTGGTGTGGAAAGAGGGGCTTTCCAATCAATTAGTGTGTCTGTAAGCCATGCTACTCTTGAACTCGCAAAAGACAGAATCGCTGAAGGTCGTCTCTCCTACTCAAGGATGAATCCAACAAATACTTTGCTTCACAAGATTGTGATCAACTGTCTGAGACCCAAATCAACATCCAAGACAGATGTATCCATCTCAGAGGCCAAGTTGATGTTTGCAATCAAGACTGGTCTTAACTTCTCTTTGCCGCACACCATCATATTTCACATGTACAGATGCATGGCAAAGGACAAAGGAAAACTTCCTTATGCTGCTCTTATCACTCGTATTTTTAGACATCTGAACATTCAGCCTCCTCACATTCTCTCTGTGAAGACCATTGATAAGATGGTCATCGGGCTGAGGATGATTACCAAGATGCGTCTAAAAGAACTCAGCAAGAAGTTAGAGAAGTTCAAGGAGAAGACTCCTATCAAGTTTAGACCAGACTCATCAGCGGCGAAAAGAAAAGGGAAAGAACCAGTGGTTAGTTCTACCAAGAAGAGAAGGGCAATCATCTTGGAAGATGAAGATGATGAGGATGCTTTACCCATCTCTGCTCTTGTTTCTCAATTTTCTGCATCTACTCCAGCTGTTCCAGAACAACAATTTGCAGAAACCGGAAAAGAGGAAGAGAAAGAAGAGAAAGAAGAAGAGAAAGAGGAAGAGAAAGGAAGAGAGGAAGAGGAAGAGGAAGAGAAAGGAAGAGAGGGAGAGGAAGAGAAAGAAAGGAAGAAAGAGGAAGAAAGAGAGGAAGAGAAAAAAGCAACACAAGCAGAGGAACCAGCATACACAATTTCTCCAGTAGAGAAAGAGGATCTACAATAGCCTGTCACTGAGGAAACTCCTCAGAACGAAGAGTTCTTTTCTCCTACAGAAGACATGGAAACAGGGGGAGATACAAACAGAGAACATACCCCTCTTCTACTGACTTTTGGAGAAGAAGATACACAAACAGGTGTTAGTCGATCACCTCGTGATGCTGAAGATGTTCATGTTGCACAGTTTCCTGAAGGAGAGGCATCATCTCCACAAACTGAAATTCCTGCTGACATTCATACTGGCTTGACTCCACCATCAGACCGAGCTGAAACAAGCACTCAGACTGACAATTCTGGAGATTTTCGAAGGCTGCTTGAAATCATCTTGGAACTCAAAGGCCAAATTTATGCCATGGGATATGAATTTCAGACCTTGCAGAATGAAAATCATGCAATGTTCATCACTCTGCATGATCAGCTTAAAGATGTTCAGCGTCAGATTCAGGATACTGCAAAGGGCACTACTCTCACCCAAGTACAGGAAGATTTGAGGAAGCTAGAAGGAACTGTCAAGTCTATGGAGGACTTTCAACTTGTTCGCATTCCTCGTGCTCCATGATTTTTTTTTATGCTGACAAAAAGGGGGAGAAGACTTTGTGCAGATTTTCAAGTACAGTGCAGATTTTCAAGCAGTGCAGATTTTCAAGCATTTCAACTTCAGACTCATTCCTCAAACCAAACCAAATCTTTTCTTCAAGTTTTAAACATTTTTTTGTTGTTATTTTGACTTTATCTTGAGTTTTTAATTGTGTGCAGTTTTTGAATGTGTGCTCATTATTGCATTACTTTAAGCTTTTAAATTAGATAAAGATAGTACTGTCTGTTCATGACTAATGAGGTTTCGGTGAATGCAGATCTGTGTACAGGGTAAGTCTGTGTACAGGATATATCTGTGTACAGGATAACTTCTACTATTTTTATTCTAATCTTTATGAGATATCAATGCTTGCTTAAAAGTTGTATTGCAGGGCAATAATATTCAAATCTGCAGAAAAGTTTTGTCATCATCAAAAAGGGGGAGATTGTTGGATAAATTCTCTTAAAGTATTTTGAAGTTGACAAAACATTTTCATCAGTCTAGTTGGAAGACTTACAGACTCTATTGACAAAGTCTGAAGATCAAAGTCTGAAGCTAGCAAGACTCAAGACTCATATTTCAAAGTCTACTCTCATGGACAGTTTCCAAACCGACGTTTATTCTGATCTTATATGATTTTTATTCTAACGGCTAGAGAATATCCTTCTACTGGATTCAGCACTAGAAGATCTATCTTTCATATTTGAATACGTATAGATTCTCTAAAGATTTCGCGACTTATATTTGGAAGGATCTACTTATGGAAACCGAGATCCTGATTGTATGAGCGAGCAGGATTGATGGGCTATCAACACTTACCTTAAAGAGCTCGAGATCTCTCTAATTGATTCTGTCCAACGGGTTGATTGGAAGAACTTCTTTGGAAGGTGCCAACGGTATGGAAGGCATGAAGAAGTATATAAGAGAGATGCTCTAGTTGTTGAAGGGCGCGGATAGAAGAATTCCAAAGTCTGAAGCTTCCTTTATCTATTTTGCGATATCATTCTTCGAGCGATATATGTAATCAAAAGAGAGATCATATTGTAGTGAGACCTTGAGGAAGTGTAGTAGAGTTTTCTACACTGTGGACTCAAGAGCGTGAGACTGTAATCACTCTTATTGATTCTTAGTGAAATCCAGCCAGAAGGGCTGTCCGTGCGGGAGAGTGGACGTAGGCTTGGTCTAAGCCGAACCACTATAAATCTGGAGTCTTGATTCTCTATCCCTAATCCTTTTATCATTAACTACTTTCATTTGCTGCAATTGTTGGTTTTAATTTATTAACCTCTCATTCGGATTAAATTGTTAAAATTGCTTTAAACACCTATTCACCCCCCTCTAGGTGCCAATTCTAGTCCTAACACTTGTCTTATGTGCGATTTCCTACTGGTGACAATCATGCCTTTCTTTCTTTAAACGCTTCATTTCCTGTGCATAGCCAATACATATCATTATTTCCTATATTAATTTGATACGTCATTTCGAATTTTTGTAGATAATTGATTACTGCGATTTTGAACCATCGACTTCAACCCTATTATACACATTAGAGACTCCCTTTTAATACTCCTTTTGTCTTCTTCCTTAAACCCTAAAACCTTTTGCATCTCGTTTTTGCGTCTACTTCAGCATCTTCCATTGCATTCAATACCTCCAAATTTCACCCAGATAGTTACGTTGCCAATTTGATGATCTAGAACAAAGTGAAGACGCTGATAATTGTCGTTTTGGATTCTTGAGTGTTGCGACCTAATTTTTCGGGTTTACCACCTAAAACTAGGTTAATGGACTACTAAGTCTTTAAGCTTAGCTCGGGCTCTCCCAAGCTCATACCAAATCGCGACTTAAAGTTTTAACATGCAAAAGATTATTTTCTAGGAGTCGCCACTAATCAGTTTAGGGTAGGTCGATTAGACACCTAAGTAAAATAATGGGAGAATTATCTTACTCCTACGAATAAGAGATTTTGGGTACGGGGACTTGGTTACACTAGACTATCCTAGTGTCTTTTCAGTACCTTTCTCTTTTTATTTCAAAAAAATATTTTGTAGGCAGCTTAAATTGATTTTAATTCACTTTCCTAACATGTGAGGCGATCATGCGGGTGCGCATACCACCAATTTAACACTCAAGAAAACAATTAAATAATGCAAAACTTACCTCATAGCAACGAAAGCATTTGTAATGTTAGATTATAATTCACATTGATAATCTTAGATATGATTTCTAATTAACACGCAATTTTAATTTTTTTTCACTTTATTTAATGAAAGTCATGCGATGCATGCTAATAATCTAATATGACATGGCAACATGACCTAAACTATGTGACATGAAGAAATTGCAATAATTAAATACAATCTAAATGACCTAATTCTAATGACATGCAATGCAATGCAATGACATACAAAATTATTTCAACTAAAATGACACGCAACATGCAATTTCATATGCGAGCTATATGTCACGTGACATTTATTAAATGACCTAGTCTAATGACGAGAAAATTCTAATTAAATGAACCTAATAAAAACTAAATGACGTGCATTTGATATTTCTATTTTTAAAAATGCAATCTATCCTAAAAATTGAAACTAATTTATGCAAAGACAAATTTTGTATTTTTCATGAAATTCGAAATTTAAGAAAAATGCAAAATGATCTAGCTAGATTAGGATTCTATCTAATTTAAACTAAGGATTAAGTCATATTAAATCCTAATTTAAACTAAGATGTTATCTTAATCTAGGATGCGATTTATCTAAAAAGATGATCTAAATTTAAAATGAAACATGCAATTTTAATCTAATATGCACAATGATTTTTTTTTTGTTTTTCCTTTATAAAATTCGAAATTAAAACTAACACATAATTAAACATGCAATTCAAATAAAAAACTAATAACCTAAATGAATGCACTTTTTTGTTTTTATATTTTTCTAAATTCGAAATAAAATCCCTATTATAGATATGCAAGATAACAAGAAATATTACAAAACAAACTGAATCCTAATCAATTTTTTTTTTTTGATTTTTCTTAGTGGTTTTCCGAAACAAGCAATTATCAACTAAACATTAAATCTAAACAATCAAGATATTCAACGAATAAATGATTAAAATAATCGAAAAAATAGCTCATTGTCTCACAGATCAAATTAACGATTATCTAACCTTAAACATCACGACAAATTGTTCAAAATAATTAAAAATCTGATCCGAAATCTTACGGATCAAATTAATAATCATATTGATTCAGCAATTAAAATACTATCAACAAACCCCAAGAATTAATATAATTAAAAAAATGACCCGATATCTTTCGGGTCAAATTAATAATTACAATAATTTTAGGGAAAATTCTATGGATAATGCCTACAAAATTCATGAAATGAAAATCACTTCAAATTTACACAATAACAACTAAACTTAAAAGAAATAAATAAAATAAAGTAAATAGAAAAGGAAAATAAAACTACCTAATTTGTTTTTGTTTTTTCCTTTCCTACTTTCTTCACCCACGGCTGAGCGGCTTCGATGGGTCACCAGGGGTTGGGTCGCTGGATTTCAGAGCTCCGGCAAAGACCGGCAACAGGCAGATCGGCGGTGAGCGGTGGCGTCGGAGGAGCAGAAGCGGGCTGATTGGAGACGGCGAGCGGTAGCGTTGCGAGGAGCAGCAGTGGGCAGCCTCGCTCGGACTTGGGCAGAGAGCGGAGCAGCTCGACTTAGACTCGAGTAGAGGCGTCAGGTCACTAGCAGGTCGCTGGCCAGCGCGGGTTCGGACTCCGGCGAGGCTTCGACGGCGCTTGGATTACTGGTTAACGGGCATCGGCGATCGCGGGTGTTAGGAGTGACGAGCGGTGTCGGGCAACAGGGGGTGGTGTCGCGGCGGTCGGCGCCTGGGTCTTCATGAGGGAGACGAGCGCTGCGTCTTAAGTGGGCTCGTCAGGGGGCAGCTCGGGCGGCAGCGAGCGGTCAAAATCGTGGGTCAGCCGATGGTAGGAAGTGCTCAGACTTTTGGAGAGGCTAGGCGACGGTGGCACACGGGTCTTCGACTTCGAGTAGCAGGTGGATAGCGGTTCAAGCGAGGCCAGAGAGGTGTTGGGCAGCAACAACTCGTCGGGATCGTAGGTCGGCGCGGCACGAACGGGAGAGCTCGGGCGGACACGGGCGGGGCTTCGAGCGAGGCGGTTGTGGCTGGCCTCGGCTTCCAGGCGGCGTCGGCGTGGCAAGACGGCGGCGTCCGGTGGGCAACGTCGGTGGCCGGTCGGGATGCTGGCGGAGCGGCGGTGGGCGTGTGGGTCTCCGCGGATGGAAGTTGCAGAGGGGCGGAGCGGCGAGGGAGACGATGAACAGTCGTCCCTCTGCCGCTTGTACCTTTTCCCTCTGCCCCCTTTTCCTTTTTCTGCTTTTCTTTTTTTTTGACTTCCAAAACCCTCCAAAAGCCAAAAACCGAAGCCCCCTTAAATGAACTTCGTACACTCCTTTTATAGGAAAAACAAAATGAAATCCTTTTTGCAAATATTTTATCTCACGAAGATTGCCTATAACCTCCCGATCGTGAAAATTATTTTATTTTCCTTATCTCGTGAATATTCTCTCATGATTTCATCATCTATTGCTAAAGATAAGATTGCAATGCGGTTTTCTCAATTTTAAAAAATCATCATAATATCGCATCAAATCTCAATTTTTCACAAGATAATTGATTAAAACTAACGACGGGCTTGGGTTAATCTTCTCCTTTCGTGGGCCTAGCCCGGCCTGCCGAACTTGAGCTCAAAAATATTAATTCGAACCCATTGACCACCGGCCCTAAAAATAAAAATGCAAAACATGTAAATTAAAAATAAATGCACCTAAAATCATATGCTATGCAATTAATATATATTAGGGGTTAAAAATTAATCCCTAATTTTTTATGCAATAAATAAATAATTAGGTACCAAAATTAAGGTGTCAACATTGAGTGTTATGGAAGAACATCACGAACGCCTACTTCTTGTGTCACGCCCCGATCCTCGGGCACGCACACATCCTTCTACTTGGTCGATTTTAGAATGCGATATCCCAGGATTATGTATCGCCGACCCTTTCAATTTATTATGCGCATGCGGAAGCAGTTATAAATCCCCAGACAATAAAACAATGGGATATAAAAGCAGGCCATATTTTTCATATTGAAATTCACAACCACACTTTTATTAACAGCATAACTCATAGTATATTTACAATACTATTTACAACATATAGGTCTCACACTTATCTACACTAAGATAGGGTTCATAAAAGGGATGGGATCTCAATCCACATCCGGGTTGTACTCAAGATCCCTCTCTAGATCATCTTCTTCTTCAAAAATCTTTCTCCTCCTCAGGTTCCTCCTTCTCATCTCCTCCTCAGGGTCCTGAAATGGTTATTCAATAACCAATGAGATCACGTCTCAGCGAGTTCTACTCCCTAAGACTCGATTAGTAAGCCAATACACTATAGACTGCCTAAACACGCACAGGTTAGAGGACTTACCTTGGCCTCAGATTCCACCTACAAATCAGTACAAATCATAATAGGCACCCAACTACTCAAAACGAATTGAACCAGTCGATTACATGTCACCGAGCACACGTGCATTCTCTAAGGCACTAGTTCACCAAAGTGATGCATCAAATCACCGAGCCCACGTGTCTCTCCCAAGATGCCTCACTTAATTCCCTGGGCTCACGTGCATTCTCTAAGGCACTAGTTCGCCAAAGTGATGCATCAATTCACAAAGCCCACGTGTCTCTCCCAAGATGCCTCACTTAATTCCCTGGGCCCACGTGCATTCTCTAAGGTACTAGCTCGCCAAAGTGATGCATCAATTCACCGAGCCCACGTGCCCTTTTTATGATGCCTGGGGCCACATGCATTCTCTAAGGTACTCGTTCACCAAAGTGATGCATCAAATCACCGAGCCCACGTGCCCTTTTAGATGCTACACTGATTCACCACTCCACCGTCGATACTAACCATTGGTACCCAATCATTTCCCATCACATAATTGAAATCAACCAATTAGGAACATGTCCTAAATATCACAATTTAAATCAATTCCATATACATTGAAGCTCAATTAAATAAACGGACTACACCACGATCATCAGCACGAAATTCCGGTCACTGGCCATCCCGGTTGAATTTCCGGAAAAATAATTAATTAAATAATTAATTTCGAAAATTAAATAAATAATTATTAAAAATCCAATTTAGGCCCATAATGCCTGATTGGAAGCCGAGATGAGCCCTGAAAATTACCGAGACTCGTTCAATAAATAACATGGCATGCCTACTTGCTAATGTCTATTTCTAACCACCTAACATGCATCATTAAGTCTCTAATTTAATTAATTTAAACTAATCTAACCACTTAATTGCATTTAATTAAATCTAACCAACCCTAAGTATAATTAGCAGACTAAGAAAGCATTAGTGAGTAAAACTCACTTGGTTAAAAGTGGGAACCGAAACACTGTGACGGCGACCGAAATTGGGCTTTCGACAACATCGGCGGGCTTGGACCGGGCCTTAAACTTGGGTCCAACAAATCTCAGCCCAACTGAGATTTGTTTTTGCACTGGACTAGGCTCGCTCTTGGGCTTGGGCTTGGTTGCGATTGGGCTTTCTTCGCGGGCTGAACTTGTTTGGGCCAAAGACTCAATTAATGGGCTGCACCTTGGGACTTGGGTTTCAACTAAATTAAACCAACTTGGGCTGAGCTTGCTAGGCCACTTGGTCTTGTGGGCTGAAGTTCACTTGGGCCGAAGTTAGGCCGATCCCAATGGGCTGAACCGCGGGTTTGGCTTGCGGGTTGCAGAGAGGAGACCAGCGGCTTCTACGGCGAAAACGGGCCGATCGGAGCTTTGGCAAGCGGGTGGTTGGCAACCGGTGGCTCTCGGGGGTCTTGGGGATCTTGTGGGTGGATGGAATAGGCAAATGAAGGGTTGAAATGGGGCGAAACAGCAAGAAAATGCGAAACAGTGCTGGCGGGCAGCTTCCAGACGGTCTGGCGAGTGGCGGACTCCAGCGGCCATATGGGACGAACGGAGGCTCCTTTCGGGGCGTGGTTGGGCTTGTTGGAATGGTCTGGATCTCTCTTCATGGAAATAGGTGGCTCGTTCACTGGTTCATCTGGGAAGACCACTTTTAACTTGAATCTTTGACAAAAGGTCGGCTGGAGCAGAAACCGGCGGTGGCGCAGGTGGAGGCGTGCGACGGATGCAGCTCCTTTTGCCGGTCTTCTTGTTGGCTTGAGGGTTTCGAAAATGAAGAGGAGAGGGTCTTGGATGGTAGAGAGGTGAGAGAGATGGAGAGGATAGAGATGAGGGAAGAGATAAGAGAGATGAGATAGAGTTGAGGTGTGGCCTTGGCTTGATATTTTCCAATCTTGCTCTCCAAGATTCATCCTAGGCCAAGTAAAATCCCTTAGCCTCCATTGATCCACACCAACACCTCTCATGACTTCACTTTTGGTCCATTTGGCTAGGGGGAAGGGAGAGTTACGGATTTTGCAGGAATTGTCTTCAATTGGTGGCTTGATCCACTTCAATTCCATCTCAATTGGCCTCCATAAAATCAATCGGTCATCCATCGACCATCTCGATATTTTTCCTCATCCATATATCCATTTTGCTTCCGAATTTTGCTATAAAAAATAATCACTGGCTTTTTCTGCACAGAAATGACTTGGCGACGACTTTTTCCCAAAAAGTGTCGGGTGTCAGAAAAATCTTCTGAGACTGAGTCGACGCCCTTAGAATTTATTGTGACATGATAGAATCTTCAATTTCTGAAATCGGACTCGAATTGGCGGTTGATTTCTATTCGACGCGTTTTTAGCGTAACCTAGGCTACCGGGTAACAAATATTTTTAAGTGCAATTGACTCGTGGTCGATTTTCTTCGAGCCACTATGAACCCACTTGACTCATTGGCGACTCTTGATTGTCATGAAAATCCCGAGGATTCAAATACGGACACAGGGTACCAAAACAATAAGAAAATTAGTCTAGTGCCAGTCGACATGAATTTTCTAATTTAGTGGTGTCACCCACGATTAGCCACACATCACTGTCGATCCAGTCTATCTCTGATTTCAAATCGATTTTTAACTGTGCCTAATGACCTCTAAAGATGGACACGGTTGAGAAGCCGATTCCTAGTCGAATTCTCAAGTCTATTGCCTTAAAATTTCTTAATAATTTCCCCAGATAGTCTAGTTATCTCGAGAATGATTGGCTCTAAGAATAACCCTATAGACACGTCAATGAAATGCCCGATTCATTCAGTAGAAGACAGGGTTGAAAATTTGGGATGTCACACCTTGGGCCTTGCCTTTTAGACCATCAACACATCCCGCCATCTCTCAAGCCTTGTTTCCCAATGAAACGCGAAGAGATACTTCCTATTCAGCACTCTTCCTCGATGGACATTTGGACTTCGGCGCCCTTCCGATTTCTTGGTTTTCCGTTGTTTGAAGTGGAATTCCACTCATCATACTTACGGATGAAGGATTATCTATGAAATAAGCTTGCTTGGAAAAAAGCAAGGATAGAGACAACACTTGAGGTTAGTATGTTGTCCCATGATCTGAACAGAGGACTATTGGGTTTTGCAATATGTTTCTATCCCAATCAACCAATTGCTTCTTTTTCTCTTGGGGACCCAAAACTGTCACTCTTTTAGATATCTTTACCATAGCTGGCTTTGTGCTGAATGGCATTCCTATAGATAATTTGGAACCATTAGAAGTACCTTATATTTCTAAGAGTGTCCTTGCTCATGGGAAATTCCTTGATTGATTCTGCTGCACTTTTGGTCCCATTGACTCCACTAAACATATTGTCCTTTTGCTCTATTGACTATCAAAATATGTATTCTTTAACTCTTAAAGTTTCAAGGGACCATCTACACATTGCCTCGGACCTTGCAGCGGGTAAATGGTTCGGTTTGGGTCCACTCGTTTTGGCTTCGTTATATAGGGATTTTACTCATGCATCTCTTTCAATGAAATCCAAAAATGGTACATTGTTTGGTCCATTTTGACTTTTGCAAGTATGGCTGGCTCTTTATTTTCCTTTTTTATTCAGTAAAATTCTCGTGATCTTCCACATTACTCTTTAGCGAACTCTAGACATTCTCATCCTTTCCTTTTAGTATATTGATTACTATGTCGTTCACCTTTAGATACACCTATTCGATTTTCTTCCTTTACATTCTATCTTCAATCTGTTTTGGAATTCGACCTTGATCTCATTGAATTTTTCCCTTATAAACCTGAAGAGTTCAACTACCTCTGCGATCCTGTTGCTTTGAACGACTATCAAGAGTTTTGGATTTGGATTTTTGCCAATGATGAACTACAGCTTTGGCCCGATATTCAACAACGAATGAGCAGAGAATAGTCCCCGGCTTGGCCCTTGATCAGAAGCCTTGAAGGCCGGCGATGAGCTCTGGTGAGGAGGCTCACGGTTCGAGAACGCCTCGGAATCTTTCTGTTATCCCTCGCCGTTTCACGGTTGTAGAAGGTTGCCATTGGGTCTGCTTCGGTCACTCGCTCGTTGCTCATCCCTCCCTCGCAGACACACGCTCACTCGGTCACCCGCACGTCGCTCTGTCCCTTTGTTTTGCGTCGCAGACACCTCCCTTGTGTGAATAAGAAGGGCTACCAAAAAGGGCTGGGCCTCTTCTCCTTTTTCTTAATTGTTTCAGATGGGCTCCGTAATGGGCTAAGAGAAAGAAACAAAAGATGGGCCCAAAGAATTAAAAAATAGGCTGGGCTAATAGAGGGAGGGGTGTAGAGGGCCGAAAATTTTGCTTAGTGGGCTGGACATACCGGCCCACATGACTTCACTTTCAAATGATATATATTATTTATTTTTTTATTTTCATTTCATCCATTTTTATTCTTCATTTTGCTTTTTATCTTTTTATTATTGCCAAATGAGGATACATACGGCAAAGAAATGAAGAATCAAGTTTAACCACGAAATATGTTCAATTATTTATGTATTCTTTGAAGCAAATAAATGAATCTTGATGTGAAAGTGTTAGGGGGAAAATTGTTCAGAAAGCCCTAAACATACTGCATAGCGGTCAATTTTGACCTAAATTTTTTAATTGTGTGAATTTAATCTCGAACTTTTTGACAATTGGATAATTTAATTCTAAACTTTTCAATATGCCAATTTAGTTCTAAACTTTTAGATGATTTGCCAATTTAGTCCTAAACATTTCGATGATCTATGCCCAAAATTACCCTGAGTGACTAAATTGATAAATTATTAAAAAAGTTTTGGATTAAATTGCCGTGATTGAAGGTTTGGGACTAAATTGATAATCATCAAAAGGTTTAGTAGTAAATTGGCACAATTGAAATGTTTAGAATGAATTAGCCGCCATACAATAGGTTTAGAACATTTTGGACAGAGCGGTTATAATTATTAAAATAATAATTACGTGATACGCTAGACTTGCAAACATAGCAACACCATACCCATATGCATCCTTTAATTACGGGTCTCATTATGCTTATCAATCTGAAAGTACATACCGATAATGATATTTTCCCTCATACATCCAGGAAAAATAGGGTTTCAAAGGCATAATTAATACGCTATTGCTTTATAATGACCAAATTAATGTGACAACATTTGGTCCAAACCTCACATCGGCAACGGATTGATGAAGAGCGATGTCACATAATCTTTGAGCTTGGTTTTAGAATGGGTGTAATTATCCCCATCGCTATATAACACATCAATCACCCGCGATAAATTGAGCATTCGCGTGAGAATCGGCATTGGGACCGCGGTTGGACGAAGAAACTCTTCATTGGTGTCCTTCCATGCATCAATGACTCGTTTATGGAGTTCCTCCACAGCTTCTTGCTCCGAGACATCACGGTATTTCATGAGCAACTCCACTGCAGATACTACGTGCCCCCTCTTTTGCTCAAACTGTATGTCAAACCACATTGGTGTAATTATATTAAGTGGTGGTGGGATCTAATTTCTATTTGATTGATGGAGAATAATTATGTCTTTATTATACCTCGTGAGAGGAAATGTCATCCATGAGCCTACCGATGGTTTGTGCAGCCTTCACAATCTTGCAATCACCCATTGACCATTTAAGAGCATGTTCTGTGACCACATTGCCCATTCCCATAAGTGATGTAGTCGCTAACATTTCATAGCCACTCGTTATTAGTTGAACCGACATGTACTCTTCTAGTGTTGGTATGTAGTTGGTATGGAACCATTTGGCTTCCTGAAAGTATGCTCTCACTAGCTTCTTCATCTGAGAAATTAAACATACACAAGAATTTCAGATTTCTAACTAAAGATTGCCTTCGATGCATGTAAAGTTTACCGCTGATGCTTACGACTTCTTTTGCGTAGACAAGGTAGTATGATCTTCCTTTTGTGGTCAATTCATTCCCAATATATTCATAGAGCTGGAGAAACTCCTTGAAAAAAGCTTGCATATACTCTGGTAATCCATCCATGGCATCAACATCCCACCTGAATTCAAGTTCTAGAAAGTGACACACTTAACTCTATACAAAGTTGATCAAATTCAAAAGTTTGAGAAAGAGAATGCGGATTTTGTACTTCTGGACTGCTTCGTTGAAGAGTGCAATTTCTTCCAGTGTGCCATAGACATCATAGATATCATCGATAATGGAAGTGAGGGATATCACTTTGGTTAGTATGTCTCTGGCCATGGCGAGTTCCGGCTCAAAATATACTCCCGTGGTCCAAAAGAACAACTCCACAAGCCTGTCTCTAGCGAATGGGAACTTTCTCGGAACATCTATATTCTTCCACCACCTATGATTAAATGAATCTTAGCATAACTTAAAGTACTTTAGCCCAACAAATTTGCATAGTTATACTCCATTTTTCACTTGTAAAGGACTTTGAAAAGCACTATTCAGAAAGGTAAATTGAAACGAGATGAGTTAACCTTTGGAAAACACAAGAAGAAAAATCCATAATTCGGGCATTGCTAAAACATAATCGATAGTTGGGGCATTTTAAAAACATAGTGTAGAAGCTAATTTTTTTATATACAATCAAATGAAGTTAATGTACCTAGTAATCTCGCAAAGTTCCTTCTGGTGTTGCTCTTGCAGTAAGTTGAAATCTAGTTTAGCCAAGGTCAGCAAAACTTCATCATGGGAAGGCTCTTCTTGGTAGAGTGGAATATAACGCCTTGCCTCGAGCCTCGGCAATCCCCTATGAAGTGGCTGCTTTAGAGCATGACTCACTTGTTGTGCAAGACTAGTGCTCACTGTGCTTTCATCAATCGATTCAAGGTGAGATGTAGCAAAAGGAAGTGCTTCATCCAAGATAGAATCACCATGACACCTTAAATGGCAAGCTTCATATAGGTTTAGCAATCCGTGCACATCTGTGACAAGCGATTCCCGGAAATTCCCTTCACTATCCTTGAATTTGTTGAAGACCTCTGTACAACCAACCAACAAGGAAAAACGATGCAATCGATTAGAAATTAGAAAGGGGATATGCTTGGTTAATGTTCTATATTTTCTTGCACGTGTGAAATTCGATTGAGCAATAGGAGGATTTAAATAGGTATCTTATCGGATTGGTGCATTACATATAAGACGTACCCGATGAAACATTGTAACCATGTTGTCGCAGCAATCGAAAGATAAGAGCGACTATGTGAAGGTCATCCACCTTAAAATCTTCATGATCAAGTTGAAAGTAACTTTTGTGGATTTGTTCTAATTGCTCATCTATTTCACGTTCAAAATGGTACTCAATTCCCAAGCGTTGGATTTGATCGATCAAGTGAAGCTTTTGTAAGGGCTTATCCACGATATCAGTCAGCATCTTCTTCACCTCTCCTTTTAGTTCCTCAATTTGTCCTTCCACTCTTCCGAGGAATTTGAACTTCTGCAAATATATTGCACGGTATTTCAAATAAAAGCAAGCATGAAATACGTATAGTTCACAAAATAAATTTAATCTTGATGGCCCCGTCTGTGTACCCTATATAGGTATTTCGATGTTATACGCTCATTCACATGACATGCGAAATTGAACCCATGAGAACAACGACCATATGAGATGAGGGGGTTAAATGCCATGATGAGATGTTTCTTGCCGCAGAGGACATACTGAGGCCGGTGAAGTTACAAGTATTATCGTTGTTTTTCAACCTTCTTGTATCTATTTATGATTTTCAATTTCAACTTCGTTTTTTTTGTGTGGAGAAGGGAACATGTATTTATATGAGGCCGATTGTTATCATAGAAGAGATGTGGTGGAACTGAAGGAAATCGAAGTAAGTCTACGAAATGCAATTGGGAGAAAACAAAAGAAGAAGATGACAGAAGGATTTCTAACCAGTGAGTTGGAGGGAGAATCATATTTAAGGAAATAATCCCCCCATACGCTGGGGTGATAACCCGCCGACCGGCGTTCGATCACATGGCCTGTTCCTTCATTCGGAGGAGCGCATGTAGTTGCTGAGACCTGCGACATATTCTCTCTTTTTTCTTACGTGTGACCAATGCACAAACGGAAGAGCGAGGAGAGGTTTTGTCTGCGTTGCAAAACATCAATACTTGAAGGGTATTATTTATAGACATCATGTTCGTGACCACAGTATTTGTACTTTTTTTAGACACCATAGACCGGTGAGATTATCAGGCCAAACTAATGAGCCACCTCTCACCGGTCACTTTTGTCAACATTCATGAACTAACTCTTCGTGACAAGAAACTTCTGAAATCAATAGGTTCGGCACTCCTATGCCTGGTTAAAGTATTTCCATGCTTCTGCCGACTATAGAGTGACATTTTTCTTTCGGTGACAACTATTATGGCTAAAATATCACCTAGTGGGGGTGAATAGGTGATTGTGCGGAAATGAAAGAATTTAAACATATATTGCAGCGAGACAACTTCCGATGAAATTGTCAGATCTTATCGGTGTACAATTCTATCACAATTAATAAAGAAAGTAATGGGATAGAGAATTGCACACAACAGTTTATAGTGGTTCGGCTTTTGCAAGCCTACGTTCACTCTCCTGCGCTAGAGCTAATTGGCTGGAATCCACTGATAAGAACCGATCAGAGGTTACAAGATCTAAGCTCTAAACACTCAAGCTTGTGTGTATAACTCCTCACACACTCTCAACCTCTAAATGGTTACACAATAATGCTCATAGAGATGAATGTATAATCAAGACACTCTTCAGACTTTGGAATTAAAAGCTTCAATTCTCATGAATGCGAATTCTAATTCCTTCAGCTTCGAGATATTCTCTTATACTCCTCCTAGTCTAAGCTCACCGTTGGACATATCTCTAGGAGGACTTATCTAGCCAATTTACCCGTTGGCCTAGATTTGGTTGAGAACATCTGATGGCTTTAGGATCGCCGAGGCTGATACTTCCCATAATTTCTGCCGCCCATACAGTAGTTTGGGTTTCCATAAGTCAAGTGCTTATGAATGGAAAGAATGTTTCGCCTCAAATAAGTCGTTCCGGGAAATCCAAATCTTCGAGAGACACTTTCCTTTTTCCATTTTTCTTTGATTTTTTTTGGTAAAGTGATAATTAAAGTTCGGCTATCATCTAATATGGAGCACTTGAAACCCTTAAGCAATCCAATGATACCATGTTACCCGCCATTTTATTTCACATCTTTCTAGAATCTTTTGGATTGATTTATTTGTTCAATTATAATGATTGCGGAGGGAAGATAAAAAGAAGTATTTTTTTTTAAATAACCGATATCTTAGTTATCCTAACACTAACAAACTAGCTATAGCGTGGTAAACCTATGATTTAACAAAGTCTAAACAAAGATTTAACATGGATTTAATTGAACGTAAGCATGTCATCAAGAAACTCTTCTCCACCTTTGATTATGACTGGCATTTACAATTTCTGTGATGTTGATCCTTTTTGTGTTTTGTAGTAGTATTGACACTTCAATTTTGACTATCATATTTAATTATTTATTGCATAAAAAAATTAGAGGTTGATATAATCCCTGGGCAAAAATATCATTCACATTATTTGCATTTTATATTACATTTAGTATGTGCATCGCATTAATTGAATTTAGGGAATCACATGCCATGGCCACAAAAGGCAAACGAGGGGTCTCTCTCTTGCCTGCCCCTTGTACACCCAAAAAGAAAAGGAGAGTTCGGCTACAATTCCGAGTAGGGCGGAGAAAAAAGAGTGGAGTCAAAGGAAAAAGACAGAAGCTAAGCTCTTTTCTCCATGGACCGACGCAAGGGGGCCTGTTCTTCTCTCCCTCTTTGTACTCCATCCACGTTTACACAAAAGAAGCATAAGAAAGGAAGGACAAAGAAAAGGAGTCTGCACGCTTTCGTGAGAAAGCAAATGGAGAAAAGCTTTATGGGGCAGTTCCAAAAAGAAGTAAAAGGAAGAAAGGACAAAAAAAAGGGGTCCGCACGTTTTCATGAGAAAGCAAAACAGAAAAGAAAAGAAAGCTAATGGAGAAAATCTTGAGTTGTGCCGTACAGGTTTTGTGGGGTTTGCGGCAAAGACTAGGGGTGTGCAAAAGAACCGAGATCCGCCCGGACCGCCAGGAACCGGACCGGAACCGCACGGAACCGGTGGTTCTTGAGGGAACCGGTCCGGTTCCCTGTTCCATGGGCGGATTCGTCCACCCGCCCACCTGAACCGGACCGATTAATTCTTGATATTAAAAAAAATTGAAATTACAAATTAACAAATCTAGCATCAAAAGCAAGCAGTGCACGAACCAAAATTAGTCCCGATCTTTGCGCGCAGAAGAAAGTCCCGATCCTCCTGAGGCGCCGCTCAACCCCTGACCTTCCGAGACCGCCAGAGGGATGGTAAGCCCGAACTCGTCTCCCGTTTTTGGACTGTTCTTGAAACAATTGATGAGGCGATATATCTTATTTAGCGAAATCATTGTCCTCTGCTTGGAAGAGATCACAGCAAGCCGAATTTGCACATCGTCGTAGAGCTCTGCATCACTAGTGCCTGCGAGTTGCTCTTGTTATTGATATGGATATAATAGAGTGGAAGTAGTTTATCTTAGCCTCTACCAAATGTGCGTATTGTTGCGGAGTTATCTGGGTATCATGCATAATAATTCGTTTTTCGAGGAAGTTGTAATTCTACAAAAAGAGAAGATCCTGTCATGTTGCTGGTTATGGACTTAGAAATCTTATCAATGGTTATTGTGCAGATGTAGTAATTTTGAACGATGACTACTACTACTACTACTACTACTACTAACTACTCCTACTACTCCTGCTACTCCTACTGCTACTCCTACTGCTACTGCTACTGCTACTGCTGCTACTGCTACAGCTACTGCTACTCCTACTACTACTGCTACTGCTCCTGCTCCTGCTACTGCTACTGCTACTGCTGCTGCTGCTACTGCTGCTGCTGCTACTGCTCCTGCTACTACTGCTACTGCTACTACTCCTGCTACTCCTATTGCTACTGCTACTACTACTGCTACTCCTATTGCTACTGCTACTGCTACTGCTACTGCTACTGCTACTAGACGCCAGCCGCAACCGCGGCCCTCTCATGGTGCTCCAACTGACACCGCGTTCGCAGCCTTGATCGCTAGCCCACGTTGTGCCACTTGCTGCTGTTCTCGTGCGGCCAGACTTGTCCTAGCGACTCCTCCAGCTACCTCTGCAGTCTCCATCTAGCAACCCCAGGCATCTTCAGCAGTGGTGCTATTTCGCCGGTTTTGATTCAGGACGAAATATTTTTCGCCGAGTGTTATTCTCGGCTTTTGTTTAAAAAGGACGGAGGTTATGTGCTAATTCCGAATAGATATATCAAATGCAATTTAAAGATTGAATTTCCAATTTCAAACAGCACTATACAATCCCGATAATTGACTTACTAACTTTGACACCCAATTTGAACTATATGATGGAATCTAATCAATAGTATAGCTCTAAGATAATTTGATACAATGTTGGAACTTGTATTACATTTAGTATGTGCATCGCATTAATTGAATTTAGGGAATCACATGCCATGGCCACAAAAGGCAAACGAGGGGTCTCTCTCTTGCCTGCCCCTTGTACACCCAAAAAGAAAAGGAGAGTTCGGCTACAATTCCGAGTAGGGTGGAGAAAAAAGAGTGGAGTCAAAGGAAAAAGACAGAAGCTAAGCTCTTTTCTCCATGGACCGACGCAAGGGGGTCTGTTCTTCTCTCCCTCTTTGTACTCCATCCACGTTTACACAAAAGAAGCATAAGAAAGGAAGGACAAAGAAAAGGGGTCTGCACGCTTTCGTGAGAAAGCAAATGGAGAAAAGCTTTATGGGGCAGTTCCAAAAAGAAGTAAAAGGAAGAAAGGACAAAAAAAAGGGGTCTGCACGTTTTCATGAGAAAGTAAAACAGAAAAGAAAAGAAAGCTAATGGAGAAAATCTTGAGTTGTGCCGTACAGGTTTTGTGGGGTTTGCGGCAAAGACTAGGGGTGTGCAAAAGAACCGAGATCCGCCCGGACCGCCAGGGATCAGACCGGAACCGCTCGGAACCGGTGGTTCTTGAGGGAACCGGTCCGGTTCTTGGTTCCAATTTATGGGAACTGGTGGGTATTGGTCCGGTTCCCGGTTCCATGGGCGGATCCATCCACCCGCCCACCCGGACCGGATTGATTAATTTTTAATATTAAAAAAATTGAAATGACTAATTAACAAATCTAGCATCAAAAGCATGCAGTGCACGAACCAAAATTAGTCCCGATCTTTGCGCGCAAAAGAAAGTCCCGATCATCTTGAGGCGTTGCTTAGCCCCTGACCTTCCAAGACCGCCAGATGGACGGTAAGCTCGAACCCGACTCCCGTTTTTGGACTGTTCTTGAAACAATTGATGAGGCGATATATCTTATTTAGCGAAATCATTGTCCTCTGCATGGAAGAGATCACAACAAGCCGAATTTGCACATAGTCGCAGAGCTCTGCATCACTAGTGCTTGCGAGTTGCTCTTGCTATTGATATGGATATAATAGAGTGGAAGTAGTTTATCTTAGCCTCTGCCAAATTATTGTATTGTTGCGGAGTTATCTGAGTATCATGCATAATAATTTGTTTTTCGAGGAAGTTGTAATTCTACAAAAAGAGAAGATCCTGTCATGTTGCTGGTTATGGACTTGGAAATGTTAACTATGGTTATTGTGCAGATGTAGTAATTTTGAACGATGTTCTGCCGAAAAAGAGCTCATGCTTTGTGTTGCAGAGTTGGTTCCAGAGTTGGTTCTGAGGCATCCTGGACGGACCAAGAAGTAAGAGCCTGTGTCCACCGCGAGTACTGGAGCTTCGAAATCTGGTAAGGGTGGGAAAAATAAGAGATAGTCGAACATAGTTGCAGATACATAACCGCGGTTATATTATTATTATTGTGAGACTGGTTCCATGGATCCACCCGGGAACCGGACCGGACCGGCGGTCCGGTTCCTGGGTGGATCTCGGTTCCAATTTTTCGGAATCAGTCCTTAGCGGGCGGTTCCCGGTTCTAGGTTGGGAACCGCCCACCCGGACCATGCACACCCCTAGCAAAGACCCACAGACGCCAGCCGCAACCGCGGCCCTCTCGCGATGCTCCAATTGACACCGCATTTGTAGCCTTGATCGCTAGCCCACATTATGCCACTCGCTGCTATTCTCGCATGGCCAGACTTGTCCCAGTGACTCCTCCGGCTACCTCTATAGTCTCCATCTAGCAACCTTAGGCATCTTCAGCAATGGTGCTATTTCGTCGGTTTTGATTCAGGACGAAATATTTTTCGCTGAGTGTTATTCTCGGCTTTTGTTTAAAAAGGACGGAGGTTATGTGCTAATTCTGAATAGATATATCAAATGCAATTTAAAGATTGAATTTCCAATTTGAAACAGCAATATATAATCTCGATAATTGACTTACTAACTTTGACACCCAATTTGAACTATATGATGGAATCTAATCAATAGTATAGCTCTAAGATAATTTGATACAATGTTGGAACTTAATCTGTGGCACCCCCTCGACACGGCCCCCGATTCGTTAGGGTCGCCACAGTACTCTGACACTTCAACTGTCCTAACAACATGCCACTCTAATACTATTGAACTATAGAGGATCAAAAGTCCTAGGGGTTTGTATTATTTAAATCAGTCCCAGCGCAATTCATATGGCGGAAGCATAATCAAATTTTCCGTCCCATACTCCAACAACATAATGCAATGCACACCAACTACACATTTTCATAAGATAAGTCGAACACTTTTATTTACATCACTTGATGGACTACATGAGTTGGTACATCAAAAGGCCAAGGCTTTTCTAAAACTCGGCTATAACCAAAAGTGTCCAACTCTACAACAGTCATAAGCTCCAGTCCATCAGATAGCGTTGGCATCCAAAAAAGCTTCCTTAGCTACCCATCACGCACGATCGATCATACCTAGCTCGGTCCATCGGCTGGCGGCGACGGTAGCATGCCCATCATAATCCCGTCATGGCGAACGTGCACGGACAGGAACTCTTGCACCACAGGGTCTCCAAGTAGACCCACATCGTACATGACGAGGACTCGTACGCGGACAAATACTAGACCGCGGACACTAACACAAATGTGCTTCGAGCATGAGCACTCGACATCTACCGGAACGTCGTAAAAAGTGCCTTTGAAACGGGTAGCAGAGGCATCTCTCTCAATCTGAAATGTTAGTCCCCAAAAGGGGTGAGTACAACCATTCAATAGTAAAGATCCATCAAACTACATAATGCAACCAGCTAGACAACCAAGGTATCACAAGCAAAGCACATATCATTCTTGCACTCAAGCATACATCACCATGCAGTCATGCATATATCTCCATGCAGTCATGCATACATCTCCATGAGATCCATTCAATGCCTTGGTGATCACACTTCCAAAAATCATGCAATACCAATTCAAATTCAAAGACAATTTATACACCAGGCCATTTACACACATGCACATGATTCAATTTCCATATTGATTTTTTTTTCAAAAGGATCTCATCATTCTTCCAGGGACCAGTGTTTGCATCCCTCATATCGCTCGCACCCAACTTGGCATAGCGAGGAACCTCTGGCACACACCCTGGGCATCTGGCACACCTCCGGGCATCTCGAAACTCCCGAGGACATCCAGCACCCACCTCCGGGCATCTCGAAACTCCCGAGGACATCTGGCACACATCTCTGGGCATCGTCGACTTAGCCGTCCGATGGTATCATCATTATCATTTCACATGGATATATCTCAATTTGCAACAATGCCATTTGATGCAATAGTGCCAAAATCTCATTTAATTTTACATGTCATGTGAGATGCATAATTTTCACCATGCATGCTACATAGATAGCAACTCAGAATACCACATCCCATAGAGTAATGTATTTGTTCTTAAAAATAAGAGAATTTTCAAATAAAACAGAATGTATTCCTTTAATTAAAATTCTGGAAAAATTAGTAATTGATATTAATAAATTCTGAAAATTAAACATAATGTAGAAAAGACCTAGAGAAAGATATTTCATGAAGAACACCATATCAAGAAAGTTTCACATCAATCACATAGGTCCATACATCACAGCAAAAGAAATTCCAGCACCACATTTTGCACAGTTTTGGAAATAATTTCGATTAAATACTCAAACAAACTCTGAAAATTCTGTGATTTTAATATGTTATAGTTGAGACCTAGAGGTAAAAGTCCCATGAAGAAATAGAAGTCCAATTTATTATGGATTAAAAGATATGATTATTACAACTCACCCTAACCCTCGGCTCAATCTCCAGATTAAATCCCTTTCAAAGAAAAATCATTTCCCTAATCAATAATTGTCCGTTTCATCTCAAATTTTAGTATGTTAATATTAAAGAAGTCCTCTACAACTTTCATCAAGAGGTCGAAGCGAGATTCCAACTAGAAAATTGCATGCAGCTCACAAAATCACCAAAGGTCGGACTGTTTTTCCAGAAAACATATTACTAGACTAAGGCATTACTCCCATAACTTCGAAAATTCTCACCTCCACCACCTCCAAAATTCACCATACAACACATACAATCACAGCAAGCAAAGTGTAGATCAAAGGACTCTACTTGCCTCAAATCCAAAGAAAAACACAGCAAGCACAACGGCGAGGCAAGGCGGGCTCGATCGACGGCGGCTAGGTGAATGCACGGCGGTGAGTCTTCTTCCTCCTCTCTCGGCACCTAGCTCCATCTGCCCCCTCCCCTTTTCCTTTTGGTTGATTAAAATTCTTGCATGGTTTAATTTTTGCATGGAGGGACACTTGTCTCCAAGAAGGAGACAAGTGTCTTCTTGTTGAAGACACATGGAGGAGGCCCATCCAGCTCCCCCCCCACCTTCGGTCGACGGCCCATGGGGCTTCTTGGGCCGGGCCTCTTGGCCCACTTTGGGCCCAACACTCTTGGGCCTAAAGTCCAAACTTAAATGGCCCAAAAAAAAACTAAATAAGCCCATGTTTGCTTTTAACAATTTACTTAAATCCCCACTTAATTTCATAATCTCAATTACTCACATGGCCATATAAAATTGCAACATTAATCGATAAAAATCCAACTTATAGAGTATACGGCCAAGAACAGAAAATTCCTTGTCAAAATACCCTTTAGTACAATCCTTGATCACACTTAGATATAGGATACAATTCCAAATCAAAACAATAGTCCTTTAGTGCTTCCGATACCTTCTCAAGGGTTGCAGTGTATCTAGAGATCGTTATGAAATTTTAGGATGCCACATAATCGGTGACAATGCACTTGGATAAATGACACAATGTTGGAATATAATCAAGGATGTTGGACTAAGAATACAATGTCGGAATTTAATCAACAATGCCACGCTAGGATATAGACACTCGCTGAAATTTAATCAACCACAGAAATCTTAACACAACAGCTAGGGAAAACTAAAATACAATAAGAAAATAACATTTGATGTGTTGTTTAGGGGGTTCTTGCTCGATGATTGGTGGTATTTATAGAGGAGCTTGGTAACTGCCACTCAGTTATTCATTTCTGATAACCGCTTCCAACCTTGAGCACGTTCCTTTTTGTTCGCAATCAATCCGCTCATTCCTTTTACAACTGTCTTGATCGTGTCCTAATTTATCAACAATGAATTCACACCTAAGTTCTTGGATGTTAACCGCTTTTCAACCGTGCCCTCCTTTGACGCTTTTTTGTATATTTCGAATGTTTTTGTCCAAAACTTGCCGCTGCCATCATTTGGGTAGCCACTTAATATCTGCCGTTATATTTTAACAATTGACCACGTGGAGGCTTCTTGCTTTGCTCTCGATCCTTGAATCCTCATCCTCTGGCTCATCGATAGTTAACCATATATTACAATCCTATTGACGCACATGTGTAATTTCATTTCATGTTTTTCGCCCTCGTGATCAACACGTGATAGTACAGTCAATATTGAATGTTAACATATATCCCATTTTAAAAGAAGTAAATTTGAAATTTATTTCTTTTGAAGAAAATATCTTGTCTTATGTGTGATTTCCTGTTGGTGACAATCATGCCTTTCTTTCTTTAAACGCTTCTTTTCTTGTGCATAGCCAATACAGATCATTACTTCCTGTATTATTTTGATGCGTCATTTTGAATTTTGGTAGACAATTGATTACTGCGATTTTGAACCATCGTCTTCAACCCTATAATAAATATTAGAGACTTCCTTTTTAATACTCCTTCCGTCTTCTTCCTTAAACCCTAAAACCTTTTGCATCTCGTTTTCTGCGTCTACTTCAGCATCTTCCATTGCATCCAATACCTCCAAATTTCACCCCGATAGTTACATTGCCAATTTTGATGATCTAGAACAAAGTGAGGACGCTGATAATTGTCGTTTTGGACTCTTGAGTGTTATGGAAGAACATCACGAACGCCTACTCCTTGGGCCTTGCCTTTTAGACCATCAACACATCCCGCCATCTCTCAAGCCTTGTTTCCCAATGAAACGCGAAGAGATACTTCCTATTCAGCACTCTACCTCGATGGACATCTGGACTTCAGCGCCCTTCCGATTTCATGGTTTTCCGTTGTTTGAAGTGGAATTCCACTCATCGTACTTGCGGATGATGGATTATCTGCGAGTTAAGCTTGCTTGGAAAAAAGCAAGGATAGAGACAACACTTGAGGTTAGTATGTTGTCCCATGATCTGAACAAAGGACTATTGGGTTTTGCACTATGTTTATGTCCCAATCAACCAATTGCTTCTTTTTCTCTTGGGGACCCAAAACTGTCACTCTTTTAGATATCTTTACCATAGCTGGCTTTGTGTTGAATGGCATTCCTGTAGAAAATTTGGAACCGTTGGAAGTACCTTATATTTCTAAGAGTGTCCTTGCTCGTGGGAAATTCCTTGATTGATTCTGCTGCACTTTTGGTCCCATTGACTCCACTAAACATATTGTCTTTTTGCTCCATTAACTATCAAAATATGTATTCTTTAACTCTTAAAATTTCAAGGGACCATCTACACCTTGCCTCGGACCTTGTAGCGGGTAAATGGTTCGCTCCGGGTCCACTCATTTTGGCTTCGTTATATAGGGGTTTTACTCATGCATCTCTTTCAATGAAATCCAAAGATGGTACTTTGTTTGGTCCATTTTGGCTTTCGCAAGCATGACTGGCTCTTTATTTTCCTTTTTTATTCAGTAAAAATTCTCGTGATCTTCCACATTACTCTTTAGTGAACTCTAGACGTTCTCATCCTTTCCCTTTAGTATATATATTACTAAGTCGTTCACCTTTGGATACACCTATTCAATTTTCTTCCTTTACATTCTATCTTCAAACTCTTTTGGAATTCGACCATGATCTCATTGAATTTTTCCCTTATAAACCTGAAGAGTTCAACTACCTCTGCGATCCTGCCACTTTGAACTGTTGGATGCAAATTATGCAATCCTAAGATCTATATAACTAGAACAAGAACATGCATAATTGAGTAGAAAGATTAACACACTTGTTTTGGAATCCATCGTTCTTTAAAGCGAAAGCAGAAACACAATGTTCATGCGCAAGTCCTTCTCCTTTATTGCCCTTCGTATCACTGGCTCACTGAGGTGGCCCCTCACGTTTAGCGTTAGGTAAGCGCTCCTTAGGTGAGGATACATGTGAGAATTAGGGTTAGAGGAGAGACTTGAGCACTATTTATAGAGTTTCTAGTCAGGCCCCCTCATTACGGGCCATGCTCAACTCGGCCCACACTAGCCAGCCCCATATTAGACTAATTAAGAAACATTCTATCTCATCTTAGAACAATCCCGTAAAATGGTAAATTATAATATCAATTAATGTAGTCCACATTAGGAAAACTCTTACATTCTCCCACTTGGATTATATTAATTGAAATTGTACTGTATGTGCGCACATTGGTCTAGAGATAATTCTTAATAGTCAATCCTATCTCATAAAGTCTCAAAAACCGAATCATGGCGGTAACTGTATGTATACACATAGAGCCTTTCATGATCACGAATGTTCTCAACTCTATTGATATGGATCCAATATGGTAGTGTGTCAAATGGACAACATCTCTCATAGAGAGATCCCATTTGTCAGTCACTATTTTCTTACCTTAAGCGTCACAAAAACTTGTGCCACTAGAGAATGTCCATTCTCTTACCTTAAGCGTCACAAAAAACTTGTGCTACTAGAGAATGTCTTTATGGTTCCATGAACCCACATATGACTTGTCCTTACGGTTAACTATTCTTTATGTATAGCAAGACATATGGATAAGGCTAATAACCGAATTCCCCTAGCCTTCACTCAAGGTTAATACAGTACCTTGAGACTTTATCAATATGTATTCAACATAACAACAACACATTCAAAAATATTTTATTGAATGCAAAAGTTGATATATATCAAACCATTACAAAATGTAACGAACATAGATGAAACTTTTATTAGAGTAAAGCCAAAATAGCTCCCACTAAACAACAGTATCACAAGATACTCCTAGGCCTATGCTAATGACATGTCGCTCAAATACACATGGGTGTAGGCCTTTAGTTAGTGGATCTGCAACCATATCATCTGTGGAAATATGTTATATTATAACGTCACATTTCTATACCATTTCTTTATGGTCAAAAATTTGACTGCCATATATTTAGACCCATTGAGACTTATATTGTTAATAAATACTGCAAATTTATTATCTCAAAACAACCGTATGGGTCAATCCATAAAATTAAAAACGGTCAACTCCTTAATGAGGTTCTGGAGCCTAATAGCCCAAGTAACAGTATAAAAGAATGTTACAAACTATGCTTACATAGAACTTTATTTACTGCATTTCCTGCTAACATAAATATATATTCTGTTATTGATCTCATGTCATCATAACAGCCGGCAAAGTTTACATATAAATACCCTACTAGCTGCAAGAATTGAACATGTCTGTAAATTAGCATATAATCTCTTGTCATCTTTAAGTACCTTAAAACCTTCTTAGCAGCAACCCAGTATGATTGATTTCTACCTAGAAGTTTTGTCGCAAAGACGATATTTAGTCTAGTGCAAATTCGAGCATTAACACAAGGTCACCATTTAATTAGATTTTCTCAATATCTAAATAAGGACAATGTGATAGATTCAATCCATCACCATTAACAATAGGAGCAATTCTTGGCTTGCAATGATGTATATTGAATATTTCCAAAATACAATCAACAAATGTCCTCCAAGAAAATCTAATATAATATGGCAAAAACAATCCTTACGGACCCTAGTACAAAGGATAAAAGATATCTCAAGGTCACTAATTGTAAACAAAATATCATGTACATAGTATATGAGAAAAATAAATTTCCTCCCACTGACCTTGCAGTATATTGAATTACTTTGTTCTCAATTGAACAAAACAACACTATGAAACTTTAATAATATTGTCTGGAAATTTGCTTAAAATCATGAATAAGACTTTTCAGTCTATACACAAGTTTACTAGAATCATTTGCTGCAAAATCCTCTAGTTGCACTATATAGATTTTGTATCTCTTTGACGTAATTTCATATAAAAAATAAACTATTAATACCACGTTCACTTTGAAAGAATCTTTAAAGAATACTATAAAGAAACAATTATTTTTTTTACTAACTATCCACCCCTCTTTTAGAGTGAAAACTTTAATACCAATTTGGTTTTAAATTCCACAATCTTTCTTTGAAATCCTTTTAGTTTTGTACGCCAATTTGCAACTAATGAACTTGTGAACTTTAGGCAAATCAGTAAATTTCCAAACACTATGATGTTTCATAGATTGTATATTGCCTTTTATGGCATCTAATCACATACTTGATAGATGATAAAAAACAACATTTATTTATATCGCTAAATCAACCATGTAGTGGATATTGCAGTCATGCTCTCACAAATAGACTATATAATCTGATGGTATAACTGATTGTCTTTTCCTAGCAAATCTCCTGAATAAAGCTACAACCATTTCATTCTGCACTTAAGAGGCTTGAGAAATTTCATCATAACTATATCAAGAATAGTACCTTGAACCTCAACAAGTTTAGTCTATGGTATAGGAGATTCCATAATTGTTTGTACCACAATTATATGTATAGGCAAAGGCAAAGACGCAGTGATTTTCCATCGTACTATTATCCTTAATAGTCTGAGAGCATTTATCCTCTACAATTACGTTGAACTGTAGAAACTTTACAGTATGTGATTCCATAATACTTGTACTTTCTTTAGGGTCATAAAATTGATACCCCTTTTAACAATCTGGGTAAGATACAAAATAATTCCGAGTGGATCTAAATTCCAACGCACTTACTATTGGATTAGATAACCTCACTCCTATATGACACCTCTAAATTTAATATGATTCAATCAATTTACGTCCAGTCCATAACTCAAAAGAAGTTTATGAAACAACTTTGATAAGAAACACATTTTGTATGTGAAAAAATTGCTTTCAAAATATCAACCCACAGTAGACCGATAAATTAGTCTTACTCATCACCATGTTAATTATGGTGTAATTATGCCTTTTGGCAAGAACATTTTGTCAGGATTTTCAGACATAGTAAATTACGTTACCACCCCAGAACTTACCAAGTATTTGACAAATGACCCTTTAAGCTATTCCATATTGTCATACTTGCCAAAATACTCACGGTCACTATTAAGCCTGACAACCTTTAAGACTAATTCTAACCGATTTATTCTTTATCTCGGTCATTTTCCTTAAATAGAAAACTTTTGGAAACAACCTTTTAACCATATATGAGATGTATATGTCATTATGACTTAAACACAATCTTTGCAGATGTGTCCTAATTTCAATATTAGACAAGACATAATTTCAAGCCATTAAGACTTCCATCATCTTTTAGCAGTGCAGTCAGTAGACAAGCCACTTTTCAAGTGTTCCTAAATGGAACTCTTCATGGACAGTAAGCAAATTCTATTGCTACTTTCCCAAGCAGCAAATCATATGTCCACTTACATAAAATTTGAACTAATAAAAACCTCAATAATATTGGAGTTATTAATTACATAAAACGGTGACTAAAATAACAAGCAATGTATATAATTAGCATCATGTGAGCATTGTGTAACTTGACATACAAGTACACATCTAGAGAGTTACATGCAAAATCATATAATCACCTTTGGGCATAATACATGACATACAATTGTACACTCCCCACATGATAGCGATTATGAGAATATATTCCAATCTTCGTGAATTCATCACCTTTGGGCTTATAAACCACTAAGATCAGTCACTCCTTCACCACACCATCATGTATCCCTCCATGAACTAACACACAATCACCTCCTTTGGGAGTATGACCACGCATTAGACCAAGAGACATCCCAATCAGCATACGAGACCGAAATTTCTCAAACCCAATCAAGTGTGCCACTTTGGCGGTCACTACTCAATTGAATCCTTGAAACTCTCTCATACTAGGGATATAAACCTTACTTCTCACATACACCATATACATGTGATTTTAACTTTAGTGCTAGGGGCAATAAATCACTAAAATCACATATCATGCTAATTACACTGCTTTATTCATTAATAAAAATTAATCAAACATATATATATATAAATGATCTGAAAGACAGACTCCAATGAGATCACAGATCATAGTAACATAACAAACTTCTCATAACATAGAAGAAAACATCTCTTGTGCACCCCGATTATAGATTATCAGCACGTAAAGGAGTATGCTTGAGTAACAAAAGTTTCATAACTTTTACTGTCTCTCATTACCTCAATACATACTTCAAATACTATCCCATAATGGTTGTATCTCATTAAGTCAGCTTCAGTTCACAATAAAGTTTAATTTTTATTAATGAATCACACCTTTATGACGATTATGTGATAGCATACCTGTAACCCAATACTTGTATTTCCAAAATTACAGAAAATTACAAAGAAAAAAAAATACACTAAAAATACACGTCTTTAGGGCTTTGTATGTATATTCACATCCATAAATTCATCAAACATATAAAATAAACATACCACAAGATAGAGAATGAAGATACGAGTCCAACGCCGTCGGCCACGTGTGGATTGGAGCATCCACGCACCCGCATGCGCCTCCTGAGGGCGCGGCTCGTGGAGCCCATGCGTGGGCGATCTTGACCGGTCAAAACTGGTTCGACCGGTAGCGGTCCGACCGGTTCTCGGCTCGACCGTCCGGTCCGAGTGGTTGGCCGGTCCAGTCAAAGTTGACCAGGTCGGGTCGGGTCCTGGGTCGAGTCGGGTCGGTCGCAAAACGGGTTGGGTTGGGTCAATGGTCAACGGTTCCTATTCAATGGTCGTCGGGTCAAGGGGTCGGTTGGTCGGGTCCGGTCGCTGACGTCATGATGACATCAGCCTCCGCGCGTGCCACGCACGAGCGAGCCGCCCTTGCGCGTGGGGGCACGTGAGAGCGCGTGAGTGCACGTGGGGCGCGTGCTCGACACCCTGGCGACGCGTGGCCGCGCGTGGGGGCGCGTGCAGCCCCCTCCGGCGACGCGCTGCCCACGGATTTGCTCGTCTCGACGAGCCTAGTTCGAAATTGTGATTTAATTTTATTTTTATTGAACAAAAAATCTCGAAAATCACAAATTAGGGCAAAAAAACTTATGCGTTCGAGTTCTAGGGTTATGGTTCCTCTGATACCACATGTTGGACGCAAATTACGCAATCCCAAGATCTCCATAACCAGAACAAGAACATGCATAATTGAGTAGAAAGATTAACACACATGTTTTGGAATCTATCGTTCTTTAAAGCGGAAGCGGAAACACAATGTTCCACGCGCAAGTCCTTCTCCTCTATTGCCCTCCGTATCACTGGCTCAATGAGGCGGCCCCTCACGTTTAGCGTTAGGTAAATGCTCCTTAGGTGATGATACATGTGAGAATTAGGGTGAGAGGAGAGACTTGAGCACTATTTATAGAGTTTCCAGCCAGGCCCCCTCATTACGGGCTAGGCTCAACTCGGCCCACACTAGCCAACCCCATATTAGACTAATTAAGAAACCTTCTCTCTCATCTTAGACCTATCCTGTAAAACAGTAAATTACAATATCAATTAATGTAGTCCACATTAGGAAAACTCTTACATGAATGACTATCAAGAGTTCTGGATTTGGATTTCTGCCAATGATGAACTACAGCTTTGGCCTGATATTCAATAACGAATGAGCGGAGAATAGTCCATGGCTTGGCCCTTGATCGGAAGCCTTGAAGGCCGGTGATGAGCTTTGGCGAGGAGGCTCACGGTTCCAGAACGACTCGGAATCGTTCTGTTATCCCTCGCCGGCTCACGGTTCTAGAAGGTTGCCATTGGGTATGCTTCGGTCGCTCGCTCGTTGCTCATCCCTCCCTCGCAGACGCACGCTCACTCGGTCACCCGCACGCCGCTCTGTCCCTTTGTTTTGCATCACAGACACCTCCCTGGTGTGAATAAGAAGGGCTACCAAAAAGGGCCGGGCCTCTTCTCCTTTTTCTTAATTGTTTTAGATGGGCTCCGTAACAGGCTAAGAGAAAGAAACAAAAGATGGGCCCAAAGAATTAAAAAGTAGGCTGGGCTAATAGAGGGAGGGGTGCAGAGGGCCGAAAATTTTGCTTAGTGGGCTAGACATACCGGCCCACATGACTTTGCTTTCAAATGATATATATTATTTATTATTTTTTTTCATTTCATCCATTTTTATTCTTCATTTTGCTTTTTATCTTTTTATTATTGCCGAATGAGGATACATACAACAAAGAAATGAAGAATCAAGTTTAACCACGAAATATGTTCAATTATTTATGTATTCTTTGAAGCAAATAAATGAATCTTGATGTGAAAGTGTTAGGGGGAAAATTGTTCAGAAAGCCCTAAACCTACTGTATAGCGGTCAATTTTGACCTAAATTTTTTAATTGTGTCAATTTAATCTCTAACTTTTTGACAATTGTCTAATTTAATTCTAAACTTTTCAATTATGCTAGTTCTAAACTTTTAGACGATTTGCCAATTTAGTCATAAACATTTCCATGATCTATGCCCAAAATTACCCTGAGTGACTAAATTGATAAATTATTAAAAAAGTTTTGGATTAAATTGCCGTGATTGAAGGTTTAGGACTAAATTGATAATCATCAAAAGGTTTAGTAGTAAATTGGCACAATTGAAATGTTTAGAATGAATTAGCCGCCATATAATAGGTTTAGAACATTTTAGACAAAACGGTTATAATTATTAAAATATTATAATTACGTGATACACTAGACAATGCATCCTTTAATTACAGGTCTCATTACGCAAATTAATCTGAAAGTACAAACCGATAATGATATTTTCCCTCATACATCCAGGAAAAATAGGGTTTCAACAGCATAATTAATACGCTATTGCTTTACAATGACCAAATTAGTGTGACAACGTTTGGTCCAAACCTCACATCGGCAAGGGATTGATGAAGAGCGATGTCACATAAGCTTTGAGCTTGGTTTTAGAATGGGTGTAATTATCCCCATCGCTATATAACACATCAATCACCCACGATAAATTGAGCATTCGCATGAGAATCGGCATTGGGACCGCGGTTGGACGAAGAAACTCTTCATTGGTGTCCTTCCATGCATCACTGACTCGTTTCTGGAGTTCCTCCACAGCTTCCTTCTCCGAGACACCATGGTATTTCATGAGCAACTCCACTGCAGATACTACGTGCCCCCTCTTTTGCTCAAACTGTATGTCAAACCACATTGGTGTAATTAGATTAAGTGGTGGTGGGATCTAATTTCTATTTGATTGATGGAGGATAGTTATGTCTTTATTATACCTCGTGAGAGGAAATGTCATCCATGAGCCTACCGATGATTTGTGCAGCCTTCACAATCTTGCAATCACCCACTGACCATTTAAGAGCATGTTCTATGACCACATTGCCCATTCCCATAAGTGATGTAGTCGCTAACATTCCATAGCCACTCGTTATTAGTTGAACCGACATGTACTCTTCTAGTGTTGGTATGTAGTTGGTATGGAACCATTTGGCTTCCTGAAAGTATGCTCTCACTAGCTTCTTCATCTGAGAAATTAAACATACACAAGAATTTCATTTTTCTAACTAAAGATTGCCTTCGATGCATGTAAAGTTTACCGCTGATGCTTGCGACTTCTTTTGCGTAGATAAGGTAGTATGATCTTCCTTTTGTGGCCAATCCATTCCCAATATATTTATAGAGCTAGAGAAACTCCTTGAAAAGAGCTTGCATATACTCTGGTAATCCATCCATGGCATCAACATCCCACCTGAATTCAAGTTCTAGAAAGTGACACACTTAACTCTATACAAAGTTGATCAAATTCAAAAGTTTGAGAAAGAGAATGCGGATTTTGTACTTCTGGACTGCTTCGTTGAAGAGTGCAAGTTCTTCCAGTGTGCCATAGACATCATAGATATCATGGATAATGGAAGTGAGGGATATCACTTTGGTTAGTATGTCTCTGGCCATGGCGAGTTCCAGCTCAAAATATACTCCCGTGGTCCAAAAGAACAACTCCACAAGCCTGTCTCTAGCGAATGGGAACTTTCTCGGAACATCTATATTCTTCCACCACCTATGATTAAATGAACCTTAGCATAACGTAAAGTACTTTAGCCCAACAAATTTGCATAGTTATACTCCATTTTTCACTTGTAAAGGACTTTGAAAAGCACTATTCAGAAAGGTAAATTGAAACGAGATGAGTTAACCTTTGGGAAACACAAGAAGAAAAATCCATAATTCGGGCATTGCTAAAACATAATCGATAGTTGGGGCATTTTAAAAACATAGTGTAGAAGCTAATTTTTTTATATACAATCAAATGAAGTTAATGTACCTAGTAATCTCGCAAAGTTCCTTCTGGTGTTGCTCTTGCAGTAAGTTGAAATCTAGTTTAGCCAAGGTCAACAAAACTTCATCATGGGAAGGCTCTTCTTGGTAGAGTGGAATATAACGCCTTGCCTCGAGCCTCGGCAATCCCCTATGAAGTGGCTGCTTTAGAGCATGACTCACTTGTTTTGCAAGACTAGTGCTCACTGTGCTTTCATCAATCGATTCAAGGTGAGATGTAGCAAAAGGAAGTGCTTCATCCAAGATAGAATCACCATGACACCTTAAATGGCAAGCTTCATATAGTTTTAGCAATCCGTGCACATCTGTGACAAGCGATTCCCGGAAATTCCCTTCACTATCCTTGAATTTGTTGAAGACCTCTGTACAACCAACCAACAAGGAAAAACGATGCAATCGATTAGAAATTAGAAAGGGGATATGCTTGGTTAATGTTCTATATTTTCTTGCACGTGTGAAATTCGATTGAGCAATAGGAGGATTTAAATAGGTATCTTATCGGATTGGTGCATTACATATAAGATGTACCCGATGAAACATTGTAACCATGTTGTCGCAGCAATCGAAAGATAAGAGCGACTATGTGAAGGTCATCCACCTTAAAATCTTCATGATCAAGTCGAAAGTAACTTTTGTGGATTTGTTCTAATTGCTCATCTATTTCACGTTCAAAATGGTACTCAATTCCCAAGCGTTGGATTTGATCGATCAAGTGAAGCTTTTGTAAGGGCTTATCCACGATATCAGTCAGCATCTTCTTCACCTCTCCTTTTAGTTCCTCAATTTGTCCCTCCACTCTTCCAAGGAATTTGAACTTCTGCAAATATATTGCACGGTATTTCAAATAAAAGCAAGCATGAAATACGTATAGTTCACAAAATAAATTTAATCTTGATGGCCCCGTCTGTGTACCCTATATAGGTATTTCGATGTTATACGCTCATTCACATGACATGCGAAATTGAACCCATGAGAACAACGACCATATGAGATGAGGGGGTTAAATGCCATGATGAGATGTTTCTTGCCGCAGAGGACATACTGAGGCCGGTGAAGTTACAAGTATTATCGTTGTTTTTCAACCTTCTTGTATCTATTTATGATTTTCAATTTCAACTTCGTTTTTGTGTGTGGAGAAGGGAACATGTATTTATATGAGGCCGATTGTTATTGTTGTACTTTAGCTGGTACGTCCATGATGGGGTGCAATTGGACGCATCGTTTCAGGTTGAAACAATACGATGAAAATGCACTAATAGAGGGGTACGAAGGGAGAAGTATATAAGCCTCCCGAACACAACCATTGGAAGGGTTGTCAGATTATTTTGCACTAAAATCTCTCTCCATTTCCATCATCAAAAGGAAGAAGGCGTTCCATTTCAATTTGCAAGAACAGTTTGCATTTACGCCGTGGAAATCGGGTGTTTTCCTTGTGATTGCATCCAGAATAACGTGAGGCAGTGTTGTTCGTGATTGATGCGCAATTCAACGTTTGTTCCGGGGCTATTTGCTGTTTGCGCATTGGAATAAGGTAAGTCGTCTTCCGCCAACAAGAATTCCTACATTGGTATCAGAGCCCGGCTGTGATTTCTGCCTTGTTTTTCATTGAATTTTCTCGTTTAACTTTTGATATTGAGATCAAGAGTATCAAATCTACACTGTTTGGATGTCTAATGGTCGGAATTGCCATATGAAAAACTTGAAATTCAACCGAAGCGAAGAATGGACTCGGGGTCGCGTGTCCGTACGGTTTTGGCCATTTTTCGATATAAGTTTTGGGCCAAAATTAATTTTTGAATATATAGGGTGAAAGATCTCGTCGAGACGAGTGCAACGATGGGTCGAGCACCGCCGTACGACGTCGCACGCGCCCACACGCGCGGCCAAAAGCCTTTGCACGTGGGCGCCACGCGTTTGAAGCATTGGATTGGTCAGCGCGTGCGCCACACGCGCCGGTGCGTGAACCGGCTGATGCGCGTCATGCGCCGGTCGGCGAACCGGCGCGTGATGACGTCATCGTAATGTCATCCAACGGTCGGTAACCGTTGGGATGACGTCAGCGCCGGCGGTAGTTGGCCGGCCGGCACCCGACCCGACACGTTGACCCGACCCGACCACTGACCCGACCCGTTGACCGTTGACCCGACCTGTTGACCGTTGACCGGTCAACGGTTGGACCAGTCGGACTGGCCAGGAGCCTTTTGGCTTGCTGGCGTGTGCGCCACACGCGCCGCGCACTCAGGCGGCGCGTGGGGGCGCGTGCGAGCTCCGATTGGAGCGTGGTCGATGGCGTTGGGTTCGTATGGATGTCCCCTACACTGTGGTATAATTATTTTTCATTTTTGGATTTTATAAATGTATGAAAATGTGTAGGGAACCCTATGTACGCGTATTTTTTTTTTTTGGTTTAATGCATAGTTTATTCATTTGTAGCTTGTATTTTCTTGTGGTTTAGGAAATATAGTAGCTAGCTTGTGTGCAAATGATGTCATATATGCTGTGTAGAACTTGGTTCGATAATACCATGTATATAGTTTAATATACTTGCAATTTTCAAGTTGCTAGAAAATTCGAACAATGGTAGGAAATCCATTACATGTTGAATTGTGGTTTTTGACTGGAGTTGCTGCATGCTTGTTATTTGTATATTGTTTTACATCATGCTATGTTTTGTGTTAATGGAAAAATGTAGACATTACATGAGATCATGTAATTATTTTTCCTAGTGGGAGTTCGTAGGTTGGTAGAATTCGAAGGAGTTTTCACCTAGAACTCAAAATTTGTGCAAACTAAACTAATTAATGATAATAGAACAATTGTACATAGAAGTTGATTGGGAACATAGTGAACTTTTGTTTCTGTGTCTTTTGTTGAATTATCATTATTTTTTAGTTTGTTTTTTGTTGCAAATTAGATATGTGTGTTACTCTGCAGAAAGTGCTAGTATTGATTCTGCATCTATTATGTTAATGTGTTATAGAAATTGATTATGGCATCGGCATCCAAGACCATTGTGGCTGACCTTAATAAGGGTGAGAAGCTGAACGGTGACAATTATGATATTTGGCACCGAAAAGTTCAGTACATCCTTGAGGAGCAAGAGGTTTTAGAAACCCTCAACCACACCATGGATGAACCTGAGCATGGAACTTCAGCTCAACATAGGAGAGATCTAGAAGCCTATCAAGCTTGGAAAAAGAAGAATAGCATTGCTCGCATCACGTTGCTAAGCTGTATGCAAGATGATCTCATGTGTGAGTTTGAAAGTTATGATAAAGCTCATATAATGTGGGTTGCCTTGAAAGATAAGTTTGGGGGTACATCTGCCACTAAGCTAAGGAGACTCACCATCAAGTTTGACACATACCGAAAGCGCCCAAATATAACGATGAGGCAGCATCTTCGGGAGATGTCAAATATGATTCGTGAGCTGAAGTCGGCAGGTCACTCCCTTACTGATGAACAGTAGGTTCAGGCTGTTATAAGGTCCCTTCCTGACAATTGGGAGCATATGAAGATCGATATGACGCATAATGATAATATTGTCACTTTTGATGATATAGCGCGTCATTTGGAATTAGAGGATGAGCGCCTAGAGGCTGTGAGATCCTCTACTCATGCTTATGTTGTTGAATTGAGTTCGCGCAAAGCTTCGGGTTTCAAGCGCAAAAGGAATTCTCAATTCAACAACAAAGGGAAGAAGACTGATCAGGCACCCAAAAGGACTAAGACCTTCCAACGCAAGAAGCGTGGTGGGAAGAAGGACAAGGCCAAGATGAAGTGCTAGAATTGTGGCAAAATGGGTCACTTTGCTCGTGAATGCACTAAGCCGAAAGAGGTACCCTATTACTCCATTACTTTAAGTAATGCTTTTGTTTCTAGTATTGTAATGCTTGCTGAATCTCATCCAATGTGGACTATAGACTCAGGAGCAACATACCACGTAGCTAGAGACCGAGAAGCATTTGTGGAGTATCGTCGGATACAGCCTGGAAGAAGATGGATATATGTTGGGAATAACTCAAGAGTTGAAGTGAAGGGTATCGGCACATGTAAATTACTTTTATGTGGTGGTCGAAGCCTATTCCTACATGATGTCCTCTATGCTCCGGATATTCGACGAAACTTGGTCCCTGTAGTTGTTTTTCTTAGCTTAGGTTATGTTTTAAATTTTCATGGTGATTGTGTTGACATTCTGTATGGAACAGTTTATTATGGTTTAGGTCATGTATTGAATGGTTTTATGGTGTTAGACATTGACTATGATCAGTACAATGTTAATGTTAATGGTTGTTTTTCTTTAATTGCATCTTCTAGTAATGTTGAGATTGATGCAAATACTTGGCATGCTAGATTAGGTCACATTGGGTTGCAAAGAATGCAAAGATTAGCTAGAGAAGGCCTTTTAGGGTCACTTACTAATGTTGATCTACCCGTATGTGAACATTGTTTAGCGGGAAAAGCAACTAGAAAACCATTCGGTAAAGGGACTAGAGCTGAATTTCCATTGCAGCTCATACATTTTGACATTTGTGGTCCTTTGAATGTGAGGGCGAGGCATGGAGCCTCATATTTCATTACTTTCATAGATGACTTCACGCGTTTCGGTTATGTCTTTCTGATCTCCCATAAGTCCGAAGCATTAGAATGCTTTAGACGATATATAACGATGGTAGAGAATCAGTTGAACAAAACAATAAAGGCATTGAGAACTGATCGCGGACGTGAGTATCTATCGGAGCAATTCAAGGCTCTTTGTGATGAAAATGGAATTGTACGACAATTGACTATTCCTAATACTCCACAACAAAATGGGGTAGCTGAGAGAAGGAATAGAACCCTATTGGAAATGGTTAGGTCTATGATGGCGCAAACAAATTTACCTATCTCCTTTTGGGGAGATGCATTATTGACTGCTGCCTATGTACTTAACCGAGTGTCCTCAAAATCGGTCACTTCCACCCCTTATGAATTATGGACTGGTAGAAAACCAGACTTAAGTAGTCTACGTCCATGGGGATGTGCAACTTATGTTCATGAATCTTCCCATAAATATGGCAAATTAGGCCCTAGAGGGAAGAAATGTATCTTTATAAGATATTCTGAACACTCTAAAGGGTATGTGTTCATAGGTGAACAAGCTGATGGGAGTGTGACCGAAAAGGAGTCACGAGATATCACGTTCTTGGAGAATGATTTTCCTAGTAGAGGTGAGATTGATAAGGATTTCCAATTATATGAGATGGAAGATCCTAATAATACACCCACTAATTTTATGGAGGGAAATGAAGATTTACCTCAACATGAAAGACCTAGTGGGAGTGTAGCATCGTCTGGCGAATTGAATTCAAGAGAAATTCAGTTGCGTAAAAGTAATCGTAAAAGTATTCCTCGTCGTCGTTTTGAGATTGAAGGTGAAGCATTTATGATTGCTCATAAAGATGATGCCGAGCCTAAGACTGTTCAAGAGGCTCTCTCATCCTCTGATAAGGAAGAATGGAGAAAAGTTTTGGAAGACGAGATGGAGTCAATGAGGACAAATCATGTCTGGGACTTGGTTGATCTACCACCCAATCGTAAGGCCATTGGAAACAAATGGGTCTTTAAGATTAAGTAAAGGGCGGATGGATCCATTGAAAAGTATAAGGCTTGTCTTGTGGCGAAATGTTATACTCAACAAGAGAGTATAGACTACGAGAAAACCTTTTCACCAGTTGTAAGGTTTGCCTCAATACGCCTTATTCTAGCCATCGTTGCACATTTGGACCTTGAATTACATCAAATGGATGTAAAGACGACATTTCTCAATGGAGAACTAGATGAGGAAATTTATATGAAACAACCAAAAGGTTTCATAGCTAAAGGTCAAGAGCATAAAGTTTGCAAACTTCATCGCTCAATATATGGCCTTAAGCAATCATCTAGACAGTGGTATCTTTGTTTTCATCGAGCCATAACAACTTTTGGTTTTACGATGATCGAAGAAGATCACTGTGTATATGTCAAGCGGTCTGAAGATAAATTTGTGATTTTATCACTTTATGTGGACGATATTCTGTTGGCTGGAAATGACAAGGTTATGGTAATCACCATAAAAGAATGGTTGTCCTCCAATTTTGAAATGAAGGACATGGGAGAAGCTGCTTATATATTAGGAGTTAAGATCGAAAGAGATCGATCAAGGAAACTCCTTACTTTATCACAAGAATCTTATATTATGAAGATTCTTGATCGTTTCAATATGCAGCACTGTAATCCCATTGATACCCCTGTCATGCAAGGTGAAGGCCTAAGTACTGAGATGTGTCCTAAGACTCCAGAAGAAATTAAAATAATGGAAACTGTTCCTTACGCAAGTGCGATCGGAAGTTTGATGTATGCTATGATGTGTACTCGACTCGACATATGTTATGCCGTGGGATTGGTGAGCCGATATCAATCAAATCCCGGTCAAGCACACTGGAAAGAAGTGAAGAGGATCCTAAGATACTTGAAGGGCACCATGGACTATCGACTTTGTTACCAAGGGAATGATTTACGCCTATTAGGTTATTCAAATGCTGATTGGGGTGGAGACCTGGATGAACGTAAATCGACTTCTGGATATGCGTTCTTGCTCAATGGAGGTGCAATTTCTTGGAATAACAAGAAATAGACATGCACAGCCTTGTCAACTATGGAGGCTGAATTTATTGCGTGTTCTGCTGCAGTGCAAGGAGCAGTATGGCTAAAACGTTTCTTTGAAAATTTAGCCACTGTCACTGAGATTCCAAGACCGGTGACAGTTTATTGCGATAGTCAAGCAGCCATTGCCTACGTGAAAGATCCCAAGTATCATGGAAGGACGAAGCACATTGACATAAAGAATAACATCATCAGAGATATTATAGCGCAGAAAGAAGTGATTCTAAAATACATTTCAACCAATAAAATGGTTGCTGATCCATTTACGAAGGCTATTCCTAGAGACATATTCTTGACCCACAGGATGTCACTAGGTTTGCATAGAATGTGATATGTGTTATTGTAGAGGATCGTTGTTTTATGTATTTATGGACATATGTATTGTATTTGTTTGTTTATTAATGACTTGATGTTTTATCAAAAAGTACAAATCCATTATGAGACTAGCACAAGCACACATATATTATTGGAAAGTATGTCAGCAGGTAATGATTGGCTCACTTACACGAGCAATCGCCTCAAGTGCTATAGTTAGTACGTTGAGATGAGACGTTATGTACAAATAAATGCTGAAGAGCAAGTCTGGTACATAAAATATGTCGCCTTGATTGGAGTCAAGATGAGGTCTATGATTTGTTTATAATAAGACCGAACATGATAGTCCCGCAATCATGTATGCCTGTAAGATGCCGGATGCGAGTACTTAATTGGGCGCTATAGAAAGCGAGCTAATATAGCACTCGAGCTAAACATGAGTACGTGAGAAGCACGTGACTATGTTTAGGCTAAGATCCGTATAGTGGATATATTTAAGAAATGACATACGCTCTTATAGAAAGAGAAATCTACTATAGCATGTAATTCATACTACATGTGCATTGTCCGATCGACAAGGGAATGTGAGTAAAATTATCCCTATTTACTCATTGTGTGAGCCCTTGAGGTAATTTATAATTTACCTTAATTCGTGCCCTATGTTACTTCTGACTATGTTCTCGAAATGAAAGATCAATGTTGCTACTTTAGCATGCTACGGGCGGTCATGAATTGATATGGCCCATGGGACGTGTCTAGGAAAGCAGTTGTTCTAAAATTAAGAGAGACATGAGTGCGAAGGAAGACTATTGTTGTTTTACATCTGTCACATGTATTTACTGGTCGACCAATTATATCGCCTTATGTGGTTGCGGATATAATTGTAAATACATGGTGTTTTGAGGATAATCAAGTATAGCCTTTAAGGGATAGGTATACTTGAATTGATGTAACAAAATATGTTTGGGGCACTGTGAGACATTAGTTGTTTATTTCTTTTTCGGGGTTGTAGCCATTATGTCATCCCTAACAGGTGCATAATTTGAGCTCCCAAGTGCAGGTGTACTCACTGGTCGCACGGCTTACTTGCTAGTATGAATTGTTCTGTAAAGTTGATGAATGTTGAATGCCTTGCCTTATATTCTTGACAGAGCGCTATCAAGCCCATCATGTCCGAGTGGGAGATGTTGTACTTTAGCTGGTACGTCCATGATGGGGTGCAATTGGACGCACCGTTTCAGGTTGAAACAATACGATGGAAATGCACTAATGGAGGGGTACGAAGGGAGACGTATATAAGCCTCCCGAACACAACCATTGGAAGGGTTGTCAGATTATTTTGCACTAAAATCTCTCTCCATTTCCATCATCAAAAGGAAGAAGGCGTTCCATTTCAATTTGCAAGAATGGTTTGCATTTACACCGTGGAAATCAGGTGTTTTCCTTGTGATTGCATCCACACCAACGTGAGGCAGTGTTGTTCGTGATTGATTCGCAATTCAACGTTTGTTCTGGGGCTATTTGATGTTTGCGCATTGGAATCAGGTAAGTCGTCTTCTGCCGACAAGAATTCCTACAGTTATCATAGAAGAGATGTGGTGGAACATAAGGAAATCGAAGTAAGTCTACAAAATGCAATTGGGAGAAAACAAAAGAAGGATTTCTAACCAGTGAGTTGGTGGGAGAATCATATTTAAGGAAATAATCCCCCCATACGCTGGGGTGATAACCCGCCGACCGGCGTTCGATCACATGGCCTGTTCCTTTATTCGGAGGAGCGCATGGAGTTGCTGAGACTTGTGACATATTCTCTCTTTTTTCTTACGTGTGACCAATGCACAAACGGAAGAGCGAGGAGAGGTTTTGTCTGCGTTGCAAAACATCAATACTTGAAGGGTATTATTTATAGACATCATGTTCGTGACCATAGTATTTGTACTTATTTTAGACACCATAGACGGGTGAGATTATCAGGCCAAACTAATGAGCCACCTCTCACCGGTCACTTTTGTCAACATTCATGAACTTACTCTTCGTGACAAGAAACTTCTGAAATCAAGAGGTTCGGCACTCCTATGCCTGGTTAAAGTATTTCCATGCTTCTGCTGACTATAGAGTGACATTTTTCTTTCGGTGACAACTGTTATGGCTAAAATATCACATAGTGGGGGTGAATAGGTGATTGTGCGGAAATGAAAGAATTTAAACATATATTGCAGCGAGACAACTTCCGATGAAATTGTCAGATCTTATCGGTGTACAATTCTATCACAATTAATAAAGAAAGTAATGGGATAGAAAATTGCACACAAAAGTTTATAGTGGTTCGGCTTTTGCAAGCCTACGTTCACTCTCCTGCGCTACAGCTAATTGGCTGGAATCCACTAATAAGAACCGATCAGAGGTTACAAGATCTAAGCTCTAAACACTCAAGCTTGTGTGTATAACTCCTCACACACTCTCAACCTCTAAATGGTTACACAATAATGCTCATAGAGATGAATGTATAATCAAGACACTCTTTAGACTTTGGAATTAAAAACTTCAATTCTCATGAATGCGAATTCTAATTCCTTCAGCTTCGAGATATTCTCTTATACTCCTCTTAGTCCAAGCTCATCGTTGGACATATCTCTAGGAGGACTTATCCAGCCAATTTACCTGTTGGCCTAGATTTGGTTGAGAACATCTGATGGCTTTAGGATCGCCGAGGCTGATACTTCCCATAATTTTCTGCCACCCATACAGTAGTTTGGGTTTCCATAAGACAAGTGCTTACGAATGGAAAGAATGTTTCGCCTCAAATAAGTCGTTCCGGGAAATCCAAATCTTCGAGAGACACTTTCCTTTGGAACATCTTATATATAAGGTAAGAAATCCAACCAATTGCTACTAGCCGTTGCACGAGGATGTTATTTTCTTCCTAACCGTTTAACAAAACACATAAGGAAGGAAATAATTAAACCACGGCTCTGGTTCTAATTGATAACGTCTGATCACATCCCATCAGACTTTCAACCGTTGTCCTTGATTATCGTAACATAACACAATCTTAATCATAGGCAACCATAACTTCTTGATAAGTCTTTGAGTCCGGTTCTCTGAGTCTGATGAGTAACGTCTGACGATACATATAAGAGTTTCCATCGGAACTTCTTGATCAACCAACTTGCTTCAAGAATATCACCTAAAAATTCTTTCATTAGAATCATTGGACACTTATGGAAATGTTTTGTCAATCTTCAAAATCAATTTGGGAAATTTTCTCAACAACAACAACTGGCATTTAATAAACATTGGTTAAAAAGTCCTACCATAGAGTTCCTAAAATAGAGTAATAGACTAAATTGACATTATTTAGAGAGATATGTTTGTACCTTTATTTGAAGGGAAAATGAGACAAATAATTTATGAACTTTAGTTCAATGTGGAATGTCGTCCTTAGACTTTTAATTTATTCAAAGTGATCCATAAATCTGACCAAGAAAAAAAATGGTCCATGAAATATTAGTAAATGTTTAATCCGATCCCTAGATTATATGCAAATATTTAATTTCATCCTTTCGTTAATTCAAGTTAATGGAATTTGTTGATATGGTTTTCCTATCCGTCAAGTTTGAATTGTGGAACAAAAAAAAAAAGAGTTTATATGTGGATCATGTAGGTAAGATATCAATCTCAGTTAGGTTATAGTAATCCACGCCAATAAATAATGATGAACATGTGAACACCCTAACATGTTCTTTTTTCTTTTTCTAAGTAGATACATAATAATATGAACATATTGACTCATCATTTAATAATATCCAATGGAGAGTATATTTGAACAAATGAAAGGACTACATTGGAAATATACTAACTATTCATAAATCATAGTGAACAAATTAAAAATTTAGGAATGACATTGCACGTTCAATCAAAATCTAAGAACTATTTTTGTCTTTTCTCCTTATATGAAAGGAGAGTTCCTTGGAGGGACTGAGTTATCCTTCCACGAACTCTCCCTCCCCTTGTTTTCCTTTTCTCTCAAACGACTCTATGTCCCCTCTTTTCATTTTTATTCTTTCTAAATCTTCTTTTTGTCCAGTTTTTCCCATTTATTCTATTTCATCTATTTAAAACTATTGGTATTTATGCAACTTATAGATATTGTTACAAACATGACTCATGAGCTCACACAAGCTGTAATGTGATTAAAATGTCTGGCGTATCTAATTTCGCAAGAAGAATCATTAATATGTAATTTTACAAGTTTAGCTTAGTTTACTCAACAAGCTGCAAAATTAGAAGTGATTATGGACTTGCTATCACTCGCGGGTGGTAGTAATGATTGAGCTGTGATGCTACTCATGTCAGTGAAGACATAAACGAGATAGTCCACATATATTTCGTATTGGTTGGATCTAAAGTGAAAGTAGACTATTAGGGATTTAAAGATAAGATGCTCGATTAATTAGTCTTTGAAATATTTATCCAGGATACATAGAAAAATCACGGGATAATTTTTGGAATTTTTCTTTATTAATAATACTAGAGAAAGCCTGGTTGGTTTCGAGACTATTCAATTAAACAAGTCCCTCAACTTTGAATTTGACACGTGGGTTAGAGAGTACAAATATTTGGGAGCCACCTTTACTTGATTAATCAAATGGCTAGATACACGTAAACCGAATTTCAAGTGGAGAGAGTAGAGCACCTCTCGAAATTAGATAATCCATAGACCATCCAAATTTTTTTACATCATTTTCGTTAATGCACTCATCGACAAAAATGAGTCTCTTGAATCATTATCTTGCAAAATAAGAACCGAAAGTTCTAAAACTTATTATGAAAGTGTAATTGAGTTAGAACTTTCAAAAAGTGTAATTTAATCATTTCGTTAACTTTGTCCAATTTGGCAAACGAGAAATGTTGACGTGATTTTTTTGTTAATTACTTTCTCTTTCACGTAGCGCTGACGTGATCAAAATATGAAGGATAAGATTAAAACAATGTTGTTTTTGTTTGAATTTGATTTTGACTCAAATTTTATTTAATTATATTAAAAAAAAGCTAAATCTAAAAGAAAATTAAGAGGAAGGAAGGAACCTCGCTGTTTTGCCATTGTTGAAAAGGGTCGACGATTGTGGGGTGATGGTGAGTGGGGGCCTCTGGGCCTTGGCCAAATTTGGCCAAAGGCAACTAGATCTAGGCAAGGGCTCGCTAGATTTGGAAATTTTGGGCCAAATGGTTCTCACTTGCTGTCAGCGAGGGTCATTGGCCACAAGCCGAGGCCTAGCGCACGCTATTGGCCATTGTAGGGGCCGATGATGGTGGGACGGTGGTGGCAGGGTTTCTACAAGCACTTGCTTGGTTTCCTTGCTTCCTCTTTTTTTTTTTTTTGACTCATTTTAAATCTAATTTTTAATGAATTTGGGTAAAAAATCAGATTTGGATAAAAAGGACTTTGTTTTAGTCATGTCAGTGCCACATGAAAATAATAAAAAAGTCATGTCAGTATTTTCCATTAACCAAATTAGGCGGAGTTAACAAGAAGAGTTGATTGGAAAAATTTAACAGGTTTTAAAGCTTGATTGCACTTTTTAAAAGTTTTAGAATTCAATTACACTTTCACAATAAATTTTAGGACTTCGATACAATTATTCCTAAAATTCATAAACAAGAGGGTTTGATTAAAATTAATTGAGAATAGCAAACAATATTAAAATTATTGAAAACTTTGAAAAGGTTTGATGGAATACTACGTTTTAAGGTTCTTTTGAGCCATATCATGGTACGGGAAAATTGTTGAAAATGTTAATTAACATTTATTAGCAAGTGATTTCATCGTAGTCATTTTAAAAGCCATGAGATGCTTGGGAAGAAACGGGGCTTTAATTACATTCTAAAAATTTCCTACCGAAAAGCTAGGTGCACTAGTCAGTAATTTTACTTTGCTTTTTACTCTTTCCTTTTTCCATTTTTCTTTGAATATTTTTGGTAAAGTGATAATTAAAGTTCGGCTATCATCTAATATGGAGCACTTGAAACCCTTAAGAAATCCAATGATACCATGTTATCCGCCATTTTATTTCACATCTTTCTAGAATCTTTTGGAATGATTTATTTTTTCAATTATAATGATTGCGGAGGGAAGATAAAAAGAAGTATTTTTTTTTCAAATAACCGATATCTTAGTTATCCTAACACTAACAAACTAGCTATAGGGTGGTAAACCTATGATTTAACAAGGTCTAAACTAAGATTTAACATGGATTTAATTTAAAGTAAGCATGTCATCAAGAAACTCTTCTCCACCTTTGATTATGACTGGCATTTACAATTTCTGTGATGTTGATCGTTTTTGTGTTTTGTAGAAGTATTGACACTTCAATTTTGACTATCATATTTAATTATTTATTGCATAAAAAAAATTAGAGGTTGATCTAATCCCTGGGCAAAAATATCATTCACATGATTTGCATTTTATATTACATTTAGTATGTGCATCGCATTAATTGAATTTAGGGAATCACATGCCATGGCCACAAACGGCAAATGAGGGGTCTCTCTCTTGCCTGCCCCCTGTACACCCAAAAAGAAAAGGAGAGTTCGGCTACAATTCCGAGTAGGGCAGAGAAAAAAGAGTGGAGTCGAAGGAAAAAGACAGAAGCTAAGCTCTTTTCTCCATGGACTGATGCAAGGGGGTCTATTCCTCTCTCCCTCTTTGGTCTCCATCCACGTTTACACAAAAGAAGCATAAGAAAGGAAGGACAGAGAAAAGGCGTCTGCACGTTTTCATGAGAAAGCAAATGGAGAAAAGCTTTCTGGGGCAGTTCCCAAAAGAAGTAAAAGGAAGAAAGGACAAAAAAAAGGGGTCCGCACGTTTTCATGAGAAAGCAAAACAGAAAAGAAAAGAAAGCTAATGGAGAAAATCTTGAGTTGGGCCGTACAGGTTTTGTGGGGTTTGCGGCATTAGGGGTGTGCAAAAGAATCGAGATCCGCCCGGACCGCCAGGAACCGGATCGGAACTGCACGGAATCAGTGGTTCTTGAGGGAACCGGTCCGGTTCCCGGGTCCAATTTATGGGAACCGGTGGGTACCGGTCCGGTTCCCTGTTCCATGGGCGGATTCGTCCACCCGCCCACCTGAACCAGATCGATTAATTTTTAATATTAAAAAAATTGAAATTACTAATTAACAAATCTAGCATCAAAAGCAAGCAGTGCACGAACCAAAATTAGTCCCGATCTTTGCGCGCAGAAGAAAGTCCCGATCCTCCTGAGGCGCCGCTCAACCCTTGACCTTCTGAGACCGCCAGAGGGATGGTAAGCCCGAACTCGTCTCTTGTTTTTGGACTGTTCTTGAAACAATTGATGAGGCGATATATCTTATTTAGCGAAATCATTGTCCTCTGCATGGAAGAGATCACAGCAAGCCGAATTTGCACATCGTCGTAGAGCTCTGCATCACTAGTGCCTGCGAGTTGCTCTTGCTATTGATATGGATATAATAGAGTGGAAGTAGTTTATCTTAGCCTCTACCAAATGTGTGTATTGTTGCGGAGTTATCTGAGTATCATGCATAATAATTCATTTTTCGAGGAAGTTGTAATTCTACAAAAAGAGAAGATCCTGTCATGTTGCTGGTTATGGACTTGGAAATCTTATCAATGGTTATTGTGCAGATGTAGTAATTTTGAACGATGTTCTGCAGGAAAAGTGCTCATGCTTCGTGTTGCAGAGTTGGTTCTGAGGCATCTTGGACGGACCAAGAAGCAAGAGCCTGTGTCCATCGCGAGTACTGGAGCTTCGAAATTCGGCAAGGGCGGGAAAAAGAAGAGATAGTCGAACATAGTTGCAAATGCATCACCGTGGTTATATTATTATTATTATGAGACTGGTTCCATGGATCCACCCAGGAACCGGACCGGACTAGCGGTTCGGTTCCTGGGTGGATCCATGCAACAAACGGGTGGATCCCGGTTCCAATTTTTCGGAACTGGTCCTTAGCGGGCGGTTCCCGGTTCTAGGTTGGGAACCGCCCACTCGGACCATGCACACCCCTAGCAAAGACCCATAGACGCCAGCCGCAACCGCGGCCCTCTCATGGTGCTCCAACTGACATCGCGTTCGTAGCCTTGATCGCTAGCCCACGTTGTGCCACTCGCTGCTGTTCTCGCGCGTCCAAACTTGTCCTAGTGACTCCTCCAGCTACCTCTGCAGTCTCCATTTAGCAACCCTAGGCATCTTCAGCAGTGGTGCTATTTCGCCGGTTTTGATTCAGGACGAAATATTTTTCGCTGAGTGTTATTCTCGGCTTTTGTTTAAAAAGGACGGAGGTTATGTGCTAATTCCGAATAGATATATCAAATGCAATTTAAAGATTGAATTTCCAATTTCAAACAGCATTATACAATCCCGATAATTGACTTACTAACTTTGACACCCAATTTGAACTATCTGATGGAATCTAATCAATAGTATAGCTCTAAGATAATTTGATACAATGTTGGAACTTAATCGGCGACAATGCACTTGGATAAATGACACAATGTTGGAATATAATCAAGGATGCTGGACTAAGAATACAATGTCGGAATTTAATCAACAATGCCGCGCCAGGATATAGACACTCGCCGAAATTTAATCAACGATAGAAATCTTAACACAATAGCTAGGGAAAACTAAAATACAATAAGAAAATAACATTTGATGTGTTGTTTAGGGGGTTCTTGCTTGATGATTGGTGGTATTTATAGAGGAGCTTGGTAACCGCCACTCAGTTATTCATTTATGATAACCGCTTCCAACCTTGAGCACGTTCCTTTTTGTTCGCAATCAATCCGCTCATTCCTTTTACAACTGTCTTGATTGTGTCCTAATTTATCAACAATGAATTCACACCTAAGTTCTTGGATGTTAACCGCTTTTCAACCGTGCCCTCCTTTGACGCTTTTTTGTTTATTTCGAATGTTTTTGTCCAAAACTTGCTGCTGGCATCATTTGGGTAGCCACTTAATATTTGCCGTCACGTGGAGGCTTCTTGCTTTGCTCTCGATCCTTGAATCCTCATCCTCTGGCTCATCGATAGTTAACCATATATTACAATCCTATTGACGCACATGTGTAATTTCATTTCATGTTTTTCGCCCTCGTGATCAACACGTGATAGTACAGTCAATATTGAATGTTAACATATATCCCATTTTAAAAGAAGTAAATTTGAAATTTATTTCTTTTGAAGAAAATATCTTGTCTTATGTGTGATTTCCTGTTGGTGACAATCATGCCTTTCTTTCTTTAAACGCTTCTTTTCTTGTGCATAGCCAATACAGATCATTACTTCCTGTATTATTTTGATGCGTCATTTTGAATTTTGGTAGACAATTGATTACTGCGATTTTGAACCATCGTCTTCAACCCTATAATAAATATTAGAGACTTCCTTTTTAATACTCCTTCCGTCTTCTTTCTTAAACCCTAAAACCTTTTGCATCTCGTTTTCTGCGTCTACTTCAGCATCTTCCATTGCATCCAATACCTCCAAATTTCACCCCGATAGTTACATTGCCAATTTTGATGATCTAGAACAAAGTGAGGACGCTGATAATTGTCGTTTTGGACTCTTGAGTGTTATGGAAGAACATCACGAACGCCTACTCCTTGGGCCTTGCCTTTTATACCATCAACACATCCCGCCATCTCTCAAGCCTTGTTTCCCAATGAAACACGAAGAGATACTTCCTATTCAGCACTCTACCTCGATGGACATCTGGACTTCGGTGCCCTTCCGATTTCGTGGTTTTCCGTTGTTTGAAGTGGAATTCCACTCATCGTTCTTACGGATGAAGGATTATCTACGAGTTAAGCTTGCTTGGAAAAAAGCAAGGATAGAGACAACACTTGAGGTTAGTATGTTGTCCCATGATCTGAACAGAGGACTATTGGGTTTTGCAATATGTTTCTATCCCAATCAACCAATTGCTTCTTTTTCTCTTGGGGACCCAAAACTGTCACTCTTTTAGATATCTTTACCATAGCTGGCTTTGTGCTGAATGTCATTCCTGTAGAAAATTTGGAACCGTTGGAAGTACCTTATATTTCTAAGAGTGTCCTTGCTCGTGGGAAATTTCTTGATTGATTCTGCTGGACTTTTGGTCCCATTGACTCCACTAAACACATTGTCTTTTTGCTCTATTGACTATCCAAATATGTATTCTTTAACTCTTAAAGTTTCAAGGGACCATCTACACATTGCCTCGGACCTTGCAGCGGGTAAATGATTCGCTCTGGTCCACTCGTTTTGGCTTCGTTATATAGGGGTTTTACTCATGCATCTCTTTCAATGAAATCCAAAGATGGTATGTTGTTTGGTCCATTTTAGCTTTCGCAAGCATGGCTGGCTCTTTAATTTCCTTTTTTATTCAGTAAAAATTCTCGTGATCTTCCACATTACTCTTTAGTGAACTCTAGACGTTCTCATCCTTTCCCTTTAGTATATCGATTACTAAGTCGTTCGCCTTTGGATACACCTATTCGATTTTCTTCCTTTACATTCTATCTTCAAACTCTTTTGGAATTCGACCATGATCTCATTGAATTTTTCCCTTATAAACCTGAAGAGTTCAACTACCTCTGCGATCCTGCCACTTTGAACGACTATTAAGAGTTATGGATTTGGATTTTTGCCAATGATGAACTACAGCTTTGGCCTGATATTCAACAACGAATGAGCGGAGAACAGTCCATAGCTTGGCCCTTGATCGGAAGCCTTGAAGGCCGGCGATGAGCTCTGGCGAGGAGCCTCACGGTTCCAGAACGCCTCGGAATCTTTCTGTTATCCCTCGCCGGCTCACGGTTCTGCTTTGGTCGCTCGCTCGTTGCTCATCCCTCCCTCGCAGACGCACGCTCACTCGGTCACCCGCACGTCTCTCTGTCCCTTTGTTTTGCGTCGCAGACACCTCCCTCGTGTGAATAAGAAGGGCTACCAAAAAGGGCTGGGCCTCTTCTCCTTTTTCTTAATTGTTTCAGATGGGCTCCGTAATGGGCTAAGAGAAAGAAACAAAAGATGGGCCCAAAGAATTAAAAAGTAGGCTGGGCTAATAGAGGAGGGGTGTAGAGGGCCGAAAATTTTGCTTAGTGGGCTGGACATACCGGCCCACATGACTTCGCTTTCAAATGATATCTTTTAATTATTTTTTTTATTTTCATTTCATCGATTTTTATTCTTCATTTTGCTTTTTATCTTTTTATTATTGCCAAATGAGGATACATACGGCAAAGAAATGAAGAATCAAGTTTAACCACGAAATATGTTCAATTATTTATGTATTCTTTGAAGCAAATAAATGAATCTTGATGTGAAAGTGTTAGGGGGAAAATTGTTCAGAAAGCCCAAAACCTACTGTATAGCGGTCAATTTTGACCTAAATTTTTTAATTGTGTTAATTTAATCTCTAACTTTTTGACAATTGGCTAATTTAATTCTAAACTTTTCAATTATGCCAATTTAGTTCTAAACTTTTAGACGATTTGCCAATTTAGTCCTAAACATTTCGATGATTTATGCCCAAAATTACCCTGAGTGACTAAATTGATAAATTATTAAAAAAAAATTGGATTAAATTGCCGTGATTGAAGGTTTAGGACTAAATTGATAATCATCAAAAGGTTTAGTAGTAAATTGGCACAATTGAAATGTTTAGAATGAATTAGCCGCCATGCAATAGGTTTAGAACATTTTGGAAAAAGCGGTTATACTTATTAAAATATTATAATTACGTGATACGCTAGACAATGCATCCTTTAATTACGGGTCTCATTACGCACATCAATCTGAAAGTACAAACCGATAATGATATTTTCCCTCATACATCCAGGAAAAATAGGGTTTCAAAGGCATAATTAATGCGCTATTGCTTTACAATGACCAAATTAGTGTGACAACGTTTGGTCCAAACCTCACATCGGCAAGGGATTGATGAAGAGCGATGTCACATAAGCTTTGAGCTTGGTTTTAGAATGGGTGTAATTATCCCCATCGCTATATAACACATCAATCACTCGTGATAAATTGAGCATTTTCGTGAGAATCGGCATTGGGACCGCGGTTGGATGAAGAAACTCTTCATTGGTGTCCTTCCATGCATCAATGACTCGTTTATGGAGTTCCTCCACAGCTTCCTGCTCCGAGACACCACGGTATTTCATGAGCAACTCCACTGCAGATACTATGTGCCCCCTCTTTTGCTCAAACTGTATGTCAAACCACATTGGTGTAATTAGATTAAGTGGTGGTGGGATCTAATTTCTATTTGATTGATGGAGGATAATTATGTCTTTATTATACCTCGTGAGAGGAAATGTCATCCATGAGCCTACCGATGGTTTGTGCAGCCTTCACAATCTTGCAATCACCCATTGACCATTTAAGAGCATGTTCTATGACCACATTGCCCATTCCCATAAGTGATGTAGTCGCTAACATTCCATAGCCACTCGTTATTAGTTGAACCGACATGTACTCTTCTAGTGTTGGTATGTAGTTGGTATGGAACCATTTGGCTTCCTGAAAGTATGCTCTCACTAGTTTCTTCATCTGAGAAATTAAACATACACATGAATTTCAGATTTCTAACTAAAGATTGCCTTCGATGCATGTAAAGTTTACCGCTGATGCTTACGACTTCTTTTGCGTAGACAAGGTAGTATGATCTTCCTTTTGTGGCCAATTCATTCCCAATATATTCATAGAGCTGGAGAAACTCCTTGAAATGAGCTTGCATATACTCTGGTAATCCATCCATGGCATCAACATCCCACCTGAATTTAAGTTCTAGAAAGTGACACACTTAACTCTATACAAAGTTGATCAAATTCAAAAGTTTGAGAAAGAGAATGCAGATTTTGTACTTTTGGACTGCTTCGTTGAAGAGTGCAAGTTCTTCCAGTGTGCCATAGACATCATATATATCATCGATAATGGAAGTGAGGGATATCACTTTGGTTAGTATGTCTCTAGCCATGGCGAGTTCCAGCTCAAAATATACTCCCGTGGTCCAGAAGAACAACTCCACAAGCCTGTCTCTAGTGAATGGGAACTTTCTCGAAACATTTATATTCTTCCACCACCTATGATTAAATGAACCTTAGCATAACTTAAAGTACTTTAGCCCAACAAATTTGCATAGTTATACTCCATTTTTCACTTGTAAAGGACTTTGAAAAGCACTATTCAGAAAGTTAAATTGAAACGAGATGAGTTAACCTTTGGAAAACACAACAAGAAATATCCATATTCGGGCATTGCTAAAACATAATCGATAGTTGGGGAATTTTAAAAAAATAGTGTAGAAGCTAAGTTTTTATATACAATCAAATGAAGTTAATGAACCTAGTAATCTGGCCAAGTTCCTTCTGGTGTTGCTCTTGTAGCAAGTTGAAATCTAGTTTAGCCAAGATGAGCCAAACTTCATCATGTGAAGGCTCTTCTTGGTAGAGTGGAATATAGCGCCTTGCCTCGAGCCTCGGCAATACCTTGCGAAGTGGCTGCTTTATAGCATGACTCACTTGTTTTGCAAGATTAGTGCTCACTTTGCTTTCATTGATCGATTCAAGGTGAGTTGTAGCAAAAGGAAGTGCTTCATCCAAGATAGAATCACCACGACACCTTAAATGGCAAGCTTCATATAGGCTCAGCAATCCACACACATCGCTTATGAGGGACTCTCGGAAGCTCCCTTCGCTATCTTTGAATTTGTTAAAGACCTCTGTGAACTAACCAGAATGGAAAAACAATGCAAGTGATTAGAAATTAGGAAGGGGATGCACGCTTGGTTAATGTTCTATATTTTCTTGCACGTGTGAAATTCGATTGAGCAATAGGAGGATTTTAATAGGTGTCTTATTGGATTGGTGCATTACATATAAGACGTACCCGATGAAACATTGTAACCATGTTGTCGCAGCAATCGAAAGATAAGAGCGACTATGTGAAGGTCATCCACCTTAAAATCTTCATGATCAAGTCGAAAGTAACTTTTGTGGATTTGTTCTAATTGCTCATCTATTTCACGTTCAAAATGGTACTCAATTCCCAAGCGTTGGATTTGATCGATCAAGTGAAGCTTTTGTAAGGGCTTATCCACGATATCAGTCAGCATCTTCTTCACCTCTCCTTTTAGTTCCTCAATTTGTGCCTCCACTCTTACAAGGAATTTGAACTTCTGCAAATATATTGCACGGTACTTCAAATAAAAGCAAGCATGAAATACGTATAGTTCACAAAATAAATTTAATCTTGATGGCCCCGTCTGTGTACCCTATATAGGTATTTCGATGTTATACACTCATTCACATGACATGCGAAATTGAACCCATGAGAACAACGACCATATGAGATGAGGGGGTTAAATGCCACCCATGAGAACAACGACCATATGAGAGGAGGGGATTGAATGCCATGATGAGATGTTTCTTGCCGCAGAGGACATACTGAGGTCGGTGAAGTTACAAGTATTATCGTTGTTTTTCAACCTTCTTGTATCTATTTATGATTTTCAATTTCAACTTCATTTTTTTGTGTGGAGAAGGGAACGTGTATTTATATGAGGCCGATTGTTATTGTTGACGCCTAAATTTTTGCCCAAAAATCATTTAAAAAAAATGGAAACTTGTTTTTCCACAAAAATATTTCAAGTTAAATTCTTGCATATAGATTATCTAGGCATTTAATATAGTGTTTTAAATGGAATATGTTTTTCCTTCAAAAAAAAAGATTACAAAAAATTAAATTAAATATATAAAAAAGATAACAAAAAAAAAAGATAACAAAAAAAAAGATAAAAAGTTGGGGCCAATGATCTAAATGTGACTAGCCAAGCCTGAGAGGTCAGATTGGAATTAAAATGGCAAATTGGGGCTAAAATGCAATTTCCAAAAGTTGAGGGACCAATTCGCAAATTTTGCAAAATTTTGCCCAAACCCTTAAATCATCATCTTGGTCACCAATTAAGTTGAAATTGAACTTGGGCCAACTTGAATCAATCAAATCGGGCCAAAAAGACAAAGTTGGTATTGAATTTGGTATTTTCGGATAAGAAAATGGCCAATTTTGAGGGACTTTCTTGCAAAATTGGTTGGGCAAAATTGCGAAATCTGGTAGAGATCTTAAATTAATATGCATGAGCTTGCTAATTGATCAAAAATCGCAGCCATATTGATGGATTAAAGCACTCAAACGAGCTACCAAAACCCAGCCCACGGTTTAGCCTCAATCCGGAGTTGCTGAGTAAGCAACTTGGTGGCCCCACCATATCCCACTCAGCCGCCCATCCAGCCTGATCTTTGTACGTGATTGAAGAAAATAATGAGTAGTGCCAGTGGACGGAAAACGGTCAGGGATAAGCTTCTGAAGGCACGGGAAAATCGCACCAAACCCGGACACTCAACATCTGCAGAAATTGAAAATCTGGCTAAGTCAGAAAGTTGTTGAAGTAGCCCTGTTGACAGGCTTGGTAGGTGGACAAAAGACCGACCAAAACTCCTCCAATTCAGTGGATAACATCTACGAAGCATGCTCTTTTGAGGGATGAGAGAGAAAAGACGAGAAGGAGAGGAGAGAGCTCGGGATCGTCCCCCAAAAGAAGCCCTCAGAAGCAACTCCAGAAAGGAAACCCAGAAATTTCAGACCGACCTTGAGAGAGAAAAGTGCAATTTTCACAAACTTTCAGCCAAAATTAGCCAAAACCTTCAACTAGAGAGTGAAACTTCACTCAAAGATCTTTCCAACCATAGGTCGCACGTCCCAAATGAAGATTGGGAAGACCTCCTAAAGCCCCCCGAAAACTACCCTCCTGGCGGGCCAAAGAAAGTCTGAATTTTTCTAAGTGTTGAGCCCGATTGGTCACGAGTGAGAGAAAGCGAGTGTTTTTGAGAAAGTTGAGAGACAAATGAGGAAAAAAATGAGTTCAAAACCAAAGTAGAATACATATATCTTTGTTTGGTGTTTATTTTTCCAACAAAAAAAGTCACGGAGTCTAATTTTGGAGGTTAATGAAAACCTTCGTTATCAGTTCTTTCTTTGCAGATCTGGTTTTCCAGTTGAAGAAGCCAACTTCCACGTGCCTCCCGAGGATAATTTCTTGGTTTCCTTGGCCAAGAGTCACTTGAAAGGGAAACTAGGAAGCAAGGTAAGCATCCTAGATGTATTTTGGTTTAATTTTGAACATGTTTTGATCACGAAAATCAAGAGGAAAACTAGTCCGGAGGACTGATTTTCGAGGTGGAAATTTTTTTAAGTGTTGGAATCTCTTCATGTGTGCTTCTTGGAGAGGTCGTTTTGATGTCTTTCGGTGGGCCATTCTCTATGATTTTTATTGCATTTGAAAGATCATGTTACCTAATTTCACTCGGATTAATTATTGTTTCCCTTAGATCTTGCATGTGATAAGTGTCGGGGCTTGAACATGGGCATGCAACCTGTTTGCTTGACTTGGGTTCAAACCCAGATTTGCAAAATCAGCTCAAACCCGTGTATTTGAGGACGATTTTAGCTGGGTTCTTGTGTGTTGTAGGCTATGATTTCTATCTAATATTTCTCCTTGCATGTGGTAGTATAATCTTGATGCTTTAGTTCCACATAATATTGCTCATGGGTGAAGATTGAAGGCCGCAAACATGGCCCGCGAAGCTGTTTTGGGGTGATTTAATGCACGCCAAGTGTTCGATGAAATGCGCAAACCAAGTTTCGATCTTGAAACGGTCGATTTGAGCTCGGTTATTGTGATATTCATGTGCTGTGTTACTCCATGTTAGCATAGATCGGTTTAAGGAATTATTATTAATATTTTTTTTAAAAAAATAATAATAAAAAAAGAAAAATATGAAAATTTCAAAAATATCAAAAAATGTTGGATGTTATCAAATTAAGCCAAAAATGACATCTAGGAGATTTTCCTAATTTTTAGAAAGTCATTTTTCCTAATTAAATGATATTTTGGTATTTTATAACCATTTTTGTAAATAATCTATTTTGCTTAGATTAAAATTATTTAGAGTAATTTCATGCATCTAGGGTAATTTCATGCATATTTAAATTCTCATTTTGCTCACGGGGGTCCTGTCCCGGGGCGTGATAACAAGGCCATGTAATATTATTTGCCCGACATTGTATCGGGTTTTCATTTTCCGCATTTATTTTCAAGTTATTTCAATTTCTTGGATGTTTACTTATGCACTGCTTTTCATTAATTTGAGTGTAAATTTCTCTTCTAAATTATGTTAGGATTAGTCTAGACATTAAAAAAAAAAACTACACAAACATTTGCATGGACACTTAGCGATTTCATAAAGATTATAATTGGTAATCAAGATGGTGTGGCCATTTAGATTAAAACCTTCCAAGTTAGTGGTACCGCAAGGGCGCTAATAGAAACATTGGCGTAAACAAGTCCCCGTTCCTAGAAATCTCTGGTTGCGTAGGAATTGAGACAACACTCCCGTGTCTTGATTGGTTTCTAGCCGACCCCAATAGGCTAGTGGCGACTCCTATAAATATTTAGGTTGTTAAGAACAAAAAAACAAAATCCAACGTCGCGCGAGGTATGGGCTTGGGAGAGCCCGCGCCTAATTTAAGGCCATTGGGCCACCTCTTTAGGCAAATACCCCTAAACCATTCTTTCTTTTCCCCCGAACGGAAAAAAGAGGTCGTGACAGTTATCATACAAGAGATGTGGTGGAACTGAAGGAAATCGAAGTAAGTCTACGAAATGCAATTGGGAGAAAACAAAAGAAGAAGATGACAGAAGGATTTCTAACCACTGAGTTGGAGGGAGAATCATATTTAAGGAAATAATCCCCCCATACGTTGGGGTGATAACCCGCCGACCGGCATTCGATCACATGGCCTGTTCCTTTATTCGGAGGAGCGCATGGAGTTGCTGAGACCTGCGACATATTCTCTCTTTTTTCTTATGTGTGACCAATGCACAAACGGAAGAGCGAGTAGAGGTTTTGTCTACGTTGCAAAACATCAATACTTGAAGGGTATTATTTATAGACATCATGTTCGTGACCACATTATTTGTACTTTTTTTTTGACAACATAGACGGGTGAGATTATCAGGCCAAACTAATGAGCCACCTCTCACCGGTCACTTTTGTCAACATTCATGAGCTAACTCTTCGTGACAAGATACTTCTGAAATCAAGGAGGTTCGGCACTCCTATGCCTGGTTAAAGTAGCTCCATGCTTCTGCCGACTACAGAGTGACATTTTTCTTTCGGTGACAATTGTTATGGCTAAAATATCATCTAGTGGGGGTGAATAGGTGATTGTGTGGAAATGAAAGAATTTAAATCAATATTGTAGCGAGACAACTTCTGATGAAGTTGTCAGATCTTACCGGTGTACAATTCTATCACAATTAATAAAGAAAGTAATGGGATAGAGAATTGCACACGAAAGTTTATAGTGGTTCGGCTTTTGCAAGCCAAAGTTCACTCTCTTGCGCTACAGCTAATTGGCTGGAATCCACTGATAAGAACCGATAAGAGATTACAAGATCTGAGCTCTAAACACTCAAGCTCGTGTAATTATTCCTCACACACTCTCAACCTCTAAATGGTTACACAATAATGCTCATAGAGATGAATGTATAATCAAGACACTCTTCAGACTTTGGAATTAAAAGCTTCAATTCTCATGAATGCGAATTCTAATTCCTTCAGCTTCGAGATATTCTCTTATACTCCTCCTAGTCCAAGCTCACCGTTGGACATATCTCTAGGAGGACTTATCCAGCCAATTTACTCGTTGGCCTAGATTTGGTTGAGAACATCTGATGGCTTTAGGATCGCCGAGGTTGATACTTCCCATAATTTCTGCCGCCCATACAACAGTTTGGGTTTCCATAAGTCAAGTGCTTACGAATGGAAAGAATGTTTCGCCTCAACTAAGTCGTTCCGGGAAATCCAAATCTTCGAGAGACTTTCCTTTGGAACTTCTTATATATAAGGTAAGAAATCCAACCAATTTCTACTAGCCGTTGCACGAGGATATTATTTTCTTCCTAACCGTTTAACAAAACACATAAGGAAGGAAATAATTAAACCACGACTCTGGTTCTAATTGATAACATTTGATCACATCCTATCAAACTTTCAACCGTTGTCCTTGATTGTCATAACATAACACAATCTTAATCATAGGCAACCATAACGTCTTGATAAGTCTTTGAGTCCGGTTCTCTGAGTCTGATGAGTAACGTCTGACGATACATATCAGAGTTTCCATCGGAACTTCTTGATCAACCAACTTGCTTCAAGAATATCACCTAAAAATTCTTTCATCAGAATCATTGGACACTTATGTAAATGTTTTGTCAATCTTCAAAATCAATTTGGGAAATTTTCTCAACTACAACAATTGGCATTTAATAAACATTGGTTAAAAAGTCCTACCATAGAGTTCCTAAAATAGAGTAATAGACTAAACTGACATTATTTAGAGAGATATGTTCATACCTTTATTTGAAGGGAAAATGAGACAAATAATTTATGAACTTTAGTTCAATGTGGAATGTCATCCTTAGACTTTTAATTTATTCAAAGTGATCCATAAATCTGACCAAGAAAAAAAATGATCCATGAAATATTAGTAAATGTTTAATCCGATCCCTAGATTATATGAAAATATTTAATTTCATCCTTTCGTTAATTCAAGTTAATGGAATTTGTTGATATGGTTTTCCTATCCGTCAAGTTTGAATTGTGGAACAAAAAAAAAAAAAGTTTATATGTGGATCATGTAAGTAAGATATCAATCTCAGTTAGGTTATAGTAATCCACGCCAATAAATAATGATGAACATGTGAACACCCTAACATGTTCTTTTTTCTTTTTCTAAGTAGATACATAATAATATGAACATATTGACTCACCATTTAATAATATCCAACGGAGAGTATATTTGAACAAATGAAAGGACTACACTGGAAATATACTAACTATTCATAAATCATATTGAACAAATTAAAAATTTAGGAATGACATTGCACGTTCAATCAAAATCTAAGAACTATTATTGTCTTTTCTCCTTATATGAAAGGAGAGTTCCTTGGACGGACTGAGTTATCCTTCCACGAACTCTCCCTCCCCTTGTTTTCCTTTTCTCTCAAACGACTCTATGTCGCCTCTTTTCATTTTTATTCTTTCTCAATCTTCTTTTTGTCCAGTTTTTCCCATTTATTCTATTTCATCTATTTAAAACTATTGGTATTTATGCAACTTATAGATATTGTTACAAACATGACTCGTGAGCTCACACAAGCTGTAATATGATTAAAGTGTCTGGCGTATCTAATTTCGCAAGAAGAATCATTAATATGTAATTTTACAAGTTTAGCTTAGTTTACTCAACAAGCTGCAAAATTAGAAGTGATTATGGACTTGCTATCACTCGCGGGTGGTAGTAATGATTGAGCTGTGATGCTACTCATGTCAGTGAAGACATAAACGAGATAGTCCACATATATTTCGTATTGGTTGGATCTAAAGTGAAAGTAGACTATTGGGGATTTAAAGATAAGATGCTCGATTAATTAGTCTTTGAAATATTTATCCAGGATACATAGAAAAATCACGGGATAATTTTTGGAATTTTTCTTTATTAATAATACTAGAGAAAGCCTGGTTGGTTTCGAGACTATTCAATTAAACAAGTCCCTCAACTTTGAATTTGACACGTGGGTTAGAGAGTACAAATATTTGGGAGCCACCTTTACTTGATTAATCAAATGGCTAGATACACGTAAACCGAATTTCAAGTGGAGAGAGTAGAGCACCTCTCGAAATTAGATAATCCATAGACCATCCAAATTTTTTTACATAATTTTCGTTAATGCACTCATCGACAAAAATGAGTCTCTTGAATCATTATCTTGCAAAATAAGAACCAAAAGTTCTAAAACTTATTATGAAAGTGTAATTGAGTTAGAACTTTCAAAAAGTGTAATTTAATCATTTCGTTAACTTTGTCCAATTTGGCAAATGAGAAATGTTGACGTGATTTTTTTGTTAATTACTTTCTCTTTCATGTAGCGCTGACGTGATCAAAATATGAAGGATAAGATTAAAACGGTGTTGTTTTTGTCTGAATTTGATTTTGACTCAAATTTTATTTAGTTTTATTAAAAAAAAGAAGAAGCTAAATCTAGAAGATAATTAAGAGGAAGGAAGGAACCTTGCTGTTTTGCCATTGTTGAAAAGGGTCGACGATTGTGGGGTGATGGTGAGTGGGGGCCTCAGAGGTTGGCCAAATTTGGCCAAAGGCTACTAGATCTAGGCAAGGGCTAGCTAGATTTGGAAATTTTGGGCCAAATGGTTCTCACTTGCTGTCAGCGAGGGTCATTGGCCACAAGCCGAGGCCTAGCGCATGCTATTGGCCATTGCAGGGGCCGATGATGGTGGGATGGTGGTGGCAGGGTTTCTACAAGCACTTGCTTGGTTTCCTTGCTTCCTCTTTTTTTTTTTTTTTGACTCATTTTAAATCTAATTTTTAATGAATTTGGGTAAAAAAATCAGATTTGGATAAAAAGGACTTTGTTTTAGTCATGTCAGTGCCATATGAAAATAATAAAAAGTCACGTCAGTATTTTCCATTAATCAAATTAGGCGGAGTTAACAAGAAGAGTTGATTGGTAAAATTTAACAGGTTTGAAAGCTTGATTACACTTTTTAAAAGTTTTAGAATTCAATTACACTTTCATAATAAATTTTAGGACTTCGATACAGTTATTCCTAAAATTTATAAACAAGAGGATTTGATTAAAATTAATTGAGAATAGAAAACAATATTAAAATTATTGAAAACTTCGAAAAGGTTTGATGGAATACTATGTTTTAAGGTTCTTTTGAGCCATATCATGGTACGCGAAAATTGTTGAAAATGTTAATTAACATTTATTAGCAAGTGATTTCTTAGTAGTCATTTTAAAAGCCATGAGATGCTTGGGAAGAAACGGGGCTTTAATTACATTCTAAAAATTTCCTACCGAAAAGCTAGGTGCACTGGTTAGTAATTTTACTTTGCTTTTTACTCTTTCCTTTTTTCCATTTTTCTTTGATTTTTTTTGGTAAAGTGATAATTAAAGTTCGGCTATCATCTAATATGGAGCACTTGAAACCCTTAAGAAATCCAATGATACCATGTTATCCGCCATTTTATTTCACATCTTTCTAGAATCTTTTGGAATGATTTATTTTTTCAATTATAATGATTGCGGAGGGAAGATAAAAAGATGTATTTTTTTTTAAATAACCGATATCTTAGTTATCCTAACACTAACAAACTAGCTATAGGGTGGTAAACCTATGATTTAACAAGGTCTAAACTAAGATTTAACATGGATTTAATTGAAAGCAAGCATGTCATCAAGAAACTCTTCTCCACCTTTGATTATGACTGGCATTAAGAATTTCTGTGTGTTTTGTAGAAGTATTGACACTTTAATTTTGACTATCATATTTAATTCTTTATTGCATAAAAAAAATTAGAGGTTGATCTAATCCCTGGGCAAAAATATAATTCACTTGATTTACATTTTATATTACATTTAGTAGGTGCATCGCATTAATTGAATTTACGGCTGAGACATTCATGAATCCCATGCCATGGCCACAACAGACAACGAGGGGTCTCTCTCTTGCCTGCCCCTTATACGCCGAAGGAAAAGGAGGGGTCGGCTACAATTCCGAGTAGGGCAGAGACAAAAGAGTGGAGTCGAAGGAAAAGGACAGAAGCTAAGCTCTTTTCTCGATGGACTAACGCAAGGGGGTTTGTTCCCCTCTCCCTCTTTGGTCTCCATCCACGTTTACACAAAAGAAGCAAAAGAAAGTAAGGAAAAGAAAAGAGGTCTGCACGTTTTCATGAAAAAGCAAACGGAGAAAAGCTTTCTCGGGCAGTTCAGAAAAGAAGTAAGAGGAAGCAAGGACCAAAAAAGGGCGTCCGCACGTTTTCATGAGAAAGGAAAACAGAAAAGAAAAGAAAGCTAATGGAGAAAATCTTGAGTTGTGCCGTACAGGTTTTGTGGGGTTTTCGGCAAAGACCCACAGACGCCGGCCGCAACCGTGGCCCTCTCACGGTGCTCCAAACCGACACCGCGTTCGCAGCCGTTGATCGCTAGTCCACGCTGTGCCACATGCTGCTGTCCTTGCGCGGCCAGACTTGTCCCAGCGACTCCTCCAGCTACCTCTGCAGTCCCCATCTAGCAACCCTAGGCATCTTCATTTAGGGGGTTCTTGCTGGATGATTGATGGTATTTATAGAGGAGCTTGGTAACCGCCACTCAATTATTCATTTATGATAACCGCTTCCAACCTTAAGCACGTTCCTTCTTGTTTGCAATCAATCCGCTCATTCCTTTTACAACTGTCTTAATCGTGTCCTAATTTATCAACAAGGACTTCATACCTAAGTTCTTGGATGTTAACCGCTTTTCAACCATGCCCTCCTTTGATGCTTCTTTGTATATTTCGAATGTTTTTGTCCAAAATTTGCCGCCGGCATCATTCGGGTAGCCACTTAATATCTGCCGTTATATTTTAACAATTGACCATGTGGAGGCTTCTTGCTTTGCTCTCGATCCTTGAATCCTCATCCTCTAGCTCATCAAGAGTTAACCATATATTACAATCCTATTGACGCACATGTGTAATTTCATTTGACTTCCATCATGTTTTTCGCCCTTGTGATCAACACGTGATAGTATGATCAATATTGAATGTTAACATATGTCCCATTTTAAAAGAAGTAAATTTGAAATTTATTTCTTTTAAAGAAAATATCTTGTCTTATGTGCGATTTCCTGCTAGTGACAATCATGCCTTTCTTTCTTTAAACGCTTCTTTTCCTGTGCATAGCCAATACAAATCATTACTTCCTATATTATTTTGATGCGTCGTTTCAAATTTTTGTAGATAATTGATTACTGCGATTTTGAACCATCGTCTTCAACCCTATTATAAATATTAGAGACTTCCTTTTTAATACTAATTGCTTCTTTTTCTCTTCTGGACCCAAAACTGTCACTCTTTTAGATATCTTTACCATAGTTGGCTTTGTGCTGAATGGCATTCCTGTAGAAAATTTGGAACCGTTGGAAGCACCTTATATTTCTAAGAGTGTCCTTGCTCGTGGGAAATTTCTTGATTGATTCTGCTGGACTTTTGGTCCCATTGACTCCACTAAACACATTGTCTTTTTGCTCTGTTGACTATCTAAATATGTATTCTTTAACTCTTAAAGTTTCGAGGGACCATCTACACATTGCCTCGGACCTTGCAGCGGGTAAATGATTCGCTCTGGTCCACTCGTTTTGGCTTCGTTATATAGGGGTTTTACTCATGCATCTCTTTCAATGAAATCCAAAGATGGTACGTTGTTTGGTCCATTTTGGCTTTCGCAAGCATGGCTGGCTCTTTAATTTCCTTTTTTATTCAGTAAAAATTCTCGTGATCTTCGACATTACTCTTTAGCAAACTCTAGACGTTCTTATCCTTTCCCTTTAGTATATGGATTAGTAAGTCGTTCACCTTTAGATACACCTATTCGATTTTCTTCCTCTACATTCTATCTTCAAACCCTTTTGGAATTCGACCATGATCTCGTCGAATTTTTTACTTATAAACATGAAGAGTTCAACTACCTCTGCGATTCTACAGCTTTGAACGACTATCAAGAGTTCTGGATTTGGATTTCTGCCAATGATGAACTACAGCTTTGGCCGGATATTGAATAACGAATGAGCGGAGAACAGTCCACGGCTTGGCCCTTGATCGGAAGCCTTGAAGGCCGGCGATGAGCTCTGGCGAGGAGGCTCACGGTTCCAGAACGCCTCGGAATCTTTCTGCTATCCCTCGCCGTTTCACGGTTGTAGAAGGTTGCCATTGGGTCTGCTTCGGTCACTCGCTCGTTGCTCATCCCTCCCTTGCAGACGCACGTTCACTCGGTCACCCGCACGTCACTCCGTCCCTTTGTTTTGCGTCCCAGACACCTCCCTCGTGCGAATAAGAAGGGCTAGCAAAAAGGGCTGGGCCTCTTCTCCTTTTTCTTAATTGTTTCAGATGGGCTCCGTAATGGGCTAAGAGAAAGAAACAAAAGATGGGCCCAAAGAATTTAAAAATAGGCTGGGCTAATAGAGGGAGGGGTGTAGAGGGCCGAAAATTTTATTCTTCATTTTGCTTTTGATCTTTTTATACATTTTTGTAAGATCAATGGAATTTAGAAACGTGGATAAAAATTCGGGTGTCATAGTGCCCGCCTAACAACCTCGGCGATTCCAAATGAGACAGATGGTCGCGAAACAACAGCCTCGACAAGTCCTTCCTTTTCTCCGTTGACTCCAATGAAGCGCCAGCATCCTCGACTCTGGCGTCAGCCCAACGAGCCAGCCCCGACGAGCCCGCGACCACCGAGAGCCGTCCACCAGGGTCACGCCATCCCTCCTGCTGCTGCTGCTGACGCCCCGCCCGCATCAGCAACGCTCTAGGCTGGAACCTCATGCTGCCAAGCTGCCCCTACGGCCGTGACTCGCCTTCGCCGCCGCTCTTCACCATAGCAATAGTTCGAGCAAATCCCAGTGAAGTGATTAGCACGCTTCAGCCACCGACCAGCGGCAACTCTAGCAGTCCCGACACCGGAACAGCACCCTCCAGTGATCTCCTAGAAACAGTCCTACAGTTCGGCTCGGGTTTTGCTGCCGAACTCCTTCGCCCGCTCCTCACCTCGCGCCTGATCTGCACCAGTAAAAAATCCGGCTGTTTCCTGGCGAGTCGAGGCCTCCTGGTGTCCTTCCAAATATAAACAACGACTCTGTGAAATCTCCTGGCTTTCTAGTGCTTCCAGCATGTTCTTGTAGCGAAGCCAACACCTCTAGCGTACCCGCGGCTGCGCCCAACGGCTCCTGCGAATCGTCCAGCAGGCTTGGTCATCACGCTCATCCTCCTGCCTCCTTACACCTCAGCGGTATCCAGCTACTTACCAGCGCCTTAGCAAGTCCCGACGTTCATAGAGCAATTCTGGAGAGACCAGCGATTTGCTCTCGTTTGGTAGGTTTTCCTGTGAGACCATCGCGTCCAGTGGCCTTGGTGTGAAGTCCGGATCAGTCGATAAAAAAGAACACCCGTCGTCTGGTGATTGCCCAGTCGCTTTCGCCAAGCCTTGTCGTTGCGCTCAACAGCCGTGCAAGAGAGTCTTCAAGCACTTCCAGCGAGACCAGAATTCATCGCCGCGTCACCCATCATCCCCCCGCGCCAAACCAATCCGCGGTTTCACTTCATGGCCTTTGCTTGGTATCCCTTGTTTTGCTAGATTTTGCATAGTATTAGTACCTTTGTTTCGTTGAAGCGCTGTTTCAGTAGATGACTAACCTGGAATTTGTGCAGAATATTGTTTTCTTAAGCTTATTTGACTTTAACGTTTATATTCAGTGTGCATAAAGGTTCTTAAGAGCTTAAACTTCACGACCAAATTTTTATTCCTTGAAAAGAGAATACTTGAGCACTTGATATAGGAGTTGTGAACTGAGGATTGATAGGAAACACGGTGTTTGCTTTGTCCTTTTGTTGATCGTGGGAGTCTTGCGAAAAGTCACTTGCCTTAGGTCGAGTCACGGTTTTTATTGCATTTTGTAGGCAGGAATGGCTAGGGGTGTGCAACCGAACGGGTAAACCCGGTTCCCAAACCGGCCCACTTGGAAAACAGGGTCGGGAATCGGTTCCGGTTGAAACTGGTCCCGAAACCGGTTCCCAAAAGTCAGAATCGGTTTGAACTAGTTCGGGAACCGGTTCCGAGGGATTACCCACCCGGGAACCGGATCGATCGGATCGGTTTGGGAACCAGTTTGACAACCGGTTTGTAAGCCAACCCAAAAAACCTTAATTCGTTCCCTATTTCTATCTTTACCTCTCACACCCGCAGACTTCACACTTCACAGCGTTTTCCTTCGTTGCACCATCGCCAACTCCCCGTCGCGCCATCGCCAGATCCAGCTCCCCGTCGCGTTGCTTCCTCATCTGCGTTCATGTGCTTCCTCGTCGCGCCATCGCCAATCGCACCATCGTCAGCTCCCCATCGCTTTATTTCATCCATTGCCGGCTTCCTCATCTGTAAGCTCGCAAATTTCCTTGGTTTTTCTAAAATTTTCTTTCAGATTAAAGCTGGGTTTTCTTGTTTTCTTTGGGGGTGCTTTCTTGAGCTGGATTTCTTGTTAGATTGGTGGAAAAGTTTGCGTTTTTCTGTTCATATAGGAACTTATTGTGAATGGGTGGGGTAAGCTAGGGGAGAGAGGGAAGAAATCATAGAACTTGGGAGCCGCCGTGACCTTTGTCGCCGTCCGCGGGCTTTTTAGAGTCTCAAGCTTCAACGCCTTAGGAGAGGGTAAGAACGCACAGGAGGGCTTGGGTTTCTGGGAAATCGTGTGTGAATTGGGAATGGATAAGGAAGAGACAACGTCGCAGAGATTGAATGTCACGCCCCGATCCTCAGGCATGCACACATCCTTCTACTTGGTCGATTTTAGAATGCGATATCCCAAGACTATGTATCGCCGAGCCGACCCTTTCATTTATTAAGCACATGCGAAAGTAGTTATAAATTTCTAGACAATAAAACGATGGGATAGAAAAGCAAGGCCATACTTTTCATATTGAAACTCATAACCGAACTTTTATACATAACACAATCCAGAGTACTTCACAACTATTCACAACTTTAAAACCTCACTCTATCTACACATCAAACAGGATTCACAAAAGAGGATGGGATCTCAGTCCTCATTCGGGTCGTACTCAAGATCATCCTGATCCTCTTCTTCACTAAGTTCGTTTCCTTCAAGCTCTTCATCTTTTTCTGGCTCATCGTCATCTTCTGGTTCCTCCTCCTCAGGCTCACTTACGGCCTGAAATGTTGTCCCACAACCGGGATGAGACTACGTCTCAGCAAGTTCTACCCTACTAAGACTCAATTAGTAAACCAATACACCATAAGGTTGCTTATGCACAACACGAGTCAGAGGACTTACCTTGGCCTCACTCCCAACCTGCAAATCAGTACAGTTCAATAGGCACCCAAACAATCACAAAAGATCGAAACATCAATCAAATCGACTTCGTTGATTACATGTCAATCGGACCATCTCTCGGTCATTTCATTCCATCCCATATAACCTTCAATATAATACACTTAGTCACAGAGCTCAATTGATACTCTCGGGCGTTGTTTTTGCCAAGGTGACATAAGTAACAGACGGTCTACGTGCGTTCTTTAAGGCGCCGTTTTCGCACAGTGATATCCTTGATCACCGAACCACGCCCGTCATAGGTCATAGACAGTCTACGTGCATTCTTTAAGGCACGATTTTCGTACAGTGATATCCTTAATCACCAAACCACGCTTGCCACAAGTCATAGATCACCGACAGTCTACGTGCGTTCTTTAAGGCGCCGTTTTCGCATAGCAATATCTTTAATCACTGAACCACACCTGCCCCAAGTCATAGACAGTCTATGTGCGTTCTTTAAGGCGCCGTTTTCGCATAGTGATATCCTTAATCACCGAACCACGCCTGTCTATACTTCGTACCTGATCGGTCTCGGCCAAGAGAATTCCCAATTCACTCTCACGAGTCTTTCTACTTTACAACTCACCAAAGCATCTTAAAGGTTAAATAACCATACTCGGCCATCTACCAATCAATCATTCAATTCCACTCAATTTCAATCAATTAAGGAACAATTCCTCAAATTGCACAATCAATTCAATTCAGCATAATGTGGAGCTCAAATAAATAAACGGACTGCACCACGACAATCAGCACAAAATTTCGGTCGTCGGCTATCCCAGCCTTAATTTCCGAAAAATAAATAAATAAATAATTAATTTCGAAATTTAATAAATAAATACAATAATTCTAATTTAGCTCAAAATAAAGCTCAATTAAATAAACAAACTGCACCACGATCATCAGCGTAAAATCCCGATCACTGGACATTCTGGTTGAATTTTCAGAAAATAATTAATTAATTAAATTAATTTCAAAAATTAATATTTAATTACTAAAAATCCCATTTAGGCTCAAAAAGGCTAATTGAAGCCTGATAAGGGTCGGGAAAAATCCCGACATGCATTCAATAAATAGTAGACTACATCTACTTGCTAATTGCACAATCAAAATGTCTAATATGCATCACAATTAATTAATAATCACTAATCTACTCTAATCTAACAACCTAATCCTACTTAATTAACATTAAACAACCCTTAAGTATAATTAGTCAACTAAGCAAGGATTAGTGTGATTACTCACTTGATTAATGATCCACTTAGATCAAAACGACAAGGACGCGATGGGGTTCGATCCTCTCCAAAGCGGCGATGGCAACGGGGCACGGCTCGAGCCCGAAAAATGGCCCGCAAGCTCGCTGTTCAAGCTGAAAAAAAAAATCAAATAAGAAGCTGCTGGGTTTTCCTTCAGTTGATGGGCTGAATGGACGAACGACAGCAGCCTTGGACGAAGGAGAGAGGCCGCGTGAGTTTCAGTCAAACCAGCGGCTTTGGTGAAGGTTGCCGTTGATTCGGTGATGCTGCAGACTTTGGATGAAATAAAAAAAGAAGAAGAACGAAAGCAAAGTAAAGACCGAAGCTCCAAGACATGCAAAGGAAGAGAGAAGTGTGAGGATGAAAGTATCGGTCCAAGAAAAGCAAAAGAAAGAGATAAGCTTTGACTAAAATCAAAGCAATTGAGAGGGAGGTGGGGAAATAGGATACGGTAGGGGGAGAGAGATGTTGGTGGGGGGCTTCACACGAGAGAGAGAGAGAGAGAGAGAGAATGAGTGTGCATGGGGGGGACGTACGCAGCAAGGGGAAAAAGAAAATTAAAAGGAAAAAATCGAAATAAAATCCTATAATTCAAATTCTTGGTCCCACTTGCACTTGTCTAGTCCAATTTGGTCCCTGAAAATTCCCATGCTAAAGCACTTGATCCTCACTTGCTTTCTTGCACAAAATTTCCCTCAAACAACAAGTTTTACGCAACAACAACGGCCATTTCCTTCAATTCCGAATTTTAATTCATTTCATTTTCGGAATCCGATTTTCTGAACAAACAAATCCAGTCGGGGTCCAATTTGAATTCGGAAAAAGCCCAAACAACTTACATTCACCCCTTCACTCACACCAGATGCCAAAAATCCCATCAATTTGGCCAATCCGAATTTCCGTTCATTTTCTGAATGGTCAGCAACGATTTTCCATAAAAATCCCGAATTCACCGAAAAATCCTTGAAAAATGAGTCGACGTTCCTAAAATTTATTGTGACACAACAAAATCTTCAATTTCTGAAATCAAACTTGAATTCGCGGTTAATTTCCGCTTGGCGCGTTTTTAGCGTGACCTACGCTACTAGGTAACTTTAAGGCATTTTTAGTGTAACTGACTCGTGGTCGATTTTCTTCGAGCCATTATGAATCCACTTGACTCATTGGCGACTCTCGGTTGTCGTGAAAATCTCGAGGATCCAAATACGAACACAAGGTCCTAAAACAATAGGAAAATCAATCTAGTGCCGATCGACGAGAATTTTCTAATTTAGTAGTGTCACTCATAATTAGCCACACATCTGAGTCAAACCAGCCTATCTCTAATTTTGAATCGATTTTATATTGTGCCGTATTGACCTCTAAAGATGAGCACGGTTGAGAAGCCAATTCCTGGTCGAATTCTCAAGTCTATTTGCCTTAAAATCCTTAATGGCTTCCCTAGGTAGTTTAGTTATCTCGAGAGTGATCAGCTCTGAGAATAGCCCTATAGGCGCATCAATGAAATGCCCAATTTATTCAGTAGAAGACATGGCTGAAAATTTGGGATGTCACATTGAAGATGAAGCCATTTTTCGAATCGGATATCTCCTTACTAGTTCTTGCTTAGACGCTTAGAGCTTCAGCTTCTCTCTCGTCAATAGTGCTATCCACACTTTTTGAGCGATGAGAGAGAAATGGTTTTTGGACTTGGAGGGTTCGACTCAAGATGGGTTGTGGTTCTGGATATGTAGATCAGCTCAATGATAGCCTTTGATGTGTAGATATTGTTAGAAAAATCTTCTTAAGGTGTTTTGAAGTTGACAAAACATTTTCATCAGTCTATTCTGAAGACTTGCAGACTCTTTTGACAAAGTCTGAAGACCTCCAGACTCAAGATTCTAAGTCTACTCTCATGGACAGTTTCCAGACCGACAAAGTTAAAGTTCTATTCGGATAAATTCAAGTATGGTTTTGATTCGTATGGTTATGGAATATCTCACGACTGGAATTAGCACTTCAAGATCTTTTATTCGTATTCAAATAATCTAGATCCTCTAGATCTGCGAATTATACTTGGAAGGTTCTACTTATGGAAACCAAGATCCTGATTGTATGGGCGAGCATGATTGATGGACTATCGTCATTTTCCTTGAAGAGCTCAAGATCTCTCTAATTGATTCTGTCCAACGGGTTGATTGGAAGAACTTATTTGGAAGGTGCCAACGGTATTGAAGGCATGAAGAAGTATATAAGGGAGACGTTCAAGTTGTTCAAGAGTGTCCGATAGAAAAATTTCAAAGTCTGAATCTCTTTGTTCTTTTGCAATTTTATTCTTCGAGCTATACTTGTAATCAAAAGAGTGACTGAATTTTGGTGAGACCTTGAGGAAGTGTAGTAGAGTCTCTACACTGTGGAATCAAGGACGTGAGATTGTAAATTCTCTTTTGATTCTTAGTGAAATCTAGCCAGTGGGCTGTCCATGCGGGAGAGTGGACGTAGGCTTGGTCTAAGCCGAACCACTATAAACTTGGATTCTTGATTCTCTATCCCTAATCCTTTTACTTTACATTGCATCTTCACACGTCTATTATTGTTTTCAATCTCTTAGTCTATCAATCGTTAAAAATGAATCTATTCTGTTACGATTTATAAAAATCATCTTAATCACCTATTCACCCCCACTCTAGGTGCTCGTACTAGTTCTATCAATTGGTATCAGAGCTTGTGTACTCATTTATTTGAAGTGTTTTTACTTATGAGTTAAAGATCTATGGCTAGTATGTTGTCTACAGGGTTGGTTGAAGGTCAAAGCAACACCAGACCTCCTTACTTTGATGGAAAATACTACATCATATGAAAAAACAAGATGAAAACATTCCTAAGATCGAAAGATTCCTTGGAATGGGAAGTGGTAGAAAAAGGAATTATTCCTACTGCTGCATCAGTATTAGAGAGAGAGAGGAAAATAAACTGCTGTTCCTATCAAGATGACTCAAGAAGATATAACCAAGAGACAAGCTCTTGATGCTAAAGCTATTTATTCTTTATATTGTGCTTTATCTCCTACTGAGTATAACAGAATATCCTCTTGTGAAACAGCAAAAGAAGTTTGGGATAGGCTGCACATTACCTATGAAGGAACTGATCGTGTGAAAGAGACAAGCATCAATATTCTTTTAGGACAATATGAAGTTTTCAAGATGAGATCAGGAGAATCGATAACTGATATGTTTAGCCGTTTTATTGAAATTGTAAATGGTCTAAAATATCAGGGATACCCAATCTCAGGACAAATGAAGGTCAACAAACTGCTGCTTGGACTCTCTAAAAATTGGAATTATATAAAGACTTCGATAAGGGAAACACAAAGGATTGCACCACTTTCTGTAAACGAATTGAATGGAACACTTCAGTCTTACGAAGTGGAGCACACAAACGATGAAGAAGATTCTAAAGGTAAGAAGTCTATTGCTTTAAAGTCTAACGACTATTCCGATGCTATAGACTCCGAAGAAGATCTAGATGATGAAGAACTGACACTCATGATAAAGAGGTTTAGAAAGCTGAACAAAAAGGGAAGAAAATTCAATTGGAAGAAACAAAGCTCTCAAAGATTTCAGAACAAATCAACTGAGGAAGATGATTCCAACAAAGAAGTGACTTGCTTCGAATGCAAGAAAAATGGACACATCAGACCCAACTGTCCTTTATTAAAGAAAAGGAAATGAAATGCTAAGAAATACAGAAAGGCTCTCAAAGTAGAAACATGGAGTGATACTGAATGTGAAGAAAGTGATGATGATTATGCCAATATTTGTTTAATGGCAAAATCTGACTTAGAGTCAGACCTCGAGACAGATACAGACTCAGACAGTGAGTTTGAGGTAAGTAATCTAAAAATTCCTGCTAAACTCTCGAAATATATTGATGAACTATGTCTTAGCCTCAAAACCTCTCTTAAGAGTATCTCCGAATTAAAAAGGGAGAATTCTACATTGAAGCAACAGGAAAAATCTTGGAAAGAAAAATTTGAAAATTTAGATAAAAACTTTACCATTTTAAAAGAAAACTCAGATTCTCTTTCAAAAGAAAATACCTATTTAAAAAAATGATATTTCAAACATCTCAAAAAGGTCTTGGTATGACACCTGAAACCATTCCACTAATTGATTTTCCAAAGGTAAATGAAAGGATCAAACAAAGACCTACAAAAGCTGTTTATAAAAATCATTTTCAGAAAGTCTTTGTAAAACCTGTTGGCCGAAATGCTCTCAAATGTTCAAAGTGTCAAAGCTTAGAACATTTTGAGAAAGAATGCCCTATGGTTTGGAGACCTATTAAAAGGGATTGGGCAAAGACTGTTTATTGCTCTAACTCAACCGGACCCAAGATGACATGGGTACCAAAGAAAGCATGAATTTTCTCTTAATTGCAGGTCACTATTAAAAGGAAGATCAAATGGTATTTGTATAGTGGTTGCTCAAGACATATGACAGGAGATTCAAGTTGCTTTATAAAACTTGTCCAAATAGATGGAGGAAAAGTTTCTTTTGGTGGTAATAGTAAAGGAAGGATGATTGGTCGCGGTACAGTAAAAATTGGAAGTCTAACAATTAATAATGTCTCATTAGTGGAAGGATTGAATTACAATCTACTAAGCATAAGCCAATTGTGCGATACTGGATTCAAGATCAACTTCCGGGAAGGAACATGTTCAGGAATTAGTAAAGACTTTTCTCAATTTTTTACTGGACGTAGACATGGGAATATCTATCTTTTGGATGTGAATCAAGAAAGATCACAATGCTTAATATCAGTACAAGATGAAGCTAATCTATGGCACCGAAAGCTTGGCCATATCAACATGAAGCAAATTGCCAAAATCTCTTCCAAGAAGCTTGTTTGAGGATTACCTAATCTCAATTACCAAAAGTCTGACTTATGCACACCATGCGTATTGGGAAAACAGGTTAGAAATGTCTTTAAACCAATAAATCAAGTTTCCACTAAACGTGTACTGTAGCTTCTGCATATGGATCTCTTTGGACCAACCAGAACTCAAAGCATTGGTGGAAAAAAGGTTTTGCCTAGTAATAGTGGATGATTTTTTACGATTTACTTGGGTCTACTTTCTTGCAAGTAACTCTGAGACTTTTTCTCATTTTTCAAAATTTGCTAAGAAAGTGCAGAATGAAAAAGGTTATACTATTTCAAGTATTTGTACAGACCATGGAGGTGAGTTTGAAAATCAAGACTTTGCTAAATTTTGTGATGAATCTGGTTTTCAGCATAAATTCTCCTCTCCATATACAATAGAACAAAATGGGGTTGTGGAAAGGAAGAATAGATCTTTACAAGAAATGGTAATGACTCTTTTAATTGAAAGTAATATTTCTTCACGTTTTTGGGCTGAAGCTGTTTTTACAGCCTGTTATATTATTAACAAAGTATTTTTAAGGCTAATTCTTGAGAAAACTCCTTATGAAATTTTTGAAGGAAAGAAACCAATTGTTTCATATTTTCAAGTATTTGGTTGTAAATGCTTTATCCTGAAAAATGCAAATGATCAAGTTAGTAAGTTTGAAGAAAAATCGGTTGAAGGATTCTTTATTGGGTACTCAACTTCAAGCAAAGCTTACAGAGTATTCAACAAGAAGACTCAGACTGTGGAAGAATCAATGAACGTCAAATTTCAAGATTTTCCACAAACTCAACTGATTCAGATCGAAGAATCAGAACCTGCTCTAGACTCCACAAGGTCTACCTCCCTTAAAACATTTCAAATTCCAGAAGAAGAACAACGAATTGTTGATGAAGGATCAACTCAAGAAAAAGATCAACAACTTGTCAGAGTGTCCAGTAACTGGAAGCATAAGTCTAGTCATCCTGAAGAACTCATTATTGGTGACGTTAGTGAGGGGATTCGCACGAGATCCAAAAGGTGAGAAGAGTCTAGTGCTGTGGCGCTTATTTCTGAAATAGAACCCAAAAATATAAAAGAAGCCTTAGCTGATGAAAGCTGGATTGAAGCAATGCAGGAAGAACTCGGATAATTCAGCATTAATGATGTTTGGGAATTAACTCATAAACCAAAAGGTAAGTCAATTATTGGAGCTAAATGGGTTTTCAGGAACAAAGTCGATGAAAAAGGAAAAGTGACAAGAAACAAAGCAAGACTCGTGGCTAAGGGATATATGCAAGAAGAAGGGATAGATTATGACGAGACTTACGCTCTCATAGCAAGGTTAAAAGCAATTAGATTATTATTTGCTTTTGCGTGCTATAAGAATTTCAGGTTATTCCAAATGGATGTCAAAAGCACATTCCTGAATAGATTTATTCAAGAAGAAGTCTATGTGGAACAACCTCTTGGATTTGAAGATCCAAAGAAACCAGACTCTATGTTCAGACTGAAAAAGGCTCTATATGGATTAAAACAAGCTCCTCGAGCTTGGTATGAAATGTTAAGTAACTTTTTAATTCAAAGTGGTTTCATTAAAGGAAAAGTAGATACTACATTATTTATTAAAAGGGAAGGTAAAAGCTTTTTACTCGTCCAAATTTATGTTGATGATATTATATTTGGATCATCTAATGAGACTTTGTGCAAGAATTTTTTTAAGTCTATGCAGGATGAATTCGAGATGAGCATGATAGGTGAACTATCTTTCTTTCTTGGTTTACAAGTGAAACAACTGAAAAAAGGAATTTTTATTCATCAAGAAAAATATGCAAAATAACTTGTTAAAAAGTTCGGACTGGAAAATTGCAAAAAGACTGACATACCAATGTCAAATTCTTCGAAGCTAGACAAAGATGAAGGAGGAAAGAAAGTCGACCAAAAACTATACATGAGTATCATTGGTTCACTTCTTTATCTTACTGCATCTAGACTTGACATTTTGTTTAATGTTTGTATTTGTGCTAGGTTTCAATCAGATCCTAAAGAATCTCATCTAAGTGCTACAAAACGTATCATTAAATATGTTGCAACAACTGCTAAGTTTGGTCTATGGTATCCCAAGGAAGGAGACTTCACTCTTCTTGGATATTCAGACGCGGATCTTGCAGGTTGCAAAGTTGATAGAAAGAGCACATATGACATTTGTCAATTGCTTGGTAACATGGCAGTATCTTGGTTTTCAAGGAAGCAAAGTACCGTAGCACTATCAACAGCAGAAGCAGAGTATGTAGCTCTTGGAAGCTGTTGTTCTCATATACTTTGGATAAAACAAAAAACTATGAGACTTTGGTATCGAAGACTCATGCACCGAGATCAAATGCGACAACACCAGTGCAATTAATCTCATAAAGAACCCAATTCTTTATTCAAGAGCAAAGCATATAGAGATTCGACATCATTTTATTAGAGATCATGTTCAAAATGGAGAAGTCTTGATACAGTTTATCAACTCAAAGAATCAACTGGCAGACATGTTCACAAAGCCGCTTGAGAAAAGCTCATTTGAGTCTATTTGTTCAAGACTCAACATCTTATCTCTTGAAGACTAATGAAGCTCAGACTCAGGAACTAAATCTGAAAAGGATCAGACTCAAAAAGTTTAGACTCAGAAGACCAAATGTTACAACTGTAAGTTATTTCGGTAATAGTGCTTTTAATCTTTTAAACTGATATCTCGAAAATGTAAGACCGCATGTTAATCTCTAATTGATATTAAAAAGGCAGTTATTTTTTTGAAAAAGATGGTTATCAATTTTTAAATAGCAGTTATTTTTTAAAATGCATTTTTATTTTTCATTTTCGTGATGTTTCAAATACCCCGTATTGATTGTTTTAAATACTGTTCTTCTTCCTCTTTATTTTCACCCAAAAACCCTAGAGCACAGATCTTCACTCTCTGAAATTTTCTCTCAAATTTAACCCTTAAAGTTCTCACATTTGTCGCGATTCGAGTGTGAAAATCCTCTCAAAGACTGTGACAATGTCGCATCAAAGAAAGTCATCGAGAATAGCAAGCAGGGGACCACAAGTTTTGCGTGAGGGGCCTAGGCACTTCGATCTAACCGAAGAAGGAGACTCTCCAAGACGACAGGAGCGTCAACATTCTCAACTGCGTAATTTCTCACCTGCTAGATCACATGATCGTGACCATCAACAAGCAAAGGAAGACATCATCGAGGATGTAGAACTCATAAGATCTCTTAAGCTCGCATTCACTTATAGGCTTTACTTTGCTCTGAAAGAAGGGGGTTATGCAATGTCATTTATCAATGAGTTTCTAAAAGAAAAAGGGTATAAGAATGAGACTCACTTCTTAAGTGTGATGGGACGTTCGGGAGTTGTTCCTATTGGAACAACGGAAAAGGCTTTCGCTAATTTTCCTAGTGATCCACATTTTGGAAGTGTGAATCAGCCTGAAGGGAAAGACGACGATGAAAAAATGTTCATGCACTTTAAGCCAAGACTAGGTGTGGCTGCAAAAATTCGAGGAAAGAGGGAAAAATTATTTCGTTCTAAGGAACATAAAAAGGTTTATTCCAAGTTGCTGAAGCGTGGGGTTATGAACCCAAGAACTGTGGACTTCGATTTCCTTGACCTATGAAACATCAATCTGAGAGAGAAGTTTGAAAAACTTCAACTTGATCGTTTCTGTACTGAGATAGACACTACTCATTCTGAATTGACCGCATATTTCTATTCGAATCTTAGTTTTCTTAATGCGAATAGTTTTTCATTCAGTGTTAGAGATAAGGAGTATGTGGTTGACATGGATATTCTTGCTGATGTAATTGGTATGGAAAGAAGGGCTTTCCAATCTATATCCGTGTCTGTTATTCATGCGACCTTGGAGCTTGCTAAAGATAGAATTGCGGAAGGGCGACTCTCTTATCTGAGGATGAGTGCATCCAACATACTGCTCCATAAGATCGTGATTAACTGTCTCAGACCCAAGTCAACATCAGAGACGTATATCTCAAACTCTGAAGCAAAATTGATGTACGCCATCAAAATTGGTCACAAGTTCTCCTTGCCTCACACTATAATGTTTCACATGTATAGGTCCATGGCAAAGGACAAGGGCAAACTTCCTTACTCTGCTCTTATCTCTCGTTTATTCAGACACCTTAATATTCAGCCTCCAAAGATTCTGTGTGTGTGAGAACCATTGATCAAATGGTAATAGGGCTGAAAATGATCACAAAGATGCATCTGAAGGAACTAAGCAAGATGTTAGAGCGATTTAAGGAGAAAACCCCTGTCAAATCTAGACAAGACTCAGCTGCTGCGAAGAGAAAATGCAAAGATCCCATGACTGCTCCAACCAAAAGAAGGAGAGCAATCATCTTACAAGATGAAGATGATGGGGAAGACCTTGCTATCTCCGCTTTTGCCTCACACGTTTTGTACTTGAGTCGGAAGAACGAGAACATCAAGTCAGAGGAGAGACTGAGAAAGGGAATAAGGAGAAGGAATCAATGAGGGAAGAAGAAGACACAGAAAGAGCGGAACACAGAAGCAGACAAGAGAACAAACTACAGAAGAAGGTCATGGAGAATCTCCAGCAGAAAACGAGGATCAAGAACATCATGACACTGAAGAAGCACCTGAGAAAGAAGAATACTTTTCTCCACTCGAAGGCAGTGAAACAGGGGGAGATGTTCCTAGAGAAGGTATTCCTCTTCTAACTTTTACAAGTGCTAGTGTCAGTCGTTCTCCTGCTGATGCAGAGGATGTATATGCCTCATAATTTCCTGAAGAAGACCTTGAGGCATCATCTCCAAATGTGGATCTTCGTGCTTATGTTCGATCATTTGGCTTTACTCCATAATCTGAACATGCTGAAGCAAGCACACAGACTGATAAATCTGGAGACTTTGGAAGGTTGCTTGAACTTCTTATGGAGCTTAAAGGCCAGGTCTATGCATTAGGATATGAATTTCAGACTCTGCAGAATGCGAATCATGCAATCTTCGTCACTTTGCAAGATCAAATTCGAGATATTCATCTTCAGATTCAAGAAACTGCAAAAGGAACGGCTCTAGCACAACTGCAAGAGGATATGAAGAAGCTGGAAGACACTGTCAAGTCGATGGGAGATTTTCAGCTCATTCGCATTCCTAGAGCATCTTGATTTTAACTTTCTCACCTTTTTTATGCTAACAAAAATGGGGAGAAGTTGCAGATTTTAACTCTTGGATGGACAAATTTCAAATTTTGATTTTTTATGTTTTTGTTTGACTTTATCCTTTGTTTGGATTTTGGACTGACTTGAACTTTGGATTGCTTATTATTACAATACTTTAAGCTATGCTATTGATTTCGATAAAGATAATTGATAATTGTCTTTATAGGACTAATTTGTTTTCTGTGGATGCAGATCCGTCATTATCTTTATCCTAACCTATTATGAGATATCTTTGTTAGCTTAAATGTTGTATTGCAGGACGAAAGTATCCAAATCTGTAGGAAAGTTTTGTCACCATAAAAAAGGGGGAGATTGTTAGAGAAATCTTCTTAAGGTGTTTTGAAGTCGAAAAAATGTTTCCATCAGTCTAGTCTGAAGACTTACAGACTCTTTTGACAAAGTCTGAAGACCTCCAAACTCAAGATTCTAAGTCTACTCTCATGGATAGTTTCCAGACCGGACGAAGTTAAAGTTCTATTCGGATAAATTCAAGTATGGTTTTGATTCGTATATCTCACGACTGGAATTAGCACTTCAAGATCTTTTATTCGTATTCGAATAATCTAGATCCTCTAGATCTGCGAATTATACTTGGAAGGTTCTACTTATGGAAACTAAGATCCTGATTGTATGGGCGAGCATGATTGATGGGCTATCGTCATTTTCCTTGAAGAGCTCGAGATCTCTCTAATTGATTCTGTCCAATGGGTTGATTGGAAGAACTTCTTTGGAAGGTGCCAACAGTATTGAAGGCATGAAGAAGTATATAAGGGAGATGTTCAAGTTGTTCAAGAGTGCCCGATAGAAAAATTTCAAAGTCTGAATCTTTTTGTTCTTTTGCGATCTTATTCTTCGAGCTATACTTGTAATCAAAAGAGAGACTGAATTTTGGTGAAACGTTGAGGAAGTGTAGTAGAGTCTCTACACTGTGGAATCAAGGACGTGAGACTGTAAATTCTCTTTTGATTCTTAGTGAAATCCAGCTAGTGAGCTGTCCGTGCGGGAGAGTGGACGTAGGCTTGGTCTAAGTCGAACCACTATAAACTTGGAGTCTTGATTCTCTATCCCTAATCCTTTTACTTTACATTGTATCTTCATACGTCTATTATTGTTTTCAATCTCTTAGTCTATCAATCGTTAAAAATTAATCTATTCTGTTACGATTTATAAAAATCATCTTAATCACCTATTCACCCCCCCTCTAAGTGCTCGTACTAGTTCTATCATATATCAAGCTAGGTTTTAAGATTTCAATTTGTTTATGTAGGTTTCAAGCACCTTTGAGCTGCTCTCTCTGGTTTTTCTTATAAGCTCAAAAAACTTCCGTACTAGATCAAATTTTCTAGATGGGTCTATCTAATTGTTTTTGATTTATTGACACATTCGAAGTGAAAATTATTAAACCGCTGTTCACTTTGGTTCTTTTTGTACTTGAATTGAAAATGATTTTTGTTTTGTGCAAGAGAGTTGAATTGAAATTGTCAGCCAACATTTTTATTCATCCACATGCTGTTGCAAACTATTTCCTTGTTACTGCTTGTCTCGATGCAACTCCCAGTTCTGAAGTATGAACGATACGTATTGCACTTTGGATTCATTGGAAGGATCATTGGCTGCTGTGTCGTAAACTTTTGAGTGGGCGTCTACTAATAGCTTTAATGGTTCGGTCCTGCCTTCCAAGCATTGATAATTTGCCATTTAGTTAATCAATGTAGCAGATTTGGGTTTTCATGGTGAAGTGTTTGGTTCTCCATTGAAGTAGGCTGAAAAGAAAACTTAAAATCATTCATGGTAGTAGTCACCGTAGATTGTCTCATGTAAACTATGCTACATCTTCTGCCAATAGAAAACTCTGGATCAATGTTTTCGAAAAAGCAGTCAAGTAAACTATTTGAGGTATAGGTTTTCAGGGATTATAGTGATATTCTTTCATGGAATCAGGAGATGGATCTTGAAAACAATGCCAATAGAGCATGGTTTCTTGTTGATTTTTCTTTATATATGGATTTTAGGTTTTTGTCAGAGATTTTGCTCCATGTGGAACGCGAGGCCGAAGAAGGAGAAGAAGATCAAGCGCATCAAGGACAAGGTTAAGGTCCCTAGGAACTTTTGATTTACCGATTGGCAATGGAATATGGAAGCTGTTTGTGTAAATTGTCGATGGATTTTCGGTTGGGATTCACTTTGTATTTCGATTTTGAGATTAGAGAAGTTCTATTTTCTTTGAGATCGATTGTTCTGTTGGTTTGAAAGCGTGCATGGTGATACCTAGGAACTTTTGGATAAGAATGAGAGTCATTAGCATTTCGATTGACAATGTTTTTAATCGCTAGTCCTCGCGATTTTTATGCAAAACAGGTTGTGAGGTTGCTGTACATCAATTGTTATGCAAAACAGGTTCCAATATAAACAGGGTTAACTTGGTTTCGGGACCGGAAAAACAAGGTGGGTTGGGTACATGATCCAAAAAAAGGGAACCGGTTATAACATGGTCAGGTACATGGTTCAGGTTTGGACGCTACCCACCTTGGACCCGATCACCCCTAGTTGGTGCTGTGGTCTAGAGATAGTATTGTCCATTTAGTCCTTTTTCTTGAACATTTTCTTCCATGTTTGACTAAAAGACAAATCTACCATGTTAGACTCAAATATCAAAGATAAAGGTCAAATGTGGGGCCTATTCTTTTTTAAAGATAATTTGTTACATTTTTTTTTCTTCTTTGTTGGTTTTCCTTTTTGTTCTCCCATTAGGGACGAAATTTGTGTCCCTCTTTTCCAAAAAAAAATAATATTTTTTTGGTAGAACCAAAAAATGGTTTATTTGGCAGATAGCTAACAAGTTATTGTGTTAATGAGTTGTATAATTTTTTTTTTAATGGGAAACGTTTATTCTAAAATTATCCAAAGTTCAAGTAAAAGTGAAAAGAATGTTCAAAAGCACTATTTAGTAGGGTAAATTGAAATTAGACGAGTAAATCTTTAAAAAATGGAACAAAAAAAAATCAAGAGTTTAGGCATTGTTAAGATATATTGTTGAAGCTAATTTTAGATTTTGTTATCATATGATGTTACTGAACTTTGGAATCTTGCAAGTTCCTTCTCGTGTTGCCCTTGTAGTAAGTTCAAATCTAATTCAGCCAAGGGGGAGCAAGACTTTGTCTTGGTAGAGTGGAATATAACACCTTGCCTCAAGCCTCGGGAAATCCTTGCGAAGTGGCTGCTTTAGGGCATGACTCGCTCATTTTGCAAGTGCTCACTTTGCTTTCATTGATCGATTCAACATAAGTTATAGCAAAAGGGAGTGCTGCTTCCAACATAAAATCGCCATAACACCTTAAATGACAAGCTTCATATAAGCTTAACAATCCACGCGCATCGTTCATGAGCAATATTCTTGAATTTTTCAAAGACCTCTGTGCGATCAACCAGCATGGGAAAACAGATGTAATTCGAATCATATTTAATGTTCTAGGTTTTCTTTTACCTGTTTCTCTTGGAATTCGACTGAGCAATAGAAATATTTTAATTTGTTTTGGATATCTTATTAAATTGGTGCACCACATGTAAGACATACCCGATGAAACATTATAACTTTATTGTCGCAACAATCGAAAGGTAAGAGCTACCGTGTGAAGGTCACCTGCCTTAAAATTTCCATGATTAAGTTGAGAGAAACTCTTGTGGATTTGTTTTAATTGCTCGTCTATTCCACGCTCAAATTGGTAGTCTATTCCCAAGCATTGGCTTCGATCAATCAAGTGAAGCGTTTGTAAAGGCTTATTTTCGACATCAGTCAGCATCTTCCTCACCTCTCCCTTCAGTTCCTCCATTTGTCCCTCCACTCTTCCATGGAATTTGAACTTCTGCAAATATATTATACGCTATTTCAAGTATGAAGCAAGCATGGTATACGTATATTTTACAACTGTTAAAAGAGGGTCCACAATACATGGAACTGCCCAGAACTAAAGAAAGCAGTGAGATCGAAAATGCGATGTGAATGTTGCAGAAACCAGCAGGGAAGATTCGAACTACATCTGCTGTATGTCTGTTGGTTTGATTGCAGATAGGTGGATCATGGACTTCGGATGTGAAAGTGCTAGTATGAACACCTAGAGGGGGGGGTGAATAGGTGTAAAGATAGATTCTGCAAAATACAGTGAAAACCTATACTTTTAACCTAAGTCTGAATAACAACAGACTTTCGAAACTGAGTCTGAAGAGAAGCAGACTTTGAGCGAGATCAGACTTTAGCAGTTAAATAGAATTACGAACAAAATAAAGAGATTCAGGGAAGAGAATAAGAACACAATGTTTATAGTGGTTCGGCTTAATCCAAGCCTACGTCCACTCTCCCATGCTAACAGCCTTTTTGGCTGGATTCCACTATGCAATCCACAAGAGATTACAACTTTGAGTGCAAACACTTAGTAGTAGATCACACTATCTCACTAAGTCACTCTTTTGGTATTTCTCTCAAGATCACAAACGTTTAAGCTCACCAAAGACAAGTGTATGATCGAAGATCGCTCAAACTTTGGAATTATAGATTCTACGCTCCGTCTCTTACTTGCTCATCGGTCCTTCATCTCCTTAAATACTCCTCCACTTCCAAACTAGCCGTTGGACAGCATCTCGAGGATCGTCTTCCAATCTACCCATTGGACAGATCTGTATCTAGAAGATTTGGTAGCCGTTGAGTGACAAAAGTAGAATCCCAAATTGATTCCGATCGCCCATACAAACAGAATCTTGGTTTCCATAAGTAAAGCTTCTTCGTATAGACAGTTCTTGTCTTCAATATCCAATTGTCAATCAATTAGATTGAGTCAATCAAATCAATCTTGATGTAGAATCCAAACCAGATCACTAGCCATTATATCTTCAGGGCTTGTGTTACGTTCTGTCGAATCTAGATGTAAAGTTTGAGAGCAATAGACTTTACAACCTGAGTTTGAGTGTGATAGACTTTGCAATCTGAGTCTGAACATATTCTGTTTCTGAACAGATTTAGCTTTAAGGTCTGTACTCAGTTCAGCTTCAGCATAGCGTCCGTCTTTTGGTTCTTCCAAGCATAGACTTCGACAATATCCTTTATATGTTCTATGATTTGCATAGTCTATTACTTCAACCGTTAAACGCATTAGTAGCCTTTGATTTATTTTGTCATCTTCAAAACATCATAAGGGATTTCCCTAACAGGATGCACACCCCCGTGACATTACATAGGGACTGGTTTTCAGAAAATCAGTTTAGCAAGAGTGGTGCAGTGTTTATGGGCAACAACGCTAAGTGCGAGGTGGTTGGCATTACTCAGTGCATATCAACCATTGAGGGTCAGTCTTATTTAGGGAAAAGTGTTAAAAAGAGTTTTAAATCTTTTGCATTTGTGTCAATTTAGTCCTAAACCTTTTTACTTGGTGTCAATTCAGTTATTTCTAGCTAATTTTAGCTAGATTTTGTTGACTAGGCATTGGCCGGTTGACGTGCTATGATCAACTTTCATGTTGACAAATTTTAATGATATTTTAATATTTTTGAATTTTTTTTTATATATATTTTTTCTTTTTTCCTTCTCCTCCTCCTTCCTCCAACCGATTGTCAGACCTCTGCGACCGGTCGAAGGTGACGGCCGGCGAGGCTCAAGCCCCTCACTAGTGGCTGTGATGGCAAACTTGTGGCGATCGGCCAAAGGCAACGGCCGTCGAGGCTTGAGCCCTTGCTAGTGGCCATGATGGCGACCTCGCACTGGGCGGCAAGGCTCACCCTCCCCGGATCTGGTGAGGGGCGAGCCTTGCCAACCATGGGTGAGGCTGCCCTCACAGCCTAGGTAGCCTTGAGCTGGCTTCACCAGTAATGAAGGTAGCCTCGTGCCTAGGCGAGGCTTGACCTCGCTAGATTCAGTGAGGGCAAGCCTCGCCACCCAATACGAGGCTGCCCTCGCGGTCACTAGCAATGGCCGGCGAGGCTCGTCGGCCATCGCCTTTGGCCGCTCGCCAAGGTCTAGCAATCGGCTAGAGGAAGGAGGAGGAGAATGAACAAGGAAAAAATAAAAAATAAAAATAAAAATAAAAATAAAAATTCAAAAAATACTAAAATATTATTAAAAGTTGGCCACGTCAGCACCAATCATGCCACGTTAGCCAGTCGGCGCTCAATCAGCAAAATTTGGCCAAAATTAGCCAGAAAGGACTAAATTGGCACAAGTAAAAAAGATTTAGAACTAAATTGGCACAAATGTAAAAAGTTTAGGACTTTTTAAATACTTTTCCTGTCTTATTCATCAATCGCTTTACAGGGCCTTTATAATTTGATATGAGATTTAACGTGTTACAATACATTTGCAGATCCTTATATATAAGATTGGGAACGGTATGCATGTCTTCATCTGACAAAGAAAAATGAGTTTTGGTAGTTCCCTGATAAGAGAACGTTTGGTGGCTTCCATTATATTTGCTAAAGGATGACGGTAGTTCTCTGAAAAAAGATGGGAAAAACAACGAAGCTGCGTTTTCTTATTTTTGAACCCATAACAAAGGAAATTTCGGCAATTTCTTTAAAAAGTTGGTCAATTAAGAAAAAAGAATTATTGGTATGTAACTCAATGGACAAGTTGCTAAAAAAAACGAACGTTGGTAAGTAATTCAAATGAAAGTTGACACTCTAAACTAGTTAGTAGTTCAATTTGACAAAAGTTGGTAAACCATTTTAATTTAGGTTAGTAATTTCATGTAAAAGTTAGCTTATTCAAAGCCTTGGTACATTATGCAAATAAAAACAAGTAAATTAGTGCAAAAATTACAAATTTGCAAATTTTCATTAAAATAATTGGCAATTTTATAAATGCTTTAATAAGTTATCGGTAAGTTACCTGGAAAAGAAGTCACACAGGTCATATTCTTTACAAATAGTTTTTTGCCACTTTGAGACTTATTGAAATTGTTGGCCAAAAAAAGAAAAAAAAAAAGACATCGAAATTTACAAGCACGCAAAAAATCCATATTTTGTACATGAATCAATGAAGTTCTACCAGACAATGTGATTGACCGTGGCCAACAGATCAAGCGATACTCTTGATCTTGCCATGCAATAAAAGCTCGGACAACTTATTATTGCCAAATGAGAATACATACAACAAAGAAATGAAGAATCAAGTTTAACCACGAACTATGTTCAATTATTTATGTATCCTTCATGAAGTAAATAAACGGAGCCTTACATAAGCTGGACATCAAAAAGTTAGGGGAAAAATTGCCCAAAAATTTTTAAACCCATGTATGGTATTTAAATTGTGCCAATTTAGTCATAAATTTTTAGATAATTTGCTAATTTAGTTCTAGACCTTTTAATGATATGCTATTTTAGTCATTCTGGCTAATTTGGTTGGAAATTGTGGACTTGACGATCTAGCCAACATCGGATGTCTTGTGTGGCATGGTTGACTCTGACGATTAGTGCTAACATTGATGATTTTTGTAAGTTTTTAAAAATTTTCTGTATTTGCCATTTGTAAGTTTTTATTTCCCTCTGCCAATTGTTGGCCGCTAGCGAGGGTTGGGTGAGAAGCGAGCTCACCCATATGGTGAGGGTCCTCACCAAGGTGAGGGCGACCCTCACTTGTGGCTAGCAATTGGCGAAAAGAAATAAGGAAAAAATGAAAAAAGAAAAAGAAAAGAAAAGAAAGGAAGGAAAAGATCAAAAACATTAAAAAATTTACAAATACTGTCAATGTCAATGATTTTCGACAACTATTAGCTAGACAAACTTAATTGGAAAATTGTTAAAAGATTTAGGACTAAATTGACAAATTAGTTTTAAAACTAAACTTATATATAGTTAAAAGGTTTATGACTGAATTGGCAAATTGTTAAAAAGTTTAGTACTAAATTAGCACAATTGAAAATTTAAGAATTGAATTGGTCACTGTAAAATAAGTTTAGGACTTCCTGGATAATTTACCCAAAAGTTGGGAACTATTAAAATATTTCAATTACATGATACACTAAACTTTGCAAACTTAGCAACATATGCGTAATTTATTTATGAGTTTTATCACACACACGTCAATCTGAAAGTACATAATGGTAATAATATTGTCCCTCATACATCGGGAAAAATAGGATTTCAAAGGCATAACCTATAGACTATTGATTTGCAATGACCAAATTGGCGTTACAACGTTTGGTCCAAACTTCACATTGGCAAGGGACTAACGAAGAGCCACGTCACATAATCTTTGAGCTTTGTTTTAGAATGGGTGTAATTATCTCCATCACTATATAACACATCCATCACCCGCGAAAAATTTAACATTCGCGTGAGAATTGGCATTGGGACTGCGGTTGGACGAAGAAACTCTTCATTGATGTCCTTCCATGCATTGATGATTCCATTCTGGAGTTCCTCCCCAACTTCTTGCTCCGAGACGCCATGGTATTTCATGAGCAACTCCACCACAGTTACTAAGTGGCCCCTCTTTTGCTCAAACTGTATGATAAATGACATTGGTGTTTCTAGATTAAGTGGTGGTCGATCAAATTGTATTATATTTCATGGAAGATAATTATGTTTTATTGTACCTGGTGAGAGGCGATGTCATCCATGAACCGACAGATGATTTGTGCAGCCTTTACAATCTTGCAATCATCGACCAACCATTCAAGAGCATGTTCAGTGACCACATCGCCCATTCCCACAAGTGATGTAGTCGCTAACATTCCATAGCCAGTTGTTATTAGTTGAAGGGACATGTACTCCTCTAGTGTTGGTACGTAGTTGGTATGGAACCATTTGGCTTCCTGAAAGTATGCTCTCGCCAGCTTCTTCATCTGACGATGGAAACATAAACAAGAACGTTGGATTTCTAACTAAAGATTGCCTTTGATGTATGTAAAGTATACCAATGATGCTTACAACTTCTTTGGCATAGACAAGGCGCTATGATCTTTCTTTTGTGGCCAATTCATTCCCAATGTATTCATAGACCTGGAGAAGCTCCTTATAATAAGTTGGCATATACATTGGCAATCCTTCCATGGCATCAACATCCCACCTGAATTCAAGTCCTGGAAAATGACACACTTTACTCTATACAAAATTGATCAAATTCAAAAGTGTGAGAAAGAGAATGCGGATTCCATACTTCTGGATTGCTTCGGTGAGGAGCGCAAGTTCTTCCAATGTGCCATATACATCATAGATATCGTCGAGAATTGAAGTCAAGGAGATCACTTTGGTCAGTATATTTCTGGCCATGGCAAATTCGGGCTCAAAATATGTTCCCAAGATCCAGAAGAACGACTCCACAATCCTGTCTCTAGCAAATGGTAACTTTCTCGGAACATCAATCTCCTTCCACCACCTATGATTAAACGAACATGAGTGTAATTGAAAGGACTTTAGGCCAATAACTTTGCATATATAATATTCCTTCTCTCTTTTTTTTTTCTTTTTTTTTTTCACTTGTAAAGGACTTTGAAAAACACTATTTAGAAGGATAAATTGAAACTAGATGAGTTAACCTTTGGAAAACACAATGAGAATAATTGATAGCTTGGGAATTGTTATAACATTATCGATAGTATCGGTATTGTTAAAACATAGTCTAGAAGCTAATTTTAGATTATGCTATCACATGAAGTTAATGAACCTTGTAATCTCGCCAAGTTCCTTCTGGTGTTGCTCTTGCAGTAAGTTGAAATCTAGTTTAGCCAAGGCGAGCAAAACTTCATCATGTGAAGGCTCTTCTTGGTAGAGTGGAATATAATGCCTCGCCTCCAGCCTCGGCAATCCCTTGCGAAGTGGCTGCTCTAGGGCATGCCTCACTTGTTTCGCGAGACTAGTGCTCACTTTGCTTTCATTGATCGATTCGAGGTGAGTTGTAGTAAAAGGAAGTGCTTCGTCCAAGATAGTATCACCGTGACACCTTAAATGGCAAGTTTCATATAGGCTTAGCAATCCGCGTGCATCGGTGAAAAGCGATTCTCGGAAATTCCCTTCACTATCCTTGAATTTGTTAAAGATCTCTGTGCAACCAACCAACATGGAAAAAAGATGCAATCAATTATAAATTAGGAAGGGGATATGTGTGGTTAACGTTGTAGATTTTCTTGTCCTCGTTTCTCCTGAAATTCGACAAAGCAATAGAAGTATCTTAATACGTATCTTATCAAATTGGTTCATTACATTTAAGACGTACCTAAAGAAACATTGTAACCTTGTTGTCGTAGCAATCAAAAGATAAGAGCAACCATGTGAAGGTCATCTACCTTGAAATCTTCAAGATGAAGTTGAGAGTAACTTTTGTGGATTTGTTCTAATTGCTCATCTACTTCATGTTCAAAATGGTAGTCAATTCCCAAACGTTGGATTTGATCAATCAAGTGAAGCATTTGTGAAGGCTTATCCACGACACCAGCCAACATCTTCCTCACCTTTCCTTTCAGTTCCTCGATTTGTTCCTCCACTCTTCCAAGGAATTTGAACTTCTGCAAATTGTACGCTATTTTCAAATTAAAGCAAGCATGAAATACTTATACTTTACAAAATAAACTTAGTTTTGATGGCCCCGTCTGTGAAACCTATTTAGGTATTTCGATGTTCTACGCTCATTCAGATGACATGTGAAATTGGATCCATGAGAACAACGAGCATACCAGAGGAGGGAGTCGATGCCATAATGAGATGTTTCTTGCAGCAGAGGACATACAGTGGTCGATGAAGCTTTAAGAGTGTTCTTTGGACTGAATAATTATTGTTGTTTTTCAACCTTCTTTATGCTTTCAGGATTTTCAACTGCATCTTTTTGTGCGGAGAAGGGAACATGTACATGTATGAGACCAATAGAAATTATATATGCGATGTGGAGGAACTCAAGGAAATCGAAGTAAGTCTACAAAATGCAATTGCGAGAAAGCCAATGCGTCGAAGAGGTTTATTGTGGCTCGAAGAAATTCGACCACGGGTCATTTGCATTAATTTTTTTTGAAAGCTACTCGATAGCCTAGGTCACACTAAAATCGCGCCAGAGTGAACTTAACCACGAATTTGAATTCGATTTCAGAAATTGAAAATTCTGTCTTGTCACAAGTTATTTTTGGAATGTCGACTCAGTCTTCGAAGATTTTTTTTTCTGCAAATTGAGATTTTGGCGGAAAAAGTCGATATAGGGTCGGTTTTCGACCGGGAAATTTTGAGGACCGTTTTTTATCGCGAAATTGGGATGCAAGTGGGATCTATTGGTGATGAAAAATACCAATTTGATCAAGGACTCGATAATGGAATTTATGGGAGCTAATTGGAGTTGATTCAAGAAGAAATTGAATTCAAATTGAGGGAAATCCACCCAAAATTCGTATGCCCCCATTGCCCATGACTTTTGGACCACTTCAAGGCTTTTAGAAGGGGTTTGGCTGCTGGAAATTTATGAGGAAAACAGCTAGGTATGGTGGGCCAAGGGTGAGGGGACAAAGAGATGAGGAAGAGACCATGGTGGCCCCCCTACAAGCAAACCGGTCCCCCTTCCCCTTCCTCTCTCCATTGACCTCCTCCTCCCTCCATTGCCAGCCGTGTGAAGCTCCAAGGAACTAGAAGGAACCAAACTGCAGCCCCCTTCACCGTCGCAATCGTTCGCTGAAGCTCGAAGCTCTGCTGCGTCACCGTCGTGCCTTGCAAGCCAGCTGCTTGTCCGCGCCCGTTGTCCCGCGTCTCCACTTGACGTCCTAGCGCCTTCGCTCGTCCTGATCGCAGCTCGAGGCTATCGGACCACCATACGCCGCCGTTCTGCCGCTATGAACCCCCGCCTGGTCCCTGCTGCAGCCTTGTCGTCCTTCCCTGCCCATCTCTGCCTCAGCCGAACCACTGGCCAACTTGTTCGGCCCAGCCACAGAACCGAAGTCCGTGGGTCTCGCTAGCTCTGTTTGGCCTGTTTTTGTGGCCTTCCAAACCTCAAAAGGTGCATTCTCTTTGGAGTTTGTGGCCCTCCCCGTTGTTTTGATCTGAGTGGATCGTTAATTAAGTGAGTTTAACTCACTAATCCCTGCTTAGTAAGTTAATGATGTTTATGGGTTAATTAGTTTAGACTAAGTATGGATTAGGTGGATAGTTAGAATAGATTAGTGAATTAATCTTCATTATTGCATGTTAGGTGGTTAGAGTAGTGTAATTAGAGCCTAGACAAGCTCTACTATTTATCTAGAGTGGTTCGGAAATTTTCCGGGCACGTCTCGGCTTTTAATTAGGCTTTTCTGGCCTAAGTTGCTATTTTTGGTATTTAATAATTAATTTTTAAAATTATTTAATTAATTATTATTTTCCAGAAATTAGACTGAGATAGCTGGTGATCGGAATTTTGTGCTGATTGCAATGGTATGATCTATTTATTTAATTGACTGTTATTTTGTGCAATTTGAGTGTGATTTGTGATTTTGGGTATTTATCCCAAATTTTATTTAATTTCAGTAATTAATTGGAAAATCACCGGGCATCGGTTTACAACACCAAAAATGGATTTGTGGATTGTTGAAATTAGTGGGATTTTCAAAGGTGAAAATATTGTATTTTGGCTAAGGTCGATCGTGTACCCACACACGATTATTTTTATCGGGAATGATAAAAATGGTGAAATGGTTAGATAATTAGGATGGTATACTATATTAGCCTACGGACAATATGTTAGCTTAGAGCGAGCAGTATACTGGTATACTATATCAGCCTGCGAGCCTTGATTTGTCAACTTAGAGCGAGCAATATACTTGGCAGCTTTTGGTGAGCATTATTAGTATACTATATCAGCCTGCGAGCGATATGTCAGCTTCAAGCGAGCATTATACTATTTATTAGTTTAGTGCGAGCTATACTATCTATTATCAGTTTAGAGTGAGCAGTCTTGATTATGATCGGACTTTATAGATAGTATTGATTGAGATAACCGGGGAAGGGTCTCGATGACATGAAATCGACTGAGTCGATTGATCGATGGTTCGATCTGAGTGGATGAATTGATTTGTTGAAATGATCGATGGAGTGGTTGAATTATTTTGACTTGCTGGAAGGAATTGAGGCCAAGGTAAGTCCTCCGACTCGTATTTGTGCTTAGGCAGCCCTTAGGGCATATTTTCTTCCTAGTCGGGTCTTAAGGGGTGAACTCCTTGAGACATCGTCTCACCCCGTTGTGGGATAACATTTCAGGTCCCTAGATGGTAGCTCCTCTTGAGCGTTTTGGTCAACCTAAGAAGGTGACAGAGCAGAAGTATATTATCCCACTGCATGGGAGCCCTAGGGGATGGACCTATGAGCTGGTGAAATCCGTGGTCTGGGTCGATGAGGCCTTACCCCATAAGGTACCTCATCAATACTGAGCATGGTATCATCAGGCTCGAGATGGAGAGAGGGAAGGTCCCATACCTGAGTCAAAGATTCCCATGTACGTGTTGGAAGTAGCCTTTAAGAAAGGCACAACAGATCCTCTAGAAGGTTTAGTGGTAGACGTGGAGCCGGACATGACAGATCCAGAGTCCCTAGTGTATTCCGCAGAAGGCTCCAATGATGACGAGGATTTGTAGTTTTAGGAAAAACCCCCCTTGTTTTGCAGACTTTGTTTTTACAGACTTGTATTATATATGACATGGGTTGTTATGTATATATAAGTGTGGTTTGGTTTTTGAGAAAATTGTGGCCCTACTTTTCTATCTCATTGTGTTATTGTCTGGGGATTATTTATTTGCTTTTGCGTGTGCATTAAAATGAATGAGTCGGTGATGCGTCCTGGGACGTCGCTTTTTAATCGACCAAAGAGTGATGGATGCACTTTCGGAGGATCGGGGCGTGACAAAGTCCCTATGGGAAGAGCTTTCATAGGCCCTCCCGACCTAGTAGCATCGCTCTCTCTAAATTAAAATAACAAGGAATGACAATAGAGGAAGATGATTTTAAGTCTGCGGCTGAGAAAAAAATGTGTTAGCACACCGGCCCTTGTAGTTGTACCTAAAGTTATAGAAAAAGATGTTCGAGCAATATCTCCTCTACTTCATCCTTAACCTTTACCTTAATAGTGACCTTGGCCTCAGCCTCGACCACAATCTTGAATAGTCTTTCGAATTTGCACGGGATCTCTACTTTGCTCCTCTTCATCTCGTATAGTCCACTAAGTTTGGAGTACTTCCTCCACTAGCTTAGGCTTGTTTGTTTTGAATTTTAGTTCATGGGTTGAAAATGAATTCTAGAAAATCATCGTTCGTCATTGCATCCAAGTTTTTGGACTCATTGATTAGAACACCAATATGATTGTACTTCTTGTCTAAGGACCATAGAATCTTCTCAACAACTCAAACGTCTAGAACATTTTCATCATTTCTTTCAATCTAGTTAACAATCGCAAGAACTTTTGTGAAATAATCAAGAATCAATTCAAATTGTTTCATATGGATTACTTCAAATTCACCTCTCAAAGTTTGAAGGCGTATGTTCTTGAATTTTTGTACTCCTTGGTATGTGTTGTTAAGGGTCTCCCATGCCTCCTTAGAAGTAGTACCGCTTGACATATTCTCAAACATCGAATCATCTAAAGTTTAATAGATGATTAATAGGGCATATTAATCTTTTTCTTGAAACCTTCTCCAAGGCGTTCTTCTAATTTTGACTAAAAGTATCCTTGTCCTTTGGTTCATCATAGCCTGTGTTGACAAGTTCCCATACACCATGGGTGTCTAGTAGTGCTTTCATTCTAATAACCTAATTACCATAATTTTTTTTTTTGGTAAGATGAGGGTATTGATGTGACATCCCGATTATTTACTCAACAAAATAGCGAGCCCCGGATGCCTAACGGCCCATGCCACGTTAACAAGCTCGTCATCAGACTATGCTATTCACATTACATCAAGTCGTCGTCAAGCAACACCATATCCATCTCATTTGGGAATGTGTTTATGTCACCAAACCATCGCCGCTACTTGTCATTGACAACTCCGACGTTCGTTTTCATCGAGTGTCATCACACTGCTCTCCAGTCAACATTATCTTCGGCAATTGCGAGGATCGCTCGATGACCTGCTCGGATGGTTAGCAAATTCATTGAACTTTTCTTCGTGGCACAAAGACCATGACCGGCGTGGGAACAAATTGTCTTTCTTTCATTCTCCTCCTCCCTGTAAAACATTGAAGCCGTCGCCACATCTCTCCTCCGTCACACGAAGATTCCTGAACTTCTTCCTGTCAGAAAACAGAGTGGAAGCGAGAAGAATGTCGAGAATAGAGGAGAATGTATTATGTGCACTTCATTGATTGTTTCAATGTACAAAGGGAATTAAATAATACAAAGGATGTTTAATGAATAAGGAAGTATATCATATCTAATCCTAGATTGATACAAAATAATCAATTACAATCTCGAGTATATATCCACCATAATCTAGTGTATCTTCGGCATATCTTCCAACACTCCCTCTCAAGCTGGTGGCTTGTATATGTCCAAGACACCTAACTTGCTTAGGAGATATGTATGTTGCCTTTGACATAAAGTTTGGTGAATATATCTGCAGGCTGTTTGGTAGTCCCGATTCCTCTTGTTTTGATTATCCCTTCTTGAATCTTCTCTCGAGTAAAGTGGCAATCGATCTCTATGTGTTTTGTTCTTTCATGTACTATTGGATTTGCTACAAGTTTAAGTGTGGAATCATTATCACAGAACAGTAAGGTTGGTCCCTTGACTTGTACTCCGAGATCTAGAAGTAAGCCTCGTAACCAAACTACTTCACACACGGTCTTGGCCATGGATCGATTCTTAGCTTCAACTGATGATAGGGCGACAATGGACTGTTTCTTTGTCTTCCATGAAAGTAACGATTCCCCAAGTTTGATGTAGAAACCAGTGATAGATCTTCAACTCATAGGACAAGTCACATAATCCGCATCATAGTAAGCCATCATTTCCATGTTGCAATCACGAGAAAGGAGAATCCCAAGTCCTTGGCATTTCTTCAAATATTTCACAACCTTCAATGCAGCATTCATATGAGACTGTTTTGGATTATGCATGAACTAACTTAGTGTCTGAACAGTGTAACATTTATCTAGTCTGGTCATAGTGAGATAGATGAGTTTCCCAACTAGCCTCTGATAGCTTGATGGATCTTTGAGCAATGAGTCATTATCTGTACATTATAGACTCACATTATAATCAGCAGTGTCAACTTGACATTTTGCTCAATAGGAATAATTGCTGGTTTGCATCCTAATAGACCCGCCTCCTATATAATCTCCAGCACAAATTTCCGTTGGCTAAGTGAGATCCCTTGGTTTGAACGAGCTATCTCAATTCCAAGGAAGTATTTTGGTGGTCCCAAATCTTTAATATGGAAAGCGGAATGTAAATATTCCTTGAGACTTTTCACGGCAGATTCATCATTTCTCATAATAAGTATGTCATCGACATATATCATTAAGTAGGTAGACGACATACCTTTTGTCCATGTGAGCAAGGCATAATCATGTTTGGACTGCTTGAATCTTGCTCCCATAAGTGCATCCGTAAATTTGGCATACCACTGTCGAGAAACTTGCTTGAGATCGTATAGGGATTTGCGGAGACGACATACTCTAGACTCCCCTTGTTTCCGTAATCCCGGCGGAAGGTCCATATAGATTTCCTCATCCAAGTCACCATGAAGGAAAGCATTGTGGACATCCATTTGGTGCAATGACCAATCACGAAATGTAGCAATTGCCAAGAAAGTGCGAACCGTAACATCTTTCGCTACTGGAGAAAAAGTTTCATGGTAATCGAAACCTTCTCGTTGAGTGAAACCTTTGGCCACCAATCAAGCCTTATATATTTCTACTGAGCCGCCGGCTTTATTTTTAATCTTGTAGACCCACTTGCAACCAATCGGTTTTCGATGAGACGGTAAAGGGATAATGTCCCATGTATGATTCTCCATTCATGCATGCAATTCTGCCTCCATAGCTTTTTGCCATCGTAGGTCATTCATTGCCTCGTAATAATTGGACGGCTCTGTTTCTTTAGATACACGACTGATGCAGCACATATGATCTGACGATAACTGATGAAAAGAGACATATGAGGAGATAGGGTAATGAGTACCTGGAGAATTTGAAGCAACACAAACATAGTCTTTTGTCCATGTGGGTGGACGCATAGCATGCTTGGATTGCCGTGGTGGCTTATTCTGTGGTGTTGGCTGAGAGGTTATTGAAGAAACTGGTTATTCCTCAGTGGATGCTGGAGATGCTGCTATTGGTGAAGAAGTATGGTCCTCCTCACTTATGGTGGAAAAATGTATATCTGAAGTATCCACGGCTACTGTTGGAGAGGAAACTGTACCTTGTGGCATATATGCTGGAGGGGCAATGATATATGATTGTCCAGGAGATAAGTCTTCTTCAGATAAAAATCGATGATTATCCACGCCCCTATCAGACTCATCGTGTGAAGATAATTCGTCACCAAAGGGAAATGCATTCTCATGGAAAATAACATCCCTGCTGACAAAGAAATCCCCAGTGGACGGATCGAAAACCCGATATCCCTTTGTGAGACTCGGATATCCCATAAATATGCATCGTTGAGCTCGTGGACTTAATTCCAGAGCTACCTTCACGCTGGACCGAATGCACTCAAGATGGGCGTGCTTCTCGCATTTAGGAGATTACATGGCTTTGTTACCATATACCACAGTCCACCGTGATCCTAGCCCGCACAAATCCTCTATCCGTCCATCAATCTATGATCTATTAAAAGTTTCAGTACCTGGAAACAATCACAAGTCAAACATATTTACTGCTTGAAAACTCAAAAACTACGAAAGTTGTCCCTGTGTCTTATTTTCAATCATGAATGGAACTAAAATTTCTGAGAGCACACGAATTATTACTTTTATATATGCTACAGAAAGCAGCATAGGGAAGCAAACATTTGAATTTGGAAGAAACCAAGAAACGTGAATCAGCAACACGATGAGTTTGATGTTTCCCGCTAAAAAAATATGATGCAGTCCAATTTGGTAGGACAACTTAATACTAATTATGTTTTTCCACGGCAGACTCGGACAAAAGCCCTTCTGGCAATGGCCTCCTTCCCAGGAATGAGCTGAACAACACCAGTGATCTCTCTGGCTGTGAAAATGGTGCTTCGTGAGATGCCCCTCTGATTGTTGCATATGATAACATATCTCCATACACTTGTGTCCACCCAGCAACCTATTAAAAAATGAAGAGACGGGCCTTAATTTCTTTAGTCACCGATTAAGATCAATGGGAGGAGGGTGTTAGGACTAGAATTAGCACCTAGATGGGGGTTAATAGGTGTTTAAAGCGATTTTAATAATTTAAACTAAATGAGATATAAATAATTTAAAATCAACGATTGCAGCAAATGAAAACAGTTAACAATATAAAGGATTAGGGATAGAGAATCAAGACTCCAGATTTATAGTGGTTCGGCTTAGATCAAGCCTACGTCCACTCTCCCGCACAGACAGCCCTTCTGGCTGGATTTCACTAAGAATCAATAAGAGTGATTACAGTCTCACGCTCTTGAGTCCACAGTGTAGATTACTCTACTACACTTCCTCAAGGTCTACAATATGATCTCTCTTTTGATTACATGTAACGCTCAAAGAATGATATCGCAAAATAGAAAAGGAGATTCAGACTTTGGAATTCTTCTATCCGCCCCCTTCAACAACTAGAGCATCTCTCTTATATACTTCTTCACGCCTTCAATACCGTTGGCACCTTCCAAAGAAGTTCTTCCAATCAACCCGTTGGACAGAATCAATTAGAGAGATCTCGAGCTCTTTAAGGTAAGTGTTGATAGCCCATCAATCCTGCTCGCCCATACAATCAGGATCTCGGTTTCCATAAGTAGATCCTTCCAAATATAAGTTGCGAAGTCGTCAAAGAATCTAAACATATTCCATATAAAACTAAGATCGTTTAGTGCTGAATCCAGTAGAAAGATATCCTCCAGTCGTTAGAATAAAGATCATATAAGATCAGAATAAATGTCGTCCTGGAAACTGTCCATGTGAGTAGACTTTGAAATATAAGTCTTGAGTCTTGCTAGCTTCAGACTTTAATCTTCAGACTTTGATCTTCAGACTTTGTCAAAAGAGTCTGTAAGTCTTCAGACTAGACTGATAAAACTGTTTTGTCAACTTCAAAATACTTTAAGGGATTTCATCCAACAGAGGGATGTCCATGAAGGTTTTTACTGAGCCGAACTGACTTTCCTCGAACCAAACTCTATGAGGCACGGTTGTGTTCAGTCCCAATTCCTTTGCTAAGTTTTTCACTAGAGTCCTTGTTCCAAGTAATGGAATAGCAGAATCTTGATCCCCACTGTCGAATTGCAAATGAAAAATCAAACTGATGTCATCATTGTTCATTATACATAGCCTCTTAAGTGATATATACAATTCCGAAGAATGCCATTTCTTTGTTTACCGGTAAACTAAAACGTGGATTCCTGACTTCACTAACTGCCCCAAAATCGAAATGGTGGGTATCTCCAGATTTTGATATTCATATCTAAGAACACTGTAGCACGCAATAATTAAGAGGGAATTTGACAAAGAAGCATGTCATTTGGTGGAGGACCCAAGTCAAAGAACGAAGAATTAAGGACTAGTCAATTGAAAGTTCTGAAGAAACCACGCCATAAATGGACTTTTAGATAATCTAGAGTCATATAAATCGATTAATGTTAGGAGAAACCAATCACATAGTCCTATTAACGCAACAAAGCTACGGAGAATCTTGTCTGAAAATCAGGAAATGTGGATATACTTTGACAAGACTTGTCAAGATAAGTGAAGGTCCACGGAGTTAAATCGATTCTTACTCGCTGCAAACTGTCCATGTAGAGATTCCAACCAGTCGAGCATGTAGAGCCTCCTGCACTTCTTTCCTGTTCTAGTACTTGACGGTTTCATCTTCTATACATACATCTATCTTCTCTGTTTCTTGCTGGAAGCCGCATAATAATAAAAATAAAAATCAACAGGTTATGAAGGGGAAAAATCAATAAGCTCATCAGATTGGATGAAGATGCTCACCAGTGTATTCAAAACCGCGGACCGTAAAGAAACGAGAGAATTACCAAAAAAGTACTAAACTTATTGCAATTATGCCAATTTAGTCCTAAACTTTTTATTTTTGCCAATTTAGTCTTAAACATTTTACAATTGTGCCAATTCAGTCCATCCAGCAAAAATTGGCTTGCTGGACGCTAACGTGGACATCGGCCGTTTGGCAAACACTGACGTGACAATTTTTTAATATGTTTTTGAATTCTTTTTTTTCCCCATTTTCTTCTTCTTCTGGCCGATTGGCGCCAGCTAGAGGCTAGGGCTGGTGAGGCTCGCCCCTCCTGGCCATTGGCAAAGGGGAGCCTCGTCCAGCGACGGCGAGGCTGCCGTCGCCACATTTGGCGAGGAGCCTCGCCAATGGTCGGCGAGGTCGACCCTCGCCTTGGCTGGGCGAGGCCTTGTCGGATCTGGCGAGGCTCGGCCCCGCCCAACCTTGGTGAGGGCCGAGCTCGCCGGCATGGGCGAGCCTCGCCAGTGGCCGGCGAGGTTGACCTCGCCGGTCCTAGCGGCAGCTAGCCAGAGGAAGAAGAAAATGGGAAAAAAAGAAGAAAAAAAAGAATTGAAAAATTCATAAAAATATTAAAAAATTAGATAAAAAATAAAAAATATTACAAAATTGCCACGTCAGCATTCGCTGGACGGCTGGTGTCCACGTCAGCGTCCGGCCGGCCAATTTTGGCCAGATGGACTGAATTGACACAATTGTAAAAGGTTTATGACTAAATTAGCCAAAAAAAAAAGTTTAGGACTAAATTGACACAATTACAATAGGTTTAGAACTTTTCTGATAATTCTCCCATTAATGCTTAATTTCAGCTTTACATTACCTCTGTAAATCATAGCTGGAGCTTAATTTGTTAAAAATATATTGCAATTTTCAAGGAAAAGAACCTGTCATCTTGTTGTCAACAGAGTTATAATAAGTATTACCGACGGAGGAGGAGAAACCAACTCCTGCAGGAGATTCCAGGTACAACACGTTTGCTTCTGGAAATAAATCAAAAAATGCAAGAATTAGCCAATCACAGAATCTTTGAAGTTGGAATCACATCACAGCAAATGGGATCAATCTCACATTCACCCTTGAAAATGATATATCTAATACAAGATCCGATTCAAATTCCTATCGATTTAAGTTTTTGCGAAGAGAGACAACATGTGAACTTGTATTTAACCTGCTAAAAGTACAGGATTTCGGACCTAAGCAAGTCCTTAAAAGGCTCAAGGGGAAGAAACAGGTGGGAGATCCGCCCTGGGGTGCAAGACCCCGCAATATCACCCCCGTATTCCCTTTCTGTTGGGAAAAAAAAAAGATATATAGGAAATTTGGGGGTGCCTCACGGTGGTGAAAGTAAATACCACTTCACAACTTCGGTCCTGACTATCACCGGGTAGGCAGGTATAGTAGCCTCCTGCACCTAGGGTGAGTGAGGGTGGATGAAAGGCCTACTGCTAGACGAGCACGCCTAATGGCACAGTCCTCGCATCGACTGGCTCGTTCAGTACCCCCGACTGTGCTAGAAATAAATCGAAGAATGCAAGAATTAGCCAATTATAGAATCTTTGAAGTTGGGATCACATCACATCGAATGGGATCAATCTCACATTCACCCTTGAAAATGATATATCCGATACAAGATCCGATTCAGTTTCCTATCGATTTAAGTTTTTGCGAAGAGAGACAACATGTGAACTTGTATTTAAGCTGCTAAAAATATAGGATTAGCTTTTTGCGCCCTCCTTTTTTTTTTTTTTGAAATTATGTCCATATTAATTCTATGAAGCTCCGACACTCTTCGGAAGTTTTTGTGTCGTGTTGGACACTCTGACATGTGTTCGACATTCTTCGGCACTCTCAGACACTCGGTCAATACGTATCGAAAAATCCGACACCAAGTTAATTTTCCCGACACTTTCCGACACTTGAGTCGGATTTTCGACACGTGAGGTCAATTTTAAAAATTTTCAATAAATGATAGATCAAAATGTATATATGTGAACAAAAAAATAATAATAAAGATAACAAATGGAGAAATAAATAAAAAAAAACTAGTATTCTCTTCTTTTTTTACTCTTATTTTCTATGATAAACAATTCACCCTCAATTTTTTCTCTTCTCATTTGATAAGTCCTGAATGCGAATTGCTTTTTTTTTTTCCTTTCTCTCTCTCTCCAAATTTTATGAATTATTGGAATAGAGTTAAATTTATCAAATTGAAACAATAAATAATATTAATAAATAGTGGATTAATGTTTTTAGTATAAATTCATTCTATTTGAATCAAATTTATTTATCATAAAATGATAATATATAAAAGTATATATTTAATATAAAACGTATCTCAACGTGTCGAAATTCTCTATTTTTTAAGGAATGACGTGTCGGCGTGTCGTGTCGCATGTAAGTATCAGTGCTACTTAGCCTTTATTCTAGCTATAGTCATTTTTCAGGAGCACATCTCCGTTGGGCTTGAATGGTCCATGCTCAACTCGAGTTCGCCACATAACCCATCTCTGGAACCGAAGCCAAGGCCCAAGCACCAACTCCAATGGATGAACAACCAGGCCCTGCAAAATGCCAATCCAACGCAAAAGCAAACTCCAGTGTTTTTCAACAAGGTCATTTCATTTCTCACCTCCATTCACTCAAATTCAGTACAGATGGTTTTACCTCCGTTGAGCCAAAGCACGAGAGGCTTCAAAGCCGGGTCGGCTTCGGCTTCAGCTTCAGCGAAGTAATAGATGAGAGCTCTCTGTTGCTCTTCATCCACGGTGATGTACCCTGCATACTGGCCGAAGCTGACCTTGGGTTGTCCTGGCAAGCTGACGATTTTGTCAGCTTGAGATGGTGTTCATTGTCGAGCTTGAGCATATACGCATGTTCGGGTCAGTGTTACACTGAGGGTTGCTGCCATAAGCCATGGCACCAGTTGCGGATGCATCACGAGCGAGCGAGAGAGAGAGAGAGAGAGTGAAGAAAATGCAACGGAACAAAGAAGTGGAGAATTTTTGGGTGGAAACGAGAAGTTCGACTACTATGCGCAGATCTCCAGTTTCACATCTGTTCATTTTTATATTTATTTTGCATCATTGTTTTCGGGGAGACCCATTTTTTTCTTATTGACCACGTCAGTGCTTTCAAGGATAAGCGCATGATTTTTTATTTTCTTTTTTTGTGTAGAAGAGCTGAGACTTTTATGTAAAACAGACATGACATGATGTGTTATGATAGCGTCTCGTGCGAGTAGCTGCCGCCTCGTGTTTAGATAGGAAATGATTTTTTTTTTTTTGCCAGCTAGATTATTTGTTTTTATTTTTTTTGGTCGGTTTTCGCCAACTAGATAGAAAGTAATTTATGTGCTAGAGACTTTTAATGTTTATTTTATTTTATTCTATTTCGGATTTCAAAGGTTCAAACACATGCTGTGGTACAAATCAACGACTTTGAAGAGATAAGAAGATGCTTGTTGCCAACTCTTAGAAGAATACAAAGATGTCGCGCTTTTCAAAGTTGGAAAATTACGCAATCTATGCGATTTGTCCAAATCCCTTCGTCTAAATAAGAGATTCGGTAATAGATCTAGTCTTAGAAAATGACGATAATCCGTAATGCACATGGTCTTTTTGTCGGTCATATAATATTATATGTTTCATGATAATAATGAGGCATATTCCTGGTCATATATGTTTAAAAAACACAAATGTGAATTGATGTAGACATATTATTAATTAATTCGGCTTGGTCAAGAAATCCAATTGTCTATTCCAAAATAACAATGGTCCCGATTTTTGCTTTTTCAATCACTCTATTATAGTTATATAGTTTAATTCGGTCCATGAATAATTGACCTCAAAACATGATTTAATGTTCGAGATGTCTCTATTGAAAAAAAAAATTTAACCTAAGGTCATGCACATTGTGTGTGGATAAGAATATTGGAAAATATTGAAATTTGTGAAAAATGATATTTGTAAGTTAGTTCCACTTCGGATATGTAGTTCTGAATTGATTTACAGTTAGAAAAAGGTTATTGTAAAACCGAAAGATGAGATCTCTTAAAATTATCGACAACTATGTTGAACTCACATTAAGAAATGATAATAATATCCACGAGTGAAAGGAGCAAACGAGAATATAAATACTTAGAGGGGACATATACATCCTTGAGTGCTCAAGGTAAGTTAAGAAAAAGGGCCAAGTGTCAGCTTAGTTGCTGTGACACGTGTCAAGACCTCATACGTCTACCCTTGAGCACCACGTCACATTTATTATATCAGAGAATCCAGGCTCTCTATCGAAGATGCCTCTGTGGACGTCATGCGTCAGTAGGCAGAGATTTCCCTCTCAGGAATGAGGTGAAGAGCTGCAAGTTGCAACGGCCTCTCCGGTTCCGTGGCCGGGGCAGTGTGCGAAGCTCCTCTAATGGTCGCGAACGCCAACTTGCCGTACTCTTGCGTGTATCCAGCAACCTGTAATCATTGATCGCCGAGCATCAAATGTGCGAACAATTCATGACACATGTCTTTGATTCGGCGTCACCCCGAACAATTTCAACATCTATCTGTCTAGATGGAAGGGACATCAGAAGACAAAACTGATTTTCCTTGAGTGAGAAATAAATAGATTGACCTACTTGCTAGTGAACCAAGCTCTGTAGGACAAAGTTGTCTTTCGTTTTATCACTTTTGGTACAATTCACAAATTTTTTTGTTGGACAGCCGGCAGTTGGTAGGGAGCGAGTGGCAAGGAAGAATAAAAGAATAAAAGAAAAGGAAAATTAACTTATTTCTACAAAATTTTCCCAAAAAATAAGAAGCTATTTATTTTTGTTCCAAATTTATTTCCTGACCACTTTTTTATTTCAAAGAGTAGAAAAATTAATTGACGTTATCAAATTAATTTTTATTCTTTTTCTGTTATAGGGAACAAAAGAACAGAATTTAAGAGAAATAGAAACGTTAGTAAACGGAGCCTTAGTTAACCACTGGGATTCGCCCTAGTGGCCACCCTTCCAACATGGGAGGGGGAGGTGAGGGGTTTAAATCCCTACCTTCTCAGGGGGGATGGGGTGGGGACGCGTAAGTTTCAAGAGTGGGTTTCGACTCCAAGAGGCAGGGCAAAAGTCTGAGAGCGAGTGTAGAATAGGATTAGAGTAGGACTGACCTAAAAAAAAAAAAAAAAACGGAGCCTTAGTTGGACAGATTCAACTCAACTTGGCACGCTGTGGTCGAGAGGACTCCAGATCACACGGCAAGATAGAGGCCAATTCACACCGCTAGTTTCATGAAAGAATCATTTGACTTGCAGAGGACCGTCCAAAGATCAATCATAGGCCGAGTCATCGAACCGATTACACTTCGCAACGCCAGCTGGTATCAATACTAAGGGTGCGTTTGGGAAGACTTTTGAGGAAAGTCTTTAGGAAAATGCAAAAACCTTTGAGTTAAAGGTGTTTTCCAAAATGCAAATGGTGTTTGGTAAATTGAAAATTGAAAGCCCTTTGTGAAGCAACTTAGAGTAAAATGGTGTTTGGGGGAATTACTTTGTAAAGGGCTTTTGTAATAAAAAAAAAATTATTAAAAGAAAAATAAAAAAATTGACCGGCAAGGGGCAGGCGTCGCCGGCGATCTCCGGCGACGTCCGGTGACCCCCCAACCCCTGAAGACCACCGGAAAAGGCCGCCCGAGGTCGCACGACGCCGGCGCGACCTCCGGCGACCTCGGATTTGGGGCGACGAGGTCGCGCGACGCCGCCTCGACCTCCGGCGAACTAGATCCGGGGCGACGAGGTCGCGGGAGGACCTCGCCGCCCCCCGAATCTGAGTCGCGGCAGGGTCGCGCGACACCGCCGCGACCCAGATCCAGCGGCGACGAGGTCGCGCGACCCAGATCGGGGGTGGCCGCGACCCTGCCGCCCAGATCTGGGTCGCGGCGACCCAGACCTCGCCGCAACCCAAATGGTGCGGCTGTCGCGCCACCCTCGACGACGGTCGCCGGCGACTGCCTGTGGAAGAAGAAGAAGAAGACCTTCGCCGGCGACCGCTCGCGGAAGAAGAAGAAGACTGTCGCTGGCAATCGCTCGCCCAAGAAGAAGAAGAAGACGATGAATAGTGAGGGCGAAACCTGAAAAACGAAAAATCAATGAGGATAATTTGGGAATAAATTTTTTTTTTAGCCCTTCACTGTTGAATGCCGAGAAAGCCAGAAAGCCAAAGCAAGGGAGAGGGTGCCTTGAGTTGAGGGCCTTTACAAATGCAAGCATTTCCCAAATGGGCTTCCCAAAGTAATTGCCAAACACCAACACATTTGCCCAATGGGCTTTGGAGGTTCAAAGGACTTTGCAAAGTCCTTCCCAAACGCAGCCTAAATTGTCTGCTAATGTGAAGGGAACAGCTCAACCTCGATGTTCCTATTGGAATTAAACTTATGATTGAAGAAGGAACCTTCAGTTTCTTATCCCTTTTTATCAAGTAAAAGCACGCCCTCAGCTAAGCATCCGAAACTAGTACACTCTCCCCAAACTTTGGAACGATGACAATGCTCGATGATTTATTTTAAGCCAAGAATTATTGGAGATGAAGATTGCCGACCATCCCTACCTACAGTCCATAGTTAGGCAACGTGGGATAAGAACTAACATTCCAATCTTGGTCCATTGTCAGCATTATATTGTTTACTATGGCCGTAGTTCATATAAGTAAGGGTGAGTAAAACGGACTGATTGAATTGGACCAAACCAGCCAATTTGGTCCTATTCCAAAGAGTGTTGATCTAGTTCCCGGTTCCTAAAAGTGAAATCGGTGTTCGAGCAGTCCAATTTTCGATTCCAATGGGGGAATAGAACCAATTGTTTTTTTTTATTAAAACTGGCCAAAATAGACAATATATGGAAGAATTGATGTGGTGTAGAGTAGTTAATAATATATCTTAATTGACCCATAAATGATTAGTTTAAGCTTTTGAGTGAAGGTGTGTTCAACTGAATATATTGATAGACTTGAATTTGGGTTCTCTCTTGGTGATCTTCCTAGGTGAAGGTGCCAGGCTTCTATTGCGCACTCTCCAATAGTCGTTTCTTGCAAATATATAACGATGTTATTTATGAGTCTTTTGAATCAAAATCCCATATGTTTCAACGAGAAAACATGGGCAGAAAATGAGCATCTCCGAATTGAGAGAGTTAGTTTGAATGAATTCGTTGGCTTACAAAGACGGAGAACTTGTAGGTTGGTATTTTCAGTCCTTCAAGTATAAGTTCGTGTCCAAGCTGGTGGCTTCTCCAAGCTGGTGGCAGCATCCTCAGCGGAATAGGCGGAGGCTCTTGCTCTTCTTGAAACCCTAGAGTTCCTCTCCACCAGATCAAATCTAAGTTTGCAAGTACACTCTAACTGTTTACATCTTGTGCAAGGAGTTCTGTCTTCGACAGAGATAAACTGGGAAGTGAAGGCTATTGTGGATCGGATCAAGACCAAGCTAAAGGAATTTCTAGGCCTCTCTCTCCCATTGCAGCAGGGACTCTAATAGAACATCAGATTGGCTTGCAAAAGCCCAAAGATCTAACTGCCTTCCTAGTAATTGGATAGCTAATCCCCCGCCTGCCCTCTTTGATTTATTATGCACTGATACTTTTGATGTATTTGCTCCAAACTTGGTTAAGTAAATCAATAGTAATCGTATTTTCGACCAAAAAAAAAGTATAAGTTCGCGTCTTCTTTTGCACATAGGCTCGACTTTTGAATTAAGTCACAATCGTTTCACGGGACAAAATGCTATAAGTGCCATAACTTTTTTCTTACTTACTTAAATACCAAAATTTTTAAAAATCGATTAATTGTGTGCTATCAATTTTCCTCGCTAGAAAATCCAATGTGATCTCAATTAAGAATATATCATTCAACGTGACTTGCCGATAAAATGAAGTTAGCAATTGAGAAGACAAACGGCATCATGTAGATATCTGATTGAAGAACTTTAACATAGCTTAAAGAAATTGGACCAAAATTCAACCTCCTTCTTCAAGAAACCTAAGCAAATCCCAATGTTTCAAATAAGGGCAAATCACCTTATCAAATCCGTAATGGGGAGCAAAACAAAAGAAGTGGCTCATGATTGTATCAACAAAGACAATGGTCAATATTTTTGTTATTGTGGGCTGCAAAGTCCAACAAGAATAACTTGGACGAGATAATTCTGGTAGGATGCACTCCTCGCATTTAAGAGATCGCATGGATTTGTTACCATATACCACGGGCCATCGTGATCCTGGCCCACGCAAAGCCTATGACTGTGATCATCTGATTTCAGGACACATTCACATGGCATACCATCGTTTCTTGCTCAATGTATATCAAATTCCAGGTTTCGTAGTAGTTTCTCCCCGGGGGGAAAAGAGAAACAAGCGGTTGACCTGCGTTATAGTTGCCACTTATGCTAGTTATGAGCTTTCCTTCGCGTCAGTCATCTCCAAGCGGATTGTAGGCAGCAGCCACAAGTTGGAAAGAAAATAGTGATGTTCCCATCTGCCATTGACTAGAATTAGCGAAATTTTTATGATCATCAAATCAATAACCAAGTCGAAAATACCCACTTACTCCAAGTCTATATCAGTCCATCTATCTATTATCTCACTAAAAGGTTCAGTCCTTGGAAACATTCGCAAGTTGAACATTTTTACCGCTTGAAAACTTAAGAACTACGAAAAAGGGTTGTTGTCCCATTGTCTTGATTTCAATTATTAATGGAACTCAAATATTCTGAGAATACACGAATTATTACTTTTATATATGCTACAGAAGCAGCTTAGGGAAGCAAATGTTTCATTTTGGAAGAAACCAAGAAACTTGTATCAGAAATATGATGAGTTTGACGTTTCTTGCTAATCCAATCAGATGAAGTCCAATTTGGTAGGACGACTCAATACTAATTATGTTTTTCCACGGCACACTCGGACAAGGGCCTTTCTGGCAATGGCCTCCCTCCCAGAAGTGAGCTACACAACACCAGCGATCTCTCTGGCTGCGAAAACGGCACTTCATTAGACGCCCCTCTGACTGTCGCATATGATAATTTATCTCCGTGAACTTGAGTCCACCCAGCAACCTATGAGAAATGAAGAAAAGGGCCCCAGTTTCATCAATCACCTAATAAAACCAATGGGAGGACTGATGTTTGTGAAGGTTATTTTTACTGAGCCAACCTGTTCTTGCTCGAACCAGACTCTATAAGGCACGGTTGCGTTTAGTCCCAATTGCTTTGCTAAGTTATTCACTAGAGTCCTTGTTCCAAGTAATGGAACAGCAGAATCCTGATCCCCACCATCGAATTGCAAATGAAAAATCAAACCGATGTCATCATTGTTCATCATACATAGCCTCTCAAGTGATATACACAATTCCGAAGAATGCCATTTCTTTGTTTACCTGAAAACTAAAATGTGGATTCCTGACTTCACTAACTCCCCCAAAATCGAAACGATGGGTATCTCCAGATTTTGCATTTCATATCTGAAAAAACTGTAGCAGACCAAAATCATGAGGGAATTCTGACAAAGAAGGAACGAAGACTAGTCAATTGAAAGTTTGGGAGAAACCACGTCATAAATGGACTTGTAGATAATCTAGAGTCACCAAAATCGATTAATGTTAAGAAGAACCTATTGTATAGTCCTATTAACGCAACAAGGATATGAGGAATCTTGTCCGGACATTGGGAAATGTGGATATAGTTTGACAAGACTCATCGAGATTACTCATGATGCCATTTGGCCATAAAATTGTGCCTCTAAAAACTGAAGTTTTAAGGAGATAAGTCGATCCTTAGTCGCTGCAAACTGTCCATGAAGAGATTCCAACCAGCCGAGCATGTAGAGTCTCCTGCACTTCTTTCCTATTCAAGCACTTGACGGTTTCGTCTTCTATACATACATCTATCTTCTCTGTTTCTTGCTGGAAGCAGCATAATCACAAAAATTCAAGAGTTGTGAAGAAAAAAATAAAGAAGTTCATCAGCTTGGATGAAGATGCTCACCAGCTTATTCAAAACAGCGGACTGTGAAGAAACTGTCGACAAACAAACATCAAGAGTGACATCGTAGGTGTCAATATATCTGCTTATTTCTCTTGATGCTTCTTTGGCAATGCGAGAGCGGACAGGGGTGATGGTGCTGCTCTGTGCTTGTCTGCGAATTTGGGAGTGATGGCCTATTGTGTTCAAACTTTCATAGGTTGCATCTGATATCAATCCGTGAGACCAAAAAAATTCAGCCCGTGAGTTGAAATCGGTGTTGAACTCGAGAAGCGGACTTCCTATCTCCAACAAGCATGAGATTTGTTCATCTCAGTAGATATTAATACAATGTATGTGAGATGCTAATTCAAGTTTGCAGACTTTCCAGTCAAACTCACAGCAATTCCCTTCAAATTGAACAACTTGGACTGCACGATGAGCATTGCAAGTTGTGGAACATAATGACCTGGTTAGAGTGAAATTAGATAGAAGGTCAAATTCTGCACTCATGGAACTTCTGATTCATTCAACCACACAAAGCCGTTCACAAAATCTTAATCACTAGTTCACCTGCTTAGCTCCCTCCTGTAATGAATAAATCACTCTCTTCGTATTCTGGGAATTTTTTGAACCAGTCATGGAGGAATGCGAGATTGTCTTTTGCTGAAATGTGGAAGCATTGTTTAGCTGGTACTAATACTTAATTTCCGCTTCATATTACCTCTGTAAATCATCACTGCACTTTAATTTGTTAAAAATTTATTGCAATTTGCAAGGAAAAGAACCTGTCACCTTGTCATCGACATAGTTATAATAAGAAGTATTGACAGAGTAGAAGAAACCAACTCTTGCGGGAGATTCCAGGTGCAACATGTTCGCTTCTGCAAATAAATCGAAAAATGCAAGAATTAGCCAATTACAGAATCTTCGAAGTTGGAACCACATCACAGCCAATGGGATGAGTCTCACATTCACCCTTGAAAATGATATATCTGATACAAGATCGGATTCAGTTTCCTATTGATTTAAGCTTTAGTGAAGGGAGACAACTAAAGAACATGTCTTTAAGCTGCTAGAGCTATAGGATTAATTTTCCCACCTCCTTTGTTTATGGGAATTATGTTCACCTTTTGTTGACACCTAAATTTTGGCAACTCGTTTAATCATTTATCGCATTAAAAATTATGAGTTAATTTTATCCCTGAAAAAATATTAATTGCATAGCATATAGATTTAGGTGCATTCACTTTTAATTTGCATTTTTTGCATTTATTTATTGGACCGGTGACGGGTGGGTTCGAATTAGTGGTTCTGAGCTTTAACTTGGCAGGCCAGACTAAGCCCATGAAATGAGTAAATTGGCCCAAAAATTATGATAAAAAATTATCTTGTGAAAAATAGGAATTTGAAATTTTTCCAGGATATGATGAATTTTTTGGATAACGTATATGTGAAAAGCAAATATTGCGTTTGGAAAAGTGAATATTGCGTTTAGAAAAAGAAAATTTTCGTGGATATCGATTTGGAAAAATTTAAAAAAAAAAATCATAATCATTGGCCTATAAATAGGTTGTTAGGTTGTTCATGTAGGGTTTCGGGGGCCACACATTGAATATACGGCCACAATTTCGTGAAAATGAGAGGATCATGAGAGGACCAATGTGCCAATGTGCCTCGCCAAGCTTCTAACAGCGACGTTAGCCCAAGCTCTTGCTTTGCTCAAAATCCCGACGCCGTCCCCATCCAGATGTGAAGCCGTTGCTCCCACCAAACGCAGAACCTCTATCCTCTTGTGTCCATTAACGTCCTGTCCAAGCCGAGCGACGACTGCAGCTTAACATCCCATCACATCCGAACGAGATTCCTATTGAGGCCGTTAATTCTCATTGTCATGCTAGGCGACGTACCTGTCCAGATTGCACTAATCTAGACCATTGTTGCTGTTGGTCCTCAGAAGCTTGTTTTCAATCACTAATCCAAGCTAAAGCCAACGTGGATTTGCGAGTCTCGCCGAGAAGCACCCCCGTCAAGCTAAACTCTTCCATGGTCCCACGTTTGGTTGTAACAATCGTGAGGGTCACGAGTTCGAGTTCGAGCCACCGCTGAACCTATTTCGACGCTCTAAGTCTCAACAATTCCAAGCGAGGCTTCTGTCCAGCAAGCAATCATCAGCGAAGTCCAATCACTGCTCGACGAGGCCAAGATTTTGTGCCACCAACTGCTGTCTCGAGCCGCGAGTCCCTATGTGATCTCGTTGATCATCCGTGAACCATCACCGTTGACGCCACGAGAAGCCCTGCACAGCTACGACGTCTTCATACGAATAAAATTGGGCCCAACTAACGCGACGGTTGACGCTACTCCCTGTTCGAGACCTTGACATTGGAGCCCTGCCGCTCTGCTGTCCGAGCCCTGCGGATGAGCCTTGCCTATAATCCTAACATCACGCTCCTGCGGCTGCTGAACCCCCACATCCGAGATCATTCTTCATCGAGCTTTTGTCGTTGTCACCCTTGAATGTCTTATTGTAGGTGTTCTACCTCGTGATTGTGCATGGAAATCGGTTAAAGATTATATCACAACCGAATTGTGATGGAGAACTCGGACAAGATTCCATCACCGCTTGGTCGCCGAAAAGCTTATTGACCTCCACCACTTGTACAGAAGGAGACTTATGAGCTGGTCTTTATTCTTTGCAAGAAGCGTAAAAGATTTTCCAGCGAGGCACCGATGCCGAACCATCCTGTCAATCTGTGTGTCGCAAAGACCCGATCCACACCGTGCCATCAACCGAGGCCAAGCACCACCACGCACTCACCCGTTGAGGGGATTCCACTCGGTCCAAATTTGGTAATATCATTTGCGGAATTAGGTAATTATCATATATAAATTTGATTTAGATATTTTATTGCCTAAAGCATGTTTTTCAATATCTTACGTGCATATTTGAATTATTGGTGTATTCCCAATTATGGTTTATTACCTAATTCGCAACCGCACACAATTTTAGATGGAATAATTAATCACGCAGGAATAAAATTGATATCTTGATCTTTAAGGCTTAAGATTAATTTATTGATTTTTATTAGCGAAATAATCAAGTTTGGATTTCAATTCAAATATGGATAACATTTCTGATGATCATGGATTGATTTAGTGTTTATCTCTTAATTTTTCTATTTATCCCGAAAATACAAAAAAAAATTGCATTTGCATTCCATGTAGATTAGGATTGATTGCATGATAGGTTAGTTATTTTTAAAAAAATGCATGTTTAGAAGGCATTTAGAATGGATAACATTTCACTTTAGTTTTCACTTTAGTTAGATTTTTATTTTTAGTGATTTTAATTACAAATTTTCATAAAAAATAAAAATAAAAAATCATGCGCATGTCATGTAGGATTAGGTTCATGAAATGCCCGTTATCTAGTGATTGTTGCTAGGTTCATTTAGTTAGAAATTGCTCGTCATTAGAATTAGGTCATTTAGTTAATTTAGATTGCAAATTTAATTGTTGCATTTCTTTAATTTCGAATTTCATGAAATTTTTTTAGAATAAATTAATCTCATGCTTTAGGATAGGCCGCATGCTTATTTATGTCATATAGTTTAGGTCATATTGCCATGCCATATCACTTCATTAGTAACATTGCATTGCATATAGATTAGATTTTCAATAAATAAGTGAAAACAAAAATTGAGTGATTGCATGTTAATTAGAAATCATATCTAGGACTGTCGATGTGAATTCTGATCTAATACTGCAGATGCTTTCCTTGCCATGAGGTAAGTCTTGCAATTTATTCATTGTTTTTCTTGGATGTTAAATTGGTGGTTTGCGCACTCGCATGATCATGAAGTAAATTAAAATTAATTCAAGCTACTGCAAAACATTTTTTTCAAAATAAAAGAGAAATGTACCAAAAGGGCATTAGTGAAAGCTGGCATAATCAAGTCCCCGAACTCACAATCTCTGGTTCGCAGAAGTAAAGTAAATCTCCATTTACTTTACTTGGGTTTCTAATTGATCCATAAAAAACAGATTAGTGGTGACTCCTGATTGAAAATCAATTGCATGTTAAGAACTTGAACTTAAGTTGCGAAGTGGTATGAGCTTGGGAGAGCCCAAGCTAAGTTTATGTTTAGTAACCCATTAACTTAATTTTAGGTGGTACACCCGAAATTTAGGTCGCAACACCTTTATTCCGGCTAGTCATTTTTCAGGAGTACATCTCCACTGGGCTTGAATGGTCCATGTTCACAGAACGCGCCAACTCCAGTGAATGAACAACCAGGGCCTGCAAAGAGTCAACCCAACGCACAAGTAAATTCCAGCGGTTTTCATCATGCTCATTTCATTTCTCACCATCAATCATTCGAATTCAGCTTAGATGGTTTTACCTCCGTTGAGCCAAAGCCCGAGAGGCTTCGAAGCCAGGTCGGCTTTGACTTCAACGAAGTAATAGAAGAGAGCTCTCTGTTGCTTCCCATCCACGGCGATGTACCCTGCGTACTGGCCGAAGCCTTGAGCTGTCCCGGCAAGTTGATGATTTTGTCAGCATCTGAGGTGGTGTTCAGTGTCGAGCTTGAGCACATTCGGGTAAGTGTTACACTGAGTGTTGCTGCGATAAGCCATGGCACTAGTTGCGGATGCATCACGAGCGAGAGAGAGAGACAGAGGGAGAGGGAGTAAAGAAAATGCCAACGGAACAAAGTGGAGAATATTTGGGTGGAAACGTAAAGTTTGACTAGTTTGCTCAATTCTCCAATGTCACAATTATTTATATTGACATTACTCTTTTGTTTTGCATCTTTGTTTCCGGGAAGACCCTTTTATTTATTTATTTACTTTTTCTCATTGACCAAGTCAGTGGTTATGAGGATACGCCTATGATTTTTTTTGTCAAGAAGAGCTAAGACTTTTATGCAACGTCCATAAGATATGACATGGCTTGTTGCCGTAGCGTCTTGTATAGATGCGAGAGGCAGCTACCTTGCGTTAGATGGGAAATGATTTTTTTTTTTCCTTTTGTGAAATAGATAGCAAGTAATTAATGTGCTTGAGACTTCTTATGTTTTCTTATTTCAGGATTTCAATGTGATGGATTTTTTATTTTGATGGGCTTAAGTTGGCCTGTCCACCCATGTTGGGCCCAAAGGCCCGGCCCGTGAGTTGAGGGCCCATGGAGAAAGTTATAATAGATAAAGGGAAATCTAAGAAGCGGTAATTCTAACAGAAGTGAAGTTACGTATTTTTGAGAATGAGAGAATATGCTCTCTTCGTTTTTCACGTCTTCTCCAACCGCTTTCTCCCAAAGAAAAGAATTCTCCTCTATGGACAATAAGGTACGCTCGATTCCGTGGTGTGTCTTTGATCGATGATACATGTTTGTTCTTGGGCTCGTTTTCCGCATTCGTTTTAGGGGTTCAATTTAGTGTCGAATCCGTTTTAGGGAATCGGTAATTCCTAACATTGGTATCAAAGCCCTAGTTCATGTTTCCCGACCCCCTTTTTATGTTATTGAATTATTTTTATGGTTGAAATTCGAGAAAAGCCGCTGCCGGTCGATTGGGGACGGAAAAACCCGACACTCGTGTACTGTTCGCCCAGTTTTGTGTTTTTCTGCAAGTCGAAATTCGTTTTTGATAGTGCAGGGTCGAAGGTCTCGTCGATACGAGAAAAACGAGTCGCGGATTGCCGCCGGGGGTCGCCGGACCCGCTGCCACGCGCGGCCGGAATGAACGGGGGTCATCGGTGCGTGCAACACACGCGCCGATTCGGTCCCCTGTAGGTGCGTGCGACGCATGCGCACACGACAAACGCGCCGTTTCGGCCCAGGCGCGTGTTACGCACACGCGCGCGTTGAATCGGCGCCGTTTCGGCCCTTGGCGCGTGCCACGCACACGCCAGCTGACGTCATTGTGACGTCATCCAGGCATGCACGTGGCACGTGCCGGTCGGTTCGTCCGACCGGCTCGACCGGGTGACCAGTTCGACTGGCCTGATTGGCCCGACCGGTCAAACCTGGCCCGTCTGGTCCGACCCAACCGCCTGTTGACTCCGACCCGTTGACCGTTGACCGACCGTTGACCGTTGACCAAAAAAAATTTGTTTCTTTTTTTCCCAATTAACTCTATGTGGATTATATGTAATCCCTTATTTGTTCTGCATTTGTTGCAGAAAACAATGCCTCCCCTTCAGTTACGCACGCTTATTCGCGTAATTACCGATGAATAAAAGGAAATGCTTTATAGATTGATAGCTGAACTGACTGATTATCGATGGGAGAGTGGCGACTTAATTGATCATGTTCTTGAAGTCAACGGGAAAATACAAAAGGTCATATGGAATGGTCGTCCCATGCCACAATCTGAGATAGTGCAATTTTTCATGAACACTCTTCCACCAAAATGACAATGAGTGTTGAATCGCTTATGGGAAGTCAATAGAGATACTTCGTATAAGAGACTTGTGATGACTTTTATAGATGAATATTACTGGATTGTTACAAAAGAAAATATCAAGAAATTGAAGAAAAAAAGATCTTTCCCAGTTCATATATTGACTTGGTGTTAGATGTTTTGGCTGGTCTTTATTTAGTATGCTTTGTGGACATCTTATGTAATGTTTTCTACCTAGTTGTTGTTGGTGTGGCAACTGATATGTTAGTTGTATTATGTTAAATCATTATTATTATATCATTGTTTGATATTAAATATTATTTGCTTTCTATTATTATTAACTGTTGTGGGTAGTTCATAGAAATTTTTGTAATTTCAAAGAATTTATTTTGCATAGAATGTTATATTAATAATAACTCTAAGTTAGGATTTTGGATGATGATTGGAAACATAGTGACCTTTTGATTCTGAAACCTTACTTGAAATTATTCATTAATATGATGGTTTTGTGCAAAATGGATGCATAAATGATAGGCATTAATAATTCGTGCATATGTGTCTGATATGTTCAGATCAATGGCTTCAGCAACTAAGAACATAATTGCTGATTTGAATAAAGAGGACAAATTGAACGGCGAGAATTGTGAAATATTGAATAAGAAAATTCAATATGTGCTTGAAAAGCAAAAAATACTAAAAGCTCTTGACCATGTTATGGAAGATCTTGAGAATGTTGTGTGTCACCTTGAGCTAGCAGATGATCGCCTCAAGGCATTTGAGCGGGATATAGATATTTGCTGTGTTGCTTTTAGCTCAGAAGGGGGTTCAAGCTCTAAGCGCAAGCGCATTGATTCGTTCAATATGTGGGAAAGCAAGAGATCAAGTCCTTCTTGCAAGAAACCAAGAATTAACCAACAAAAGAGAGGAAAACACCCTCGTACAAAGAGAGGAAAACGTCATCGTGTGAAGAATATTTCAAGGGTGAAATGTTACAATTGTGACCAAAAGGGTCATCATGCCGGCGATTGTCGTGAGCTAAAGAAGGTACACACCCCTTGTACTATTGGGAACTTTGCATATGTGTCAAGTTCTGTATTCTTGATCGTATCTAATCTTATGTGGACTATAGATTCAGGAGCGACAGACTATGTAGCGAAGGATAGAGAATCCTTCGTAGAATTTCGGTGAGTTCCGATTGGAACTAAGTGGATCTATGTAGGAAATAACTCCAGGGATGAAGTTAAAGGTATTGGCATATGCCAATTGAACATGCGTGGTGGACGTACCTTGTTCCTACATGATGTGTTGTATGCTCCGAAAATTCGTCGAAATTTAGTGTCTGTTTTGGTGTTGGTTAAGTTTGGTTTTAATGTGAACTTCCATAATCGTGGTGTAGATTTGTATTTGGATACAAATTTCTATGGTTATGGTTATTTTCTGGATGGTTTCATTATATTAGATATTGACTATGTTAATGCAAATGTTTGTTATTCCATTTTCACGTCTCCTAATTCATATGATAATGATGTGAATGTGTGGCATGCTAGAGTTGGTCATATTGGCCAACAACGTATGAATAGACTAGCCAAAGATGGCTTGTTGGGCAACATTGAAAAAATCGATTTGCCCATATGTGAGCATTGCCTAGTAGGGAAAACGGCAAGGAAACCATTTGGAAAAGGTAAAAGAGCTGAATTTCCTCTGCATTTAATCCATTCTGACGTCTGTGGTCCAATGAATGTGAGAGGAAGGCATGTGGCTGTTTATTTCATCACTTTTATAGATGATTATACTCGATTCGGATATGTCTATTTGATTTCTCATAAATCTAAAGCATTAAGTTGTTTCAAAAGGTTTATGAACTTGGTAGAAAATCAATTAGATAAGAAAATAAAAGCATTGAGATCCGATCGAGGTCGAGAATATTTATCTGATGAGTTCAGAAAATTATGTGATGAAAAATGAATAGAAAGACAATTGTCTATTCCATATACTCCTCAACAAAATGGTGTTGCAGAAATAAGAAACAGAACTCTACTGGAAATGGTTAGGTCCATGATGGCGCATGCTAACTTACCTATCACTTTTTGGAGTGATGCGTTGTTAATTGCTGCCTATAGACTTAACCGGGTACCTTTCAAATCAGTTACTTCTACTCCATATGAGTTATGGACAGGTAGAAAACCGGACTTAAGTTTTCTTAAGTCATGAGGTTGTGCTGTCTATACTCATGAGCCCTCTCACAAATTTGGGAAATTTGGTCCTAGAGGAAAAATGAGTATTTTTATAAGATACTCCGAACACTCGAAAGGGTATGTGTTCATAGGTGAGCAGGAAAGTGGGAGTATAACTGAATTCGAATCACGGAATGTCAAATTCTTAGAGAATGAATTTCCTAAGAAGGGCGAAATAGGTGATGATTACTCCCTATTTGAAACCTTGGATCAAGATAATGATATTAGTGGAGTTCGTCCAAGTGGGAGTAATATGAAAAGTGATGAATTGAATTCAACTCATTCTCAATTACAACCACATGATGATACGACATCATCATTATCTAATCCTAGTGGGAGCATAATGGGGAATGATGTGCAAAGTTTACAATCTTCCATACGGCGAACAAGTCGCAAAAGTATTCCCTGTCGACGTTTTGACATTGAAGGGGAAACTTTTATGATTGCCCCACAAGATGAGGATGAGCCAAGAAATATACATGAGGCTCTAAGTTGCCATAGTAAGGAGAAATTGATGCATGCAATGGGAGAGGAAATGGAGTCAATGAAGTCAAACCATGTTTGGGAACTGGTTGATCATCCAAAAGGACACAAAACTATTGGGAACAAGTTGGTTCTCAAAATAAAGCGTAAAGCTGATGGCTCGATAGAGAGATATAAAGCTCGCCTTGTGGCGAATGGGTATAATCAACAGGAATGAATTGATTATGAGGAAACATTTTCTCCTGTTGTGAGATTTACCTCGATTCGCATTATTTTGGCAATAGTTGCAAGTATGGATATTGAATTATATCAAATGGATGTAAAGACTGCTTTTCTCAATGGAGAATTGGATGTGGAAATATATATGGAACAACCTGTAGGTTTCATTACAAAAGGCCAAAAAGAAAATGTATGTCGACTTTTGAAATCGATATATGGTTTTAAGCAGTCGTCAAAACAGTGGTATATACGTTTTTATAATGCTATAATGGCATATGATTTTACAATGATTGATGAGGATCATTGTGTATATATCAAAAGATTCAAAGATCAATTTGTGATCATATCATTATATGTTGATGATATACTAATTGCTGAAAGCAATATGGAGTTTGTTAATACCATCAAAAGTTGGTTATATTCCAACTTTGAGATGAAAGATATGGGTAAAGTTGCATACATTCTTGGAGTTAAGATTTCAAGAGATCGTTTGAAGAGGTCGTTATCTCTTTCGCAAGAAACATATATAAATAAGGTTCTTGAACGATTTTGTATGCAAGATTGTAAACCCATAGACACTTCTATTGCAAAAGGTGAAGGATTGAGCCATAGACTATGTCCAAGGACTCCTCAAGAGAAGGAACAAATGAAACATGTTCCTTATGCTAGTGTTGTTGGGAGCTTGATTAACGCTATGATGTGTACAAGACCTGAGATATGTTTTGCAGTTGGAATGGTGAGTAGATACCAATCCAATCCAAGTCAAGCACATTGGAAAGCCATTAAAAAAATACTAAGGTATCTGAAGGGAACTGCTGATTACAAGCTGAATTACCAAGGAAAGGATCTGCGATTTGAAGGCTATTGAGATGCTGATTGGGGAGGAGATTTAGATGAAATGAAATCTACCTATGGATTTGCTTTTTTATTGAACAATGGTGCCATATCATGGAGCAGTAAGAAGCAAGCGTGTATAGCCTTGTCCACGATGGAAGCTGAGTTCGTGGCATTATCAGTAGCGGTACAAGAAGGAGTTTGGCTTAAGAGATTTTTGGATCATTTAGGTGTTATTGAGAAAGCTGCAAATCCATTATTGGTTAACTGTGATAGCTAAGCAGCTATAGCGTACACCAAAGATCCAAAATATCATGGCAAGACCAAACATATAGATACCAAGTATAACTTTGTCAAAGATATGGTTGCACGAAAGGATGTGAACTTACAGTACATATCTACGCATAGAATGGTAGCAGATCCTATGACAAAGCCAATACCTAGAGATGTGTTTTGTGGCCATGTGAAATCTCTAGGATTGCGTAGATGTTAATGTACTGCATATTGTAATTTCCCCTAAGTGTTCACATTTAATGAATTTGTGTTTTCATCATTATTGCCTATGAATATTTGTTTAACGTTTATGCATCTTAATGCTCAGTGCATTATATTAAGTTGGGAAAGTATGTCGGACAGATAAAAGATTAGCCCACTCACACGGGTAATCGACTCTATTTACTGTGTGATAAATAGAGATGAGACGGTTTTTAAGCTTATTATCTATGTGATAATCGAGAGCTCAAGCTTAAAATATATATGTCGCCTTAACTGAGTGTTAAGATGAGGGCATAATATTTACTATGTCCGAAAGTAAAATAACCCACATATTTTACTTTATTTGTCTATGATGCCAGATGTGAGTTCTGATGAATTCTGTGTATGAGTAGATATGTGAACTCAAGTTAGACATTGGGTATGTCTGAACTATCATCTGTACGGTATTAAAGATGTAGACATACGCTCCATGGGAAATGAGTTAAATATCGTAATACGTATTTCATACTACGTATGCATGAGACGACCAATAAGAGTGGCAAAAGTTTGATATCAACTTTTGTGCCGTGTGAGACTCTTGAGAAAAAGAGTTCCTCAATTTTAGTGCCCTCATAACTTTTACTTATTCTCAAGATTTCTATTTAGTGTTTGCTATCTTAGGATGTTGTCAATGGTCATGAGTTGATTCGATCTAATGTGACATTTTTAGAAAAGCAAGCTGAACTGAAATTGAGAGTTTGAAGGAAAGAGGAAGATCGAATTTAGATAATCACATTGTAGTTTTGTATTCACTGGTCGAACAATTATGACTGTCTTTGGGATAATCATAATTGTGAATACAATATAAATGTGATCGATCGATCTAGGGTACTGCATACTAAATCTACTCGGAATGTGATGCCCATTATGAGTTGCTATATATTCCTAACAGATGTATGGCAACGAGCTCTCAAAGTATGTTGGTCGCACGGATTATTCACTAGTATAAATGTTGCAGAGAGGAAAATAGGATTCTGTTTGGCCCACCATGTCGAATGGGAGTTGATGGATATTTTCTTTGATGGGCCTAAGTAGGGCCCGTCCGCCCATGTTGGTTTTGGCCCACCATGTGCGAGTGAGAGATTATTGATTTTTTCTTTTGATGGGCTTAAGTTGGCCCGTCCACCCATGTTGGGCCCAAAGGCCTGGCCCGTGAGTTGAGGGCCCATGGAGAAAGTTATAATAGATAAAGGGAAATCTAAGAAGCGGTAATTCTAACAGAAGTGAAGTTACGTATTTTTGAGAATGAGAGAATACGCTCTCTTCGTTTTTCACATCTTCTCCAACCGCTTTCTCCCGAAGAAAAGAATTCTCCTCTGAAGAACAGTGTCCGGTTTCCTCCTCGAATCGCAACATCAGTGTTTAGTCTGTGGACAATAAGGTACGCTCGATTCCGTAGTGTGTCTTTGATCGGTGATACATGTTTGTTCTTGGGCTCGTCTTCCGCATTCGTTTTAGGGGTTCAATTTAGTGTTGAATCCGTTTTAGGGAATCAGTAATTCCCAACACAATGTTTCGAACAGATGCTGTAGCAAAAATCAACGAGAAAATTTGCTGGTTTCAACTTTGAAGGGATAAGAAGATGTTGGTTGCCAACTCTTAGAAGAACACAAGGATGTAGCGCTTTTTCAACATTGGAGAATCACGTAGTCTATGCGATTTGACCACATCCCTTTGTCTAAGTATTAGATCTAGTATAATAATAACAAAAAAAAAAAAATAGATGTAGTCTTAGAAAATGACAATTATCCAAAATGCGCATGGTTGTTTTTTGGTCACGCAATATAATATAGGCAGATGTTCCACGACAATAACAAGGTATATGCCCAATCATACATGTCCAAAAAACACGAATGTGAATCGACGTTGACAAGTTACTGATTACTCTGGCTTGGTCAAGAAACCCAATTGTATTCCAGAACAACGATATTCCCAAATTTTTGCTCTCAATTTCTCCATTATCACTAGATAGTTATGTAGTTTAATTTGGTCCAAGTATAATTGACCTCAAAAAATGATTTTACGTTAGAGATGTCTCTATTAAAATAAAATAAATTTTAACCCAAGGCCTTGCGCATTGTGTGCAGATAAGAATACTGGACAATATTGATTTTGTAAAAAGTGATATTCGTATGTTAGTTCCACTTCGGACATGTAGTTCTAAATTGTTTTAAAGCCCAAAAAAAGGATCGTCGTAAAATTGAAAGGATGAGATTTCATGAGATTATTGACATCTTGAACTCATATTAAGAATTGATAATAATATCCACGAACGTGAAGGGAGCAAACCATGATATAAATACTTAAAAGGGACAATATACATCCGCTTTTTATTTGGTGCTCAAGGTAATTTAAGAAAAAGGGCCAAGTGTCGCTTAGTTGCTGCGCCATGTGTCAGGACCTCGTATGTCGACCCTGGAGCACCACGTTACATTTATTATATTAGATAATCCATTCAATCTCAGGCTCTTCATCGAAGATGCCTCTGAGGACCTCATGGGTTGGTGGGCAGTGATTTCCCTTCCAGGAATGAGGTGAAGAGCTGTAAAGACCTCTCAGGTTGCGTGGCCGGCGCAGTGTGCGAAGCTCCTCTAATGATTGCGAACGCCAACTTGCCGTACTCTTGCGTGTATCCAGCAACCTGTTATCATCAAACGCCGATTGTCAAATGCGTGAACAATGCAGGGCATATGTCTGTGATTCGGCGTTGTACCGTACAATTTCAACGTCTATCTGTCCAGATGAAAGGGAAATCAGAACACAACACAGATTTTCCACGAGTGAGAAATAAGTAGATTGACCTGCTTGCTAGTGAACCATGCTCTGTAGGACAAAGTCGTGTTCAGTTTCAGCACATTGGTTGCCAAGGTGTCGACCATAGTCCGAGTTCCGAGGAAGGGGACGACTGCATCTAGATCCCCACTGCCCCATATCATAAGAAAAAAAGATGATCGATCACAATATTATGTCAGTTAAATTAAATGCGACCTTATCGTAAAAGCCAATCAATCTTAGAGGAATGTTTGATGATACACCTATAAACAAGGACTCGGAGGCCAGACTTGACAAGTTCTCCCAAGACCGGGATCATACTTATATAACGATCCTCAAATCTGTAGTTTTTATTGACGTCACTGCAGAAGAACAGAACAGATTAATCGGTGAGCAGATGCTATTCTTGTCGACACTTGCCTAACCGATAAGATGAATGTATTATGTGATGGTGATAGTATTAGGCATTTGCATAAAATCTTTTTGTGGTTACCTATGTGCTTGATACCGTGATTAGAACAACATATGACAGAAGAAACTCATGCGGTTTGATGATTGAACATCTAGTTTCACTCAATCTGAGTTTATCATTTTCCTAGTCCATTTAGTCCTTAATTCTTTAGCAAGAAAGCTTCCTCTAAAGAAAAATTGAGTGAGCTCAAAAGAATTCCTGATTCTAATTTTACTTCTACTGTGACAAGCTGCAATGCTATGCCACTATTTCCAGGGAGAGGGAAAAGGAGAGCAGCATAAGTACTCGCTGCACATGTCCCAGTGTCCGACTCCAACAAGCTTGGCGTGGAGTGCATCCTGTACGTCTTTACGGTTAAAGTACTTGATGACATCTTGTTCTTCGCAGGGATCTTTAGTTTCCAAAAAGTTCTGTATGCAAAATACAAAATGCAGGGAATGAGTTGAATGAGTTTCCGGAACATGGATATAATAGTTTCATCTAGCAGTTACTGATTCGAAATTTGGTCTCGGTCTCGCTCTCACTTGATAGTTGATCAAGTCTTCTGATGCAAGGGAGGATGGCAATGAATGTGCTGTGGTGAGCATCTTATAGAAAATGTTCCATTTGGATTGCCCCGATGTTAGGCAGATGTCAGCGAGGACGTCGTACTTATCGATCGCATTGGTATCATTAATTTCTTTCGCTGCCTTTGTCACAACCTCAACACATTCGGAAGTCAGATTCCTCGATCTGATTTCACGCAAAAGCCGAGTGTAATTACAGACGTTTTGAAAGAGTAGCTCGGTTTGGTCTGACATCATCCCGTGGGACCAGTAAAATTTGGTCATGGTGTTCGTATCAACCTCATAATCCAGTAAAGGATTACCAATCTGCAAATTGTGGCCAAATAAGTAGTCAAATCGGAGGGCAAAAAGCGGAATAATAGTCAATAAGGGCTTTAGGAGTCTCTTGGAATTGTTTTTTTTTATTGAATAGATCTTATCATAATTTCGAATATGCAATTCAAAGGGATCGAATAGGAATTGATACTCTGAATCATAGAACTGTTAATGAAATGAAAAACACTCACCGCTATGCCCTTTAAATTTATCTCCACCTTGGACTGGACAATGAGCCGTGCAAGCTCTGGCACATAGTGACCTGGGTACAAAAAACGATCAAGTGATTAATTTTCTGGTTGGTTTCGTTAGATCTGCTCTAGAAGTCCTGAAATAGGTACATATTTAAAAAATATGCAGGTAAGTTCGCCTAAATAGTGGAATTTAACTAGACCGACTCCATAATCCTAAATTAATTCACTTGATCCGATCGGATTAATATCTATGTGTACAACTGAAATGGTACCTCCATAACTTTCCCCGGTGATGAAGAAGTCTCTCCCTTCGTACTGCGGGTATTTGGTGAACCAGCGCTGCAGGAACACTAGATTGTCTTGTGCTATAGTAGAAGGGAAACCATTTATCAGTTGCATTTACAATGTTCACAGTATAAGTTAACTGTAGTGACTAGAGTCATAAATAACCAAAGCTTCATTTTTCTTTTCTATCAAATAGCAGCGTTGATCATTACACCTGTTATATTGTCAGTAATGCCCTTGTAAAATGACTGATTAGTTGAGTAAGAAAAGCCAACTCCCGCTGGAGACTCCAAGTATAGGAGATTGGCCACTGCAATATTAAGCCAATTCAGTTGTCATATTTCCAAGGAATGCAAGCGAAAGGTTTCTGACAAAGAAGCATTAGCTTCTATCTCCTCACTAATAAGCACTTAATCAGTGTCATATCAAAAGAAAGTCATGATATGTTTGTTCTATTCACAGTTATGAAGTGGCTCTTAAAAAATGATATCACTAGATTTTGCTTGTTTAGCGGATATCTAGTTGCTAACCCATATGAACATAGGCCAGAAAAAAGTTCGTCACATCAGCTAAAAAATTTGAGTTCAAAAAGTAACGTTCCTTTGTTCCAACTGTAATCACGTTTTATCAGATCCGCTCCCTTCACTTTGAAAGGGCCATGCTCAGTGAAAGCTCCATACCCCAAAGAAGAACAGCCAGGCCCTACATTAGGAGAAAATAAAAGGAAAAGGGGAGATAAAGTATCAAAATAATTGAACAAATTGTGCATACCTGCTTGACAGATCAAAATGCATAATAATTAAGATTTGATGTTCATTCTGCTGCTATAATTGAAGGATGAAGTACATAGAACTTTACAGAAAAGACAGCATTGAAGTTATCATAAGTAACAGAGGGATCTGCGGTTTTGTTACCTCCAGTTAGCCAGAGAACAAGAGGCTTAGAGTCAGGGCTTGTCTCTGCCTCCACAAAGTAGTAAAAGAAAGCTCTTGGTGGGTAGTCACCCACTGTGATATAACCTGAATAGTGGCTGAAATTGATGCTTGGTTGACCGGGCAAGCTCACGATTCTATCGGAGAGAGATGTCACTGGCTTGCATGCCTGCATGAGGATTGAGTAGGTGATTACTGTTAGGATGAGCCATGTCTGGGACATAATTGCTTGAGAGTGAGTGAGTTGCTGGTTTCTTGCTTTGCTCTTGGAGCCTGGAAGTAAGTTGCTATTTATAGAGACGGAAAAGAAAGGACCAAGGGCATATCGACTTTTCGTTCCCGTTGAAAGACACATGAAAAGCAAAATATCCTAAGACTCATGCGTGCTCATGCGTCCTAGCTAATGGTGCAAAATCGTTTCGTGATAGATGAGATTCTTGAGACATTCGTTGGAGATTAAAGTAAAATTTGTTCCTTCACTGACTCAGTGAAAGACAAACTAGAATCTGGAAAAGTGCCGAGATTAGTCTGGCTTGAATTTACTACGTTCGGACAGATTCAGCTCAAGTTGGCACGCTGAACAGGAGTTCCAACTCATTACCAGCGAGAGGAGGAAAACACAGTAAAAACCCTCCTTCACCAAGGCCCATTGTGTCTCAAGCATGCTTGAGAGGACTCCAAATCACATGGCAAGACAGAGGCAAATTCACACCACTAGTTTCGTGAACGAATCATTTGACTTGCAGAGGACTGTCCAAAGATCAATCATAGGCCGAGTCATACTTCGTAACGCCCAGTTGGTATCGGTACTAAATTGTTTGCTAATATGAAGGGAACAGCTCGACCTTGATGTTCTTAGACGTAAACTTATGATTGAAGAAGACACCTTCTGTTTCTTATCCCTTTTTATCAAGTAAAAGCACACCCTCAGCTAAGAGTCCGAAACTTGTGCACTCTCTCTAAACTTTGGAGCGATGACAATGCTCAATGATTAATTTTAAGCCAAGAATTGTTGGAGGCGAAAATTGCCGACCATCCCGACCATCCATAGTTAGGCAATGTGGGATAAGAACTAACATTCCCATCTTGGTCCACTGTCAGCATGATATTGTTCACTCTATCCGTCGCTCATATATGCAGGGGTAAGCAAAATGGACCGATCGATCGAACTGAGATCTGTTTGAACTGGACCGAATCGACCAGTGTGGTCTCGTTCCTGAAAGTGCTAATCCGGTTCCCAATTCCTAAAAATGGAATTGGTGTATGGACCGATTGTTTTTTTGAGAATAGTCAAAGCGGACAATATATTGAGTGGGTTATTTTAGGAATATCATAATATGATATCAAAGCGAGACCCCCTCTAATAGGTGTATGGTTTGATGACGAATTATGCAAAAACTGGTGGGCTTGTAACGACCTAGTTTGAGGAGAGTAAGAAGTGGTTGTCAAGATCAGAGAGCCTGAACAAGGAGCGGCTCATGACAACTTTTAAGATGACGAATGAAGCAAGAATTGAGATATATTATACATACATACATACATACACATATATATACACACACATGAAAATTGGAATTAATTTATGGAGGCATCTTTTGACGCAGCGATAATGCTTACCCTCAAAATTCCAAAGTTAAGTGTGCTCAAATGGAAGTACTCCCAAAATGGATGACCTTTTGAAAGGGTGCTCACCTGTATGTCTAAAGACAAATTATGAAACTCGGTATGAGACAGGCCATAAAAGACAATACCTCAAGTAAGTTATTTCAAGGATGTATGAGACAGGCCATAAAAGACAATACCTCGAGTAAGTTATTTTAACGATGTCGCAGCATGTATTCTAGTGCCTTTTCTTCATCTATCCTTTCTCTTCGAACATGTAGGCGTACGTCTATCAGGATGTTCATGCGAAGAAAGAAGAGAGAGCCAGCTTTGCAAAGTTGGGTAAATGTACGTAATCGTCTCTCGTGATTCAGTGACTCATCAAGATTTGATTCCATTGTGGATCGGGAATACTTGGCGGACATTGATTCGATCGACCACGAGAAACACGTGCATGTATCGAGAGGTCATCCGTGTATTCAAATCCACGTGGAAGCATATGTATGGTTTTGTTTTGTTTTGTTTTTTTTCTTCTGGGGGGAGCAATCATTGGACTCCGGGCCCGACGTCTCCCACGAAGATTAACGATACAAAAGCACATGCATGCACGCATAGAGTAGTGGTACCAGCATCGGCGAAGTAGCTTTCGCATCAGACAATACGAAAGACAGTCGACACAGAGAAAATATTGGGTGGTCCGGGACCGCCATCTCAGCGTGGTCCCGGACCACTCACGTGGTGCCACGTGTAAGGGAAACCCACCTCTCTGACGCTCTCTCTCCTCTTTCTCATCTCTGTCTCCCTCCCACATCTTTGATGCTCTCTCTCCTCTTTCTCCTCTCTATCTCCCTCCCCTTACACGTGGCGCCGCGTGAGTGGTCCGAGACCACGTTGACGTGGCGGTCCCGGACCACCCAATATTTTTTCGTCGGCATGAGACACTAGCATTCGATACCATGCGATCACGCCATTCACTGGTTCTAATTGATAAATTAATATCTCAAGTTTGAATTTAAATAATGATTTATTAAATTAAATTTATTGAAAAAATTAATTAAAAATCGGACAAAGAAGCTATTCATTCTTGGATTTGCTTTTTGGACGTACAAAAGAAAGCAAGGAAAATATCATCTATCACTACGGGACAAAAATGGTCTCATATATTTTATTATATTTGGATAACTTTTAAAGGTAGAGAGTTCTTTTGTCAAACCCTAACTCTTCCGACAGACACCATGTAAAAGAAAAGAAAGGATTTCTTGTGGGTCCCCTCTTTGTATATATAGCCAAGAAGCCTAATGAGGAGCCGTTGAAGCTAAGAAGAGCCGCACAAAGCCAGAAAGCCGACAAGAAGCAAATCGCCGTACGAAGAAGGGAAAAATTCAAGAATGACGCACATTCTTGATTTTCAATCACACGAGAAGAGTATTGTTTGGTTTGAACACGTGGTAATTTGTGCAGTGAGTTTACATCTAAATTGAGTTGTTTATCTGTAAACATTTTAGATTTGGGTTTAAATCTATGTGCAGGAAACACTCAAGTATATCAGCGATTGTAAACTCTGATTCTCCAATTATAATGGATTATTTGCTATTGATTTTTCTCGTTAATGTAAATACCGAAACTCAGACCGAATCACGTAAATTTCTAATATCCTATTATTCCTCATTTACATTTATGGTGATTTCGCATTGACTTAATTTGCAAGATTTTATTATTTCCACGTATTATATTTCAACAATTAGTATCGGAGCTTGGGATCATATTTTTTTATTGTAATTTGGGGCTTTTGTTTATTTGATTATTATCTTGAAATTCTATTATGGCAATTATGTCTGAGACGAAAGTCGAAATTGAGAAGTTTAACGGGAGGAATAACTTTGGATTATGATGCATCAAGATGCATGCGCTATTGACAACCCAAGGTTTAGCTAAGAGACTGGATGATGAATATGAGTTGTCGATTATAATGAAAGCCTCTGAGGGAGTAGAGCTAATGGAAAGAACAAAGAGAACAATCTTGTTGAACTTGTCGGATGAGATGCTAATAGAAGTGGCTGAGGAAAAGGATGCCGTAGCATTATGGGCAAAACTTTAGACACTCTATGCAAAAAGAAGGTTTGAAATGCTAAAGAAAATGTTTTAATTTAGATATACTAAAAGTACGTCTATTAGATCCCACTTGGATGAATTCAATAAACTCACAATGGATTTGAAGATCGTCGGTAAGATATTTGATAATGAAAAACAACACATGATGTTGTTAGCTCTTTACTAGAGTTATGGTCGAAAGAGGTAAAATCCACTCTACTCTCTAAGGAGTGGTAGAGAAAGTTGCGAGATGACGGTTTGACGCAAGAGATGGTGTAAGCACTAACGATTCGGAGAGAGAACAACATCGATAGCCTAGTGGTAGCAGAGGTAAAAGTGTATTGAAATCATGCCATAAAAAGTCCAAGGGACGCATGAAGTGCATTGAGTGTCATGAGAAATGACACATCAAGAGAGATTGTCCAAAGTAGAGGAACAAAGGTAATAGGTAGAATGCTACAACCAGTGTAGTGAATGTTACCGAATAGAGCACTAGTGATGCAAAAGCTATTTTATGCATGGCCACTAGTTCATCAGGAGGTAAATGGGTACGAGATTCAGGGTGTTCTTATCATAGGACACCTCATAAGAACTAGTTTACTACTTACCATACTACAAATGGTGGTAGAGTTCTTTTGGGGAATAACAAAATCTGTAAGGCTTTGGAGATAAGGCCAATTTGGATTTGAATGCACGAATGGGCGGTGCACATATTGACAAACGTGAGGCATGTACCAAATCTCAAGAAGAACCTTATTTCTCTATGGACACTCAATGACATCGAGTGTAGGTATGCCGCTGAAGGTGGAGTACTTAAGATCTCTCAAGGTGCCATGACAATGATGAAAATGAAGAAGGTGAATACTCCCTATCATTTATTAGGAGAGATTGCAACCGAAACTGCTGTAGTTTCATTAGATGAGTCATACTCTGACTAGACTCAATTATGACGTATGCGTTTATGACACATGAGTGAGGCATGTATGATAACACTGAGTGAGAGAGAGTTGTTGAAGGGTCAGAAGACAAGGAAGCTAGACTTGTGTGTGCACTATATTTTTGAGAAGCAATGCTGAATTAAATTTACTATAGTTATTCATTCGACCAAGTGACTAGTTAAATACATACATTAAGATGTTCGGGGCTCATCTCCTATTCCATTGAAAGGAGGTGCCCGACATATGTTGACATTTATCGACAATTATTCGAGGAATGTATGGGTATACTTTTTGAAGCATAAATATTATGTGTTTGATCAGTTCACGAAATTTAAGACATTGATTGAGAGCGGTCAAATAAACAAATCAAGTGCCTGAGAACCGATAATATCATGGAGCTTTATGGTAAAGATTTTACTGAGTTCTGCAAGAAAGAAGGGATTGTGAGACACCCCACAGTACCTAAGACACCACAACATAATGGCGTGGCAGAATAGAAGAACAAAACTTTACTTGAGTGAGCTCGATACATGCATTTGCATGCAGGACTTGACAAGAAATTTTGGGCCGAAGCAGTGAATATGGCATGTTATCTTGTTAATCAATTTCCATCATCTGTTATCGAGTGGAAGACTCATAAGGAAATATGGTCAAGGAAACTTGTTAATTAATCTGAATAACGTATATTCAGATATTTTACATATGCTCATGCAAGTTATGCTAAGCTTGAGCCGAGGATGAAGAAGTGCATGTTTCTGGGTTATGCACATGGGTTGAAAGACTACCGACTGTGGTGTACTGATCCCAGATTACCTAATTTTCTAATTAGTAGAGATTTGATCTTCAACGAGACTGCAATGCTTCAATAGAGGAGTTTTGAGACATGACCATTAGAGAAGACAGATCATAGTGTCATTAGTGAGGTGGAGCTTCAGGTGGAGACTTCGGAGACTTCTAAGGTAATAGAAGTTGAGACTATAGATGAAGTCGCAGTTCCTGAAGTTAGTGATAGTGGACAACCAGCACAACTGCAGCACATTATAATCGCACATAGACATAAAAGGCAAATTAAATCATCGGTACATTGTGGTTATACATATTTTGCTTATGTATTGATTGTGGATGATGAGGTGGAGATAGACAAGCCTTCATCTTACTTTAAGGCGATGGCTAGTTCAGAGTCTTTTTAGTGGCTAGGGGTTATGAGTGAAAAGAGGGAACCACTCCATCGAAATACAAAATGGAAGCTGGTCAAAGTACCCAAGAGCCAGAAGATTATTGGAAGTAAATAAGTCTTTAAACGAAAGGAAGGCATTCTTGATGTCGAGGCTATGAGGTATAAGGCGAGACTAGTGGCAAAGCGATATACACAGTAGGAGGGCATTGACTATAATGTGGTGTTCTCTCCTGTGGTAGGACATATTTCTATTCGTATTTTACTTGCCTTAGTTGCTACACAAGATCTCGAGTTAAAGCAATTGGATATGAAAGCTGCGTTTCTTTATGATGAGTTGGATGGGCGAATTTACATGAGGTAGCTAGAGGTATTTGCTATTCCAGGTAAGGATAATATTTGCTTGTTAAAGAAATCTTTATATGACCGAAATGGTCTCTTAGGCAATGGTATAAGCGTTTTGATATTTTCATGGCTCATTAGGACTACTCGAAAAGTCAGATGGATAGTTACATTTATTTTAGGAGATTGAAGAATGGTTATTTGATTTATCTACTTTTATATGTTGATGACATGTTGATAACAGTTAAGAATATGTCTAATATTGATGTGTTGAAGAGGTAGTTGAGTGCTAAGTTTGAGATAAAAGATTTAGTTGTTGTAAAGAAGATATTGAGTATGGAGATTTTGTGTGATAGAGCTCCAAGAATTTTACGTCTATCTCAGAAGAAATATATTAAGAAGATTGCGGTAAGTTTTATTACGCAGTCGGCGAAATCTATAAGTACACCTTTATTGAAGCACTTTAAACTTTAAGATAAATTATCATTACTGATTGAGAATGAGGAGGAGCATATGTCTCGTATTCCTTATTCTAGTAACATTGGTAGTATTATGTATGCTATAGCATGAACTAGGCTTGATATTTCACAAGCTGTAAGCATAGTTAGTCGCTATATGATGCGTCTTGATAAATCTCATTAGGAAGCTTTGAAATGGATCCTTAAATATTTGAAGGGACAACAGACGTGTGTATAGTGTACCAGATGGACAGCAATAGCAGTGAGACCACTGGTTTTGTGGATTCGGATCGCGCTAGTGACTTGGATAATTGCAAATCTTTAGTAGGGTACATGTTTACGCTAGCAAGTGGTTTAGTAAGTTGGAAAGCGTCGTTATAGGATCATGTTGACTTGTTTTCAACTAAGATATAGTACATGACACTAGCCTTTATAACGAAGGAAGTGATATGGCTACAAAGTTTGTTCTTGGATGTTGGGTTAGACCAAAAAAGGGACAAAGTACACCCCAAGTGTCAAAACTTGGCATGGAGGGACATTGAAGTGCCAAAACTTTGGAAATGTATACTTAAGTGCCAGTTTCGGAATAAAGTGGAACACTTAAGTGCCACTCTGGCCAAAATCCGGCCAAATGGCTGACGTGGCAATTTTCCGGTGAATTGGGTGCAAAACGGCGTCGTTTTGCACGTTGACATGGCTTAACAATATAGAAATGACGTCGTTTTGGTGCATACGTATTAAAAAAATTAATATAAAAATTAATAAAATTAAATTTAAGACTAAATTTATTTAAAATATTTAAAATTAAAATTAAAATTTAAAAAAATTAAAATTTAAAAATACTAATTTTTTTTTCAAAAAATATTATAAAAACTAAAAATTTATAACATGTAAAAACTAAACTTATTTAAAACATTTAAAAAAAATTAAAAAATAAAAAAAAATAAAAAAAATAAAAAAAATATATATATATATTAAAAAAACTAAAAATTTAAAACATTTAAAAACTAAACTTATTTAAAACATTTAAAATTAAAATTAAAATATTTAAAAAGCGAGGGCCAAGCCCTGGCCGCCATCGCCGGAAGCCCCCCCCCCCCTTTATAATTTTTTTAATATTTTTATTTTATTTTTAAATGTTTTAAATAAGTTTAGTTTTTAAATGTTTTAAATTTTTAGTTTTTTAATATATATATTTAAATGTTTAGTTTTTATAATATTTTTAAATGTTTTAAATAAGCTTAGTTTTTTTAAAATTTTTAAATTTTTTAATATTTAGTTTTTTTTTTTAAGATTTTAAAATAATTTTCTTTTTTAATTTAATTTAATTAATTTTATATTAATTTTTTTAACACGTCAGCACTAAAACAACGCCGTTTTGCACCCAACTCGTCGGAAAATTGCTACGTTAGCCATTTGGCCGAATTTTGGCCGAAGTGGCACTTAAGTGTACATTTTCAAAGTTTTGGCACTTAAGTGTCCCTCCGTGCCAAGTTTTGGCACTTGAGGTGTACTTTGTCCACCAAAAAAGTGTTGATATTGTCACGCCCCAAACCCTCGAGCACGTGAACATCCCTCCTTGGTCGATTAGTTGCGATGTCCTAGGACGTGTTGCCAACCTATTCTTTTCATCTTTCGATTAAACGCAAGCGGAAGCATATTATAAACACCAAATCAAACATAATAGCATGGAGTGCCGGACACTTGGAGTGTCAAAACTTGATACGGAGGGACACTTAAGTGCCAAAATTTAGGAAAGTGACACTTAAGTGCCAAAATCGGAGAAAAATGGATTACTTAAGTACCACTCTAGCGAAAATTCGGCCAAAATGCTAATGTGGCGATTTTCTGGCGAAATAAGTGCAAAACGGCGTCGTTTTGATGCTAACATGGTAAAAAATTAATTAAATTAAATTTAAAACATTTAAAAATATATATATTTAAAAATAAAAATATGTATATTTAAAAATAATATATATATATATATATATATATTTTTTTTTTTAAAAAAGGAAGGGGTGGCTGAGGGCTGAGTCAAGGCCCAGTGACCCCTGCCGACTGGTGGTGAGGATCACGGCCCTCACCCAGATCCGGCGAGGGTCGGCCGCCCTTGCCCAAATTGGGGGCGAGGGCTCGCGGGCTCTCGATGCCGGTCAGCCGAGGTCACCGGCCCTTGGCCAGGGCTTGGCGACCCCGACCAACCCTCCCCCCTTTGTTGCCGGCCCTTTCGAGCGATGATGGGGAGGTGGCAAGGGCTCAGCCCTCAACCGCCCCTTCCCTTGTTTTTGTTTTGTTTTGTTTTGTTTTGTTTTTAATTTATTTATTTTTAATTTTTAATTTTTTTAAAAATTTAATTTTTAATTTTTTTTAAAATTTAATTTTTTTTAATATTTGTATTTGTATTTTTGAATTTTTTAAATAAATTTAATTTAATTAATTTTTATATTAATTTTTTTACCACGTCAGCATACAAAACGATGTCGTTTTGCACTTATTTCGCCGGAAAATTGCCACTTCAGCATTTTCGCCGAAATGACATTTAAGTGATCCATTTTACTTTGATTTTAGCACTTAAGTGTCACTTTTCTAACTTTTGGCATTTAAGTGTTCATTCGTGCCAAGTTTGGGCACTTGGGCTATTCTTCTTCCTAATAGCATGGGTAGTATAAACACAATTGCAAACATTTCCAAAAGCATTACTTTTATTTATTTATTGTTAACCTTTTAAAGTTTAGTAATTACAAGCCCATTCCAAAAATGCGACTTCCTATGCGACCAATATACCAAAAGGGTTAGAAAGGTCGAGGTTAACCCAACTCCTTTATCATGAGAGCTATCCAAAAAGTGATTCCCACATCATCACTGGTTTGCTAAAGCAAGCCATCCAACCTTGGAAAAGGACCAATGGGATCCCCATCAAATCTAATGAATTGGGCCACGAAATGATGGGGAATCAAATGATCTACTCCCTCGTTAACCCATAAAGTGGTGGTGTAGTTTAGAGAAGTCACCTTGGTCCCCGTCATTGTATATTTGACCATGGTCCATTTAGAGGACACAGGGACCCCAAAAGGAACAGGGTGCACATTCATGACTACAGGCCTAAAAACATTTAAACAACAATAATTACGATAAAATCTCAATGAGTCAACAACGCAAACCTCGATTAGGACGTCAATTCATTTCAGAAGCAACCTAAACATACAACATGACATATTCTTACTTCATCTTGGCACACCCTTGCATTTTTTAACTATCACAAGCCAACAACAATGTAACACATATAACTTGTAATCAGAACACATCTCATAAAATTTCCATCCATGATGCATTCACACGTGTTCTAATTATTACGACCACTCAGGGCACGACCAACACAAGTGTAACGACCCTGACTCCATCCCCAGGGTCACAAGTAGCGGGGGTTATTTTCACGACGTCCTAGGCTTGTCACCGTTCCGTTCTTTTTATATTTTCATTAAGCACATGTGAAAGCGTTACAAACAACTCCCAGACAACAATAAACAGCTAGGAAAACAGCTACTTGCAAATATACAATTATATCAGTTATATTTACAGCCCATTTGTCACGGGCCGTTATATTTACAACCACTATATTTTCTACGCTCTAAAGATTGGGTAAACCTCAGCTCCTTTAGCAAGACTGCAATTCCAGCACTAGTGGGAGACCTCAATGCCTACAATTCTAAAAAACAACGGGGTAAGTCATAAACTCAGTAAGTAAAATCCACTAATTTCCGGGTAGGAGGATGCCTCACTTATCAACAAGCATATAATTCATCCAAAACATTAGTCGATGACAAATCGATAGCAAAACAAAAGTTTTGTCTTGGATGAAACATGAGAAATCCTCAATCAACAATATGCAAGCATAAACCAATATTCATCCACCACATGAAGAACTCATGCCTCACTCAATATTATACAAGTATAAACAAGATCCATTTCATAGTATGAGGAATTCACGCCTCACTCAACATTATGCAAGCATAACCAAGATCCATTATGTAATATGAGAAACTCATGCACTCAGGATTCATTTATTAATAGTTGAAATCCATCGACTCTTTCGGAATTCACCGGGCATCCGAACTTAATCGGGCAACGTCCCCTAATCGAAGGGTGAGGATTAGAATTATTACAACATCTTGTCCTTCTGATGAGGCATCCCGTTGGCGTGGGAGGCATCTCATTCTTATTATGAGGCATCCTGTTGGTGAGGGGGCATTGTCGCCGAATTTATCGGTTGATGGCATTAATTAGTCCATTGTGTGTCCATGCATCAAGCATCACAATCCAGTTCTTATCTTCGCTTTTATTTCAAGGGCCCAAAGGCATGCCATGCATAAGTTTGTGAAATGACTTATTGGAATCGAGATGTTGTACATGGCCGGTGCGAATTAAGGATCGCGGCTTGATTTGACATGTTTGAGCACCGATCTAGTACCTAATTTGGCTCGGGAATGATATACCTTGATATCGCACTAAGACCATGAAAGGACTAATCCGACGTGATCCTACCTACGTTCAAGGCCAATGAAACCCCTTTTCGGAGCTCGGGGCGTGAATTAGAACATGCATTTGTGAAAACGGTTAGAAATAGTTTTGTAAGGAAATACCAAGCTTTCATTAAAACGCTTTTCAAATAGATTTGTATCAAAGCAAAAACTAGAGCATATCCAATAAACACATGAACCGGGCTTCTTCCAAAGCAACTCAAACCAAAGCGCAAGCCAAAGCTCATCGAACAAAAATTGAATTCAACCAAGGAACACGGTCTAAACTGATCCAAGCAACCACAACCAAACCTCAAGCAAGAACATAGTCACAACATTTCAATCAAGGACTCGCCATACGCTTGGATTAGAGTAACACAACACCCTAACCAAATATTAGTAAGTTCTACTTACAACACTTCAAGGAATGACCTAGGTGACCGAGCAACGTGTAGGCGAGCAAACTAGCAAGAGGTGCGCGGCCATGAGAAAGAGGGAGAGGGCAGCGGTGAGGGTGAGATCGAGAGAGTGAAGAAAGAAGAGGGGGTGGTGTAGAAATGAGGGGGGGGGAATGCCTCTATTTATAGGCAAACCCCTCATGATGTTCTTCCTAAGTGGACCAATCATCTTCATGTAGGTGGACAATCTAGGTTGAGGGGGTAGCAAGCTAAAGAGATGGGTGGCAAGTCTACTTCTTAGGGGAGACACTTGCTCATCTTTCCAATGGTCCACCTAAGAAATCGAGTCATCATGGAAATAATTACATGTAATTATTGTGGGGACACTTAAGTCGACGACTAAGCCTCTCTCCTTGATTGCCCAACTTGCTCTCCAAGTTTCTTCTCTCTAATACACTAAGGTCCAAAAGTATCTAATGTATCTTTATCTTCAAGCCAAGAAGACTCTAGATTGGCTTGCTCCTCAAGTTAGACGCGTAGCCCCCTCCTCTCCAAGTTGGGCGTGTGGTTCTCCCATTCTAAGGCGAAAACAATTTTGAGCAACTTTCAAAATCAGTACCATTATCTTATTAAAAAGGCTCGAAAATTTATAAATTTTAATATGTTATAGAGAAGACTTTAGAAAACATTATTCATGAAAGAATCCAAGCCAAATTCGTTCTGTGGAAAGAGCAGCAAATCATAAAACACGACCCAAAAATTCGTCTGTTGAGCAGATTCAATGGTCAGAGAGAGAGAGAGAGACTCATTTCGAAATCCAAATTTTCACAATATTTTTTGAAATTTTAATATGTTGTAGATATGGATGTACTTTAAAATTTTTGTGAAGGAAGTATATCTAAATTCGAAAGGGAAGATTTTATAAAAATTTGAGAAAACAACTTGGTTACTGTTTTCACTATACTGAGCAGGTTCTATATTGTAATTGATTGGGTCTTCGTCCCAATCATTTCACCTCAGAAAAATATGAAATTTAAGTATGTTATATATTAAGATATTTTGAACAACTTTCATGAAGGAAGTTTCTCCAAATTCGAAGTACAAAGAGCTCTATAAAATTAGAAAGTAGGAAATGTTCAGTGGTTTCGAAAATCAAAGGTAGCATATCTAATTGAAGAGAGGTGGTGCCCTACTTGGTCAAGAAGCATTAATTGTTGGACATCCTTATCCTCCAAGTTTCCAACTAGGTCATAGCTTAGCTTGGACACTTCATCTTGCTCATTGAATGGCCAAATTCCAAGAGATATTAATGTGAACTTATCTTGAGTTCAAAGTTTGAACTTGACTTGGCTTCTCTCTCTTTTCCTCTTGGGTGTGTGGCCCTTTCCTTATGAGCTCCAAAGTCCACATTTCACACTTAGGTATTTAGGGTATGATTAGGCCTAGGCTATAGGGACACCTTTTTCCACCCATCATTTAATGCGTTCACATTAGTTCACATTTGTTCACACTTATTTTTCTAAGAAAGTTTGACTAGTCCAAGTTTCATACTTGTCTTCCAAGGCTAAGGCCTAATGTGCCATGTGTCCAATTCAGTCGATGCTCCTTAATTAACTACAAGACAAGGGCGTTAAATGCAACTTGGAATATCTCAATTTTGAAGGCCTTGTCATCAGGCATGGACTAATCAAGTTTGACCACAATTAACTATCTTATTTGACCCAAGGTTCGTGCCTAAGAAATGATTGGAGGAAGCAGACACAACCGGGCTTAACCAGTGAAACCAAGTACAGACTTCTCTTTTATCCTGTAAATGGCTCGAAGTTGAAAGATGTTACAACAAGAGTATTGTCCTACCCTATTAGGCACGACATCATCTTGGACCCCTGCCATAGATGACATTCCTTAAAAAGTATCGGTTCGATCTCAACTGCGACTTGGCATCCAGTGTGACATCTTAGATTTTCGACTCTGCTTTCAATTCAATAAATCGGGCATTTCATCAATGCGCCTATAGTGTTTTTCTCTGAGATGGCCACTCATGAGATAACTAAATTATCTGGGGAAGTCATTAAGAGATTTTAATGCAATAAACTTGAGGATTTGACTAGGAATCGGCTGTTCGACCGTGCTCATCTGCAAAGATCATCATGGCACATATATAAATCGATCATAAATCAGAGATAGGTCGGTTCAATTGAGATATGTGGTTAAACGTGGGTGATCCCTCTAAATTGCTTCCCGTCGACCGACACTAAACTAATTTTTTTGTCGTTTTGGTATCCCGTGTCCGTATTTGAAATCTTGAGATTTTCACGACAACCGAGAGTCGCCAATGTGTCGAAGGGGTTCATTGTAGTTTGAAGAAAATTGACCACGGGTCATTTGCATTGAAAAGTTCTAAAAGTTACCTAGTAGCCCAGGTCACGCTAAAAACGCGTCGAATGGAAATTAACCGCGAATTCGAGTCCGATTTCAGAAATTGAAGATTCTGTCATGTTACAATAAATTTTAGGAGCGTTGACTCAATCTCAGAAGATTTTTCTGCAACTCGAGACTTTTTGGGAAAAAGTCGTCCTAGGGCTGTTTTTATCCAGAAAAAGACCGGGACCATTTTTGATCGCGCAAGTGGGATGCAAGATGAATCAATTGGTGGGGAAAAATACCAATTTGATAATTGAGGCATCGATTGAATTTATTGAGGCCAAATGGGAATGAATTGAGCAAGAAATTAATCCAATTGAGGGAGAAACCTATGAAATTCGTATGCCTCCACCACCCTCAACATTTGGACCATCTTAGGCTTCTAGATGAGGGCCTTGGTGGCTCATTGAGAGCCAAGGGACCATACTTGGCCATGGATGGTCAAAGGAGACAAAGGAATGGAAGAATTGGCCTTGATGGAGCCCTTGTCTCCTTATCCTTCCCTCTCTCTCCCTCTCTCCCTCAAGCTGCCGTAGACTGCTTCTCCTCCTTCCTCTTTGTGCTGTGCGAACACCAGGAAGCCAGAGGAGAAGCCAGGGCGGCCGTTGCACACCGGAGAGCCACCGCCAGCTATCGTTTTCCACCTCCGCCTTCGTCCGTGTGTCGTGCGAGCCACCGCCCAGCCGTGCGTGTTCCAGCAGCCCTGTTCCGCCATCCCAGCAGCTTCCTCAGCCCGTGCCGGAGCTGTCCCGCCTCCGTTCGACTTCCGTGAGTTTCCGATTGAACCCAGTTTAACCCTTTCCACCTTTACCGATCAATTCCCACTTAAACCGAGCTTGTTTCCTCTCTGTTTTAGCAAGAACATAACAGAAGTTTAGTGGGTTTTCCAGCAAGCTCTAAGCCTGTTTTGAGGTGGTTTCGAATCTCGAGACCTAGGCCCACTTTGGAGAAAGTCGGTCCACGTTACGTTCCCGACGTTTTGAACCGCTCGGCCCGCAAAACAAGTGAGTTGAATTCACTAACCCTTACTTAGTAGGTTAATTATGCTTAAGGATTTTTTAGATTAACTTAAGTATGGATTAGTGATAAGTTATGATGGTTAGATTAGCCTTAGAATGGATTCGTGTAACTTAATTAGTGAGATTTGTACAATTGATGATGGATTAGTCGAATCCAGTAGAATTCATGCAGTTCGGATTTCTAGACCCTTACCGTTTGCCCTTTGTGTAGATCAAAATGGGTTACGATTTTGAGGTTGATATCTTCTTGAGAAATGTTTTAGACATCCTCATCTACAACATATAATTTTTTCACGATTTTTAGGGATCTAAAATAAGGAGATATCAGCTCCGTCACTTTCAAATAGAGCCTCAGTTTTTGTTGGAACTGGTGACCTTTTAGGATTCTAGGAGATTTTATCAAGTCTTAGGGTTCGAATTTCAAAATGGTTTCTTCACAAAAGTTGTTTTTCATATCTTCTAGTTTAACATACTCAAATTTCATATCAAACGGACATATTTTGGACCTCAAACCAAACTGATTTCGGAAAACAGACTTTCTGGAAAACAAACATGGTTTTTGTACTGGATTGAATGATTTACTGGGCCGAATCTAGAACAATCTGGGCTAAGTTGTCTGCATGAAAAATGTTCTTTTATGTGTCTATTACAACATATTTAAAATTGGAAATTTTTCAAATTTTTTTGATTAAATTTCTGGATTTAAACTTGAAGGCGTGCGAGTGGGCCTATTCTGCCAGTTAGGGCCAGTTATGAGTTTGTGATGGTTCTTGAGGCTTTGATTACTGAAAATTGCACCTCTGATATATGGTTGGTTTGTGACAAGCTCTAGAATTTATCTAGAGTAATTCGGTAATTTTCCGGACTCGTCTCGGCTTCCAATTAGGCTATAACGGGCATAAGTTGGATTTATTGCATTTCTTTAATATTTTCCGTAATTAATTAATTATTTTCCAGAAATTCAACCAGGATGGTCGGTGATCGGAATTTTATGCTGAGTTCAATGGTGCTTTCTGTTTATTTAATTAAGCACCGGATTGTGATAATTGAGTGAAATTGATGATGATGAGGATTTATCCCAAAAATTGGATAATGTGGGTATAAATCTAAGAATTGTCGAGTGGGGCCGTGATACCACTAAATCTCACCAAACCTAAGAATTACCGAGTGGGGCTGTGATACCACTAAGCCTAGAAAAATTGCCGAGTTGGGCCGTGATACCACTAAGTCTAAAAAATTTACCGAGTGCAGCCGTGATACCATTAAAACTCACCAAACATTGAAAATTGCCAAGTGAGACCGTGATGCCACTAAACCTAGAAAATTGCCAGGTGGGGCCGTGATAATCACAAAATATAGAAAAGTTGCCAATGTGGCCGTGATGACCACTTAATCTAGGTTGTGCCCGTTGGGCCGAAATCAAGAGTTGAAATTGATTAATCAAAATGACTGTGTGATGGTCTTGATGACATGTAATCGACTAAGTCGATGAATCGATGAGTCGACCTGTCTGATGAGATGATGTGATTGTCAGTATTTATGAATTGACTGACTTACAGGAAGGAACTGAGGTAAAGGTAAGTCCTTTAACTCATGTTGTGCTTAAGTAGCCTTTAGGGCGTAATTGACTTCCTAATCGAGTCTTAGGGGGTAGAACTTGCTGAGACATTGTCTCACTAGTTATTGAATAACCATTTTAGGTCCTTAGGTGATGTTGGCGAAAGACTGGAAGCCCTAGAGTTTAATAGGCAAAGCCCGAAGAATCGGCAATCTTGTCTAGCTAGCTAGTTGTAGGACAATTCTCTTGTGTGGGGAGCCGATTCCTTTTGTGAACCTTTGTATATAGACTTGTGTGTTTATAAAAATGTATTTTGTGAAAAATTGGTTCTACTTTCCTATCCCATTGGTTTATTGTCTGGAGATTATTTATATGCTTCCGTATGCATATTAAAATGAATGGGTCAGCAATGCGTCCTGGGACGTCGCTATTAATTGATCAGGTGAGGGATAGGTGCGCGTCCGAGGATTGGGGCATGACATCCAGACCCCTGCCGGGCATTCAATAAAATCAAGCATCATCCCTAAACTCCCGTTGGGTGATGGATTCCTTTAAGTGACCACACAAGTATACTATTAACTTATACGAATTTCATTTCTCGTCAATTAGCCAATGCAATCATGGTTCATTCTCAAACGATAATTTACCGCAACTTTCGCACGTAAAAAGACAGTAAAATATTCACAGGTGATCATGTATGTAAAATCAATTCATTAAACTTTGCACACTTCCATTTTACAACACCCTTGCCCCTTTGACATATAAAACATAGCACCAAACACGACACTTTGTAAATCAGCATTTATATGTTAATAAAACCTTTCTTTGAAATAGCATAAAGGTTTTTAACTTGGGCAATTATTTTTATGGCATCACAAGCTTAAAACAACATAAATCATGCATAAATTCACCTCATAAGTTAAGCATAAGACACATAAAAATCACCACTTATTGCACTATTGATAGCTTATTAACCTTAAATCAATAGCTTATCACTCAATCTTTCATAACTTATCGCCTACTTAACGATAATTTATCACCTATTTTCCGATAACTTATCACCCATTTTGTGATAGCTTATAACCAATTTATCGATAGCTTATCATCTATTTTGTGATAGCTTATCACTTAATTACAGATTGCTTATCACCCATTTGGTGATAGCTTATCATCCAAATGCTGATAACCTATCAACTCTACTTATAACTTGCTGTAATAATCTATCCACTAAACAATCATTAATTAACACTAACTATAGCCTTAATCTAAACTATCCCTAAATGCAATTAACAGCCTAATAAAAGATTAGGAAGTTAATTCACGGTTTTACGGCGGCGGCGAGCTAACGGTGACGGTAGTGCGACGATGATGAGAACGTGACACTCGCAGCTCGAACGACAGTGGCTCGGTGAGGCTTAAGGGGCGCACGGCAAAGGGGTTTGGTGGCCTGGTGGTGGTTCGGTAGTGAGGGCGGCTTGGCTTGTGGACGGCAATGGTGGCGTGAATGGCCGATGGTGGTGTTGTGAATGGACGACGGCACGGACGAAGCGACGAGTGGCAGTGATGGACAGCGGTGGTGGTGGTGGTGATCGGCGGTGATAATGGGGGAGAAATATAGCAAAATGAGAGAGAGGATGGAGGGGTGGAGGTTCAGTCGACCAAATAGGGAGGAGGAGAGAGAGAGAGAGATTGGATAAGATTTTTCTCTCAAAAATCCTACAACCTTCCTTAAAAGCCTCTCCTCCAAGCTTCTTGCCTTTTGTCTTCTTCTTCTTCAATGTCCAAGACCCTCTAGAAAGGGTATTTTGGTTATTTCACCACTTTGACACAAAATCCTAATTTTGTCCTTGGGTCCGATGGCTTGAAATGGACTTGGATGGGCTTGGCTTGGTAGGCCTAATTGGCTCCTCTTGGCCGCATCCTATAGGCCTGAGGCCCATTGGGCCTTCACTTGGCCTAGCTCCTTTTTTTTTTTCCGACTTCTAATTTTCGACCTGCTAAGCCTCATCCGAAAATTTAAAGTTTATCGATAAATAGACAAATAGATGAGGTGACGTATAATAAGTTGGTCTTGAAATTCTTGAAGTTTGATACCAAATTAAATTTCATCGCTAAAATCGATTAAATGCGACTTTAGTACGACCTAAACTATCGAGTGGCTTTTAGGGACTTCGCGTGCGTGACCCGTGGTCGATAATTTTCAATCCACGTTTGTGCCTCTTTAAATCATGGGCAATTCTTGATTGTCATGTAATCAAGATCAATAAAAAATTGGTTTATGGTTGCTCCCAGTGAGTATTGTAATTGTGCGGAATCACCCACGAACCGTATACGTACTTCTATTGAATCGATTTATATTTGTTCAGTAATTGACTTATAACAATGTAGTAATGTCCTTCATCGATCCTTATGGGTGAGCGGTCTATCCCTGATAGAATTCTCTGGTCGTGCGCGTTTTAATCCTTTATGGTATCTCCTAATAAATTAATTAATTCATGAGTAATCAGTTTAGAATAAATTCAATTATCAATGCATTGATAATATAACCATTTTTCATATATTTCGAAATGGGTCAAATTTCAGGATATCCAGATATACACTGTGCTAACCGATGTAATATATTTGGCATATAATTTAGCTTATCACAAGCGAAAGAAGCATATCAACATTAGGTACTACTTCATTCGAGATATCTTAGCTAAGGGTAATGTTATTGTGAAAAAAATCGTTACAGTAGATAACCTGGTAGACATAATAATTAAACTAGTGACCTAGTAACAGTGAAATTAGATAGAAATTAAAATTCTGCAGTCATGGAACTTTTGATTCATTCAACCACGCAAACTGGTGTTCACAAAATCTAAATCACTAGTTCACCTGCATAGCTCTCTCTTGTGATGAATAAATCTCTTTCCTTGTATTCCGGGAATTTTTCAAACCAGTTGTAGAGGAATGCGACATTGTCGCTCGTTGAAATGTGGAAGCATTTTTTAGCTGGTAATAGTACTTAAATTCAACTTTAGATTACATCTGGAGATCATCGCTACACTTTAATTTGTTAAAAGGAACGATCGTTTATTTCTAACGAGTAATCACAAGGTTTAACACAAACCCTTTCAATTTTAGAATACACCATCAGTATGCGAGGGAATTGGGTTAGTAGAGTGTGCCCCGTGGTGGATGCGTTGATTCACGCTCTCAACCCTCATCCGGGAGGGGGAGGGTTCGGAACTTCATGCCCCCATTGCGCGACTTTAGTGGGGTGCCGTGGGAGGTGGGTCCCCGCACTAGCGCCGCCCCGGGTTTGCATCACCGGCTGCCGGTTGTACGGCGGTTCCCGGGTCATAAAAAAAAAAAAAAAACAATGGCTGGAGGTTTGTCTATAATCGATTCTGGTTTTCGCATTTGATTTTCACTTCTAACATTTGGTATCAGAGTAAATTTAGTGCCTCTACCTTGTTTTATTGTCGATTCTTAGTGTATTTTTCGGGCCTTTTGAAGATGAATAGTATTTGGATTTTTGAGGCCAATAGAGAAACTCGCCGATTTCGAGCAAATTCCGGCGACCCACCCCTTGATTTCGGACCAGTACGGTCACACTGCCATGAGGAAGATTAGCCATGAGTTATTTCGGCATATCGGTGTTCGCTGGAGGCTAATCGAGCGGCGGAAGTCGCAGTGGTTAAGGGTTTGCGTTTCGGGAAATTTTCGTTTGATTTGGGGCCAATTTCTTTGTCATTTTCGCCGAAACTTAAATCCATGTGGTCGTGTTGGCATGCTCTCCAAAACCCATTATTTATTTGTGTCTTAGATGGGCTGCCGGAGAAGAAATGGACAACGAAATCGCAGCGAAATAGTGAAAAATCGTGAAGAAAAGGGTTTTGTGCGTGAGGGAGAAGGCATGTGGACTTCACGCATGTGCTGCAGTTGCAGGCGTGTGGAACCCATGCGCCACACGCGGTCACGCGCGCGCAACCGCTACGCGCCCGCCAACGGCTGGCGCGTGGGCCCACGCAAGCGAAATTGCCCGCAGCAATTGCCAGGCACACGCCTGTGTGGTGGATTACGTGTGTGCGGGCCACACGCCCGCCGCGGATGCAGGCGCGTGCTCGGCACGTGCCGTGGCCCCTTTTTTTTTACCCCTTTTGCCCCTACTCCATTTTTAAAATTTTCGTTTTGCCCTTTCTGCAATTTTACAATCTTGTCCTCGGCCGATCTATTTACTGTTTTGCCCTTTGGTGAATTTATTTACTATTTTGTCCTTTCATGCATTTTTATGAATATTTTATGCATGAAATAAAATGTCCAATTATCCATATATTTAGTTAATTAGAGAGTGGCCACAACATCTTTAATTAATTAAATTATATATTAAGAGCCTCTGGATCATATTTAGAAATAGACATTGATTGTAAGTAATTATATTAATATGATGAATATTATCCCACATGAATTTTCATTATAGTAATATGATTAATTAGGATGAAATATCATATTAGTTTTTCTTAATTCACCCACAGGGATTAAGAAATAGTATATAATATGGTAGTTTTTAAATAATGTGATTATGAATCTATTTAAATTAAAAACTTAGCCCACAAGCAGTTTTTATATTATGTGATTCATATTCATAACATGTTTACATTGGTAAAACATGATTTATGTATATTTTGCCTCAAATTTTGTGACATAAGCATGATTATTTGCTATGCAGTTTTGCAACCTGTGAATTTCTCTGAATTTATGTGTGATGTTCCCATATTGAATGGTGAGAACTATAAATTTTGGAAGGAGTTAGTACTTCTTCAATTGGGGTGGATGGACATTGACTATGTTATAAGGAAGGACAAACCACATGCTTCTATTAATTCAAGCATTGTAGCTGAGATAGCTCTTTATAACCAATGTGAGTGGTCCAACCGCGTTTGTGCGATGTTTATAAGAACTAAAATATCTCCTAGTATTCGTGGTTTGGTTGCTCAGCATAGCAATGCTAAGGCTTTATTAGAGACTATTGATACGCAGTTTGAGACTTCTGAGAAGACGCATGCCATGACCCTAATTATGAAGTTTTCATTGTTGAACTCACTAATGTTAGAGGTGCGTGTGAGCACATCATGCAAATGAAGGATATTGCGGCTCAACTTAAGAACCTTAAGATTGAGATATCTGAATCCTTTCTTGTGTATTATATTTTGAACACTCTTTCGTAATAGTATGCACCTTTTAAGATCTCTTACAATATACATAAGAATAAATGGTCAATTAATGAACTCATTACTATATGTGTTCAAGAGGAAGAAAGATTGATTATGGAATTGGGAGAAAGTGCTCATTTGGCAACACAAAGAAAGAATAAGGGCCATGACAAGCATAAGGGAAAAGGTAAAATACCTCCCCAAGCTGATATTAAGAAAGAATCCAAATTTTATTCTGTAAAAAAAAAGGGCATATAAAGAAGGATTGCGTCAGATTTAAGGCATGGTTTGAGAAGAAATGTAATCTAATCTCTTGTGTTTGTTATGAATCTAATATAGCCGATGTGAGTCATAACACTTGGTGAATTGATTTTGGATCTACAATCCACATTTCGAATTCCTTGTAGGGTTTTCAAAACTACAGGAAGCTAGTGGGAAGTGAACAAAACATTTATTCAGGAAACAAGATATGTTCACATGTGGAAGTTATTGGGACATGTAGACTAGTTCTCAATAGTAGCTTTGTTTTGAATTTAGAAATGACTTTTTATGTTCCTAGTTTCTCTAGAAACTTAATTTCAGTTTCAAGACTTGTACCTTTGGGTTACTCTTTTAACTTTTTAGATTTAAACTTTTGTTTATCATTTAAATATGAAATTGTTAGGAGTGGTACTTTTTCTGATGGTCTTTTTCGAATTAATTTACAAGACAATGCCTATTATAACGCAATGCATGTTCATGATAACGCTGGTATAAAACGATGTGTTGTGAAATAAGATTCTTCTATGTTGTGGCATCGGAGATTATGACATATCTCCATAGAAAGAATTAAGCGATTGGTAAATGATGGAGTACTCGGTACTTTAGATTTTACTAATTGTGATACTTGTGTGAATTACATAAAGGGAAAGCAAACCAATAACAAGAAGAAATGTACCAAGAGGAGTACATAAATATTAGAAATCGTACATATGGATATTTGTAATCCGAATATGAACTCGTGTGGTCAGAAATACTTCATCTCTTTCATAGATGATTACTCACGTTACATGTATCTCTACTTGCTTCATAAGAAGCATGGAGCGTTAGATGCCTTTAAGGTATTTAAGGCGGAAGTAGAGAAACAATGCGGCAAACAAATTAAGATTGTGAGATCAGATAGAGGTGGAGAATTCTATGGTAGATACACTGAAGATGGACTTGCATCTGGTCCATTTGCAAAGTTTCTTCAAGAGAATGGGATAGTTGCCCAATATACTATGCTTGTAGTGGAAAGAAGAAACCGAACTTTATTGGACATGGTGTGGAGTATGCTAAGTGGCTCCAAACTTCCTAAGTCCTTGTGGACTGAAGCACTTAAGACGGCAGTGTACATATGAAACTGAGTTCTGACCAAGGCTGTTCCAAATACACATTTTGAGTTATTTAAAGGTTGGAAATCGAGTTTGCAACATGTACGCGTTTGGGGATGCTCATCTGAAGTGAGAGTTTACAATTTATAAGAAAAGAAGTTGGGCTCAAGGACCATAAGTGGTTATTTCATTGGATATGCTGAAAGGTCCAAGGGATACAGGTTTTATTGTCCATCTCACACCACTAGGATCATGGAATCAAGAAACGCTAAATTTCTTGAAAATGACTTGATTAGTGGGAGCGACTGATCGAAGGACCTTGTTCCTAAGAAAGATTATTTAGACACTCAACCTTCCACCTCAAGTTTAAGGTTGGTTGTTGCTTATAATGCCCCCTCAGTTCAACCGACTATTGAACAACCAATTGTTGAATATCCACAACCTGTTGATATTGATCTAGCAGATCAAGTCGTTCGGCAATTACCAGAAACTGTTGAACAACCTATTGAGCAACATGCTCCTCAAGAGAATGTTGATGCAACATTGAGAAGATATGCTAGAATAAGGAAATTGGCAATTTCTAGTGATTATATTGTGTATTTACAAGAATCTGACTATAGTATTGGAGCTGAGAATGATCCTGAAACGTTTTCACAAGCCATGACAGTGATAAATCCAGTTTTTGGTACAATGCCATGAAGGAAGAGATGAGTTCTATGGCATCTAACAAAGTTTAGGATTTGGTTGAGTTGCATGATGGTGCGAAAGCCATTAGTTGTAAATGAGTCTTTAAAACTAAGAAGGATTCATTGGGTAATATTGAAAGATATAAAGTTAGACTCGTTGCCAAAGGATTCACTCAAAAGGAAGAAATCGATTACACGGAGACTTTTTCTCCTATAATTAAGAAAGATTCTCTTCGTATTGTTTTGGCATTGGTTGCCCATTTTGATATGATTTTACATCAGATGGATGTGAAAACAACGTTCCTCAATGGAGAACTAGAGGATGAGGTTTATATGAAACAACCTGAACGATTCTCCTCTAGTAAATGTGAGCATTTGGTGTACAAGCTTAAGAAATCTATATATGGCTTGAAACAAGCATTCCGCCAATGGTACTTAAGGTTCCATGATGTCATTTATTCATTCGGTTTTGTAGAGAATGTCATGGATCAATGTATATACCAGAAGGTCAGTGGGAGCAAAATTTGTTTCCTTGTTCTATATGTGGATGATATTTTACTTGCAACCAATGATAAATAGTTGCTATATGAAGTGAAACAATTTTCTCTAAGAGTTTTGACATGAAGGATATGGGTAATGCGTCTTATGTCATTGGCATTAAGATTCATATAGATAGATCTTGAGGAATTTTAAGACCATCTCAACAAACCTATATCAATAAGGTCCTAGAGAGATTTTGGATGAAAGATTGTTCACTAAGTATAGCACCCATTGTGAAGGGTGACAGGTTTAGTCTGAACTAATGCCCAAAGAACAATCTAGAAAAGGAACAAATTAATAACATTTCATATGCTTATGCTGTCGGAAGCTTGATGTATATTCAGGTTTGCACTCGACCTGACATCGCTTTTGCTGTAGGAATGTTGGGAAGATATCAGCGTAATCCAAGTATGCACCACTAGAGAGCTACAAAGAAAGTGATGAGATACCTTCAAGGTACCAAAGACTACATTCTTATGTATAAACGGATTGACAACCTGGAAATAGTTGGTTATTCGGATGCGGACTTCGCAGGCTGTGTTGATTCATGAAAATCAACATCTGAATACATTTTTATGTTAGCTGGTGGAGCCATGTCATGGAGAAGTGCGAAGCAGACTTTGATTGCTACTTCCACTATGAAGGCTGAGTTTGTTTCTTGTTTTGAGACTACCTCGCATGGTGTATGGTTGAAGAGTTTCATTACTGGCCTTAGAATTGTTGATTTTATTTCTAGGCTATTAAGAATATATTGTGACAATTCAGTTGCGGTTTTTATGGCTAAAAATGCCAAAAGTGATAGTCGAAGTAAGCATATCGACATCAAGTATTTAGCCATAAGGGAACGTGTTAAGGAGAATAAAGTAGTCATAGAAGACGTTAGCATCGAATTGATGATAGCTGACCTTTAACTAAAGGCATGCCACCGATGAAGTATGAGGATGATGTAATTAGTATGGGAATTAGGTCCCATCATGTGATTTGTCGTCATATGGACGATTTTTGTTGTATGAAGCTCTTATTTTGTTGTAATGTTGACATCAAGTATTTAGCCATAAGGGAACGTTTTAAGGAGAATAAAGTAGTCATAGAACACGTTAGCATCAAATTGATGATAGCTGGCCTTTAACTAAAGGCATGCCACCAATGAAGTATGAGGATGATGTAATTAGTATGGGAATTAGGTCCCATCATGTGATTTGTTGTCATATGGACGATTTTTGTTGTATGAAACTCTTATTTTGTTGTAATGTTGATTCTCAATTTTTGTTGTGCACAATTTGTTGTTTATTTATGAGAATAACATTTATCCTTGGTTCCGGAATAAACACAGGGTTTATTCATTAAGATGTGTTGTCACATATAGGTTGACATTAAAGAAATAAGATGCATTGTGATACATGAAAGATATTACTCACTCTTAGAGGACATGTCGTCATGATTCATGTGTTTGTTTCTTTTCTTTAAGCAAAAGTTTTTTGTGGAATTGGTTGGATAATCCGTATGATGAAAATGATGGGATCAAGTGGGAGAATGTTATTTATATTGTGTGATCCTACATTTTTAGACTCACGTTTTCTCTTTAAAGTGGCGGTCATTTGACATGTAGTGTTTCCACGCTTCGTACCTTTTCATGACAACTGTCCATTTGGTAACTGTCTTGATGGGAGACGGCATATAAAAAGAACGATCGTTTATTTCTAACGGGTAATCACAAGGTTTAACACAAACCCTTTCAATTTTGGAATATACCATCAGTACGCTGGGGAATTAAATTAGTAGAGTGTGCCCAATATTTCTTTGAATTTTCAGGATTTTCCGATGAACGTGAATACAAACAATGGTTGGAGGTTTGTCTATCATCAATCCTGGTTTGCGCATTTAATTTTCACTTCTAACACAATTCAGTTTCCTATGAGCAACGAGAGACAACATGTTCAAATGTGTTTAAGCTGCTAAGAGCATACGCTCAACTTTTTTCCCCGCCTTTGTTTAGGGAATTTACACTCACCTTTATTCCAGCTATAGTCATTTTTCAGGAGCACATCTCCACTAGGCTTGAATGGTCCATGCTCAATGAAAGCACCAACTCCAACGGATGAACAACCAAGCGCTGCAAAGTGCAAACACCACACACGCAAACTCCAGTGCTTTTCCACATGTTCATTTCATTTCTTACCATCACCTTCTCAAATCTAGTCCAAACGCTTTTACCTCCATTGAGCCAAAGCACGAGAGGCTTTGAAGCCAGGCCAGCTTCAACTTCGGCGAAGTAATAGAAGAGAGCTCTCTGTTGCTTCTCATCCACGGTGATGTACCTTGCATACTGGCCAAAGCTGACGATTTTGTTAGCATCTGAGATGGCATTCAATGTTGAGCTTGAGCACATTCGGCTCAGTCTTACACTGAGTGCCGCTACGATAAGCCATGGCACTAGTTGCAGACGCATCGCGAGCGTGAGGGAGAGAGAGAGAGAGAGAGAGAGATTGAGGATTTTGTTGGAAACATAAAGTTTGAGTACTTGACGTCGATCCTCCAATTTCACATTTATATTTTTTTATTACTCTTTTGATTTGTATCGTTGTTTTCGGGAAGACGCATTTGTTTTTCCCTTATAGACCCAAAGTCAACGCTTATAAGAATAATGGGTCGGTTTGGTTCGGCTTTGAGAAAATATCTTTGGGAAAATGCAAACACCATTAAGGTAAATGAGTTTTTCAAAATACTTTAGTGTTTGGCAAGTTATAATTTAAAGTGCATTGAAAAGTGACTTTTGTGTAAATATCATTTGGTAAATCTTACATTTGCAAAATGCTTTTATTATTTTTTTAAAAAATAAAAATCAAATCCGATGAAACTTTGTTGTCAATCAACAGCTGGCCAACCACCGGCGACCAGATTTAGTCGCTGGCGATTGGGGTATGGGGAAGATGAATGCTCGGGGAAAAAAAAAAGGTCAATGGATGAACTGTAAAAGTGGACTTGCATTTCCAAAATGCCGAAAGCCTAAAGTAGGTCAAGACCTACTTTGGGCTTTTAGCCTTCTTGATGGTTTTTTTTTTTATGAGCCAAGTCAAACTCATCCGCCTATGTTGGGCCAAACCCAGCCCATTAAGGAAGGGCCCATAAGAGGAAGGGGTAATTATTTTTTAAGTGAAAATAACTGCTGTATAAATATGAAAAAGGAGGGACATTTTGAAAAAAGAGAATGAAACAATACATTCATTTCCTTCCCTTGAGACAACAATATACTCCCTTTTGAAGAACGAAACTCCAGGGCTTTAATCGATTCCTCTGAAACTGTAACGAGTACTTAATCTATGGCAAACAAGGTATGTTCGTCTCTGTGATATATCTTTTGATTGGTGTTATATGTTTATCGGGCACATTTTCGCGTTTTGTTTTTGGTATTCAATCGTTTCAGCATCGGTTCGTTTTTCAAGAATCCATTTCCAACATTGGTATCGGAGCAATGTTTTTCATATTTCCTTATCATTGTTGACGTTTATAATTTGGTTTTGGCCGAAATTTTGAGAAACGTTTGTTGGACATTCAGTGACAGAAATCCCAACACCCATATACTGTTCACCCTTCCTTTTTGATTTTTTGTGAATCAAAATTTATTTTTGATAGTGTAGGGTCGTAGTTTTCATTAAGACGAGAAAAACAACGGGTGGCACGCCGCCAAGGGCCACATCAGCATTGGTTGGACGGTCGGCATCTACGTCAGTGTTAGCCAGCCAAAATTGGCCGGATAGACTGGATTGACATAATTGTAAAAGATTTAGAACTGAATTAGCAAAAAAAAAAATGTTTAGGACTAATTTGAAAAAAATGTAATAGGTTTAAGATTTTTTTTGTTAATTTTCCTTAAGTAGATCCAGTGTAATTAAGGATCATACATGACAAAACATGTTCATAGTGTTGGAAAAATTCTCTTAAGGTATTTTGAAGTCGACAAAACATTTCTATCAATCTAGTCGGAAGACTTGCAGACTCTACTGGCAAAGTCTGAAGACCAAAGTCTAAAGATATCAAGACTCAAGTTTCAAAGTCTACTCTCATGAACAGTTTCCAGACCGACAAAGTTAAAACTTCTATTCCGATTCCATCTATTATGATTTTAACTCCAACGGTTAAGGGATATCTCTCAACTGGAATTAGCACTACAAGATCTTATATTCGTATTCGAATAATCTGGATTCTCTAGATTCGCAACTTATATTTGGAAGGTTCTACTTATGGAAACCGAGATCCTGATTGTATGGGCGAGCAGGATTGATGGGCTATCAACACTTGCCTTAAAGAGCTCGAGATCTCTCTAAATTGATTTTGTCCAACGGGTTGATTGGAAGAACTTCTTTGGAATGTGTCAACGGTAATGGAGGCATGAAGAAGTATTTAAGGGAGACGCTCAAGTTGTTAAATGGTGTCAGATAGAAGAATTCCAAAGTCCGAATCTTCTTATTATTTTGTGATATCATTCTTCGAGCTTTACTTGTAATCAAAAGAGAGACTATATTGTGGTGAGACCTTGAGGAAGTGTAGTAGAAACTCTACACTGTGGAATCAAGGGCGTGAGATTGTAAATTCTCTTTTTGATTTTTAGTGAAAACCAGCCAGAGGGCTGTCCGTGCGGGAGAGTGGACGTAAGCTTGGTCTAAGCCAAACCACTATAAATATGGAGTCTTGATTCTCTATCCCTAATCATTTTACATTACATTGCTCTCACTTGCAGCGTTATTGTTGTTCAAATCCTTAATCCCTCATCAAAGAAATTGTCTATACGTTCTGTTATTTTTATAAAATCATCTTAATCACCTATTCACCCCCCTCTAGGTGCTCGTACTAGTTCTAACACATAGTGGTGGAAAGATTGTGAAGACACATCGGCTAATGTTATGCTAGAATGATCTCTCGAGAGTCATAACCATAATCAGGTGCGAAATTTTGAAAACTACATTTGAAAAGTTACTACTATATTGACTAGATTCAGTCTGCAATTGAGATTCATCTCTAGGAAACACGAGTTCAAGACTTTTCCTAAATAAATTAAGGATTGGATTATCAAATAAAGAGAGCCAGCGATCAAGCTAGCTAGTTTTAGCACTAGCGGTGATTTTATCTACGATGATCGCCAATGCGCCGATTGCTCTCGCCATGGCCGATGACACCCTAAAGGTGGCGAGTTGGTTCGCTAAGCTCAAACATTCGAAGCCAAAAACCGCACACATCCAGTTCTATTTCTACAACAACCTCCTAGAAAGAGCTCGACGACCGAGAAGTCCTGACAATTTCCCGCATAAAGATGATGATGGACGATCCATTGACGAAACAGCCCGAGCAGACATCCTCCGTCCTCGGCGGGGATCGAGCCGTCAGGCCTGCTCGTGAACATGAACCTCGTTTTCTATGAAAGAACCCTAAGCATCATGGATCGCAACATGACTTAGGAATCCCATCGGGAGATGCCTACAACCAACGGACCCTTGCTTTCCGGTTGTCAAGAGGAGTTACCACCATTGGTGACATCGAGGAAATGTCTTTTATTTTTCAGTTTTTCGCGCCAACATTTTTCCATCGAAACCATGAAGAGATGCTTGGAGGTCCCCAAGGTGACATCCTACACTAAAAACCAAAATGATGGAGAACGAAAAGATGTTAATCTCGTACTTTTTCTGGCACACCATGCGATTCGACCAAAAGACCAGACAATGGATGAACATTTTTTTACGGCCTAGCATGTAGCTAGTCATTCAATCAACAAAAAAACAAGAACCTTAGGCTCTGTCTCTTTCTTCTCCTTAAAATGCGTATCTTCCACCAAGAATTTTTCAAATTTGCCACTGCGGTTGCCCCGCCTTTTCATCTTTTTTTTTTTTTTTTTTCAGATGATAAACCCTAGACACCATCCCAGCAGCCAAATAACATCGAGGGAAAAATATCACAGTAACTCGCCGTCCCGATTGCCCAATTGAATCCGGGTTTCAATGAGAAGCAAAACCATACCATAACCATCTAATTCTACATTGAAGCGTAGAAAAGTGATGAAATAATTATCATCGCTATTTGCTAATTAAAAATGACTCCCACACTATTGGGACATGGTTCATACTCCCCGAACCACAGATGGCTTTTAAACTTTGAGCTCATATTTTATTAATAGTTTAGGTTTAGAACTATAAATAGCTACTCGGTATATATAATCTCTTTGTCTTATAATTGAAGAATGTAATAGAGAAGTGTGATGTGCTAATTATAGTATAATCATCTACTGAACGTAACCTTAGTTTAATGGTGAATAAAAATAAAATCGTGTGTCTCGAATTCTTCTTCTTACTTTTACTCTTTATTTTCCTTATGATTGTGCGTTGAATCCTTAACACACACCTATCAACCCCTACGCTGAGAATAAAGAAATGTTGCAAAGAAAAGTGTATTGTCTACGTTCAGTATTCACATTGCAAAGAAAAGTGTATTGGTATGATTTAATATTGGTTTGAGAAACTTCACGACAAACCAAGTGCCGGTATCCAATCACGTGAATTCCGATATTTTATTACTCTCCAATTAAAATCATGAACGTTGACGTAAGAGAGTAGAGCCTATTGGAAAGTGTCAACATTAATTGGATTTGCATTGATTAGGAGATCACTTTATATTTGCAGAAACAGGCTACTATAAACAGGCTACAAAGCACGAAAACTTAGTACAATCACATTTTCGAATTGTATTGGGTTTTACACATCCTGGTCAGGTAGAAATGTGGTAGGTCGGCTTACTATGGGTGTTAGTGTTTAATAGTGATAGGTGATGGATGGGTCCATTAGACAAGATTATATACAAATGGCTATGGTCCCCTCTCCATTTCCGAAAGTACATGCTTTAGGGTTCTATCCATCAAGGGCTGTCATGGTAAAAGGGAGATTGGAGAGGACGACCTAAGTAAGGAGGCTCGATCAGAATTAAATCTGTGGATTCTTCGCACTATCCAATTTAATAGGTTTGCGTTATCCAAAGGTGTTTTGAATCTGTACACGATCTTGGATTGAACATTTCGTTCATAGTAGATTAGCAATTTTCTTACAAAGTGTCTGTCATCAACATTCCTTATATTTGAAGAAACATAATACGCTGATGTAATTCTTTTTCTACATTCAAAGTTTTGACCTGTGATAAGAAATTAACATATGTTTATACGCTCTACATTTAAGAAAAGGAAAGTTTTATAAGTTTTGTGCGGCGCTCATTTTAATATTATAACTTTTCGATTGATCACCCAAGTGTCATTAATCTTTTTTAAACAAAGTCACTACAAGTACTATGAATTTCAATGCCATGTTAGATTTTCTAGTAAGGGAAATCGCCAATGTCACTCAAATAAACGTTTGTTTGTTTTTTTTTTAAGTTACAAAGTTTAAGTAATTGTTTAAAAAGTTCTGATAATAAAAAGAATCACTATATAAAAGTTATAATATTTGCGGTGTTTGTTTTTTCTCTTGAAATTTATGTGCGTCCTTTAGCATGTTCTCTCCTGCAGAGCGTGCCATTTTTTACCCCCTAGAACGTGCAAAGATGCCATTTATTTTGTTTTTATTAGTTTCAAATCCAAACTGAATACCGCAAAGAAGATGACTTGACGACTTCTGTTGCTTCCGTCTCTAAAGGTGTCTTCTACTTATAAGTAAGTCTCCTCCTGGGTTCATTTCGCCTGTTAATTCTTTCCAAAGTAGCTACTTTCCACACAATATCAGATTAAAAGAGAGAGATGGCAAAGCTAGGTTTAACGGCAATGGTGATGGTGGCGGCTCTTGCTCTGGTGGCCATGGCCGCACGGCTCGCCCGTGCCGTGGCAGATGACCCCAAGAAGGTGGAAAAGTGGTTCAATAGGCTTAGCCACGCTGAGCGTAAGACCACATGCCTCCACTTCTACTTCCACGACACGGTCTCAGGCAAGAGTCCCACAGCAGTGCGCATTGCTGAAGCCACGATGACCAAGAAGTCCCCGACACTATTCGGGGTCGTCTTCATGATCGACGACCCGTTGACCGAGGGACCCGAGCCAGAGTCCCCCCTTGTGGGCCGGGCTCAAGGGTTCTATGGCTCAGCTGGGCTGGAGTCACTGAGCCTACTCATGAACATCAACCTCGTATTCACGAGTCCGGAGTATAAGGGCAGCACTCTGAGCATAATGGGCCACAACCCGGCATATGAGACCTACCGGGAGATGCCCATCGTCGGCGGGACCGGCCTTTTCAGGTTGGCGAGCGGAGTCGCAACGACAAAGACATACTTTCTCAACCTCACCACCCTTGATGCGGTAGTTGAATACAATGTAATAGCTATGCATTACTAGACATTAATTGGACAAGTCATGGCTAATGTTATTGTCCATTTCTCTTTTCTTTTTGACCTTTGACTTTGCGGGATCCAAAGGTTATTTACAGCGTAATTGTATCGCTGTAGTTTATATGTTCATGGGTTGTTTCTAATTTGGTAATGCTCTACATGCTTTCTGTCTTGTTGTGTGACCTTAGGTGAACTAGGTGCTGCATGAGAACATTTCTTATTCTCACAATTTCTGTTCTTTTGTTCCACGGAACAAAAAAAGAACAAAAACCCGTTTGATAATGTCAAGTTGATTTCTATTCCCCGGAATAGAAAAGTTAGCCTGGGAATAGAAACGAGAAACAAAAAAAAATTACTTCTTGTCCCGGGAACAATTTCTAGAAATAAGCAAATTTTATTTTTTATTTTTTATTTATTTCTCTCTTGCCGTGGCCACCTCCAACCGTCCGGAGCCACCGCCGACCGTGAGCAAGAATAAAAAACAAATAAAAAACAAATAAATACAAATAAAAAACAAACGCAAGAAATTAAAAAAAACAAATACAAAAAAAATAAAAACAAATAAAACAAATAAATAATAAAAAAATAAATAAAAAACAAAAAAAATACAAAAAAAGAATAAAAAACAAAAAAAAATAGAACAAATAAAAAACAAATAAATACAAAAAAGAATCGTTGCGTTACCAAACGCATTTCTATTATTTTTCTATTCCAAGAGTAGAAATTTTGTGCAGTTATCAAACGAGTTCTTTTGCTCCGAAACTGTTCCCTGGAATAGAAATAGAAAAAAACTATTTCTGGAAAAAAAAAACTCTTCCCTAGCCAAGAAATTTTACCATGCACACCCCTAAACTGTTCGACCAAAAAAAAAAGAACTAAACTGGACTCGGTTTCATCACTAGTCAGAGATATGGTGACCTAACCGAAATATGAAGAGATCAGGTGATGTACCGGTCATGTGCAGTTTTCGCCTTTCTGAAATAGATCTCGCTGAAAATGTCAATAATTTAACCTACCTAATAGTGCTGAAATTGGAAGCAACTACATGAAAATTAATAATAACATTGAGTTTGATATAGATAAATTCATGAAAATTGGAAGCAACTACACATGGAAATTAACTTTCTTTCTTTTTTTTTTACTAATTTGGTTTCAGTAGGACAACTATCTTACAGTAAATTGAACTGGCTAAGCACCAATTATCGTGCCCACGTGGAAGGCTAGGTAGCCAAGTGTCAATCACTTAACAATAACATAGAGTTTGATATGGATAAATACTTTCCCACTCTTCAGAAAAGTTTGAGCGACCCAATTGATATTAACATTGATTTAAGCAACTACAAAATCCGTTTTGAATTTTATATAGATAAATATTGATTTAATTTTGCCCATCTAATCAACCAATGTCTGATTTCAAGTTTAATTGTTATATTATGAATACATATCCTAATTTGATTGGACAATTGCATTTGCAAAAAAACACTGATTAACTATTAAAACAATTTTCAGCGTTTTACGTTTGGCTCGAAATTTTCGCCCTTTAAAAATCTATTTAAGAAACTACGTTGTAATAAGCCCTGTTAGAGTAGAGTATGATTTAAAACGCTTTCACTAGTTTATCCTCTATTTAAGTTCAAACTCAATAAGAGGATAAAATATTCATGTATTTTTTCTATTCTTTTGTAGAAAGTTAGATCCAATAAGAAATGGGAACCCGATATGCAACCAATCATTAAGCCAAAAGCTTATTGGCGATATGCGCGCCACGTGGCAATCACGAAGGCAGGTTGAAGTGGCAGGTGAGAAGCACTGTAACTAATGTTCCCTCAATTTCGGCTTTAATTGTTATATAGATTAGAGTGCCCTTTCTCATAGAGATTAAAAAAGAAAAACCCTTAATTCCAATTTTTTCATGGGGTGAAAATTTGAGGTTGAACTAATGTGCTTATCTCTCTTTAGATCGGCTTCCACACCTACCGCCCCAAAACGAAAAAGAAAAAGAAAAATTGCATAGAAAAGTGTATCGGTAACATTCCCCCGTTGCACCGACTAGCTTATGTTAGGGAGATAGCCTTAATTGACCCGAACCAACACGTGTGATTGGGTTTAAAAAACTTTATTAACAAAGTAATTGCAAATATCCAATAATCGGGTCCCGTAACGTGAACCACGTCAATTCAATGCTACCAATTTTAATCATAAACGTTCACGTGACAAAGAAGAGCATAGTGGAAAATTTCTATATTAATTTACATTGCCATCGATTGCGATATCGTGGAAAATTTCTATATTAATTTACATTGCATCGATTGCGATATCACTCTTTATTGTGAAATAGAGGGCCTATATATAATATTAGACAATGCATGCAAACTCTACAATTGTGTTATCGAATTATAGAAATGTGTTAGGACAGTGCACTATAAGCATAATGTCCTAATCGTAATGAATGATGGATGGACTTATTAAAAGCGACAATATGCAAATGGCTAAGTGCCATCTAGGTAAAAAGGAGATTGAAGTGGAAAATCTAAGTAAAGAAGCTCGATTAGAATCCAAAAGTAAAGTGGCTTGGTAAGAACCAAATCTGTAGATTAGGCAAGTGTTAATAATTCGAATTATCTTTTAAGTGTACCGAATAAATATGTAATATATACGTGATCTTGTGTTTGAAAGTTTTGTTTATATTGGATAAGCAATTTTCTTAAGGAGCTCGTTAATACTCCTTGATTTTGAAGAAATGTATCATGCTAATATCGCTTTCCCTACATTCAAATTTTCGATACAATTAAGTGAAATGAAATTACCATGCATTCACCTACCCTGCATATGCGGAGCTCATATGCCTTTTTTCTAATTCTTTCGTGCAAAGCATTCCCTTAAATAGTTAACTTCTGATTAAAAAGAAATGATTAGTGTCAATTTCCAAATCAAAAACCGCAAGGAGGATGCAAAGTCGGTACTAACGCGAGATTGACTCGGTGGTCCCTAGTGAATTATTTTGGGCCTATGACCGATTAAGACCTATGCTCACGTCTGTCCATATAGGTTGCACTCGCGTTTCATAACGTAGACAACATGATGAAGCCTGTCCCTAGGGAAAAAGCACGACCAGTTAAGTAATTGATCTCGACGACTGTTGTTGCATCTTTCCCTACAGGTGTCTTCTTTATAAGTCTCCGCTCTGGATTCATTTCCGCCTATAAATTCCTTCCAATAGTATCCACTTTCCCAGCGATTTCAGATCGAAAGACAGAGATGGCGAAGCCAGGTTTAACGGCAATGGTGGTGGCAGCTCTTTCTCTGGTGGTCGCCACGGCAGTGGTGCTCGCCCGTGCCGAGGCGGATGACCCGGAGAAGGTGAACGCCTGGTTCAATAGGCTTAGCCACGCCAAGCGCAAGACCACACGCCTCCACTTCTACTTCCACGACACGCTCTCGGGCAAGAACCCCACAGCAGTGCGCGTCGCCGAGGCCGCGATGTCCGAGAAGTCCCCGACGCTGTTCGGGGTGGTCAACATGATTGACGACCCGCTGACCGAGGGTCCTGAGCCAGAGTCCCCACTCATTGGCCGGGCACAGGGGTTCTACAGTTCGGTTGGGCTCGAGTCAGTGGCCCTGCACGTGAACGTGAACTTTGTTTTCACGACTCCCGAGTACAACGGCAGCACCCTGAGCATATTGGGCCGCAACCCGGCGCTCGAGACCTATCGGGAGATGCCCATCGTCGGTGGGACCGGCATTTTCCGGCTGGCAAGCGGGATCGCGACGGCGAAGACGTACTTTCTCAACCTGACCACCGGCGATGCTGTAGTTGAATATAAGGTCATAGCTATGCACTACTAGATATATCGTGGCTTGAGTTGTAGTCCAGTCCAAAGTTTATGGAGTAAATTACATCGTTGGAGTCATGCGTAGATGTTCTGTCGTTTCCAATTTGGTAATGCTTTCCGTGCTTCATGATTTTTCATTGATTTTGGTGGTTTGGAATCTTTCTTGTGTGGCTCTAGATGAAGTATAAATTAGACTCGGTTTATCACGGAGTATGTAATGTTACGATGGTCGCCGCCTCGTGAAATCGAGCTTGCTGAAAAACGTCAGTGATTTTACCCACCTAATGATTATGAAATTTGATGCAGTCTACGTGAATTATTATTATTATTATTATTATTTGGATTTCCTATTTTAAAGTTATTGAAACCCAACATTATGTCTTGATCTGTTTTCGATTCGAAAATTGACACCTGGCGAGCTCAATCAACCACAGCCTAACAATAATATTTAGGGCTGTATGTCTTGTTCAACTTAATAATTAGAATAGATGCGTTTGAACAGGCTTTTACAATATATTAGGCAATGCATGAAAACTTAAGTAAAATTAGATTACTGAATTATATTCGGCTTTACACATTAAAGATGTGGTAGGATGGCTTACTATAAGCATAGTGTTCTAGAAGTGACTGGTGATAGATGGATTCATTAGATGCGACTATATAGATATGGCTAAGGTCTCCTCTCCATTTCTTAATGTACATACTTTATTGTTCTATCCATTGAGAGCTGTCAAGGTAACAGGGAAACTAGAGAGGAAGACCTAAGTAAAGAAGTTCGATTATAATCAAATTCATTGATTCCAAATATTGTCCATTTGATTAATTAGGGGTCAATTTTTTGGGAATCTATATAATGTATAGTGATCTTGAGTTGAATGTTTTATTTATATTGGATTGACTTACTTATGGAGTGTTCTTCATTAATAATCCTTCTATTTTGACAAAAAAAAATGTAATACGTTAATATAAATCATCCTCTACGTTCAAAATTTCTATTAAATAAAGTGAAATGAAATTTCTATACCTTTATATACCTTACGCAAGTAGAACTTGAAGAAATGATGTCATAAGTCCATAATTTTCATACGGCACTCATTTTGATGCCATAATATTTCATTTGTTTATTTAAATGCCAAAATTCTCACTAGGGTAACGGTAGTGATTTTCTTTGCTAAAAAATCCTATATGGTATTAAAACATATGGTACTTGAAGTGTTCAAAAGTTTTGACATTTGTGATGAATGTTTTTTTAATAATAATGCCACTCTAGAGATCACTTGATAAGTTATGACAACAAAGTAAGCATTGTACGAAAATTTTAGCACTTTTGATGTCCTTTTTTTATTTGGAAACTATGTGCCTTTTTTGTTGAAATAGATAATTATCATGAAAAGAAGTAATTGTTGGACATGAAAAAGGTGATTGTTAGATATGAAAAGAAATTTTTATTGATATGAAGAAAAGTGATGGTTGATCATGAAAAGTGAGGATAAGTTACTTATTCCCAAGTAATATCTTGATTGGTTATCTGTAAATATGGCCAAACACAACTATCAAAGAGCAATAACTCTTCTTCACAACATCCTTTCTTCTTTTCTTTTCAAACACACAACACATTCAAAGTGAAATTCCAAACGATAAATTGAGTAATTACTGAACTCATTTCTCTATAACTTTGGTGTATATTCTGGAGGTATATTTGTTATTAACTCGACAACAATAATAGTAGGGGCAAACGGTACCTTTGATCATCCAATCAAAGAACTATAAACTAATGTTCTATCTTCACAGCGATCAAATCTGTCCAATATTTTTAATATGTCTTCTCGTACAAAGCATGGCACGTTTATTAGCTAGAAACGTGCATAGACATGCCATGTGTATCCGCTAAAAAATTGATTTCATTAGTGTCAATTTCCAAATCACTAACAGAAAGTCAACGACTTAATAAGATTAGCAAAATAATGGATTCGGTGGCTAATTAAAAAGCACGACTAGTGAATGATTTCCCCAGCGTCTGTTGCTTCTGTCTCTAAACATGTATTCTTTTCGCCTATAAATTCTTTCTTGTAGGATCGTTTCTCCCGACAGTTTTAGATTGAAAGCGAGATGGCCAAGCTAGTTTTAACGGCAATGGTGGCGGTGGCTCTTGCTCTGGTGGCTATCCCCGCAACCCTTGCCTGTGCCAAGGCAGATGATCCCAAGAAGGTGGATGCGTGGTTCACTAGGCTTAGCCACACGAAGCGCAAGACCACACACCTCCACTTTTATTTGCGATGAATACACTAGAAATGTCAAAAGTTATGTACGACGCTTAATTTAGTGCCAAATTTTTTTTTCGAATCATTTAAGTGTCACTTTTTTTTAAAACGATCATTTAAGTGCCAATTCCATTTGGGGTCACCGGAAATTTGACGTGACTATATTTTATTAATTTCTTAGTCCTACGTGGCTCATCAACGTGTCTAGTCAACATATAATCCATAAACAATGTTGTCCAAAAGTTATAAATAGTTATCATTTGAGTGCTAAATTTTATTTAAAGTGTTCATTTCAGTGCTAATTGTTGTTAAAAAGTGATCACTTCGGTGTCAAACATGTCATGCGAAAATGCCATGTGAACTGGAGTTTTTTAAAAAAATTGCCAAGTCATATTAAAATTTTAATTATAAATGACACGTAATTAATTTGACTGAAATTTCTCACCGTTAACACTTAAATGATTGTTTTTTCTCCGATTTAGTACTAAAATAAGTTAGTAAAAACCTTAGACACTAAAGTGAACGCCGTACATAATTTTTTGTACTTTTAGTATACTTATCCCCTTCTACTTCCACGACACAATCTTGGACAAGAGCCCCAATGCAATGTGTGTCGTTGAGGCTGTGATGACCAAGAAGTCCCGGATACTGTTCAGGGCAATTAACATCATCGACGACCCATTGACCAAGGGTCCCGAGCCAAAGTCCCCCCTCATGGGCTAGGCTCAGGGGTTCTATGGCTTAGTTGGGCTCGAGTCAGTGGCCCTGCTCATGGACATGAAAGTTGTATTCACGAGTCGATAGTACAACGAGTCCATAGTACAACGGCAGCACTCTAAGCATATTAGGTCGCGACCCAATGCTCAATACCTATCAGGAGAAAATATTAGATGGTTCTGAAGCGCTGAGTCATCATACGCCCTGACCAATGAGAAAGTGATGTGTGGCTCCACATGGGGCGGCCCGACCAATGAGAAAGTGACGCGTGGCTCCACGTGTGCACGAGTGGCCCACTGATTTTTCTGCACAAAATATATTATTTTCCCTTTTCTATTTAAAAATTTACAGTCATTGATAGACTTGTTGCTGCCTTTTTCTCTCTCCTCTCTTTTGGAGTAGGCCTGTAGGCATTAATGGCACTTTCTCTCTCCTCCTTACTAAAGAACGAATGCCCCCATGCTACAGCTTCCCTTCCCTCCTTTCTTCCTTCTCAATTCAAAATTTTGGGTGAGAATTCGCTCTCTACGTTGCGTTGCTTCTCCGGCGTACTCCGAGGTTGGGTCATCTCAGCTCTCTGGCTCAAAGCACGTTTCTCCTCCGCCTTGCTCCGACGCTGGCTCATCTTCGCTCTCTGCCCCAAAGCTCGTTGCTTCTTCGGCCTGTGTCATTGTGTTCCTTCTTCACCCTGCTTCGGTGTGGTTTCCCAGCGCAAGACCGCGAGGAATGTTTTTGCTGTAAGTCACAGACTCCAAGCGATAAGAAGTTCCAGCTCTCTCCGATTCGGCTTCGGATATGCTATGTTCATGGCTCATAACAGTGAGTTGAATCGGCGAATGCTTGCTGCGACCAGCTGCACAAGCTGCTGGTGAAGGAGATGGAGGGGAGGACCGGCATGTGTAGTGATGGAGGTGGAGAGAGCGAGTGGAGGAAGGTGATGGAGGCGTCGTGCGGAAAGATGGACGAGGAGGTTGGAGGGAAAGGGGTGTACGCGTCGATGAGGACGGCGAGGTCGACGGCGATGGTGGCGGTGGTGGGGAAGGAGGAGGTTGTGCGGTGAACTGCAGGGATTCGCAAGCGGTGTTGTGTCGTGGTGACGTGGCCGTGCCCTTGCCTGTTGATCCCAAGGTGAGCTCTCGCTTCGCGTTTGTTCGTAGTTGTGTAGCAGAAGTTTTAGGTGGAGTCTGGCCCTTTCTTTTGTATGTGTTCCATCATGGTGGTGTCTGTATCTGATAGCGGCGTTTACTTGCTATAGGAGACTGTTATTTGAAGCCATATGTGATAGCGAAGTCAGAGGTCACGGTAAGCAAGAGAACAGAGTTGGACGACTTCCTTGTGATAGCAAGCCATGGGTTATGGGATGCACTCTCTAATGAGGTTGCTTGCCAGGTCGTGAGGAGACACCTCGATAGACATATAAAGAGGAGGTTCCCTAAGGAGCTGAGAGGAAGTAACGCCGTCAAGTCGGCTGCGGTGCTAGCCAAACTAGCCATGGCTCGAGGTAGCTAGGACAATATCAGCGTGATTGTGGTCAAGCTGAAGAAACCAAACTCGAAGAGTCCTTAAAAGTTCTCCTGGCACCATGTAAACTAGTAAAATGTAAATAGGTACCCTGCAGTTGAGAACGTTTCTTTATGGCCAGTGTTGGGCTAATCAATGTTCATCTTGTACAATCTATTGTATTGACTTCAAGTTGGTATTAAAATGCCAGATCCTTCATGTAATTGCTTTGTGGTGTTTATCATTTATAATTCAAATGAACTTTTATCCCAAGATTGACAACTACGACATCAACATTGTGTTGGAGACTACTTGCTGAATCTCTACTTGTGACAGATACTATCTCTATATCCATCTATTAGGTGGAGTCCAATTGAGCTCACTATTTTGCGGCGATATGCCAGACTTGTTCAATTGGTGAACTTGAGAATGTCGAGTTTGGGGTACAGGCAGTTCCCAACTAGAAAAGATTTTGAAAATGGATTGTATAGACCCAACCTTACTTTCTGGTATACAAATCCCCTGCGTGCATAATGAAAAGAGAAATTAAAGCGGAGTGCAAGAAATTCATGAACAAAGTCAACATGGGAAGAGCTCTCTCCAAATGAGAAAAAGTAAACTTTAATACATTAAATTCTTTAAAAACCGATTAGAAACAACTGTTTTACATAAGGCTATATCCTAACAAAAACAGAAATTGTTGCAAAGTTTTTTAACAACACAATCACAAGAAGGAAAAGTTCAAGAAATAAAAAAGACTCCGTGAACTATAAGAAAGCCTATTCTTTTCTCACTTCTCAGCAAACCATTCTTTGTTGTGGCACATCTCAGACTCTCTCTTTTAACTGGCGAAGTAGAGGGGAAAGAGGATGAGCACTCGTTTATAATGTCTCTTCACTCCTTTTGTCCTCCGATCCTTGCCCTTATTCTGTTGGAAGCAGGTTCCGACATCATGAAGCGAAGACGAAAATTTTCAAAGAGAAAGAAAGCAAGAACTTTCCGAGGCCGTATCCGACGGGTATGGCTACACAATCCCTTACATCCCCAAAACCCAAAAAAAATGTGCAACTACTTCTGAAGTTGGAGTATCTTCCTATACCAAAGTGTAGCTTGAGATGGAAATGTCTGCTTGAGGCAAAGTGCGGATTGTTGGATGCAAATTATAAAATTCCAAGATCTCCATAACCAGAACAAGAACATGCATAATTGAGAAGAAAGATTAACGCACCTGTTTTGGGATCCATCGTTTTTGAAGCGAAAGTGAAAACACGATGTTCCACGCGCAAGTCCTTCTTCTCTATTGCCCTCCGTATCACTAGCTCAAGAGGCAGCCCCCTCACGTTTAGCGTTAGGTAAACGCTCATTAGGTGAGGATACATGCGAGAATTATTGTTAGAGGAGAGACTTGAGCACTATTTACAGAGTTTCCAGCCAGGCCCATTCATTATGGGCCAGGCTCAACTCGGCCCACACTAGCCAATCCCATATTAGACTAATTAAGAAACCTTCTATCTCACCTTAGACCAATTCCTATAAAACGGTAAACGTTAAATGGTAAATTACAATATCAATTAATGTAATCCACATTAAGAAAACTCTTACATTCTCCCACTTGAACTATATTAATTGAAATCGTACTGTATGTGTGTACATTAGTCTAGAGATAATTCTTAATAGTCAATCATATCCCATAAAATCTCAAACACCGAATCATGGCGGTAACTGTATACACACAGAGCCTTCCATGGTCACGAATGTTCTCAACTCTATTGATATGGATTCAATATGATAGTGTGTCAAATGGACAACATCTCTCATAGAGAGATCCCATTTGTCAGTCACCATTCTCTTACCTTAAGCGTCACAAAAACTTATGCCACTAGAGAATGTACATTCTCTTACCTTAAGGGTCACAAAAAACTTGTGCCACTAGAGAATGTCTTTATGGTTCCATGAACCCACATGTGTCTTGTCCTTACGGTTAACCATTCTTTATGTATAACAAGACATATGGACAAAGCTAATAACCATATGCCCCTAGCCTTCACTCAAGGTTTATACAATACCTTGAGACTTTATCAATATGTATTCAATATAATAACAACACATTAAAAAATACTTTATTGAATGCAAAAGTTGATACATATCAAACCGTTACAAAATGTAACGAACACAGATGAAACATTTATCAGAGTAAAGCCAAAATAGCTACCACTAAACAACAGCATCTCATGATGCTCTTAGGCCCATGCTAATGACACGTCGCTTAAAATACACATGGGCGTAGACCTTTAGTTAGTGGATCTACGACCATATCATCTATGGAAATATGTTATATTAAAATGTCACCTTTCTATACCGTTTCTTTATGGTCAAAAAAATTGACCGCCATATATATAGACCCATTGAGACCTCTATTGTTAATAAATACTACAAATTTATTGTCTCAAAACAACCGTATGGGTCAATCCATAAAATTAAAAATGGTCAACTCTCTAATGAGATTCCGGAGCCTAGTAGCCCAAGTAACAGTCTAAAAGAATGTTACAAACTATGCTTACATAGAACTTTATTTACTGCATTTCCTGCTAACATAAATATATATTATGTTATTGATCTCATGTCATCATAACAGCCAGCAAAATTTACTTCTAAATACCCTACTAGCTGCAAGAATTGAACATGTTTGTAAAACAACATATAATCTCTTGTCCTCTTTAAGTACCTTAAAACTTTCTTAGCAGCAACCCAGTGATCACATCTTGGATTTGATCAATATCTGCCTAGAAATCCCGTCACAAAGACGATATTTAGTCTAGTGCAAATTCGAGCATACATTATACTTTTAAGTGCACTGACACAAAGTACACCCTTTAACTAGATTTTCTCAATATCTAAATAAAGACAATGTGATAGATTCAATCCATCACCCTTAACAACATGAGCAATTCCTAGCTTGCAATGATGTATATTGAATATTTCCAAAATACGATCAACAAACGTCCTCCGAGAAAATCTAATATAAGAATGACAAAAACAATCCTTACGGGATAAAAGATGCCTCAAGGTCATTACTTGTAAACAAAATATCATGTACATAGTGTATGAGAAAAATAAATTTCCTCCCACTGACCTTGCAGTATATTGAATTACTTTATTCTCAATTGAACAAAATAACAACACTATGAAACTTTAATAATATTATTTGGAAACTTCCTTAAGACCATGAATTAAGACTTTTCAGTCTACACACAAGTTTACTTGAATTTGCTGCAAAATTCTCCAGTTGCACTTATATAGATTTTGTATCTCTTTGACGTAACTCCGTATAAAAAATAAACTATCAATGCCACGTTCACTCTGAAAGAATCTATAAAGAAATAATTATTTCTTCACTAACTATCCACCCCTCTTTCAGAGTGAAAATATTATTATCTTTTTTTATGGCATCTAATCACATACTTAATTAAGAACAAGAAACGACATTTATATAAGTTGCTAAAACAACCATGTAATGGATATTGTAATCATGCTATCACAAATAGACTATATAGTCTGATGGTATAACTGATCGTCTTTCCCTAACAAATCTCCTTAATAAAGTTGCGACCACTTCATTTTGCACTTGAGAGGTTTAAGAAATTTCATTATAAACTATGGGTGGGTTTGGGAACCATTTTTGGGGAAAGTCCTTAGAGAAATGCAAATACCTTTGAGCTAAAGGTGTTTTTCAAAATGCAAATGTGCTTGGTAAATTGTACTTTGAAAGCTCTTTGTAAAGTATTTTGAGCAAAATGGCGTTTGGGTAATTACATTTACAAAGTAGCTTTGTGGTAAAAAAAAATTGTTAAAAGAAAAATAAAAAGAATTTGACCAGCAAGGGCAGCAGCCGCCGGCGACCTCCGAGACGCACGACGCCGTCGCGACCTCCGGCGACCCCGAATCTGGGGCGGCGAGGTCGCGCGACGCCGCCTCGACCTCCGGCGACCCCGGACTGGGGCGGTCGCTGACGACGACCGACTGCGAGTCAGATCCGTCGGGGTCGAAGGACGCGGGCCGCGGGCGACATTCCCGATCGGGGGCGGCGTGGTCCGGAATCCGGTCGCGGCGGCACCCGGCACAGCGCACCGACGACCTGCCTGATAGTCGGGCGGGAGGACGATTTGATTCACGGCCCAGCGCCGGAAATGCGCTGAGCGGTCCCAGATCCAGCGCGCGAGGTCGCGGTCCCAGATCGGGGGCGGCGGCGTCGCGCGAAGAAGAAGCTCGCAGAAGAAGACCGTCTGCAGCACCCGCGACCCAGGCGTCGTCAGTCGTGCCACCTCCGGCGTCGGTCACGCGCCACCCTCGACGGTTGCCAGCGTCCCTCTAGCAGTCGCCGGCCCCCACACCGTCAGCCAACCGAACCCCCCCGAAGAAGATGAACAGTGTCGCGTACAAGGGCAAGAACCGGAAAAACAAAAAATTCATGAGGACAATTTCGGAAAAAAAAAATGTAAACAGTGCCCGTGGGCATGCCGAAAAAGCCGAAAGCCCCAAGGCAGGTCTTCACCTGCCTTGGGCTTTCGGCTTCACAAAGCCTAGCATTTGCGAAATGGGGGGCAAATTTTTTTGCCAAACGGGCTGGCATTTGCCCAAGTATCTTTAGCCCTCTAAAGGGCTTTGGGAAGTTGTTCCCAAACGGAGCCTATATCAAGAATAGTGCCTTGAACCTCAACAAGTTTAGTCTATAGTACAGGAGATTCTATAATTATCTGTATAGGTAAAGACAAAAACACAGTAACCCCCATAATACTATTATCTTTAATAGTCTGAGAGCAGCTATCCTCTACAATTACGTCGATTTTAAGAAACTTTAGAGTATGTGATTCCATAATTCTTGTACCTTCTTTAGGGTCATAAAATCAATACCCCTTTAACAATTTAGATAAGATACAAAATAATTTCGAGTTGATTTGAATTGCAACACACTTAAAATTGGATTAGATAATCTCACTTCTGCATGACACCCCTAAATTTAATATGATTCAAGTAATCTATGCCCAGTCTATAACTCAAAAGAAGTTTATGAAACAACTTTGATAAGGACACCTTTTGTATGTGAAAAAAAAATTGCATTCATAATATCAGCCCGCAGAAGACCAGATAAATTAATCTTACTAATCATACTCATCACCATGTTCATTATGGTGCTTCATGCCTTTTATCCAAATCTTCTTGTCAGGATTTTCAGGCATAGTAATTAAATTACCACCCCATAATTTGCCAAGTATTTGACAAATGACCCTTTAAGCAATTCAGTATTGTCATACTTGCCAAAATACTTATCGCTACTATTAGGCCTGACAACCTTCAAGACTAATTTTAACCAGTTTATTCTTTATCTCGGCCATTTTCCTTAAATAGAAAACTTTTGGAAACAACCTTTTAACTATATACGAGATGTATATGTCATCAGGACTTAAACACAATCTTTGCAGATTTGTCCTAATTTCAATATCAGACAAGACATAATTTCAAGCAACTAAGGCTTCTATCATCCTATAGTAGTGCAGTCCGCAGGCAAACCTCTTTTCAAATGTTCCAGAATGGAACGCTTCATGGACAGTAAGCAAATTCTATTGCATTCTCAAGTAACAAATCATATGTCCATAACTTAAAATTTGAAACAGTAAAAACCTCAATAACAGTGGAGTTATTAATTACAGAAAAAGGTGACTAAAATAACAAGCAATATACATAATTAGTATCATGTAAGCACTGTGTAACTTGACGTACAAGTACACATCTAGAGAGTTACATGCAAAATCATATAATCACCTTTGGGTAGAATACATGACATGCAATTGTACACTCCCCACATGATAGCGGTTATGAGAATTTATTCCAATCTTCGTGAATTCATCACCTTTGGGCATATGAACCACTAGGATCAATCACTCCTCCACCATACCATCGTGTATCCCTCCATAAACTAATACACAATCACCTCATTTGGGATTATAACTACACATTAGACCAGGAGACATCCCAATCAATATACGAGACTGAAATTTCTCAAATCCAATCAAGTGTGCCACTCTGGCAGTCACTACTCAATTGAATCCTTGAAATTCTCTCATACCAGGGATATAAACTTTACTTCTCACATACACCATATACATGTGATTTTGACTTTAGTGATAGGGTTAGTAAATCACCAAAATCACATATCATGCTAATTACATTGTTTTATTCATTAATAAAAATTAATCAAACATATATATATGGGAAAAAGCCTCCAAAAACCCAAAACTTTGCCCAAAGTGACAAATTTACCCCAAACTTTTTTTTTGTGACATGAAAAACCCTGAAGTTTGCTAACCGTGACACATTTACCCCAAACTTTTATTTGTGACACAAAAAACCCTGAACTTTTATTTGTGTGACACATTTACCCCAAATCATAGGGGCATTTTGGTCTTTTTACTTTTCTTTTTTTAACTTTTTTTATTTGTTTTTTCTTCCCTCCGCCGGCATCCGGCAAGGGCGGCCCTTGCCGGCGTCAGGCGAGGGCTCCGCCATGGCCGATGGAGGGAAGAGAGAAGAAAAAAAAATTAAAAAAATTAAAAATAAAAAAACAGAAAAAATAAGGCGAAAATGCCCTTAATGGGGTAGATGTGTCATAATTTGTAAAGTTTGGGGTTTTTCATGTCACAAAAAAAAGTTTGGGGTAAATTTGTCACTTCGGGCAAAGTTTGGGGTTTTTGGTGGCTTTTTCCCTATATATATATAAATGATCTGAAAGATAGACTCCAATGAGATCACGAAACATAGTAACACAAGAAACTTCTCATAACATAGAAGAAAACATCTCTTGTGCACCCCGATTACAGATTACTAGAATCAACATAAAAAGAATGCTAATCTAGAGGATCTTTCATAAGTTAACATCAATAGCAATACAGGATACCCCAGATCGACAAACCTGATAGCTAATACACTATTGCTCATGAGTTTCATAAGGCAAAACATGACTCCAAGGCCAACAGCTAATATATTAGCCAATCTTTTTTTTTAAGTAACAAAATTATCATTGTTATCAACCAGTGGCCTATTAATTGAGTCAAACCAGAGAACCATTAACAAAAAAGGTTCAACTTAATAGACATTAACCAGTGACCAGATGATTTTAGGAACATCATCTAATAATTTAACTGACATGCATTACCCACATTCAACATATGTGTTAAGTAACATAATCAATATGGTCACAAGTTCTTAAGATGTCCATCATAAAAGGTTATCACAAAGAAACAAAAAATGCATCAAGATGCAGGTAAATGAGTATACATGAGCAATATAAGTTTCATAATCTTTTAGTGTTTCTCATCACCTCAAGACATAGCTCAATTACTATCCCATAATGGTTGTATCTCATTAAGCCAACTTCAGTTCACAATAAAGTTTATGTGATAGCATAATAGTAACACAACACTTGTATTTCGAAAATCACAGAAAAATACAAGAAAAATACGCGAAAATACACTAAAAATACGCGTATTTAGGGCTTTGTATGTATTTTCACATCCATAAACTCATCAAACATATAAAATAAACATACCACAACATAGAGGATGAAACGAGTTCAACACCGTCGACCACGCCTGAATCGGAGCCTCCACGCGCTCGCATGCGCCTCCTGAGTGCACGGCGCGTGGAGCCCACGCGCGGGCGATCTTGACCGGTCAAAATCAGTCCGACCGGCAGCAGTCCGACCGGTTCCCGGCTTGATCGTCCGGTCTAGCTGCCTGGTCCGACCGGTTGACCAGTCCAGTCAAAGTTGACCGGGTCGGGTCGGGTCAACGGGTCGAGCGGGTCAAGTCACTGACATCAGCCTCCGCGCGTGGGGCACGTCTCCGACGCCCCAACGGCGCATGGCCACGCGTGGGGGCGCGTGCGGCCTCCCCCGGCGACGCGCCGCCCACGGATCTTCTCGTCTCGTCGAGCCTAGTTTAAATTTGTGATTTAATTTTATTTTTATTGAACAAAAAATCTCGAAAATCACAAATTAGGGCAAAAAACTTATGCGTTCGAGTTCTTAGGGTTATGGAAGCTCTGATACCACATGTTGGATGCAAATTACGCAATCCCAAGATCTCCATAACCAGAACAAGCACATGCATAATTGAGAAGAAAGATTAACGCACCTATTTTGGGATCCATCGTTCTTGAAGCGGAAGTGGAAACACGATGTTCCACGCGCAAGTCCTTCTTCTCTATTGCCCTTCGTATCACTGGCTCAATGAGGCAGCCTCCTCACGTTTAGCGTTAGGTAAACGCTCATTAGGTGAGGATACATGTGAGAATTAGGGTTAGAGGAGAGACTTGAGCATTATTTATAGAGTTTCCAGCCAGACCCCCTCATTACGGGCCAGGCTCAACTCGACCCACACTAGCTAGTCCCATATTAGACTAATTAATAAACTTTCTATCTCACCTTAGACCAATCCCCGTAAAACGGTAAACGTTAAACAGTAAATTACAATATCAATAAATATAATCCACATTAAAAAAACTCTTACACGGATGTGCACAAAACCAAAGGACACAGATCACCGCCACCTCCTCCTTCCCCACCACCGCCACCATCGCCGTCGACCTTGCCGTCCTCATTGACACTTCCACCCCCTTCCCTTCAACCTCCTCGTCCATCTTTCCGCACGACGCCTCCATCACCTTCCTCCACTCGCTCTCTCCACCTCCATCACTGCACATGCCGGTCCTCCCCTCCATCTCCTTCACCAGCAGCTTGTGCAGCCGGTCGCAGCAAGCATTCCCCGAATCAAGTCACTGTTATGAGCCACGAACATAGCAGATCCGAAGTCAAATCGGAGAGAGCTGGAACTTCTTATCGCTTGGAGTTTGTGACTTACAATAAAAACATTCCTCGCCATCTTGCGTTGGGAAACCACACCAGAGCAAGGCGGAGAAGGAACACAACGACACAGGCCGAAGAAGCAACGAGCTTTGGGGTAGAGAGCAAAGATGACCAGCGCCGAAGCAAGGCGGAGGAGAAACGTGCTTTGAGCCAGAGAGCAGAGATGACCTAGCCTCAGAGTACGCCGGAGAAGTAACGCAACATAGAGAGCGAACTCACCCAAAATTTTGAATTGAGAAGGAAAGAAAGGAGGGAAGGGAAGCTGTAGCATGGGGGCATTCGTTCTTTAGTAATGAGGAGAGAGAAAGTGCCATTAATGCCTACAGGCCTACTCCAAAAGAGAGGAGAGAGAAAAAGGCAGCAATAGGTCTATCAATGACTGTAAATTTTTAAATAGAAAAGGAAAAATAATATATTGAAAAAATTCCAAAAAATGACCTGAAGTGCCCTTTTTGCCTCAAATAAAGACTCGAAGTGGATCTTGTTTTAAATAAGGACCTAAAGTACCATCACTTTCTCAAATAAAGGCATAGAGTGAATGTTGTTTCAAATGATGATATGAAGTGATTATATTTGTTTCAGATAAGGGCCTAAAGTGGCTATATTCATTTCAAATAAGGATTTGACTTTCCAGCAGTCAAGGATATTATCGTCATTTGCCATTTTTCCCACTTTTTTTTTTCTTCCTCTTTGCTAGTGGTCGGCCAGCCACCAACGATGCCCATAGAGGATTGGGCAAGGGTTGCCCACGCTGGCCATAAGCGAGGGATGGCTTCGCCTGGGCAAGGCGACCCTCACCCAGAGGCCATCCGCTAGGCCAATCCTCCCCAGATCTGGCGAGGGTGGCCTCGTCAGCCCTTACTAGTGGTTGGTGAGGTAGCCCAGCCCTCGCTAGCCGCGGGTGATGCTACCCTTGCTAGATTTGGTGAGGGTCGGCCTTACAGATGGCCCTTGGGCAAGGGTCGCCATGCCCAAGTGAAGTCATCCCTCACCTGTGACCGGCGTGGGTGGCCCTCGCCAACGAGGGTGACCCTCGCCTAGCCATTCGCCCAACCATCTATGGTGGTCGATCGGCCACCAGCAAAGAGGAAGAAGAAGAGCAAAAAAAAAAAAAGGAAAGGAAAGAAAATATGGGAAAATGCCAAACAACGAAAATACCCATGATTGGTCGGAAAATATAGCCGGCTAAAGTGGCAAGATCAGGTTCTTATTTGAAACAACTAAAGCCACTTTAGGATCTTATTCGAAGTAAAGTCTACTTCGGGCTATTATTTGAGAAAATAATGGCACTTCGAGTCCGTTTTTTAAAATTTTCTCTAATATATTTTGTGCAGAAAAACCAGTGGGGCCACTCATGCACACGTGGAGCCACGCGTCACTTTCTCATTGGTCGGGGTGCACGTTGACTTGGCACTCCGAGACCATCTAATATTTTCTCGACCTATCGGGAGTTGCCCATCGTTTGTGGGACCAGCGTTTTCCAGTTGGCAAGCGGAAGGGCGAACACGTGCTTTCTCAACCTCACCACCGGTGATGCGATGGTTGAATATAATGTAATAGCTATGCATTACTAGACACTTTGGACATTGTTATGGTCCACTTCTTCTTTCATTTTGACCTTTGGTTCTTCGCGGGCCAAAGGTTATGGCTTAAATATATGGTAGTATTTTGTGTGTGGATGAGGTGATGTCCTTTATTTGGTAATGCTCTCTATGTCTTTTCCATTTTCATTGATTTGTGGTGGAGATTGAAATTGGACGTTATGGAATCTTTTTGTGAGGCTTTAGGTGATCTAAAGTGGACTTGGTTTATCACCAGGAGAAAGTAGGTGATCTGCATGTTTTGCCATCTTGAAAAATAGAACTTGCTGAGTATGTCAATGATATTACCCACCTAGTAATTCTGAAATTTGAATTCATCGACATGAAAATTAACTTTTTGTTTTGGGAATCTCGTATTATAGGAAACCCAAGATTACTTACGGATTTGGTTTTTTCATATGAAAACTGTCTTACGGGAAGCCAAAAATAGCTAAACACAATCAACCCCCTTAACAATAATATCCAGTGCCATATGTCTCTTCAACTTAAGAATTAGAATAGGTGCATTCAAGATTATAGAAACTAACACAAATAATTCCTAAACTTTGTGTCAACGAGCAAATTCATCCTTAAACTTCTTATTCATTCAATTAAGTGCTTAAACTATCCCTGAATGTTTAATTTAATTTCTTAACTTTTCATAAAAAAATCAAAAGTTTTCATTATTACATCATTACTCAGATTTTAAAATATCTTTCAATCTCAATCTATTCCCTAAGTTAAAAAAAAATATATGGCTTTTTTATTACTTTTTTTTTACCGTCTTGGTTTTTATAGATATTACGATAGCGGCATTTATGTGTACTTTAGCTTATGATATAATAAAAGTAGAACCTCCTTTAAAATTGTATCGAATTGACATGTCATCCTACTATAATTTCCCAATTTACAGATTTAAGTTAATTTAGTTAAGAAAATACGAAACACAAAAACTCAAAAATTTTATCTATCTAAAATTTAGGAACAAGATTTAAATTTTAAATATAAATAAATATTCTTATGAAGAATCATTTTTTAAAAAAAAATAAAAGGAATATGAATCCGATATAACTTGAAATGAGGTTATATTTCTACTTTAATAGAGATCATAAGTTAAAATATACTTAGATGGAATTATAGCAATATTTATAAGACCCAACAGGTAAGAAGGAAATAAAAATATAGCATATCTATTGTTGATTTAGAAAATGGATTGGAATGAAAAGATACTATAAAATTTGGGTAATAGTATAATTGTAAGAACCTATAATTAGTACCAAAGACTGATTTTACTTTGTTCTAGAAAGTTGAGGGATTATATTGAACAAATTGAAAATTTAAGGACCATATCGAACATTTAGGAATAGTTCAAGGACAAAATTGAACGAATTAAAATTCCAATGATAGACATTATTTAATAGACCAAAGTTTAAGGATTATTTGTATCATTTTTCCACTCATTACAAGTCAATATAAAAGTTTAAACTAATAGGTGGAGGAATCTATTTTCACATATGTATTTATAATTACAACTTGTACAAGTCCAACATAAAAGTTTAAACTAATAGGTGGATGAATTTGTTTTTCATATCTATAATTATAAATACAACTTGTTACACCGCATTTGTAGTGGGGTTGAATTCAATCGCCGAATCATTGTCATTCGATTAGGCATGTGTCACGGTCCGTGAATCCTCCCGTACTCGTGACCTTGTGGGTGGAGCTCGGGGTTATCGAGTGAAGAGTGAGGAAGTAGAGGGGACAAACACAACTGGTTCATGGGAGTGGCGTTAGGACAGTTGGTGCTAGGAGTTCTAGGATAGAAGGATTATATCACTTAGGAGCTCTGAAGACGGGGTAGGCCTCCCGTGCACAAACTGGTCGGGAGCTGATGCCGCTCTCCTGACGAGGCCAAGGCAGGCCGAAACCAGTTGTTGAACCTAAATGGATCTGCTGTCTCACTCGATGGATTAGACGCCCGAGTGAAGCTGGGCGTGGTTAGATCTCGTACAAATGAGTATTCACCGTACTGATCGTTGGGATAATTATAGAAAGAATGCAGGCCTGGTGAATTCCGCTCACCAGGCGCCTCACGGGTCGTTCCTAGGCCAAGGAAACTCTCGGCCCGTGACAAGTGGTATCAGAGCAAAGATCCCTTCAGTAGGTGGGTGATTCGGGGAAAAGCTTGTGGTCTTCTCGGTCCTATGAGGGCGGAGAGTGATCGCCGGGGCCAAGGGGGCTCGGACAACGTGCGGCTCTCGTCTAGCTTTTGGGATGGCAATGGGGGCATAGGACGGAACCGAATTGCTCACTGAATGGGGATACGTTCCTAGATTAGTGGGTGAATCTTAAGAAGAGGTCTGCGATCACGTTTCCACCAAGGAGACCCTCTGTTGGCTTGTTGAGATCAGGAGGAGCTTAGTAGGCGGAAGAAGGTGCTGCCATAGGAGTGCAGTTGGCCAGGGGGCCACACTTGTCGGGAAGCACAAGTGACTGGAGTTTCGTGAACAGCTTTGATCAGGGGAAGCAAGCAACGGAGGGGTGAGTCTGTTCTGTTGGGCGAAGCGACGGAACAGCCCGCAATGAGGGCGTTGCGGAAATGAGTGGGGGAGAATGTCACGGTCCATGAATCCTCCCGTACTCGTGACCTTGTGGGTGGAGCTCGGGGTTATCGAGTGAAGAGTGAGGAAGTAGAGGGGACAAACACAACTGGTCCGTGGGAGTAGCGTCAGGACGGTTGGTGCTAAAAGTTCTAGGATAGAAGGATTATATAACTTAGGAGCTCTGAAGACGGGGTAGGCCTCCCGTGCACAAACTGGTCGGGAGCTGATGCCGCTCTCCTGACGAGGCCAAGGCAAGCCGAAACTAGTTGTTGAACCTAAATGGATCTGCTGTCTCACTCGATGGATTAGACGCCCGAGTGAAGCTGGGCATGGTTAGATCTCGTACGAATGAGTATTCACCGTACTGATTGTTGGGATAATTATAGAAGGAAGGCTGGCCTGGTGAATTCCGCTCACCAGGCGCCTCACGGGTCGTTCCCAGGCCAAGGAAACTCTCGGCCCGTGACACATGTCTCATCGAGTACTAGCAACTATAATTCGTGGAGTGCACATGTTCTGGATCCGTGAGTAAAATTTCTCATCTTGGTCAAAAGCTCCTTTACTATCTAGGCCCAAAAGATGTACCCTAATATTTCCGACTCTTTTAGTAAAAAGTTTAAGAGATGATCCGTGAACATCACAGCCAAAAGAAAGCAAACAGAAAAGTGTCGGAGTTTCCAAGATGTAAATCCGTATTCTGTCAACTGCTAAGGTTGTCTTTTTAGATCGTGACATAAGACCAAGTGCTAAGGTTGTCTTTTGTTGCCTTTCTGCTTCACAATAATTCCTTCTTTTTCCCTTATGTGGTCTAAGCCCAAATTGGATTTAATATCCAGGCTCATAAAGAATTTTTCGCTTTCCAAATTCTTAATTACAGATATCACAAGGAGAGTTACTATATTAGGAACTACAATGTCATTTTTGCTCGATTTATTTAATTAAAAAATTTCATTCATTTGTCATAATCAAACATGAGAGGAGTATAGAAAGCTTTCAAACAAAGCAAATTCCAAAAAAGCTACAAAAAAAATAAAAAATAAACATAGAAATCAAAATAGCATAATTGTAGTTATAAGCACGCTCTCAATCACAAAAGATCTCTCTCATAATATCAAAAAAAAAAAAAAATCAGCGGCCAATCATCGGAACCATCATGCCGCTCAATTGCTTAATAAGAAATTTAAATACATTCTTTAGCAGAATCGTTAACAAAATCCGAACATATTACGCCTTGTTAGAAACTTGTCTCTAGGACATGAGAGACTTTCAAGACACGGAGCTTCCAATCGATTAGTATCAATTTCATGGTCGTCCAAGATCCGGATATATTCTTGAGAGGCGTGTTCTTCTCAGTTGCTTCAAATCCCGACCAACTTATAGGAAAGCCAGAGATAGCTTAATCCAAATAAAAAGATTTGAAATGATAACAGCTAATCACCTACCCCGGAATCAGAGGGTAATATTCCATCAATCGCGCAAGCAGGGTGGTCCACCGCAATCATGTTCCAAACCAAATTGTCCAATACCCGCAACTAATCATGAATAATTTCCCTCTTCGAGCGCTTAATTATAAGATTTATCCCAGGCAGTAGCTTCCACGAGGTGAGTCTATGTCTAACTCCATAGATTAATTGATTCCTGCATCGGCATTACCTGGTGCATAGAATCAATCTGTAGTTAAGACAAACGTAATACCAAGGAACAAGAAACAGTATCCAAGGCCGCAAGGAAGGAGAGCTTCAGAAGTCAAACTTCACTGTTCATCTTCTTCTTTGTATCAAGCATGGGTTCTGAGATCTCAAAGCAGATTCAGAGAAGGAAAGATGTGTTGCGAGAGGCGAAAGTCCTGAGGGATCTCAGCAAGACCTGCGGGATGCAGTTCCCCGGCTGTGACTACTGCTGTTCGGATAGGAAGAACTGGATGAACGGCCTCGATCCCGGAAAGATCCCACTTTTCAAGATTGTCTGGCCAGGAACTCATGATTCGGGTACGAACAAGATTGGAATCCGGTTCGTGTCTCGTCCTTTCGCCCAATGCCAATTGCTAAGTATCTATGATCAGCTCGTGGGAGGCACTCGGGTATTTGATATTCGAGTCCAGGAGGATCGCCAAGTATGCCACGGGATTTTAGCAACTTATAGTGTAGATGTCATCCTGAACGACGTCAAGAAGTTTTTAGGTGAGACGAAGTCCGAGATTATAATTCTAGAAGTCAGAACCGAATTTGGTCATCAGGACCCGCCTGAGTTTGATAAGTACTTGGTGGATCAACTTGGGGAGTACCTGATCGGCCAGGATGATAGTGTTTTTGGTAAGACGATTGCGGATTTGTTGCCGAAGAGAGTGATTTGTGTCTGGAAACCTAGGAATTCACCCAAACCACAGGCGGGAGGCCCACTGTGGAGTGAGGGCTATCTGAAGGATGACTGGCTCAATACCGATTTGCCATCAACCAAGTTTGATAGCAATATGAAGCATTTGGGTGAGCAGCCGCCAGCTTCCTTGAGGAAATACTTTTACAGGGTTGAGAACACAGTAACACCGCAAGCGGACAATCCGGTTGTGTGTGTCAAGCCGGTCACTTATCGCATTCATGGATATGCTAGGCTATTTATATCTCGGTGCTTCTCTAAAGGGCTAGCTGATAGGTTGCAGGTCTTCTCGACGGACTTTATAGATGCAGATTTCATAGATGCTTGTATTGGCCTTACATGTGCAAGGATTGAAGGGAAAGCCTAAAAAGTGCCATTTTATGTGTTTAGTTAGTCTCTGTGAAGCTGATTATCCATTTGTCTCAGGTTCACTTTTGTACACTTGATAGCATAGATTCTTTGTTGTCTACAGAGATACAGACAGTCTGTTTTCAATTGGGCTGCAGTGTAATAATGTCAGTTAAACTCATACAATGTCTTCTTGTATGCTAATTGAAATTTCGAAACTTGGGATGAGTGCCTTAACTAAGTAGATCCCTCTGCTTTTTGAGTTGTCCTAGACTCGTCCTTGTTTTCACGGTATTTCCTGTAAGAAATATAACTTTGAACGGTGAAAGACAGTTGTCAGGGCAATGATTTCCACTGGCAGCCACGGGCCTCCTCCTTGAGCTCAGATTCCTGCTTTAAAAATGCCAAGGTGCTCCAATCGTCGTGCGTGAACAAACTGAATCAGCTGAATTGCCATGCAAATCACCAGGTTCGTTTAATGAAGAACCAGTGTCGGAAGATTTTTAGTACCAGATTGAAGAAAGAAGAATTCTAGATGATGCGACATCATGAAAGGGTTGAGACGAGTTCACAATATCAGTGTTGGTGGGAATCACTTCCTGGATTGGTGATGATCTGCATGGAGAATGGAAATAATCCCATTGCTGATAAACCAAAGCGACATAGTCAGGATGAGGATATGTCATAACAACAAAAAACTAGGAATTCAATTCTGCAAATTGAATGGTTTCAGATGAAGATCCTAAACAAGATGGAGAACAGAGAATATCACCAGTAGATCAAGTCTTGAAAATTTATTGGTTTGGAGATTTGAGAATCCTGTTTGTATCAAGATTTTGTGGCTGATGATTTGTATGGAACTTTGGGAAACGCATATACTGATGAAGGCCCTTTATCTCCGAAATTTGGAAACCTGATCCATCACTGCAAAACAGGCCTGAAGAGAAGGCCCTTGCTAACAATGAATTTGGTTTTCAGTACGTAGTCACGTTGTTCTAATGACTACAAGAACAAACTGCAGTTTACTAGAATATTACAGGAAAATGTTTCCTGAAAAGACGTTCTTCCAATAGGCAGAGGGTGAAACAGAGAGCTTGTGCTCTCAAAGTAGTCCTAGCGATTGCCTCACTCTACACACTCCAGAAATGAAGAGGGAAAGCTGGAATCAACGCATCCTACGATACACTCAAGAATGCAGCACCAAGTATGTTGTCCAATATGTCCTGGCCATTTGCTCTAACACTGGGCATTGCAAAAACAAGAGGTTAACACGGAAGCAGGCAAGTTTAATGAACGTGTACAGCCGAAAGCTAACAAAATCATATCCAAGAGCACTTCACTGAGCACCACAAAGAGAGGTTATCATGCATATCCTCAAGAACAGTTGCACTTAAAACTTGAATTTAGCACCCTGATATAAATATGTCAAAGCCTGGCGTTAGAAACCTTTAGTTAAAGCCTAAAGGATACTGAATGGTACAGTTCAAGCACAATGTCAATACCTGGCATCTGTGTTTGCAGCTAGAGATGCTATGGCTTTCTGGGTCATCATGTCGCATCTGATCATCATCAAAAAGCAGTTTAAACAGTTCTTGCATCTAAAACCACTCATACAGGAACCAAGTTATCTTGCGAGGAGTCTTTCTTCCGGGATGGATGACAGAACATAATCAAGTACTAGGTTGCGCGAGTTGTTGATTACTTATGCTCATTCCCTCGCAATCCGATCCCTAGTTGTCTAAATGCTACAGCATTCTTTTCAAATGAGCTGAGACCAAATAATTCAAAGGGGAATCCATAATATTATGCTGGCAAGCATCAACAAGATTCAAGAACACCATATTGATGGGAAAACCTGAGAACTTGCATAGAGGCTCTTGGTTGGAGTTTCATAAAATGTATGTAGTTCTGCCTATAGTAAAGAGTAAATTAAGTTGCTCAAAGCCCATTTTCGCAAGTTTACTGATTGTTTACACAGAAACATAACCAACTCACTTTGCTCAACATATGATCAAGGTCGGTCCATCAAACAAGATTGATTGACGAAAGTGGTCCAAGCCACAGAACAATCAACAACTATATGGCATGGATATCAATGTCTACGAAAAAGAGTTATCAACAGTAATGTGGAATCGACATCAACAAGTAGTCAAGAGGCATTAAGTGAAATTCATTGAAGAAACAAGCAGGTGGTTATCCATCTTGAAATTTGGTTAAAGTACCGAGGGGCAAGAGGAGTACATGAGGATTAAGAAGTCCATTAAAGGCAAGGACACAAATTGGCCCTTACAATCCGTGCGCGAATCGGAGCCTTATAATCTCGGGAGCGCAATTGTAACCGTACTTCTAATAGTAATTACTAGTCAAGGGCTATCGTTAGTAGGACATGTAAGTGGCGGCGTGTAATCATGCAAAAGGAGCACGAACGCACATTCCTATTGTACTTTTTGCGGTTTATCTATATTATTGTCCTTTTGTTTTACATCATTTTAATTTCTAGTGTTTTATTTTCAAGGTTGTCAAGGACTTGCGTCAAAATATTTCTGTTTTTATATTTTTATATTTGGGAAAATTCCAAATAAGGACCCGAAGTTGACCAATTTTCTAAAAATAAGGACCCGAAGTTAACCAATTTTCTCAAATAAGAATTCGAAATAAACTTTGTGTTAGATAAAGACCTAAAGTGGACCCATTGTCTCAAATAAGGACCTCAATTCCAAATAAGAACTTGAGCTTACTAGTCAGCCAAATATTCGCCGGCTATCAAGTATGTGACATTTCCGACGACCAAAGTTTGGGCAATTTTGTCCAAAAAAAAATATATGAAAAATTAACAAATCCTAAAACAGAAAGAAAAAAAAAAAAAAAAACCCCAGGTTTTCTACGATCTCCCCATTCCTTGTACCCATCCTCCGCAAAGTCAAAGACTCAAATTCTCCGCCGGTTGAGGCACAAATTCAAAAACAAGAAGAAAACCAAACGCTTTTTTTTTTTTTTTTTGCGGAGACCCAAATTCTCTGTCGGTCGAGCAAGGTAAGGAGTAGCGAGGGAGAAGAAAGAAGAAAACGTAAACATCTAAATAGATAACCTAAACTTAATTAATATAGAATTTTCCATTTTTTTTCCAATCATAAATTTCTAACAAAATTGCCCATATTTTAATTGTCGGAAAATGTTTACCGATGAGTTAAGGTCTCAATAGAGATTAACTTGATCACTTTAGGTCCTTATTTGACACAAAATTCACTTCGGGTTCTTATTTGAAACAATAGGTCCACTTCGGGTCCTTATATGACACAAAGTTCACTTTATGTCCTTATTTGAGAAAATAGATTCACTTCGGGTCCTTATTTGGAATTTTCCCTTTATATTTTTATATTTTCATATTTTTTGAAACAGAAATCCGTTTAATAATACAATTACATATTTCTATTTTTAGAACAGATTTCTATTTCAAATATAGATTTAGAGCAAAAATCAAAAGCTAAAATTTTTAGATTTTCTATTTTTGAAATAAAAATTAGAAATTAAAACTTTCCTCATTATTTACTCTCAGCACCACCCATCGCCCACCCATTACTCGTGGGACATCGGACGCTTGTCGTCGGTTGCTGGCCACCCCCACCAACCCCGACCGCTGACCATCAACCGCTGGCCACTAGACTTCGGTTGCCTATCGGATGCCGGATGCTTGCTGGTCGTTGGCCGCTCATTGCCAACCGCTAGACACCCGCTAGAGGCCCACCACCAACCACTCGCCATCGACTGCCAGATGTTGGTCGCTCGCCACTTGCCACCGGACTTTGGCTGCCGAACTTCAAATGTCGGACGCTAGTCTCCAGACGTCGAACGCTGGATGCCGACCGCTGATCATTGGACATTGGACTCTGGCGTCGAACGCCGGATGTCAAACTTTGGACTCCGGCCGCTCGTCACCGGTCACTGGACACCGAACGTTAGTTGCCAGACATCAGACTCCAATTACTGTATGCCGGCTATCATCGTTCCTAAAAATAGAAATTTTATTCTGAAATAGAAATTTTGAATTATTATCAAATGTGTTTTTTTGCTCAAAAACTCATCTATAAAATAAAAATTAATTTCTATTCTAAAAATTTTGTCATGTGTGCCGTAATTATCTTCATTATCTAGATGAATATATTCCTATCTAAATCACCATAGAATTCCATTTCATTTATTAATTTAAAAAGATAAAAAAAAAAAAAAAAAATCTAACTTTTGATGAACGATCGTTGACTATTTCGCTCACGCACCAATTTTCAATGAAACACTCCTACTGGTAAATTCCGACACACTCAGTAACTGATGTGACTTATTAATGAAATGTCTACCCCATTAATATTCATCCAATCTAATTTCACCAACATGCTGATACAAAATTCAAAACTTAATGGTGTAAAAGTTGGTACTCTTCTCTGTTTCTCTCAAGCCGAGCGACTCGGCTACTGTTCACTGCTTCTGGTTCTGCTTCTCTCGGTGGCTGTAGTCGATCTTCTCAGCTGAATCTTGGTGGTGAGGGTCGTTTGACCCTCCTCCAACTTCTCACCGAGGGGATTTGGCCGGTAACTTTGCTGGTGCGAGTTCTGGAGAACCCTAGGCGACGTCCCTGCTCTGTTCGTCTGCTCCCTGCTTGCGAGTTCGTCGGGGCTCCTGGGCTGACCTTGGCTGTTCTTCACTTCGTTGAAGACTCTCTGATCTTCCCGTTTCTCGCTGGTGCCTTCTCGGCTCTGTTCTCCCTGACTCAACGCTACAGGCCCGACTCGCCGAAGTTGCTCGAGCTGGACCGGAGCTGGACCTGGGTTCAAGGAGGCTGTGGTGGTCCCGTGCGTCACTCATCCTTGCAGCTTGGCCTGGTATGGATCTCCTTACTTCGGCTGAATTGTAGAGAGTCGCTGGGGCCGTTTGTGGTTTCTGTTGGTCGTGATGGCCTCTTCTTCAGCTGAGCCCCAGCTAGGAGTTGGTAGGGGGAAGGGGACGACCTCCCCTCCTCACAAATCTGGTGACCGGCAAGCTGGTATCTCGGGCCAGCAATCCCGCCCCGTAGGAGGGTCTTCTTCGGCAGGGGATGGAGTTAGTCGAGGGCCGATCTCTCGGCCTATTCAAGAAGGCCGATCCAGAGGATGGAGTCGAGTACGGGCTCCTAATAAGCGGGCCCCAAGCAACCCAGCAAGCTCCTCCAGGCCTCCCAAAGCCCAGTCGTGGGCCAACGTGGCGCGGTTGGCCGCAAAAGGCTACGAGCTATCTTATGTTCCTCCTGATGCTGTGGGAGAAAAAGCGGTAGTTAATCTGACGGGAGAGGTGCTGCAGGCCTCGGATACCAAATGGAACGAGTTCTTGGTGGGGTTCTTTGTTGGGAAAAGCCTTCCTTTTCATATGACCGAACAGACTTTGAAGAATACTCGGGGCACGAAGCTAGTTGATATGCTAGCCGATAACCAAGGTTCTTCTATTTTCATGTCCCGGATCCAGTGTTCTGGAGGAAGATCCTAGACGGGGGCCTGCTCAATGTTGCTCGTGTTCCCCTTATTTTGCAGCAATGGAAGCCCTTTTGGAATTGACGATAATCCATGATGCATATCATCGTTTTTTGGTCATATAATATTATACGTTTCATGATAATAATGAGGCATATTCCTAACCATACATGTCTAAACAACACAAACGTAAATTGATGTAGACAAATTATTGATTAAATTGGCTTGGTCAAGAAACCCAACTGTCTATTCCAGAACAACAATAATCCCAATTTTTGCTTTCAATTACTCCATTATCACTAAATAGCTATGTAGTTTAATTCGGTCCATGAATAATTGACCTCAAATATGATTAAATGTACAAGATGTCTCTATTAAAAAAAAAATTAACCTAAGGTCTTGCACATTGCTTGCGGATAAGTACATTGGAAAATAGTGAAATTTGTAAAATAATAATAATAATATATATACACATTTGTAAGTTAGTTCCACTTCGCATATGTAGTGCTAAATTGATTTACAGTTTAGAAAAAGGTCATTATAAAACTGAAAGATGAGATCCCTTGAAATTATCAACAACTATGTTGAACTCATATTAAGAAATGATAATAATATCCACGAACATGAAAGGAGCAAACAAAGATATAAATACTTAGAAGGGACATATACATCCGCCATTTATTGAGTACTCAAGGTAAGTTAAGACAAAGGGCCACGTGTTGCCTAGTTGCTGCGCCACGTGTCAAGACCTCATATTTCTACCCTGGAGCACCACGTCACATTTATTATATTAGATAATCCAGGCTCTTTGTCGAAGATGCCTCTGTGGACCTCATGCTTTAGTAGGCAGTGATTTCCCTTTCAAGAATGAGGTGAAGAGCTGCAACGACCTCTCCGGTTGCGTGGCCGGGGCAGTGTGCGAAGCTCCTTTAATGGTCGCGAACGCCAACTTGCCGTACTCTTGTGTGTATCCAGCAACCTGCTATCATTGATCGCCGAGTATCAAATGTGTGAACAATTCATGACACATGTCTGTGATTCGGCGTCACACCGAACAATTTCAACATCTATCTATCTAGATGGAAGGGACATCAGAACACAAAACTGATTTTCCTTGTGTGAGAAATAAATAGATTGACCTGCTTGCTAGTGAACCAAGCTCTGTAGGACAAAGTTGTCTTCCGTTTCAGCACCTTGGTTGCTAAGGCGTCGACCATAGTCCGAGTTCCTAGGAAGGGGACAACTGCATCTAGATCCCCACTGCCACAAATCACAAGAAACAAAGATGATCGATCACAATATTATCCGTCAGTTAAATGTGATCTTATTGTAAAAGCCAATCAATCTTAGAGGAATATTTGATGATACACCTGTAAACAAGGACTCGGAGACTGGACTTGACAAGTTCTCCCAAGATCGGGATCATACTTATATATTGGTCCTCAAATCTGAAGTTGTTAAGGATATCACTGCAGTAGAACAGAACAGATTAATCAACAAGTAGATGCTAATCTTCTCGACACTTGCCTAACCGATAGTGATAGTAATAGCATTTGCATAAAATCCTTTTGTGGTTCTCCCTATGAGCCTGATACCATGAGTAGAACAACATATGACACAAGAAGCTCATGCTGTTTGATGACTATATTTTCAATCAATCCGAGTTCATCATTTTCCTAGTTGATTCTTTAGCAAGAAAGTTTCCTCTGAAGAAGAATTGAGTGAGCTCAAAAGAATTGCTGATTCTAATTTTACTTCTACTATAACAAGTTGCAATGCTATGCCACTATTTTCAGGGAGAGGCAAACGGAGAGCAGCGTAAGTACTCGCTGCACGTGTTCCAGTGTCCGACTCCGACAAGCTTGGCATGGAGTGCAATCTGTACGTCTTTACGGTTAAAGTACTTAATGACATCCTGCTCTTCGCAGGGATCTTTAGTGTCCAAAAGGCTCTGTATGCAAAATACAAAATGTGGGAAAAAAGTTGAATGAGCTTCTGGAACATTGATATAGGAGTTCTATCTAGCGGTTACTAATTCGAAATTGGGTCTCGGTCTCGCTCTCACCTGATAGTTGATCAAGTCTTCTGATTGAAGGGAGGATGGCAATGAATGCCCTGAGGTAAGCATCTTATAGAAAATGTTCAACTTTGATTGCCCCGATGTTAGGCAGAGGTCCGCAAGGATATCATACTGGTCGATTGCTTGGGTATCATTAAGTTCTTTCGCTACCTTTAGTACAACATATGCACACTCGGAAGTCAGAGCCTTCGATCTGATTTCCCCCAAAAGCCGAGTGAGGTTACAGACATTTTGAAAGAGCAGCTCGGATTGGTCCGATATGATCCCGTGGGACCAGTAAAATGTGGTCGGGGTGTTCGTGTCGACTTCATAATCCAATAAAGGATTACCAATCTGCAAATTGTGGCCAAATGAGTTGTCAAATCGGAGGACAAAAAGCGGAATAATAGTCAATAAGGGCTTTAGGGAGTCTCCCGGAATCGATTCTTTTTATTGAATAGATCTTATCATAATTTCGAATATGCAATTCAAAGGGATCAAATAGGAAATGACACTCTGAATTATGGAACTGTTAATGAAATAAAGTACACTCACCGCTATGCCCTTTAAATTGATCTCCACCTTGGATTTGACAATGAGCTGTGCAAGTTCAGGCACATAGTGACCTGGGTACAGAAAACGATCAAGTCATCAATTTTCTGGTTGGCTTCTTTAGATCTGCTCTAGAAGTCCTGAAATAGGTACATGTCTAAATAATATGGAGGTAAGTTCGCCTAAATAGTGGAATTTAACTAGACAGACTCCATAATTCGAAATTAATTCACTCAATCCGATCAGATTAATATCTACGTGAATAACTGAGAATGTACCTGCATAACTTTCCCCAGTGATGAAGAAGTCTCTCCCTTTGTACTGCGGGTATTTGGTGAACCAGTGCTGCAGGAACACTAGATTGTCTTGTGCTATAGCAGAAGTGAAACCATTTATCAGTAGCATTTACAGTGTCCACGGTGTAAGGTATCTGTAGTGGTTACAACCATATATAACCAAAGCTTCATTTCTCTTTTCCATCAAATAGCAAAGCTGATCATATACCTGTTATATTGTCAGTAATACCCTTGTAAAATGACTGATTAGTCGAGTAAGAAAAGCCGACTCCTGCTGGAGACTCCAGGTATAGGAGATTGGCCACTGCAACATTTAGCCAATTCAGTTGTCAAATTTCCAGGGAATGCAAACGAAAGGTCGCTGATAAGGAAGCATTAGCTTCTATCTCCTCACTGACAAGCACTAAATCAGTGTCATATAAAAAAAAGTCATGATATCTTTGTTCTATTTACAATAATGAAGTGGCTCTTAATCAATGATAGCACGTTTTGCTTGTTTATTGAATATCTGGTTGCTACCCCCTATGAACATAGACAAGAAAAAAGTTTGTCATATCAGCTAATTGATTTGAATTCAAAAAGTAACATATACCTTTGTTCCAGCTGTAATCACTTTTCACCAGACCCCCTCCCTTCACTTTGAAAGGGCCATGCTCAATGAAAGCTCCATACCCCAAAGAAGAACAGCCAGGCCCTACATTAGGAGAAAAGAAAAAGGAGAGGCAAGACAAAGTATCAAAATAATTGAATATATTGTCTATACCTGCTTAACAGATCAAAATGCTTAATGATTAAGATTTGATGTTCATTCTGCTGCTATAATTGAAGGAGGAAGTACATAGTAGTATTGCATTTGTTTCATGAACTGTGCTTTGATCCTTCAGTCAGAGAATGAAGGACGAGAACTTTACGGAGGGGACAGCATTGAAGTTTTCGTAAGTGACAGAGGGATCTGCAGTTTAGTTACCTCCATTTAGCCAGAGAACAAGAGGCTTAGAGGCAGGGCTTGTCTCTGCCTCCACAAAGTAGTAAAAGAGAGCTCTTGGTGGGTGGTCAGCCACTGTGATATAACCTGAATAGTGGCTGAAACCGACTCTCGGTTGACCGGGCAAGCTCAGGATTTTATCGGATAGAGATGTCACAGGCTTGCATGCCTGCATGAGGATTGAGCAGGTGATTACTGTTAGGAAAATGAGCCATGGCTGAGACATAATTGCTTGAGAGTGAGTGAGTGAGTTGCTGGTTTCTTGCTTTGCTCCTGGAGCCTGGAGGTCGGTTGCTATTTATAGAGACGAAAAAGAGGAAGGACCAAGGGTATATTGACTTTTTGTTCACGTTAAAAAAGACGCATTAAAGAAAAAACAAAATATCCTAAGAATCGTGCATACTCATGCGTCCTAGCTAATGGTGCAACACATGCCAAATCTTCTGTGATCTATTCAAGGTCGGTTGGCTCCATTTTTGGATTCTAGTGACAAACAAGTCGAGCTCGAGCTCCAGCAGCAACTCACTCGTTCAGATTGAACAGCGTCAGCTCGTTTCGGGATAGACGAAACTTTTGACACTTTAGTTGGAGATTAAAGTAAAATTTGTTCCTTTACTGACTTGTTGAAAGTCAAACTAGAATCTGGAACCATAGATTTGGGATTATATTATTCCAAAGATTCCACTAACTCTGGTTTAGTTGAATATGCTGATGTTGGATATAGATCCGATCCACATAAGGCTCGCTCTCAAACCGGATATGTATTTTGTTATAACGGCACCGCTATTTCTTGGCGTTCTACTAAGCAATCACTAGTAGCTACATCTTCTAACAATTCTGAGATTATTGCTTTATATGAAGCTGGAAGAGAGTGTGTTTGGTTAAGATCCGTTATAATGCATATTCATAATTCTTATTGTTTAATACCGGTTACAAATTCTTCCACTATAATTTATGAAGATAATACTGCTTGTGTTACACAAGTCAGGGGAGAATATATTAAAGGTGATAGGACCAAGCATATCTCGCCGAAATTTTTCTATACTCATGAACTCTAAGAAAGTCGACAAATTGATGTTAAACAGATTCGATCCATAAATAATCTTACAGATCCTTTTACCAAATCATTGCCAACATCAACTTTTGAGAAATTAGTATATGGCATTGGTATGCGGCGAGTTCACAAGGTGCAAGATTGATTAGCCCCAGCAGTGGCTACATAGCTCAATTGAGGAGGAGATATTATGAACTATGCATTATAGCATTGATATGCAGCGAGTTCACAAGATGCAAGATTGATTAGCCCCAGTAGTGGCTATATATGCATTGCACTCTTTTTTCTTTTTGTCCGGTTTTTTCCCACGAGGTTTTTCCGGCTTAAAGTTTTTAACGAGCCAATTAATGCATTTATAAATGGGAGAGATCATAACATTTGTGCTCTGCATTCTTTTTCCCTTTTGTCCGGTTTTTGTCCCACTGGGTTTTTCCGGCTTAAGGTTTTTAATGAGGTAGAATCATGTGATGCACAATCATAAGTTTCGTTTGTTAACTGTGGTACATGTCTCATTTAAATATTCATCAATTGGAATCCTATTTCCATTAACCTTACTTCGATTTTTTTTTCGATATAGATATACAATGAATATTCAAGGGAGAGTGTTATAAAATACATGAATGGATGAAATACATGAATGAATATTCATTATATTTATCTTATCTAATGTACTTATTATGGTACATTTGTATCATACTTTCTAAGTACATCTCCCTATACAATGAACGTTCATCTCCCTTATCTAGTACATGTATCATTCGATACATTGATATTAATGATAAGTACATTATTGTTCTCCTATAAATAGGAGTTTAGTTTTGATGTACAATGACACCCATCAAAAAAATAGTCACACCCTCTTCTTTGGCTTTCTCTACTATCTCTAGTGTTCAATTGCTTTCTCTTCTCAATCTCCTCTCTATTATATATTCACCACAACACAATATTTTACAACAAAATTGATATATTTATGACAAATTTGTTTTTTGTTAGATTTCGTTAAATTGGATTAATATCATGAAAAATCATAAACTAGTATACATTTTAAAAAAGGAAGGTAAAAACATAAATTAATACACCTACGAACTATCACATGTCATCCCACTCAGTAATTTGATGGTAAAATTTCATGAAAATTCATGAAAGATAAATTTGTCATAAATATACCAATTTATGATTTTTTTGTGATCAAAAAATTAATTTGAGATAAATTATTCATAAGTGTACCAGTTTATAATTTTCCTGATATTAAAAAAACATGAATTGAGGTTTGCTCTGGTACCTAAATTTCGAGATGAATCGACCGTATACTATGTTCATATTGGCGTGCTCGTAATGCCTTATCATCAGAATATTTAAGTATTAAGTCACATATTTATCTATTTTATGTCATATCTGAACATAATGTTTCGAGTTCAAATCTTTCTAGGATCCTAATTGTTCCTCCCATTTCCGCGCTTCTATTTTAGGCCAAAGTCCAATCTACATATGAGGGGAATGCTGTTGGTATTATTTTACGCCACAATTCAAGCTATAGGAACAGCAGGATGGACAAGACATCGCTACAGGCCGTGGTTTGATGAACACGAATATTCGAGCTGTGTCATTTCTCTTCGGGCATTTGTTCCGATCGGGCGGTTCAACCTTCGAACGCATGTCTATCAGGATGTCCATGTGAAGTGCAAGATGAGAGAGGAAGCTTTGCTAAGCAGGTGGATGTATGTACGTAATCGTCTCTCGTCATCCATTACCTCATCAAGATATGAATAATTTCCTTGTCGATCGGGAATATTTGGTGGACCATTGATTTCGATCGACCACGCGAGACACGTACATGGATAGAGATGCCATCAAAGCATTCAAATCGACGAGAGGGTGGCGCTATTATCGGACTCCGGGCCCCCGATATCTCTCCTAAGATCCACGACACATAAAGCACCGGCACGCAAAAGAATAATGGCGCCAAAACAGCGAAAGGAGCTTTCATATCAGAATGTACGAGTGAAAGAGACTTCTTGCAACGCTGGCTTTCGATTCCGGATGAAACGCCAACAGCCGGAAGTCGCAGCCCGACATGTAACGGCAAGTTCCAATCACCAGTATAAAGCCAAAGTAGCAGGAGGAAGTATCCAAGGAAGCTGCGTCATGTTAAGTTCAACTCCGGCCGGAGCTCATCCATTCCAACTTCCACCCTGTAGCTTTGTATAATCTACGCCTTCGACCGAAGCATATTGATGAATGCTTCGATTGAAGGAAATGGCACGCCGATCCATTTGAATTAAGAGCAAGGATGGTTACAAGAGTCAAATTGGTTTGGACATGAATGGACTGTTTTTACAAGATATACGATTGTCCTGAAAGTTAATAAGGTTGTGGACATGTAGCGAATCCGTCGAGAAAGATCCCATGAGTATGAATAGAAAAAAATAAATAAAAATAAAAATAAACTGCCTAGACACAAAAACGAACGACCTTTCAAGCTATGCGAAAACTCCATCAAATTTATCTCTGAACTATTTTCCCTCTGAAGCAATCTCCTCCTATTTTATGTTTCAATTTGAGGGCCAAGCTTGTGATTGGTAATGTACGTTCTTAATAACGGTATATTGTTTAGTTCAGTGTTTCATTTCAAGCGTAATATGTTTACAACTTTCATGTCACTTCAAGTCCAGTGATGTTTACTTTCAAATCATTTCCTTTCCAGTTTTTCGCAATTTAATTAATTGCCCTTTAATTACGTGATCCTTAGCTTAAATTTCCTTTTACTTCCGTCACTCTCCTTTAGTTTACTTCGAAATCATGTATCGTTGCACTTTACTTGTCTGATCATTTGGAAATCAAGATAGAACCATACATCGATGGCCTACACATCATTAATTGTGATGCGGCTACTTCTTCTTGGTAGCCTCAAGCAAAGGTATGCAAAAGAACTGAGAACCACCCGGACCGCCTGAAACAGGATCTAACCCGACCAGAACCAGAAGTTCCCATGAGGACCGGTCCGATTCCCGATTCTAATTTAGTTAAACCAATTAGTACCTATACGATTCCCGATTCTAGGCGTAGAATCGCCTGCCCACCACCCACTCGAACTAGGCCAATATATATGTAAATATATATTTATAGTTATTAGACATTATTGATTAAATTTGTCTCTTGGGTATGTAATAGGACTAACCCCCTACTTGTTTTCTTTTTTTCATCCTAATAATCAATTTACTTGTTTTCTCAACCAAAACAAAATCAAATAAACGTAGGACAAAGAGAGAACTTATTGGAGATGTCCATAAATGTTGCGATGCTTTTCGTCATGATATGAAATTAAGAGCGAACAGCTCTTTTTAAGAGTATAATTTGATTTCTCCTTAGCCATTTCCATGATTAAATTAGGTTGACGTTAAATAAAGATTGATCAAGCAATTAATGTTTTAACTTCTATGAAGGTTAGAACTTCTAATGTGTAGTCTAATTCTCCACATGTTTCCAGTGTTGGGAAACCTTAAGAGGGTAACATTGTGACATTCGAAGAAATTAAGCTTTTAGCTAACAAGTATTGTCTATTCGTTTCACCCAATAGTTTTCAATCATTAATCAAAATCAATGACTCACAATTCAACCCAAAAATAAGGCCGAATAAGCTTCAATGCTCTAAATAGAAATTAGGTTTTTCCATGATATTAACTGAGAATGCAATTTTATAGGGATTGGGGGCCGATTCCATGGATCCACTTGAGAACCGGACCGCCGGTGCGGTCTGATTCCCGTGTAGATCTATGGAACCAATGGGCGGATCCTATTTCCAATTTTTCAGAACCGGTCCTTAGTAGACCGTTCTTGATTCAAAGATGAAAACCGTCCACCTGGACTATGCTCACCCCTAACTTTGAGTGGCTTATGTAATGTAGTCAGTTCAAACCAAGTGTCAAATTGTTAGTTTGAATTCTAATTCGTGTTTAACTAGTTCTCTACTCTTTATGCGCTGCATTTTTCCTCTGATTTTTATGATAATATAATTTTAAATCTTTATACGAAATTCTAATATAATCTTTCCTACTAATTATAGCCGAAATTTATTAACATGACATCTAATCATCGCCGGCCACAATCCTACTCGAAAGTATGTCTTGTCAGCGATTTCCGACATCATCTAGCATGAAGGATTACGTTAGAATTTCACCTTGAAGCCTAAGATTACACTAATAAAATTCAAAAATTTAAAATTAAAATGGCATTCATACAATAGGCTTAGCATCAAATTGTTGATTTTCTCAAACTTTTGTCGATTGGAAACGAAGGAGATCACGTTGCATGGCTAGAGAAGACAAGCCGCGCCCCTTTCCCTGCTTTTAGGAGTTGAGATAATAATTATAGAAATTGACTCCCAATGTGGAAAACTATGTCCAGTATAATTTCTTAAAATAGGAATTGATTATGATACAAGAAGCCCACATCAAACTTACCAAAAATGTAAAGAACACAAATAGTTCCCCACCACATCAATCCTCCATTTGTAGGACAGACCAACCCTATCATTAAGAATTTGGCAAGAGCAGAGGCTTCCGGCATTAAGTGCGTAGGTCCTATATTACTTTGAATAGTAATGCAAAAGGATCTTAGCGTATCAACGATTCGTGTACTAGTCCTTTCGCAGACAACCCCAAATCGCAAACACATGCAACAAGCAAGCGTACGTACGCATTCGAGAATTTCATGCAACACCAGATGGACGTGTTTGGCATGAGTACTTTCGCACGAATGACAATTTCTCCAAATCTCCAGGAAAAGCATGGAGAAAAAGGCTCAAATGATATGATTCCTCCATTATCTCATAATAAAAAGCGATCTTGTAATTCTTGATCCATGCCGTGACGTGACGTTGTTAGATGCTCCTCTCTTTTTTTCCCATTGAGGCAAATCCTAAACTTGTACTTGAAAAATAGCCATCTACTAATTTATGAGGAATATAGCGATTCTTGAGAAGATTCTAGCCGTGGTGGTCCCTAGACCACCCGAATTCACGAGTGAAATAATATCACTTTGAAGTGATAATGGGGAAATTGTATAAAAAAAATGATTTACTGTCTTTCTAAAATAGCTAGTTGGGTTTCTTTACCAAGTCAAATTGATTAGTAACTTATCTACATCAATTCCCGTCATGTTGTTTGGACATGTTACTGCCTGATTGTACTTTTTATAGTTTTAATCCAATCTCTTATTTTTAAGTTCTATTATTATGAAATTCCTACCTATGTTGGATGTTAAAAAAAAGCCAAAGACTCTTTATCAAGGCTTCACTTTTTTCACAGAAAAATGAAAAATTAAGGAAACATTTTTGTAAAAATTATCGTTTATATGACTTACAAAAAATATTTTCATCATCTAGGAAATTGTTTAGACATAAATTATTATCGATAATGAAAACATTTTCAATTGACTATTTATTTCAAGCGATACAAGCTATCATTTAAAAAAAAAATCAAATCATTCATTTTTACAAAACAAATAGAACCTTAGTGTATTTATCATTATTTCGTTTGAACGAATACTGTCAAATCTATTTTTCTGCCATCGCAGAAACGACGTCACCCCGCTTCTGGTAGCAAAAGCATTTTCTCTTCCTTCTTGGCAAGATTACCTATGTAATACTATCTATCCAAAAAGAACCAGATGCATCGCAGATTATCGTCGTTCTTCTAAGGCGAGTGGGATTGCGGACAAAGCGCATGGGTGATTTTCCAACGTTGAAAAGGGCGACATCCTTTGTACTCTTCTAGGAGTTGGTAACTTGCTAACCCGCATTTTCTCAGCTCTTCATAGTTTTCAAACCAGGAAAGTTTCTCCTTGAATTTAACCACAGCACATGTTTGAACTCTGAAAAAAGAAAAAAAACACTAAAAGTCTCAAGCACATAAATCATTTCCGATCTATTTCACCAAAAAAAAAAATATCTTATCTAGATAGGAAGTAACTACCCCTCACATGAAATGTTGCGATAATATATCATGTCATGTCATATAAATAAAAGACTTCACTCCTCTACATAAAAACCAGACAATTGTACCTGTAGGCATTGACCAGGTTGCGTTAAGGGGACTCTATGATCCAAAAGTCCATTTATGACGTGGTTCCTTCAGAACTTTCAATTGACTAGTCCTTAATCCCTCGTTCTTTGACTTGGGGTTCTTCCTCAAATGACATGCTTCTTTGTCTGAATTCCCTCAGAGTTCTTGTGTGCTACAGGGTTCCCAGATATGATATGCAAAATCTGGGGAGATTCGCCATTTCGATTTTGGGGGAATTAATGAAGTCAGGAATCCGCGTTTTAGTTTATAGGTAAGCAAACAATAGGGCATTCTTTAGAATTGGTATATCACTTCCTATAGCATAAGGAACAACAACAACGTTGGTTTGATTTTCCGTTAAAAAATGTCGACAGCGGGGATCAAAATTCTGTTGTTCCATTGATCGGAACGAGGACTCTTGTGAACAACTTAGCAAAGCAATTCGGACTGAACACAACTGTGCTTTACAGAGTCTGGTTTGAGGAAAGACTGGTCGGCTCACTAAATAACCTTCATAAACATCAGTCCTCTCCTTGATTTTAATAGGTAATTGACGAAACTGAGGCCCTTCTCTTAATTTTTCACAAGTTGCTGGGTGGACGCAAGTGTATGGAGATATATGGTCATATGCAACAATCAGAGGGGCGTCTCATGAAGCGCCATTTTCGCAGCCAGCAAGATCGCTAGTGTTGTTCAGCTCTTTCTGGGAGGGAGGCCATTGCCAGAAGGGCTTTTATCCGAGTCTGCCATGGAAAAACATAATTAGTACTAAGTCGTCCTTCCAAATTTGATTGCATCTGATTTGATTAGCAGGAAACATCAAACTCATCATGTTTCCAATTCACGTTTCTTGGCTTCTTCCAAAATCAAATGTTTGCTCCTCTTATGGTGCTTTCTGTAGCATATATATTAGTAACAATGCGCATATTCTCAGAATATTTTAGTTTCATTCATAATAGAAATCAAGACAGAGGGACAACAACTCTTTTTTTCCTAGTTTTTCAGTTCTCAAGCAGTAAAAATGTCTGACTTATTAATGTTTCCAAGCATTGAACCTTCTAATGAGATCATTGATAGAAACATATAGGTTATAGGAGAAAGTAGGTATTTTCGATTGGTTGTTGATTTGATGATCATTAAATTTCACCAATTGTAGTTAATGGCAGATAGGAATATCACTGTTTTCGTTCCGACTTGTTGCCTCTACCAACAATCCACTTAGAGATGACTGATGACTGATGAGAAGGAAAGCTCGTAACTAGCTTAAGTAGCAACTATAACACAGGTCGACCGCTTGTTCCCCCACCCCCGCCGGAGTAACTATTATGAAACCCGGAGTTTGATATGCATTGGGCAAGAAACGATGGTATGCTGTGTGAATGTGTCCTGAAATTAGATGATAACATCCATAGGCTTTGTGTGGGCTAGGATCACAGTGGACTGTGGTGTATGGTAACAAAGCCATGCGATATCTTAAACGCGATTAGCGTGTCCATCTTGAGTGCATTGCCGTCCGGCGAGAGGTAGTTCAGGAAGCTGACATTTATACGGAGTTCCTTCCCATGGCCTTTTAGGTATCGCATTGATCAGATCAGACGTGCGATGCGCAGGAACGTGTGCCAGAAAAGGCTTGGGCAGCATATCCCAGACCAAGTCTCAAGTACATAGAGCCAACAGACATTAGTGTGAATAATCACTAACATCTCTGTTCTCGGTTTCTTCAGGAATTATCCCAGTTTCGTAAAGTCCTGATTAGTCTGTCAACCACACCAAATTGAATAAACAATCAATGATTTTGCCGGTCGACGAACACAAAACAATAAATGTAATGTACCTTGCGAAACACAATAAATCACTCACCTTTCGTCTCTGTCAATTAAAATTCCCCGTGTACAAAGCTCTATTTTTACCTCCACGCCGTCGATGTTTCTCAAGCCTTCAGTCTCCGTCTGAGTGAGAGAGATGACATGGGGAGATAGATCATTTACCGACCCTGCGATTCCACTGAAAGGGACAGAGAAAACAAAGAGAGCATCTATTTTTATTCTTATTTTTCAATAAGGCGCAACTGGCTTGAGGATATTGTAGCTACCAAACTAGAATTCAATTAACTTCCTGGCAAAGGTAAAGATAACTTCTGCAAGATACGAGATTCATATTAGTAACAATAGAACCAAAATCTTAATCTAGGTAAAAGCAATACTGTATTCAAACCAAAACTTGTAAATCATGAGAAGAGGTCCTACTCGAAATTAACTACATGATACCATAAAAATAACATAATCCTACTGAATTCTAGTTCTAGAATATATGAAGCCAATCCAGTTATATAATTAGTCCCTAAGTAACAAGGCGACTACTTAGGTACCATCTGGATTAATTTATCTTTGTATTTTTTATAACAAATAAAATCACTTAACTTATTTTTAGTTATTTAAATGTTCCTAAATGAAAGGTCATGTTCGTTTCCGCAGAATAATGAGTGTCAGTTTTGCACTATTTTCATTAGACAATATGTGTCGTATCTATATGGTAGTTACATATTTTGTCTATTCTGTTATTGTATGACATCTTTTGGTTCTACCTTAATAAACAATTTTTTCTTGGTCGGCAATATAAACAAGTTAGAAATAACGAAAGTAACACAGTTATTTCCTGATAACAATTCAAGAAAAAACCTAAATCATTTTTTTTAATTTAGGAACAAATAATGACCATTATTATTCATCGAAAATAAAATAAAATAAAATAAATCCTAATTATTAAAGGAGGGATTACATGGTTGTGATCACTATTGGAAACAATACCAATACGTGAAGAAGATGAAGAAGAAAAAGCAGGTTCTTAAGCTGTGGAGATGTATAGTGTTTGGGCCACCACAATTTTCTTCAACACACAACCTTCGAAAGGTTATAAAAGCGCCTAATAACCATTAGGTAAAAATAATAAAATTTAAAAGTAAAAAATAAAAAAATAGGCATGATTCTATTGCGAACAATCGCACTATTTTAAGAGTACTATTCACAATAGAGTCTATGTTTTTTTTTAATTATTTAATTTCGAATTTTAATATATTAGCCTAATGGTTATTAGGCGCTCTTATAACTTTTGAAAGGTTGTGTTTGTTCAGACATACATCTTAAGCTCCGAAAATCTATAGTCGTGCAAACATATATATTTGCTATTATGTATTCAAGATTTCCGTTCAGTACTTTTAACTTCCGTTTCCGTTTCTTTCTAATATATACAGTATTATATTCCAATCGTTTCATTTTCTTTAGAATTTTTGAAGAAATACCAAAATTGTTATCTAATATTCTCATTTTGAGACTTTATTATATCTTGGAGGACTCTTGCCAGTAATCATTAGGTATATTGTAAAGTAAATAATTCCTTAAAGAATATTATCATGTCTCAAATTCCGATACCATTCCATTGAATTCTACCATCAGCTTTGGACGAAGAAATGGCAAGAAAACGAATGGAGCTTGACCCACTTGATCCTGCATTTCATCTTTCACTTGCAAAGCTGTAGCTAGGCGATCGAACTCGCGAGATGATGAGACATTTGGAGAAAGGAAAGACGCAAGAAGCAACATCTTCTACAGGGAGAAGACATTGACAGGGTAACTTTTCAAACCTACCAACGCGTTTATCTTCCGTCGGGCCTAGGATTGAAAGACGGCCATAGGTACATTGCCGACTGTCGCCACTATCAAAGAATCGAGCACATTCTTTGCTAGTGGGAGAGACGGCTTTCTCTCTCTCTGTCGTGCACATCTAATTTTCTTAACCAAAATGATGAACGCACCAAGAAATCCCGCAATGGCTTCGATTAATTCAATTCGGGGCGTTTTGGTTTCTATTGTTTTGGCTACATTTCAATTGGCCAACACAAAATTTTGTTGAGAAAATTCTGAGCAAGATTGCCCCTACTCTAACCCGCCAGAATTATTAAGAGTGCATAGTAGAAGTCGAATACCTTTACCTAAGAGAAGGCCAAGAGAAAACCCAAGTTCGAGCCCGTCAATATGTCCAATTAAAGAAACATTGACTCGAAAACTTAAGATAATGAATTATGGACCAACCATGATATATTAAATGCTTTGTGGCACATTAATTCTCCAATGTAAGACTTCTCTAACATAATCCACACGTGTATCCTAACAGAAATAAGCAATTCAGATCCTTATCTGAGACTAACTTGGTCATTTGGGGTGCTTATTTTACAGAATCTATTCTGGTTCCTTTCTTGAGAAAACCATCCCAATTTGGGTTTTTATTTGAATTTTTCGCTTGACATGGAAAGCGAACCCTCGGATAAATCTAGCAGATAAGTCAAAGAACTCGACTTGTGGGGACTTATGTACACGAAAATTTCGCCTCAGCAGCAATGATTTTGAAAGTGGACCCTTTGAAAAATCTGTAATCCAGCAAGCTATATCTCGTGAAACCCACTTAATCGGCTATAATATACATTATATTTCGTCCAAAGCAAAAGCGACATGTCGGGCATCATCCACTCATGAGCTTGATCGCACTAACTCTCAAAAGCCAACCCCATGATTTTTAGCCAACAGGGTTTAGAACGATCTGTGTCCTTTGTACATCACGCAAATTGCCTTAAAAAATGAGCCACGCGAGTTGAACGTGACTATTTTCCTTGGGCCCGCCGCCGTTGCTTCGCCGGTGTAAGTCGATGCCGGTGGAACACCGGCGAAGCGGGCGCTCCATGGCAAGCCAGGTCTACTGGGGGCGGATGGCCTCCTTTTTCGCGACGGCAAGGAGATTACTTGGATCGGAAGAAAAATTTAGGGACGTTGATAGAATCGAACTTTTGGCAATTAGAAACTAAAAAACAGCTTGGATGCAAACAATTTCTAGAAAGGCCCAGCCCGGCCCAGCCCGGCCCATGTCCTAAATCTCATCAAGTGAAGCCCACTCGCTCGGCAGTTAGTACGTCGGCAGAGTTTGCCTTGGCCTGCACGCTGCCAACGTGATTAAATTATATTAAAGTAAATTAAAATAATAAAAATAAAAATAAATTAAATATTCATTGTTGTAAATATAAGCATTACAAGCATTAAGTTAAGAATGATGGGCTGTAATGGTTGACCAGATGCGGAAAGAATCGTCAACACACCCGACTGCTTCCAAAAAAACCAATCCCTTTCGTGTGATCTGTAATTAGCGATCAATATTTGAAAACTCCATATATTTATCCCAATTCGAATATGAAAATTACTTAACTCAAAATGATAAGCAAGTTGCTGACGAACAAATCGTTGATGTATGTATGGGCCATGCTATTTCCCCTTGGCACAGGATGGTTGACAATGACCGCCCCCAATAAATTAACTATTTTCATGAATAAATCTTGTTTTATAATTCTATAAAGTTTCTGGCAGTATTATTTTTCGTATCGACGAATGAATTTTTTTGGCGATGGTCCCCACCCCTATCCCTATCCTCCCACCACAATTTTTTTTTTATTTTCTTTTTTATCTTATCTTATTTTAACTTTTTCCAATTACCCTCCCCGTAAATTTCTTCGTTCTTTTTAGGTGCGTGCCTGCGCACGTGTCAATTACCCGTTTTTTCGGTATTTTATTTCGCCCACGGTTTCTCGAAACAGAGTCAAGCTGAACTTCTAGGATTGACCGGCGATATCCCATGTTTGACCCAGCTAGGCTAAACGCGGCGGTTGACTTTTTCTTTTTTTCTATAAAGAGATGGGGTTTGACTTTGTCGGTGTATTAAGTGACCCATCTATAAATGTCTACGGAATAATATTTTTTAATCCGGAATTGATGAAGATCGACGAGTTCGATTCATTGGATTTGGAAAAAAAATTGCAAAAATATGACAATGGTTCGGGGAAGCGAAGATGTCGAAGCCGCCGGCCGGTCAATGTCTCACTCTCTCGATCCTTAAATTGTGCTCAATCGCTGCATTTGAGCAAAAGCACATACAAACAGTGATCGGGATCATCGTAAATACGGTGAGCTGTACGTGCACGACGTCACGTCGTACCAATTCATTTTTAGAATTTATAAACACTAATTACGAATATGAACGAGACAACACTAGAAAGATTGTCGTGAAAATTTCAATAAGGAATCTTGGTTTGATTTAGTTGACTGGGAATTTTTCAATTCCCTTTTGGACTGAACTTTGGGGAGACTCGGCGTTCCTTGACTTCGTGGACGGTGAGTTTTTGAATACGAGGGACTTCTTCTTGCAAGTAGATCGCCGAAACATATAAAGTTCAGACTACCAAGTTGTACCATAGCAAAAAGGTACGTGTTTCTGACGTCATTATTATGATTTTTGGAAATACATGTCCGTCGACAAAAGATACACATGTCATTATAATCATTTACATTACAAAATTTAAGCAATATCATGTCATCAACGATACCATAATAAAAGTCATTAACTAGAAACTCAAGATTTCAAAATTGGCGGCTGATTGTGTGCTCGACCATGAATAAGTCCAAAACTTAACAAGACACATGAGCATGACTACTTCCGAAATCGATGTGATCTGATAATCATGTGTTCTCTCCCCCATTTGCGGACAAATGAAAAAGGTCTTGTCCTTCAAGGACTTAAAAATGGTGCGAAATTACAGGCACGTGACGACGGGATAGAGATCCCCGTCAGTGTATATGAAAGAGGAAGTTGAATCTCTCGGTTTTGCTTGCAATTAAGGTAAATCCGATTGGGGTTTGGTGGCGATATCACATGTTCGACCCAACAAGGCTAAACGCGGCGGTGGACCCTTTGCTTTTCTTCTATCTTGAAGAGATGGACTTCGACTTTTTTTTTTAATCCGGAATTGATGAAGATGATGAATAAGTTCGCTTCATTGCGTTTGGAAAAATTCCAAAAAAGGTGACATTGGTTTAGGTAAGAGAAAATGTCAGAATATGGCCGCTTGATGTCCATTATTCTATTCTTTTCTTTTCCGAAAAGAAAAATCATTTAACGACGTCAATTAATTTTTCTATTTCCCACGATAGAAAAGCGGCCAACAAATATATTTGAAACGAAAATAAGAATTAAAAAAAATTATTAAGAAACTTTAAAAAAAATATTGTAGGGAATAATTTTTGAAACGATGTCATTCAACTTGAGGAGGAAAAAGAAAGGAGGAAAGAAAAGAATTTAAAAAAAAAATAGAAAATCTCAGAAAATTATCAAAAAAATAATAAAATTCCATGTCACACAAAAAAATTGAAAGTCGTACTAAATTTTTGTTGTTGTTTTTATTCCGAGAATAAAAATTTTAGGGTCATATCAAATGCAATTTTCTACTCGTAAATTAGTTTAGGGAATAAAAATAAAAAACTATTTATGGACACAAATTGTTCCCAAAACAAACATATTCCAAATTTTGCACTAACTATTTCAAGTATTGATTGGGGCTCAATCAATACATTAGAGCAAAATCGCATGCAAGTAGCGATCAGGATCGTCGTGAATGCCGCGAGTCATACGTGCACACGACATAACGCCGTACCGATTCATCTTTAGAATTTATAAACTTTGGTTACAAATATGAACAAAGACAGAACAAGAAAGGTTGTCCTGAAAATTTCAAAGAGGGGTCTTGGTTTAGATTTATTTGACCGGGAATTTATCAATTTCCTTTTGGATTGAACTTGGAGAAGACTTGGCTTTCCTTGACTTCGTGGACGGCGAATTATTTTAATTATGAGGGGCTTCTTCTAGCGAGGACATCGCCGAAATACAGTTTCGCTGACATGAGACGTGCATGTGGGTGAGAGACCGCACGAATTTAATGAAATACCACACGAGAAAAATCATTTAATAACAGCTCGAGAATTCAAAACAGGCGGCCGGCTGCGTGCTCGACCCCGTTAGTCCAAAACTCGAAGAGGCACGAGCACGGCTACTTCGAAATTGCACGAACGCTACGGCGGGATAGAGAGACCGCCGTCAGTGCATACGAAAGAGGGCGTCGAACCTGTCAGCGCTGCTTGTAATTAAGGTAAAATCTGAATGGCATTACGCGGCGCTGAATCTGTCCCTTGATTTCCAAGGGATAAACAGGGACGTCTACCCATCGAAATGAGGAGGGTTGGTCAGCTTAATTGCTAGTTTGCTACCCACCGCGGTTGGCGGTTTCCATCACATCGAACTTTATATTATATTATATTAGATTTCAATCAGCTCGCGCGTAAAGCATTTCGCGTCATTGCTTGCGCTTCACAGCATCTTCGTTCCACACTGCCAAGTTGCAACCCTCGTGACTCGGCTATGGTCCTTTGGCACTGCGCGAGAATTATTCGATCAGTGTACCGGAACTCGAGAGACCTCAGAGTTGTTAAAATTGGTCGCAAATGCATATTCGTTTAGATGAGTCATATACGAGTCACTTAATATCAAAATATGGATTATAAATAGGTTTGGAAAAATAAAGCCAAAAAAAAAAGACTAAGGATATAAGTGGGTCGATCAACAGACTACTTTCAACCCAAATTATATATGGAACCGTCCATTCTTCAAACACAATCATTTAGGGATAAAAACTACTAAAAATGGGTCATCGGTTGAGTACAGTTGGGCATGAGCCGTTGAATCTGCATTATATATAAAAAGATTGAGTCAAATTACCTGGCAGAGCCCTCTCATTTTGTAAGTCTATTGAGGACGCATGATGCCATTTGTCATTTTTTCTCTCTATAGATTAAGAGCACGAATGTAGAATATCATTAACCTAACGTAAAATAATTTAGACTATACCTAACCCATGCGATTTCGAACGTCAATCCTCCAAGCTAATCATTCCGGGCTGTCCAAATCACATCTTATAATTAATCACCATTTTTGGGAGCACAGATAGGACCATTGTGATACACGTTTAGAACGATTCCGGCTTCACAGAGTTTTCATTGTCCCACCGTTCCCGGAAACAGCTCCCAATCGAAGGGCCCCGAAAACGAAGAAAAGTCGAAAACACGTTAGCTTTGCAATTTTGTGGAGTTTTTTTTTTTTTTTTCCTGTCACTCGTCCCGTAAAAAGCTCGTGCTGGTATTTATTTTTAGGCGGAGATGACCAGTCCAATTGAGCACGTACGTGTCAGATCGGAACAACGTGCTTCGCGAACGAGACTCGTCGTCCGGAACCGGGTTTCGTCATCCCCGAGGTTCAGTACGAAAGCTACACGAACGTCGTTTTTTTTGGGTTTCCTGCTCACGGGTTGTGAGAACGGCCACGTGAAAAACGCGGATAGAGTTTGCATGCGCGATGGCTGATTCCTCCGTGGCCACGAACTCACCAGATGATGACTGGATGGTAGAAAAATTTTAATTGTATCAATTTAAATTTAAACATTTTGATAACTTGTCAATTTAATCACAAAACTATGATAAAACAGCAAACTTTTAATTTCGTGGATTAAGTAACCTAAAGATGATAAAACACTGTTAACAATTAATGTAAAAAAATCGTATAAAATATCGAAAATCTATCGTTCAACCATTAATTCAATTTAAAATATTTCAATTGTATCCAATTTAAATTTGAACATTTTAATAACTTGTCAATTTAATCACAAAACTTTTGAAGATGTGTTAATTTTATCATGAACTTTTTTATGATTTGTTAATTAGTTCATTCGATGAATTTTAGTCAAAAATCGTTGAAGATTGGTGTTGACATGGATCGTTTTTGCAATTTTTTTCCTTTTTTTTCTTTTTTCCTCTATTGCCATCGACAAGGAGGTCATTGGCCTCAGCCCTCACCTGAGGTTGACGAAGGTGGCCCTCGCTAAGCCAAGCGCGAGCCTCGGGCGTCCCTTGCCCGAGGTAAACGAGGGTGGCCCTTGACTAAGGTCGATGGAGGGGAATAAAAGAAAAATGAAAGATAAATAAATGCAAAAATTGGCCACATCGAACATTCCATGTAGGATAACTGGCAATGACTAGACTCTCACATTAATCATTTCTAGCCAATTAGTACTAAATTGGAAAACATTAAAAAATTTAGGACTAGATTAACAAATTATAAAAATGTTTAAATTAAATTGACACAATTAAAAGGTTTATGCTAAATTGATAAATTGTCGAAAGATTTATAATTAAATAAACACGGGTGAAAGATTTAGGACTGAATTGACTGTTGTATGATAAATTAAGTTTTTTGGGATAATTTTCTTTAAATAATGTCTGATTATGAAGGTAGATTTAGCATTTTCTCAATTCGATCCTTTTATTTATTATTTATTTTAAAGTCGAAGGTACGACCGTAATTAACCGATCATTAGAAAGAGAACTAGAGCAACGACTAGACAATCCACCATCATGACCCTTCTCTTACATCCGAGTCTTCTAAGACAGGAACCGAACCAGCCATCATCGATTCCCGAAAAGCATAAGAACGCCCTCGTTGTTCGGTCAAAATCCAAGGATGGGGTCCGACTGAGATTTTGTTGTCCACTTCTTTCTCGCAAATGGAAACGCCTTTTTTGCCGGGCATATTCCGCTTCGTTTCCCATCGTTCGCGCATAGCAAGTGGTGCAAGAATCGCAATTGTTTCTTGGTACCGGAGAAAAAAAAAAAGAGAAAAGAAGAACACGTGTGAAGGAGGGAGGATTAAGTTAGACGAGGGCACATGCAAGTACGAACATCATTATCTTAAATTACTATGATTGCTATGATACTGAATATAATACTAAATTGGGGAATCTGTTCTCTTTCCTGTCACCTTCCTCTAGGGAGTTCTTCAGAATAGGAAATCCTTTGTCTTGTCACATGCATCTCCTACGCATGACTTCTCCCATTTCAATGCATTTATGTAGTATTTTGCTACAAATATTTCGTCGACTCATTTGTTACCGTTTCTTCCCGCCGGCTGTCGGCTTTCGGGGTTTCCTGGATTATCAAAATATATATATATATATATATATATATATATATACATATATATTTCGTCGACTCGTTTGTTACCGTTTAAAAATTTTAGGATTTTTGTTTTTATTTTTTTATCTAGTCAATAATTCTAATCATAACAATCTCTCTCAATTTTGTCCCACTCGTTATTCCCGTCACTCTCTATTGGCTTTCGTGTTCCGTTGATTTCTCTCGTAAACATCTTGCATTTTAATTTCAATGTGTTACTAGACGTGCTTACTCCGATTTAATTTACTATAGAGATTATCAGTATGCATTGCCGTTATGTGTAGTCCATTCCAATCGTTTTGTTCTGAATGACTGACCATATAGTATTGTAAAACTTTTACTCCTTCCATTACCCAATTTAGGTTTTTGATTTAAATATTCAACACGCCATGCTTATTTTCCTTTTTCGGATTATATAGTCATCGTTATTTCATGCACCTTGCTTAATTGCCATTTGCTGAGCAAGTTCTCCATTGTGAACTTGTAAAGGATGTTAGGCGAAACTCCACGTTAGAAAATCGATATGGTTTAAAATTCATTGACTTATGCTTTTAAGTAAAAACGATTCAATTACAAATATTGATTGACTTTGACCAGGACTTTAGCTCTCTCTTTATGATCCTGCCCTATTAAATTTGGGCCGCAGAACTTATGGTGGTGTCCGATCCACGTTGGTCCCATGTGAGAAGACCACACAGAAAAAAGTCACTAATTCACCACTTAACGAGACTAGATTTGTTTATTTTATTTTTGTAACAATCCCATACGGCATTAACTGAAAAGACTTAAATAACTCAAAAAAAAAAAAGTTGACTTAATTTGATGAGTGAGAAAGAAATTACGCAATCTCTTGAGTAAAAAAAATATAAACAACAAGCTCGAAAAATAGTCCAAGACAATTTCCTCACAAAAATGCCTATGACGTACTTGCACACGCCACCCTTCCGAGTCGATAGTTTGTTTACCACGTCGGTCGATTTCATTACAATTTACAAATACATCGGATTCGTTGGAGAATTTTGATTTTGCCTTCTCAAATTTCGACGCCCCCCAAATTGAATGAGGTAGTTGAACGTAGTCTCACCAACTAGCCTTGCACGAGAAAGCATACATTAATTTTCTCCCAACTCTCTTTTCCCTTTGTAAAACACATCGCCGGGCAGGTCATTGCTCCGTTTTCTTTTTTTTCGCGTGTTTATATTTTCACTTTTTACTCATGCAATATACGTGCATGTATTTCGACGCATTTGAAGGTTCTCAGTTTTATATGCTTTTATTCCTCGTTTACGTATGTGCATGTATCTGTATATATAAACGTCCTTAAAGAGCTAGGCGAGAGGGGGCATGAAAATCCCATGGATGCGCCATCAATTAATCTGAAAATTTAAATTATTAAATAAAGGATGATGACACAAATAGGCCTAAACGTTGGCTCAATGTGTAACGCGATATCTGCAATTTTAATTTATTCAATGCGACCCCTGAAACCTTAACCTAATGTATTATATTGTTATCGAATTTTCAATTTGTTCAATGTGATCCCTAGACTTTTGATACTTAATAAAATTAGTCCATCGATTATATGAAAATATTCAATGGTCCAACATTGAACGAATTGAAAGTTCAAGGTGACATTGCACATTGGACTAAAGTTTATGAATTACATTAAACAAATTAAAAGTTCAATGATCATATTATATGTTACATTGAAATTCATGAAACATTTGGTTCATTTTCCTTTAAATGAATGCGTGATTTGATATTAAATTGCTTCAACCACCTTTTAAATTGTAGATCCCTTTTGCTATATTACTCTCCACTTGGGGATGGAAAGTGACAGAATTCGTTCATCCTCATCTCTTCTAATTCTAGCGCTCCCTTTTAGAGCACGAAATCAAAACACTGGCTGCATGGTCGTAGACCGAATCAGTGCTCGATCGAACATAATTACTACTTGATCGTAAAGATGAAATGGCCATATCTTCGCAACCTCGTTTTAATACGGAAGAGATGCTTCTGCATCTCCTAGCATCGTATGGCACTAGTCAACTTCGTGATCAAAGTGTTAAATCTAATCGCACGGCCGGTGTCCATACACTCGCCGAGCTACGTATCAACCAAAGATCTACTAAAATCGATATTTAAGCGTTTTATCGAATCAAAAAATAGAGGCAAAGGGTCATCGAGAATTGAACCGAACCGACCGTCGATGCCTCCTGTAACTTGTTATCCCATCCACATTAATTAGGATTAATCAGGTTAAAAAAAAAGAAGCTTAGAAAGTTTGTTTTTACTGGGAATTTATTCGCCTGAAAATCACGCTGCTCGAATCATCGACTCGACAATGGAAATTATCGCACTTCGACTGATCGGTGAATGCGGTCAAACTTCAGAGCTATTGCATTTCAAAATGACATAAAATTGAGCATTGACAAAGGATGTAGAACCTTGATGATTGGGTTCTAAGACCGATGAAACGAATCCACGGACGACAACGCAAAGCTTTCCGATAGAATAAGAGCGAGAGCGTGATCCACAAAAGGGAATTTAACAACTGCAATGGATGGAAATATTTTGCTGAAAAATGGTTGGAAATGAATTGGAAGGAAGTAAAAGTGTTTTGACAAAAGTAAACCTTGCTCTTTTCACGTGTTTGTGTCTTTGCCTCTTTAAGATGCTCTCCTTGTATGATCAAACGATTTCCGTTCATGGAAATCAGATTTTGGTTTCATGTGTTTGATGGCGATGATTGCTCTTATCTAACGAGCTCGACCTTTTGACACTATACCCGTCAATCAACATCTTTAATAACTATTTCCATCTAAGAAAATAATATCACGTATCCGTTCCCGCTATTTTTACCTCACAATCAATCCAATTTTGGCTAAACCTCATGAGCTGATGACAATTTTCCGAATTGGACTAACATTGACCCCATCATTTATTGATAGTCAAAAACCGTTCCTGCCTTGTCAGCTTAATTCTGTTAGCCTCTCGAGATCAATGTTGGTGTCTGATCATTGATTGTATTCATAGCAAAAATGAATCGCATATGCTAGACATCACACTGTTTACTCCTTTATTAATGAAAGCCCGATACGCTATATCAATCGGTAAATAATCAGATATCCGGACCATTTACTCCTATCTCTGTCTCTACGGCCTCAGCACTTTACATCAATATCAACCTGAATTTATATCACATTCAAAAACGTAATCAATGTATGATCGCTGGCATCGATTCCCTCTAACTTTAGCTCTTCGACATCGAAGCGGGCCTTTTTGGGGGCGTCGATAGGGCTCGATCAAGTTCCTGCCAAAATATACATAGCAAAGGAAAATCTTGCCAAATCCACTTTTATATATTCTCCTCCATCGAATTTGTGCCAAAAAAAAAAAAAAAACATTCCTAGGGAAAGGAAATGGCTACTCGGGTAGAATCACGAATTAGGGAAGGGAATATGTGGTCCCCACACAACGCTGCCGACCGGACCAGCATGGAGTACGCTGCTCCTCCACCATGTGGAGCACATCCGACGCCTCACGCGCCACAAGCAACTGCGCACGTGTGGTCCCTCCGCGTCCCCACTGCCTCACCGCCCCGTCGCTTTATCTCTCTCTCTCTCTCTCCATCACCCCGTCACGACCCGAGACGCGGAGGTCCTGGTCCGTTATCGACAGGAGTGGGACCCCACTCTCTGGTTCACTCCGTGAATTCTCCGAATTCCTTTTTTTTTTCAAATTTATTTTTCATTTTCATTTTCATTTTCATTTTCCTTTTTTTTATTTTTTATTTTTTGGTTTTTTCGTCATTGTCAAATGCAATGACTGTAAGGAAAAAAAAATGATATTTCAAAAAATAAAAATAAAAAAAGGCCAGGAATAAAGAGGGAGTTTTTATTACCAAAATCTCCCTCCGACTCGACTCAGCCCCATGTACCTAACACCCACCACTCAATTCTGTCCCCCTCCTGCTCAATTATGACCAGATATCTCCAATTCCATGAGATTATCTCATTAATTACATCTGTCCCAAACGGCGTCAAAAAATTAATACTTGTCCAAATAAAGTTATTTATCTCGCCGAAATACACAAAATTAATGACGTCATTTAATCAATGTGATCATTTTCGGTAATTAGGGCATTCGAAGCTCTTGCTGATCATCCTTAATAAGGAAATATCGATTGTGAATCAAACAAAATAGATGGCATTTCTTGTTCAGGCGTTTTCGAAATCCTTATTCCGAATCTGTGGAAATAGTCACGTCATTCAGTGCCCTCGATTACTTGTTTACCCTGACCTCATGTACCATTAAAAGAAAAATGACAAATATATAACTCGTGCCGATCCGGCGATAATCGCATTTATTCACGATCGTTGCGTGCAAGTTCAGGGCAATCGAGATTTGACTTACTCTATCTGCTTTCGCCGATCTTTTGAGGTAAAGACGTTACGTATGTTACATAGTAACCCTTCTTATTGCGATCATTTAAATTAACCGTTGCTCGACAGGTATTTGTTCTGGTGTTGCTCTATGCCATTTTCTTCCTGTTCTCTATAAACATATGCGTGTATACGTGTATTTGGAGTTTTTTAGCTCGGTTGAGAATTTGCGAACATGGCGACCGATCGAGCCGCGCCACTAACGACAAATGGAGAAAAGAAAAATCGATTTTTTTTCTCCATAGAAAAACCCCACGAGAAATTTCTCTCCTCTTTCACGGCAACGGTGATCTTGAGGTGAGGGAAGGCAAAAGGGCCGGAAGGGGAAACTGAAAATCCTTACTTTAGCAGCAACCTGGGCATTTTTCATTTCCGATTTTCCATTTTCTCCTTTTGCAATTTTGTTTGGGTCGGGGCGAACGGGCAACGGGGAAGGAGATAGAGAGACCGGAAAACCGGAAAACCGGAAAACCTCCGATCGTCGTTGTCGTCTCTCTCTCTCTCTCTCTCATCGATCCCTTCTCTCTCCTCTTCTCCCTTTTCTTCCGAGTGTTCGGTTTTCACTCGCCGTCGCTTAGCTTCTTGCCCGGAAGAAGATTCCCGGGGGGAAGAAAAAGTTGCATTTGCTTTCTGGGGTTTTTTTTTTTGGGAAATCTTGTCGAAATCCAAGAACTCGCATCTGCCCTCTTCTTGTTTTTTTTTTTTTTTTTTTGGGTTGCCCACTCTTTTCTTGCGTCTCGTCGGATATTGATTGTTGAAATTCTTGGATTTCCGATCGTTGCCGGCCGCCTTATCGATTACCCATCCGACGTATCCATTATTTCCTCATCGGCAAGCACCGCAGCATTGGGAAAAAGTCAATTTTTGGGACTGGACGTGGAATAATTTAGCCAATCGCGGGGCGTTGATTTTTTTCCCCTTCCCGATCGATTGCCTGGATTTGGGATTGTTGGGTATTCGTCTAATCATCGGAAGGGAACAGCTCTTTGGGATTTCCTGGTTCCTGCGTCTGCTTCTAGACTACGTCAGTATTCTTTTACCCGATTGTTTGGTGGAGCTGGGGAGAAAGAACAAAAAATTCAAAGCTGCTCCCCCAAAGTCGTTTCTGGGCTGCCGCGGAATCGCATGAAAGTCGGTTCTTGATAATCCCTGAGGACGTCTGAGCTTCCGGAATACTGACCTGAAACTGTTGCTTCGATTCTTGGCCTCGCAAGAATCGGTTCTTGGCTTGATTTTGAGCCATGGCCATGGAGTCCGACTCTCTGGATTATTGGAGGCATTACTTTAGGACCGCGAATTGCGATATATTCGATATCATCGACCGCGCGATCATGGTGGCGGCCTCAGATTGCCCAAAAGAGTTCAGGCTGAGGAGGGATCGCATCGCAGAGAGGCTGTTCACGTGCCGGTTGACCCGGTGTTTGGGCTGCGATCGGGTTGAGTTGGCGGTGCCGAGCGGGGATGAGGATGATGGGTTGAAGAGTGGAATTGCTGGGGAGGGATGTGATTTCGAGGCTGGTGGGAGCAAAGAGAGCAAAGTGAATAGCAGTAGGGATGATCATGGTGAGTTGTTCATGAACCAGGAGAGCAATTACAGCTATGGAGAGGCCGAGGCACTTACAGATGAGATGGAAGAGGAGTCTCAAATTGTTGAAGAGGTCCTGAGGATCAAAGAGATTTTGCTCAACGGTTATGAGGAGGTAAAACTTCTCTCCTGTTTATCTTTGCAAATATTAGCATTCTGGGAACTGCATGATTCCTTTTTGTCATCTTAATCTGACACACTTGCTTTGACGACATTACAGTCTGAATCAGGGCTTTACGAATCGTTGAGGCGGCTCCAATTGATGGCTTTAACCGTGGGGATATTGAAGGTTTGGTTCATTGGCTTTTGTCCTGAATTCTATGCAGTTCTAGGGCTTGTTATGCTTAGTAACTTCTTTTCCAGCTCTCCTGGGCAAGTTTACGTGGTGTTAACGTTGTTGGTTCTATGCAGGCAACTGGGATTGGGAAAGCTGTTAATCCTCTGAGGAAGCACAAGTCGAAGCTGATCAGACGCCTTTCTCAGACTCTTATCATGTGAGATCCTTGTAGAAAAACAGCATGAATTGAAATCTTTTGACAGAACTGAAATTTGTTTTGCCTACCTTGCAATGCATTCATTGCGTTTTGATTTAGCTCTTGACGAGTCTGGTAACTGAGTCATGTTTTCAGAATTTGTACGAGTGCTAACAATTGCTTTGTCTTTTAGTGCTACATATCGGTGGCTCCTGTTTAGATAAGTTTGGTTTTGGCAATAGCTTTGTTCGTTTTATGTTGATCTTGTCTTTTGAGACATTAGTTAGGCGACAAATAGTCATTACTAGCCATAACTCTTGCAGATGTCACTGAACTTCAGTCAGTATACTGTCATCTTTATTTGGTCCAAAGAAGAACAACTTTTGTAGTCTTATGAAATCCAAATTCTAGTGACTTGGTAATGTAAGAACTGAGCATGTATGGCTGGTAAGTGGTGACTATCTGCGGACCAATAGTTTTCTGAAATGACGGCCTTCAGTTTTATTGGCATCGATATCATTTCTTTTCTGTATTCCTATTGGATTGTATCAAAGTGGTATCAATTCTCATTTGCAAGATCAATTTATTGATTGTTTATTTTTTTTGTTGCAGGACGTGGAAGACTATGGTGGAAGAGTGGATGCAGGGTGCGCCGCCTGCTGGTACAGATTTGCTTCCTACTTTCTGATTGCTAAGAAAAGATAGGCTAGTTTTTCAAGTCCCTTGCACGGGTTCTAAGTGCTCATTTATTGTGCAAGAGCAGGGAGTACCCCTGATTCTGTGAACCCGTCAAGCGATGATGAAGAAGAGGAAGAGGGAGAGGAAGAGGAAGAAGGACTTCCATCTCCGCCTTTGGACGAGGGAGCATTTTTGCCTCCTCACACATCTACAATGGAGCTATCTCGGGTAAAAATTTCTTCTCGCATATTAGAGGCATTTTTATTTGAGGAAGGAAGTTCATTGCCTCTGAACTTATTGGCTCTGCTTCTTTGCATGTCCGGGGCTTGTTCTTTTGTGAAGTTCTTTGATGGCATGGATGATGACGGAAGTGAGTATAACTTTATTCACTCTATTGCTACATGGTTTTTTCGTTGGTCCTTTCTTTAGATTAATTTCTGTACAAATGCTAAATTTTCCAGATCCTCGTACTGGCGGAGAATCTGCTAAGAACCGTCAAAATGGAAGAAAACCGTCCCAAGAGAAGCAAAATGTGAGCGAGCAACGAAGAGAGAGAAAGCCAGATGGAGTGAAAGACAGTCTCAAAGATAACAGTAGTCAACATTTGAAGAAGCGAGAAGACATTGTGAAGCCAAATAGACCCTCAAACACTAATGCTGGGCAGGGTAGACATACAAATCTCACTGCAGAGCAAAAGGTCAACAAAGAGTCCAAGCTCCAGCTGAGAAAATTGGAGAAGACTTCCGCTCTGAGGAGAATGGTCAGTAATCAGAAAGATGTAAGGACGCATCTCAGGTTTTTGAAGTCTGTTGCTTATAACAAGCATTATCTGATGTCGCTGTTGTTTCCTTGTCTCTTAGGACGCCAAGTATTCACCAGAAGTTGACGTCCAAATGAAACTTGAAACTACGAAGAGGAAGCTCCAGGAAAGTTATCAACAAGTTGAGAATGGTATGTGTCCTTGATTTATGTTGTCATTTTGTGGTTTTTGGTTAAATCCTGCCTCGAACTTATAAATTCGAGAAGGGAAGTTTTCATCAGGGCATGAAATCGGAGCGGCAATGATTGGAGGCGTGTCGCTAAATTTCGATCTTAGTATTTAAAATACATTTTCTCTTGTTTGGCCTTATCTGGATTTAATTGTGCCCCTTTCCTTCCTGAACAGCCAAGAAGCAGCGGACTATACAGGTAATGGATTTGCACGATATCCCGAAACGGTCGCTTGGCCACAGAAATCTACACATGAGACCCGGGAACCAGAACAGGCATTGGGCAAATGGACGGCGCTAGTTTGAAAGTATCCGCTCATTGTGCTGGAGAGACTTTGCAAGTACTTTCTGTCATGAAAGCTAGTGAGAGGACGTTAACAACACCGGATCATGTTGCTGATCATTGAATGCTGATGATCGGGCTTTCTCGCAGCGCAAAGTCTCAAGAAAGCTTCGAAATTCCTTGGCTCAATATGACATTCCTTGAGGTACTTAGAATTTAGGATTTTAGCTTTTCAGGTTTCATCACAATTGGGAGGTATATCTGACTTTTCCGGTAATTGGTTGGATCGTAACCAGAAAGATGATTGTAGAGGAACTCTAATTTACATCATCCCGGTCAACATTGTATTTACTGGTCTCGAACATTTGTTCTCGATTTTTATTCTCAAGGTGGGAGAGTATCGATCATGCTTCTAGCTGGCATGTATATAGACCTTTGCATATAATAAAATCCAAATTGGAGGATAACGTATGAGTTGTGAACTGCTGTTCATTGCCCATGCTCCATGACTAAGTTTGGACAATTTTTGACATGCAGTTACATTGCTTTTACCTCATCTTTCTATATGCACTCCTTTTTTCTCCTGATGCCAACAAGATGATTTCTGACCTCTTAGTTTTCTTGCGAAAGAAGAAACCGACCCATGTTGCTTGTTTTTGACGAGAACCGTGGAGTTATGTTAGGAAAAGAAGCACCACAAACCGGATCGATTCCGATGCAGTTCCAAGGTCCTACGTAAACATTCGCAAAAGGAGATGGCGGGGGGGAGACTTTGGATTTGTCGAAACACGTGCAGCAATCTTCGCCGGCCGTGTCAACCTTTTCCTCCCTTTTCTCCGTTTCAGATTCTCCACTTTGACGCCTTTTTCTTGCCTCTCTGTGAAGTCCAAACGACGCGTTCGCTTGGGTTAGGTGGCTTGGGCGGATGGATGATGATAACTATTCCGATATGTATCCCCAAATCAAGCATCCAATCTTGGGGGACAGTTACGTTTCAACACGTCCTTTTTGAGATCGACGTGTCGGGCTCCGCATGCTTCATCGTTCCATGCCTATCGACCTCGCGAGCTAATCCTACTAATCTTCGAAACGACCCATCTTTCTTCGTTCCGTTCGAACGACTCGAGCATGCCCTTGGCTAGGGAAGACAGGTAAAGTGAACCCGCGAACCACTTCCGAATCCCGTCGGTCGTGAGTGATGTGGACTTTGGCCACGCGTTGTCCTCATCCGTCGCTACAGTTCAACGAAACCGCTCCAAGATTTCAATGCGCTGGAGCCTTCGATCGCCATTTATGGCATTTGATATTGCCGTGTGAAATGTTGAATTTCCAAAGGCGGCCGCTTGACTAGGCCATTTGAGGCGGAAGAGACAGAGAGAGAGAGAGAGAGTTTTAATTAGACGGTGGTTGGCATTGGACCCCAAAACTCTTCTTTGGGTAGGGATGAAGCGGAGATGGGGTTCACCATGTGTCCCTCGTTTCGTACGTGAGACTCACACAAGGCACCACCCCTAATGTACCATGCAAAATTTATGAAGTGAGATGTAATGATCCATGTCGCGCTTAAATCGAAATAATCAAGAACGTTTAGACCGGTCGATAATACCGCGGCAGCACGAGAGGATGTCATTAGCCACGCAAGTCTTGCGTTGCAAACCTCCCACGATCAACGGCGGGCCCAAGAAGTTTAGACTTAAGCGCGGCTTTTATGCAGTACCTAAAAATAGTCGTCCCGAATACTATAGAGGCCTGGGCCCTCACCAGCATCCACGGCCTATCACCGCCGCGAATCCGTCCAAAGCAAGAGAGAGAAAGTGAAGAAAGTAAGTGTCTCTCTCTAGCGTCTACTCTCCTCGATGGACCGTGAAGAAATCGAAGGTGACATAAGGGATGGCGTACGCGGGTCGGTATTGACCGATACCCGGGAGGGAAGGGATCGTGAAAAGTGGGGGCCAATCCGCAAAGGCGCATGCACTTCCACGGAGCATCGTCCAAGTGTGCGCTTTGATTCCATCCCCCATCGAAAGGCTCTTCTCTCTCTCTCTCTCTCTCTCTCTCTCTCTCTCTCTCTCTCCGGTGCTCCTGCTTTGCCTTTTGCTTTCCCTCTCTCTCCCTTTCTTTCTTCCCTCTCCTTTCGTTTCCTTTGCATTTTGTCTCTTCGGCTCTCCTTTGCTTGCCTGCCCTTTTTGACCGCCGACCCTTTAAAGGAGCTCTCCTTTACATGTTTTTGTGCTAGTTTGTTTTATCGGTTAAGAGGCCTTGTTTTGTAGCTCGTTTTATTAGGTTCAAATAAGTTGTAGTTTAATGGTGGTGTTAAGTTGTTAACCCCTTTTTGTTTGCTACCTTAATTGTCATTAGACTTTTTCTTCTTTTCTTTGATCATGTTATAGTGATTCTAATAGGTTTAAGCAAGAGAGAAAGATAAAGTTAAAAATATTAATTGAATTTCGAAGAAATATAAAATAATTATATGTAGATTTACATGTCAAGTTTTGCATTTTGTAGAAGTTTCGGGTGTTTTGATTTTTGTCAAAGTCAAAGTATGTGAGCTATACATCTTAAAGGAAGCCCTTAAATTTCTTTCTTTAACTAAGAAGGACAAGATTAGAGCTCTTTGCCGAGTTGTCAAATCAGAAATGCAATTTTGGAATTACCTTGTGGGCAATGCAAGTTCTAAGCAAATCTACTCATATAAAAATAAATAAATAAATAAAGTTCTCGACAATCCTGATTTTTAGAGTGGGGTTCGGTGGATGGCAATAGAAATTCCAAATATGCTTGTTGCGGCTAAAGACGATTCCATTGGAATCTAATCGTTACCCTATGTGCAAATCATCATCGCCCAAGATAGTGGGTGACATTCCTTTCAAGACATTGGTTGTGCGTAAGGGCAACCGATGCATTGAAAATCGTAAATTCCCTCAATTTGTTATTTCTCAAGTATCTTTGAGATGCTCTTTAAGTAGGAGACTTTGTCGAGTCTTGCTCTTTCTAAGGTCCTTAACCTATCGGGAGTTACATCTTATCCTAACCCTCTAACCTTAGTGATTAATTCTAGCCCTCGTGGGGTTGGTATGTGAATGACATAATGTTTTGATCGGTGGTAGTTGCTTTGTCAAGAATATACGTATGGTGTGTTTATATTACAATCCTAATCCATCAAATCCTTACCCATTATGATGTGAACCGTAGCCACCGAAATTTGTTACAAAAGTAGTTATTATCGCATCAAATCTGCCGGTTGAGATTTTGTTGAATTTATCTTCCAATCAATGATCCACTTATATTCAATGGGCGGGCTAACCCACTTCTAATTTGACGGGTTTTGAGTACCTTAGATAGGCAGCGAAAGCGACTCTTCTTTACGAATACCGATGCATATTATTCAGGATGCAAAATTAGGGTTTGGAGAATGGGTTTTCAGGAATTAAGGGCCATTGTATTGTATATTCTTTTTATGGTTGTTTGTGATGATTAGCCGTTGGGTAATGCAAATTCCAGGTTTTGGGCTCGGGTGCATTACAGCCGTAATGTCATAGGGGTTACATCACTTGTACGAAACCACGCAATACATTGTGGATGGCTGTATATGGCCGAAAGATAAAGCCGTTGACATTACTACAAAATTCCATTTTATAAGATCAAATGAAACTTGGTGACGTCTTTAATTATTCATAATGCTCGCAATGGCGGGGTGTCATGTCACCTTGAGAAGATAAGGGGGGAGGAGAAAGAGAAACGAAAGGAAAGTTCACTTTGGGGATCCATCTTACAACAAGATCATCAACGGGGTCATCAAAGTGTTCCCCATCATCCCAGCTTTGCAATGGCTTCGTGTCAGTGGAACGAAAAGGAGATACCGAGGATAAGGGTCTTCTTCCCGCCAGCTCATACGCTCACCTGCAAACCCAAAGTTGAGTGCATCTCTCGGTCCACGTATCATGGAATCATGGATTAACCTTTTGTATCTACGGACATTATTACTTAGAAATCTTAAAGCTTATTATAAGATTATCAACTATCTACGAAGATTATTGTTTAAAAATCTTAAAACTTATTGTAAGATGATCAATTCTGTTCTAAGATTTTCATTTGGCCAAAAATTGCTGAAATGGCCGTCGAGTATTTTACACGATACCGCCGGTGCTAATGTAGATAATTTTTGCGAATTTTTTTATAATCTTTTTTTCACTGTCCATCTTCTCAGAAGGACCAACGGGGGTCGCCGACACCTCACCAACCCTTTCAGGAAGAACATTAGAAAAAAAGTCTTATAATATTTTGTAAATATCATCATCAGAAAAAAAAAAATCTTATAGTATTTTATAAATATCATTCACATCAATGTTGACCGTGTTATTTAGAATGACTTTCAATTACTTCGACAATTGTCAATCAATTTCGACTATGAAGATTACATTGATAAATTATCAAAAAATTTAGAACTATATTGATCATTATCCTTTTTTCCCTTGATGAGTAACGTATAAGAATTCGTATGTTCATGAAATGTGACTTTGCTGTTATCGTGTTTGCCTCGATAGTCATGATCCCCCTTCCCTTGTGCGCTCATGGAAATGAGGTCGAAACGAGGAACTTCACTTTGAATTAGGTAAGCAATCTTCTCTAGCGAACGAAGTGAAAAATGTGCTGTCACATTTGAAAGATGTGTTACATGACGTGTTTGCAATGTAGCTGACTTTCAGCGACGGACGTGTTTCGGGTTGTCCCACTAAGCAACTGACACGTCATCCGTGCTTATCCATTTCTTTCGCACCACAAGATGGAATTGCACAAATTCGTGGCCACGTTTCTTTCGTTCGTTACAGGACAAACTTGGTGATGATGGCGGCGGCGGCTGAGTTGGCTGTCAAGGTGGGCCAAAAATGACACCTCAAATTTTGTACCGCACTTATTTCATTGCTTGAGAGAGAAACAAAAATAGTTTTTGGATTTTCTAATATGCATTTCACGAAAAATAAATTAATCACGAAAAATATTTTCTGCTAATGAAAAAAATATAATAAAAAATTAGAGAAATATTTTTCACTTTTCGAAAAGCATAAAAGTTTTCCATACTTTCTTTCACTTCACCGACTTTCACCAAACACATATTTCTTTTATATTTAAGGTTTCTTTTCTTTTTTTTCTCATTTTTTTAAAATAGAGTTTTTAATTATTTTTTTCTTTCTCTTTTTCTTTCCTTTGAGCTCGTTTAGAATTTAGCGAGCCACAAGCTTGTGACCTCGACGGAGCTCAGGCTTAGGTGGATCGAGCCTTAAGCTTGCCAACCCACATCTTGGCCAGTTGTCGGGCTGTCGACCATTGCTGAGGTAAGAGGCCAGGAGGAGGAAGGAAGAGGAAGGAAAAGGAAAAGAAAAAAAATAAAAGAAAATATTAAAAATAAAAATTCGATTTTAAATAAAAATATTTTAAAAAGTGATTTATTTGGTAAATTTTCCTAGAAAATCAAACGATGAAAATATTTTCTAGTTTATTTTTACATTAAGGTTGAATACCGAAAAATATTGTTATTTTCCTAAAAATGACTTTCTAGAAAATATTTTCCAGATTTGTGATATTTTCTACGAAATAAACAAAGCCTAAGTATCGTAAAAAAAAATTCAATCACTTAAGTACCGTAACTTATGTATTATGTACAACGCTCATTTGAATACCATAACTTTTAAAAAAGTTCATTGCAAATGCCATACCAAGTGAAATTTTGACACTTGAGTGAATATTTTTTAAAATATTATGACACTCAAGTGATCAATTCAAAATTATGACACACAAATTGGCATTTTTTTAGAAATTATCACTCTTAAGTAACCGAAAAAAAAGTGACACTCAAGTAAATGTCGTATAAAGTTATAATACTTATGTTCTACTCATCTCTAAAGTTTGGTGACGGCGGCGGCGACAGTTATCGAGTATTGATGGCGATGTTCTCTAAGACTAGCCATGGCGGATGGGGGTGGTGAGTAGGAAGCGTTTGATTCACTTAATAAAAATAAATATTGGGGTGTTCAAAAATTACAAAAAAGAATAAAAAAAAAAAAAAGAGGAAGGTTGACCTCGAACTTTCTAGACCAGCTGATTGGTCCACTCAAACGCCAACTCTGGACCTTTGATGATAAATTAATCGCGCTAACCTCCACATTAGCGGACACTGTTAATTTTCATTTAACAAAAAGACCATATCAAGCCAACAATTAGAGATTATATCGAATAAAAAAAAGTTGTGAGTTGATATTGATTACCAAACAAAAGATCAGAGACCATTCGCGCGAGCGGAAAATACTGATTTTTGTCCTTCGCTAACGTGTCCTTTAGCGTGCCGTGCCCATTAGGAAAAAAAGACATCAATATAATGTATTAGTGGACCACTTTCCTTTGATCAGATATCTTTAAAAGAAATTCAAGTCCTACACTCAACCACCAAAATCATTTTGCAAAGTACCTAATTAACTATTTGAAGTTGCATGCCTAATCAAGTTCATGAGTGGATATTGAAAATGATGAGAAGTAATATAATATGCTTTGCAAGTGTCTATCCATAACTTTATTTGGCAATGGTTGGTTCAAGGAGCAAGGTCTACTCTTTAAACAATTCTCAAAAGATAATTACTTCCCTTCGTTCCCAAAGCACGCCACAACAACCTGATTAATGTTGGGTTGCTTTAGAAGAAATGGACAAATGTGACGTGGCAATCAGATTTTGGGTGTTGACTTTTGGGGAAAAAAAAAATAAAAGTGGGCCTTGCCTGTCCTGATTAATATCTCTAGGCAAGCAACGGCTTGTCGGATGGCAAGATGAGCAATATCAATTAATTTTGTAGAGTGAAACAAAAAAATAATAATTATGGACAATCTAACAACAATTGACATCACACCCATGCTACAACTTTTTTTTATAAGTTGCTAGTTTTCTAGAGTGAGAAAAAGAGCCCTTTACAAAAAGCACTTTCAACTTTCTTGTCCATGATTTTGCAAAAGTTGTGAGAATCTTTTCTAAATTTAGATGAATGTTTTTAGAAAAAAGAAAATAAAAGCGAACTCCTAACCCGAAATTTAAAAAGTGGAAGAAACTTCAAATTTGCATTGAATTCTCGATTTTACAAAACTAATGAAATTGCACAGTGAGACGAGATTAATGCAGCGGTTAATTTTCCTTGAAGATTTATATTTATCATAAAATACTCGACTTGCACTTTCATGTCTAGATACAACAATAAAGAGAAATCAACATGTGCTTGAGATAGTTGTTATTTTCTAAAAGAATTCACAATAGGAATGAACGATTATAATTAGAGAATTTGAAAGAAGTTCTTCAAATTGTATTCTCATTACATTACCCGAGCTTGACAAGCTAGATGGCCCGGGACGGCAGTAAACAGACCAGCGGGGGATTACATTTGAATGAGAGGGAAAGGGCCATCGAGCCGATCTTGAGCAGCGAGTGTTGGGCTTGTGGACGAATGCTTAACAAGATCAGAGAAAGAAAATCGAATTTCGACTTCTTAAGCTGGAATTGGACCTTAGCTTTTCACCGTCTCCCATTTTCTTCGGCTTGATCCGTGTCCACACGAAATCAACGAAGACCCATTAAGCCCACGAACCCTCTTAAGTTAGCTAAAAATGGGTGCGGTGCAGCCGGCTATGGCGTAACACAATCCCACTATGCTATGGAGGAAAGAGATCAAGAGGGCATTCTCTCCAGGCACCCTTCCAAGTACACATGTTGCCAGAAACGCGGCGGAGTTGAGCGTTCAATGTCGATGACCTCGTCCGGTTGGACAGAACGGAGAGACAAGGCGTGGAATTTGCTCAAACTCTGGATGGAGGAGCGCAAGGCTTTCCCATCTTCCTTCCTCAAGTTTCAAACTTTAAACTTCGTTAGCTGGCTCAGCGATCCAACGTTCCTGAGCATTCCATTGTCTCAGTCCGCATTGACGCAGCACAGCTTGTGTAGTGACGCAAGGCCTCTGATTCCCGCATTCGATTTGAAGCCGTGCTTGCGATAGTAAAAGTCCAGCCCCCACTCATACCGGTAGAGCAAGAGACATCGAAGGCGTCGTAGCTTAAGGACGGAAGGGGGCAACTCGGACACCAAGGTTTCCTTCAGGTCCAAAGTCTTCGGCTTTTGTAGGTTTCCTATTGAACTTTAAAGCTTCCTTATCTGTGTACGTCTCAATCTTAAATGCTTCAAATGGTATGATATGATAATCTCCCTGGGAAATGAATCTAAAGGAGCATTCCTTGCGTCTAACACCTCGAGCAGCTTAAGCCCATTTACCCAGGGGCTAATACCGAGGAGTTTGACGGTACATTTGGCAATCCGAACACAAGTGGAGAGGGAAGACGAACGGCATTGATCTTACGCCATTGTGCATTGGTAGAGCTACAATGGATGGCAATTCTTCGGGCCTCTCTGGAACACTTTGTGATCGTTGGATCGGCTATTGTTGCGAAATTTTCCTCCTTCGACCTTGTCAATAGGATCTCTCTCAAGATGTCATGTACACACACGATAAGCGTGGATCCTCCCGTCGGTGGTTGTTCTCGCAACTTGGATCAAGCTTCTATCATGAAGCTCTAGGAGGTACTTCTCTGTAACTACTTCCAAATTTCCAATGTCTTGCTATCTTGCCCTTCCAAGGACCCTTCATATAATTATAGACGGATGAACCTCATGCACCTAATTATAGGGGTGTCAATGGGTCGAGTCCGGCCTGACCCGAAGTGTAAGGGCCAAGTGCTCCGACCTGACCCGACCCTAAACGCTGAAGACCTTAAGCAAGAAACCTAGGTCAGGCTTTCGGTTTTTTGTTTTTTTTTTTTTGTTTTAAGGGCGAAGTTACTTCCCCTATGCATTAGCTAGCTAGTTGTGATGCCTAGTGAAAACAAATTATCACGGTCAAAATTCAAAAACTGAAAAAACAATTATCACGCCAAAACTACGTCGACGAAGACACTCTTTTGAATATATCGACAGTGGTCTGTCATCATTACCTCTTGAGTGCATCAGAAATGCAGGCATTATAAGCACTGTTATCTCAGTCTACAGAACCTCACAAGAGCTCAATCACAAGTCAATTAGTAAAGAGTTTAAGCTACACATTTACACTGTCACATTTTCTAAAATGTAGCAGGATGCAAATACTATAACTCAACTGACAAAACTAGAAATAGGATAGGCTTAAGTCACACGAATCAAAAGCACGACCATAATGAAGATACATGTCATTGCGAAGATCAGAAGCCAAGTAAAGCACGTAGTCTTAGAGCTTTCTGAGTATATCTCTGTTGCTCGTACATTAACCCGATTTCTGCTTGCCAAGCTGTCCTCAACAGCTTTCTTGTTGAATCAGGTATCTGCAATGCAACCCAAAAGGATCTTGTCAGGCTAAGTAAATTATTGAGTTGGATGGAAAAGCCACTGCCCAGGGAAACGTCATGATTTAAAGCAAGCTGTTTTGCAACACAGAGAGCAGGAAAAAGTAACCTATGAACCTCAGTAGTCGGTAGGTGAAGTGATGAGGACTAAATGTGAAGAACTTCCAAGAACAATAGAGGAGAAATCATCAATCCAAGGCCACGAAAAATGCATCTGTCACGTCAGACCAGGTTAATTATTGCCTTACACATAGGATCCTACAAAAAAACAAAACAAATTCATCAACTAGCATCGTACCGACAAAGTCATCAAAAAGCAAGGGTTAAACATGAAAGGTCGAGTACCAATAGCAATCAACCCCACCAATCATCCAAGAAATTGACATCCATCCTTAATTGTCGTTGGCAACTCTATACTAAATTTACTTCACAATGAAAATGAGAATTAACTAATGCATTGAAATAGGGAAAGACATTAATATTCTACAATTATATTTCTAACTTGACTCAAAAAATTTGAGTTCTTCTAATTCCTCGTCAATCGACATGAAAATGGCGTAGATCGTAACCAATCTTGAACACATATAAGAGCCTTCACCATAATTGGAGTCAAGGAGCTATGAAACACATCAAGCATACGACCTCTTGTACTGTGCTAAATGCGATCTCTGATACTACAATTGAGACGGGTACAGTCAAAATATCTCACGCAATAGAAAAGAGGATGGAATATTTAATAGAATTTATTTTTTACCAGCTTAAGATATCAAACTCAGCATTATAACATTTACATCATTCCTCTAAATACTTGTCCAATTCAAATTTTCTTCCAAATGTTGTTGTCTGGCTTGGCTAAGATATATTGTAGTCATAATATCAGCATCAACAATAGAAGACTTTGATTCGTTTACCATCCTTGTGTTTTTTAGCCTCAAGTTGCTTTTGGGGCATGCACTAGTGCAGTATTGCTCAAAACATTAGAGATTCCGATACTTTATCTCATAAAGTTTCTGCCTGCTTGTTTTCGTAAGCACAATTAATTATCCACTTCACATAATCCCACTTATGTCGTGGGTCAAGTATGCAAGCAATAAACAAAGTAAGATTGATGTTATTCACATTGTCTAAATACTTATTGAATTTTGTCTTCATTCTCTCAGCTATTTCCTGCAAACTTTGGTCATCATTCTCATAACATCTATCAATCATTATTTAGATTCCATAAATATCCTTTGCCATATCATTACTAGTGAGATAAGAAGAACTTGAAACTTTTAAAGTTGCGTCAAAAAACAACTTCAAGAAAGGAAGAAATTGACGAGCATATTTCCAATTTTCACTAGTAGGTAATCCTTTTGCCTTGAAAAGCTCTTCAACAAATTTGCTATATTGAAATTCCATTGAGTTATAAACTATTTGAAATTTCAAAGCTACTTCCAACATCATGTATGTCAAGTTCCAACGAATCTTGACATCTAAACATACAAGACTTTTGGACTTAATATTCTCTAATTCAGCACATTCCTTGAATCGTCTCAGCATTTTAGGAGAAGATCTCACATAATGCATAGCTGAACGTACTCTAACGATGCAATTATTTGTGTTTTTTAACCACTCTCTCAATCAAACTCAAGATATGAGCGCAACACCTCATGTGGAGTAACTTGCCTTTCAATACCAAAGAGTTGCAAGAGTTTAACCTCTTTTTCAAATATTGAAGCCCTATGTCATTTGAGCTATGCTTTGAATTTCCCAATTAATCAAGCATTTCTCAATCGCTTTTCTTATTATCTTGCTAGGATAACTCAGATTTGACAAAATTTAACACTTTCTTTTGCAACTTCCAACTTTTCTTGTTATCTTGCTAGAATGACTTAGGTTTGACAAAAATTTAACAGATTTGTTTGCAATTACCATTCGACATCGACAAAATGAGCAGTTGGATATATGTGACTCAAATTTTGACAAGACATGACATACTCCAAAAGATGTCCTAGAGAAATATTTCTTCAATTTACTTTTTTCTTCCATATATGAATCGTAACACTTACGCCTCAAAGCTTACTTTACCAAAAAAAAAAAACACTTACGCCTCAAAATGTTATGCAACGGGATTATGAAGTTTGGCTGGATTTTATTAAAAAATCGCCGAAATCCCTCATGCTTTACTAACTTGAAAGACATTTTATCCATAATAAACATGATCACTAATTCTTTCCCACTAGATTCTCGGTCAATTTTTTCTTTTTTCTTTTTTCTTGCCTCTCTATTTTCTTTTTCGGCATCTTGACGGCTAGCATCTTGTCATCGCTAATATAAATATATCACTTTTAACCTAAAAGTAAATCTGATCGAAAAGACAAAAAAGCCCCTAAAGATATTTGGTTTCATCTATAACGGATGCCTTCCCATTTTCCAAGTAACGCTATTGTTGCGCGATCTCAATAAGATATTTCGAGCGAATACTCATTCTTTTTCCGCACATATCATCGAAATATTCATGTTGAGATGAGAGAGTAAACTCCTATAGTATTTTAATCATTCTTCCGTCATCACCGACGAGATCTGAAGCGGACTCTGAATGAGGAGTGCCAGAACTAAACGCGCCTATGCTCCTGATCTAACCATTCAAAATTGATCCGCTGTACAATGAAAGCTTTCATTCCGAAATTGTGCGGATTGATGAAAACTAAGGAAGAGGCAAAGGACGGCGCGAGTGACTTTGTGCGCCATTTCAGGAAATTAGCCGAGCGCAGTGAAAGAGAAAATCTCTCGGTATACTTCTTACGGCACTAATGAACGGCTGCCACTGTCACCAACGGTTCTTAGCCAAGTGCACAGAAGCTGCTTACTAGGAATCACCTCTCGATGCAGGCCCCTGCTGGACCAAGCTGAGATCCCACGATTATTTAGCTAAGGAGGAAAGTTTTGATCATTCATTCTATCAATACCAGCTTCAACGTACATCCCTTGAAATTATGCATTGGAGCCCATCTCTGTTTGTCCAGCCACGTGCCTTAAATTCAAAAAATTATTTAAAATATTATTAAAAATTATCCATATCGACGTCAGCATCAGTCATGTTATGTAGAACGACCAGCCTCCACATTGGCTATTTCTGACCAAAATATGTCAGATAAACTCGATTAGTAAAACGTAAAAATATTTAAGAATCAATTAGTAAAATTTAAAAAAATTAGCATTGAATTGATATAAGTATAATAGATTTAAGATTTTTTTTTTGGATAATTTTTCTCGCACATGATGAGAGAGGGGTCAATTAAGTCGATGTAGTTATCTAGCAACGACGAGAATTCTTCTAGTAATTTAAGAAAGCAAGAGCTCCTTTCAAACCAATTCTAGTCGAGCACAGAGAATGAGGAGCACTGCAAATGTGCAGAAATGTCTTTATCAGTCCCAAAAACAACATTTCTAATATTTTTTTTTTCTATTTGGATATTACTAATAACCCTAATAATCTCTTTGTAGCAATACCATCTTCATACTTGTTATATTATTTTCGTAGTTAATTTTCTTTGGAACAAATTTATCTCTTGCTTTGTTTCTTTTCCGTACATAAGAAACCCCGCTTAATGGAAGTGGAGCAAATCTCTTTTATTCCGATTTTCCAAAGGAGTTCATTAAAAAGAACGTAGATTGCTTGTTTTTTTTCCTCCAAATTTTATGGATTATTGGAATATAATTAAATTTGACAAATTAAAAAATGAATGATAATAACAAATGGTGGATTAATGTTTTTAGTGTAAATTCATTATAAACTATTTTTTTACTATTTATTTATTTGTGAATTAAATTAAAATATCATAAAAATAAATAAAAATATACATTTAATATGCAAAATGTCTCAATATATCAAAATTCTCTATTTTTTTTTTATAGAAATGACATATTGATATGTCGTGTCGTGTTTTGTTATATTACTTATCACATGTTTCATATCGGTGTCGGTGCTACTTAGATGGACACCCGACAATGAAAGCCTTTTTTCTCGAGCTACTCATAATTGTTGGACCACATGAAATACCATGTTGCATTGATACTTCGAATCTCCCTTCGGCAATAGCCAAATCCCAAAGATTTAAAAAAGAAAAAAGAAACTTAAAAGTTTTGCTCACATAAAATGACACATGAAAATTAGAAAAGGTCCACAAACTTTTGGACGATGGACCAAAACACCCACAATTAGATTTTCAATTCAAACGAGTTGATGTGATGCATTGATATGATCGCTGGTGACTTTTTTAGAGAAACAGATTAGCAGAGAAAATAGTAAAATGATCTCCTGAAACTCACGCGAAATCAATTAAATCTCAATTAAATGGAATCAAGATCGATGGTGTTTTAAGTCTCGCGGATATAGTTCTAGAGATCTCTTTAAATCTTTCGAAAATTCAGAATACCTTTTCTTAGGAGATCTTTTGGAGTTGCCCCATTTCAAGATTACCTTAGATGCGCTAATAAGAGATTAGAGCCATCGAGTACTTGAGCTCCAATCCTGTGGTCGCGAGATGGAACGGCGTTCCATCTGTAGTAACTTTTGTCTCAACTTACCGATCATACCAAGAGTCATCAAACAAATATGAACTAATCATTTTCTCTACAAATAATTTTTTATGAAAAATGTTATCTTTTATGAAACAAATGAATTATAGAGAACTGCAGTTTCGATATGATTCCGTGTACAACACATATTATCCTCGACAATTCAAACGAAGTTCCGTTTTCAAATGAGCAACATTTCACGGTCCGTTCATCAAGCAGCGATCAGAACCGAGAAGGATGCATTACATGGGGCACGACGCCCGGGTTCGGGGTGGCGTAGGTGAGGAGCTCCTCGTCGCGCTCGAAAACGGCCATGTCGCGCCGGTCCAGCGTCACCCACGCATCGATCCCGTCCCCATCCTTCGTGTCCACCATGTACACGAAGTTCTTCACGAGGCTCAGCAACGTCAGCCACGCCGGCTTCCCGGACCCGAAGTCGACCTCGTAGAGCCGGAACCCACACAGGCTCGAGCACCTGTAGAACCTCGACTCCTCCTTCCATTTTCCGAAAAAGTCGCCCGCCGCTGCTATCGCAATTACACAGACGAGACAATGAGCAGATTCGTGATTGGCTTGATTTATTAGCATAATAAGTTTGATGTGATGTACTTACTCCCGATCGACCCACACGCTATGGACATGAGCTCGCCGCTGTCGGACCCGCTCGCTTGAGCTCCCTTGGTGAAATTGATCATCTCCTTCCTGATGTTCGAGACCAGCTCGTGGAATGTCGACTCGCCGTTCTCGTACAGTATGTTGATGCCGAAGGCGAGATTCCCGACGTCGTTGTCTCGCAGGGCCGGCGACATCCGGTTCCGGAGGTTCACCATCTGACGCAGCAGGGTCGGGTGACGCGAAGACCCGGTCACAGACCGCGAGGCAGCCAGGGCGCATCTGACGATGAGCGCCAGCACGAGCTCGACCCTCGTGAACCGAGTCGACTCGCCGGGCCGAGCAGAGCGGACCGCTTCGGCCCTGAGGGCGGAAATCTTGGACCGGTGGAACACAAACCTCCGCGTCGCGCAGCTCTCCATGCCGGCGTAGTCCGACAGCATGAAGGGCACCTCCTTGGGCCGCACGAGGGAGTCCCCGAGGAACCTCGGAGGAGGGGGCCGGCCGCCCTCGAGCCTCCCGGCGGATCTCGCCGACCAGCTCCGGAGGAAGAACGTCAGCGAGGACCCGTCCAGGAGCTTGTGCGAGCCGCAGGCGGCGACGGCGACGCCGCCGCAGGTGAAGGTGGTGATCTGGACAATCAGGAGGCACCCCATGGCGGCCAACAGCGACGTCTCCGGGTGAGAGGAAGGGAGGAACTGGGCGAGCAACGTCCCATCGGGCCGGGCGAGGACGTCAGCGAGCCGGAGGTCGGCTCGGGCCTCGACCCAGTACGCGCCCTCGTCGTTGCAGTCGATGCAGGCGCTGCCCCTGAGCCGGCCGGCCAAGGGGTAGAAATCGGTGAGGGTTTCGGGGAGAGAGGCCCGCATGCGGCTGGAGAGCGACTCGCCGCCGCCGCCGCCGCCGGGGTGGGCGTAGAAGAGGAGGGTGTGGGACAAGTGGGTGGGGAAGAGCTGGTCGAGGAGGGAGAGGTTGAGGGTGCGGCGGTGGTGAGGGGTGGGAGAAGACGGTTTGACGGCGGTGGATGAGACGATGCGGACTTTCTGGTCGGGGACGGCGGTGCTCATCTTGGACTGGGGAACTCTCTCGGTCGATCTAGAATCGTATGTCATTCCCGCGAGAAAGCTGCTTGCGACGACACTCCGAATGTACGTGTGGACCATGTTCGGCTGACGCGGTACTGGCTGCGTGGGCCCCACTTCACTTGGAGGTGGGTGGGATCTCGATGATCGGTAGAATTCAAGTGAAGTGTGACATGCGGATGGTCGGACCCACGAGAAAAAAGAGAACGGTTGAAAAGCGAACATAAGCAAGAGAAAAAGGGACACGCTCGGCTTATTTGAGACGGAGAGCTCAAAGGACTAGAAGAAAAGAGGAAGAGAGAAGAATGACCTATTTGATAATTATTCTGTTTCTTTAGAAATAATTTTTTTAATTCTATTCTCTGGACGAATTTTTGAGCATTTCAAGATATTTGATAACTATCCAAAATTTCTATTTTCAGAATTAAAATGCGTTTAGTATACCCCAAATTCTTCTGTGATTTAGAAAATCTTTTAATTTTTAAATAATTTTATTGTATTTTTCTTTTCTTTTTTCCTTTTCTTCTTCTCCTTCTTCCTTTAGCTGGTTGTCGGGCCGTTGGTCCAAGCCTTGTGGCAACTTGGCGAGGCTCGGCCTTACCAGGGGCTGGCGATGCCCCGACAAGGCTACTGGCCTCATTTGGCTAGTCGCCAGCTATCGCCGAGGTTGACAATTGGCTAAAGGAAGAAGAAAAACAAAAGGAAAAGAAGAAAAGAAAAAAGAAAATAAAATAAAACTTGATTTTAAAGTTGTTCTCAGAAACAAAAAAAAAAACTCTTTTTTCACTTTTTGATTTTATTCTAAATCTATTAATGAAAATAACAAAGTTATTAAACGAATTGTTATTCTTTTTTTGTTTCGAGGAACAAAAAAATAACATCAGGCATTGTTTGGTCAGTTAGGGCCTGTTTGTTTTTACTTCAAATAGCATCTGATTATGTTTTTTTTTTTTTCACTAGAACAAAAAAATAACAGAAATCCGTTTGGTAAAATTTTTGTTCTCAAGAAGAATTTTTTTTTTTTTCGGGAATAGATTTGGAATAGAATCAAGAAGTAGAAAAAAGTAACTTATTGTTTCCGAGAACAATTCCTATAATCAGTTCCTATTTTTTTATTTTCTTCTCTTTTCTTCTTTTCTCCTTTCTTCTTCTTCCCTTTGGCCAGTCGTTGGCCTCGGCTATGGCTGGAGACCTCACCGGAGCGTCACCGGTGATGCCAAGCCACAGCGAGGCTCGGCCTTACACAGCCACGTCGAGGCTCGGCCTCGCTAGCTAGTGCGAGGTCAACCTTGCGTTGCCTGGGCGAGGCTCGGCCTGGCCCAGATTTGGCAAGCCTCTAGTGAGCTCGCTAGACCTCACCTTGGCCTAGCGAGGCTTCGACGAGCTCACCAGACCTTGTCTAGCTAGTCGCCGGCCACCATCGTGGCCGGCGATCGACTACAAAGAAGAAGGAGGAAGAAGAGAAAAAGAAAAAGAAAAAGAAAATTAAGCATCTTACCAAACGCATTTTTATCCCGGGAATAGAAATTTTAGATAGTTATCAAGCATGTTCTTTTGCTCAGAAATTGTTCTCGGGAATAGAATCAGAAAAAACCATTTTTGACAAAAAATTGTTTCCCGGAACAAAATGGACACTAAACGCGCCCTAACTGGCTAAATAATAATTGATTCTATTCTTTTATTTTCAAGAATAAATTTAAAATAGAAATTTATTTGGTAAATTTTTTAATCCAAAGAATAGATTTGGAATAAAATCAAAGAGTAAAAAGAAAAAAAAAAAAAGCTGTTTTTTTGTTTTCGGGAACAATTCGAGAATCAAGTATAAATTTTCTTATTTTCTCTTTTCTTTCAATTTCTTCTTCTTCTTCTTCTTCGCCAGCCCCCAGTGACCCCGAGCCATGGCGAGGCTCGACCTCGCATTGGCTTGGTGAGGTCGAGCTTGCCCAAATTTGGCAAGGTCAAGCCTTCCCTTGGTTAGGCAACGCCGACCTGGTGATGGCTCGACAAGGCTGAGCATTGCCCGTGGCTGGGCGAGCTTGGCCCCACCAGATTTTGGTGAGGTGAGCTAAGGGATTTGGTGAGGTTGACCTCGCCCAGCTCATGGCAAGGTTTGGGCCGCCAAGCCTTGCCATGGCTTAGCTTGTTGGCCATGGCTAGTGACCGAGGAAGGAAAAGATAAAAAGAGAAAAATTTAATAAAATTATTAAAAGATTAAAAGAAAATGGTTTGAACTAAAAAATTTAAGGGTTTTACAAAACGTATTTCTATCCCCAGAATAGCAATTTTGGGCAATTACCAAATGCTTTCAAATGCTTAAAAATTGTTCTCGGGAACAAAATAAAAAAATCATTTGTGAGCAAAAATTATTTTCGAGAACAGAATGGTTAGCAAATACACTTTTACAAATAGGCCCGAAGAGGATTTTTGTGCTCACAGGGAAAGCATGATAAGTATTCACACCCTCGTTCATTTGATTTGATAAGTTTTCGGAATTAGGGTTTAAATTTGAAATTTCGTGAAATTCGAGCTACTAGGTCTGATTTTTGGGGTCTTGAACTTTGGGATTTTATGAACCACTGGGATTCGCCCTAGTGGCCACCCTTCCAACATGGAAGGGGGAGGTGAGGGGTTCAAATCCCCACCTTCTCGGGGGGATGGGGGTGGGGACGCGTAAGTTTCAAGAGTGGGTTTCGACTCCCACGCCCTGCAAGAGGCAGGGCAAAAGTCTGAGAGTGAGTGTAGAATAGGAATAGAGTAGGACTGACCAAAAAAAAAAAAAAAAACTTTGGGATTTTATGGAAATGGTGAATTATGGTGTTATGAACTGATTGGATTTGATGAGAGTTGATTTAGAGCAATGGTGTGGTTAGACTGAGAATTTTAGGGTTTCGCGTACGAAATCTGCGTTTTGAGTGGTTTGAATAATCGCTTTGGGATTGCCATTTGTTGTGTGGGAATTGTTTTGCTAGCGTTTAAGCATAGTTCATCCAGTTCGTAGTTGTTGTGGTATTTTATTTGATTTTGACATCAATTCTTATTTATTTGTTAGGATTACAAGATTGTCGGCTGCGTATAGTTACGTTGTGGGCATTTCCAAGTGAGTAATACTATATTTTCTTTGAATCTATAAACTTATATTTTAAAAATGAAAAGCATGAGACATATTATGTGCATGATATGATTTGGCAAAAGGGCAAAAGTTAAGTGCATAGCATTTGATACATAATTTCGAATTGGGCATTTATTACTTTTTAGTTATTTGTGGATGATTTCAAAAACATTCTATGAAATACGTCTTAAGATAGTAGGAGTATGTGAAATGGATTCCCAAATGGTGCGAGAAATGTCTAATTATATGTATTGTTTGATGAGCGAAGTTAACAATGATTATATATATTGAGTTTTGCAAAACCTTTTTATAAAAGAATTACAAAAAGCTCTTAACTTTGAGTATGGTCCGTGAAATGTTATATGTATTGATTTGTGAAATGCTATATGAAATAAATTCTATCTAACAAATCGAGTTGTGAAAAGGTGATTTGATTTGGTTTGTGAAACCGATTTATGATATAGAAAATGAAAAACTTTTCCATATCTTCTTTCAGCTCACCAAATTTCATCAAACACTTTTTCCTTTTATTTTTTCCTTTTCACTCCTTTTTTTTTCCTTCTTCCTCGACCGATCGTCTGCCACAGGGCAAGTCAAGTCTTGCCATAGGCCAGCAAGGCTTAAGCTCAAGCCTTGCCTAGCTCGCTAGATCTGGCGAGGCCCGAGCTCGCCCAACCCGCTCGTCGGGCTCAGTGGCCCTCGAGCTCACTTGGATCAACCGAGCCTCAAGCTTGATAACCCACATCTTGGCCAGTTGTTGGGTTGCTAGCCATTGTTAAGGGAAGAGGCCAACGGAGGAAGGAGGAGGAAGGAAATTAAAAATAATAATTATTTGATTTTTTAAATAAAAAATAAATTCTAATTTTAATTTTGTAAAAAATATCTAAAAATAAAAAATTCGATTTTTTTGGTAATTTTTCGCATATAATCAAATCAGATTCCGAACCGTGGAAAATATTTTCTAGTTTATTTTTAATTTTCGACTGAATACCATAAAATATTGTTATTTTTCGCAAAACGAATGGAGCCTAAGTATTGTAACTTCTTTTTCGATCACTTGAGTAATATAACTTATGTATTATGTACAATGCTTACTTGAGTACCATAATTTTTTTTTTCAATCATTTGAGTATCATATAAATTTTTAATTGATCATTTGAGTATCACAACTCTTAAAAAAAGTTCATCACAAGTGCCATACCAAGTCAAATTTTGACACTTGCGTTAACGTTCTTAAAAAGTCATGATACTCAAATGATAAATTCAAAATTATGACGCACAAATTAGTGTTTTATAGAAGTTATGACACTTAGGTAATTGAAAAAAAAAAATTATGACACTTAAGTAAATGTTGTATAAAAGTTATAATACTTATGTTATTGTTAACACCGAAAATGACTTGGTGGGCCAAGGTGAAAGATAAGGCTCAATAAGCCCGAGACTTATAAAGCGAGCCCAAAAAGATACAATGGAGGTCGTTATCATAGGTTTCGATGAACCGGTACCAATTATCGCTCAAGAACAAGAAGATAAGGATAAAGGTGGTTACTCAAGCATGTGATTCCGATGGCTTCGCAAGTAGGATAACGTGGTTATGGGTGTGTTGTCGAAGATGTTGGAAATTTTCTATAATATGGGCTTACATTAATTAATTAATTTTCTATTTTAAATAATTTGGTTAATGGATATTACAATATTTGTTAAATCCTAGAATCATCTTATTGAATTATGTATTGACATCTATTAATAACGGGCCTAGTTGAGCAGTAAGGTGTATGCAATTGTGTTTAACTGAAGCCCATGATAGGAATGGCTCAATTGACAAGCTATTGATTAGGGTTTGCTAGATCCACTCTCTAGCCTATAAAATGGTAGATTATACCTATCAGTTGCTTAATCCCATTGAAAACTGTTATACTGAAATAGATTATAGAAAGAAAGATCTAGCATTCCAATATATCTCTAGTTTTAGAGTGATATATTTTTCTTCAAGTGAAGTAATGGCTCAATATGTACGTTTTAATTTTGTTGTGTCTATCAATTTTGGTGTTTTACGGTCATATATGGATTCGATTCTTCTTGATTAATTAATTATTCATGTGAATAATTTTTTACATGTGGTATCAAAGCAAATTATATATGATTGTAGAACCAAAAAAAAAAATTATGGACAAATTCGAAATTTTCCTCTTTGAGCCAAATATTATCGTTATTTTTTTGTGTGTATTTTTTGCTCGATTAATCCTGAAACCATAGGGTTTTTGTTCTACATGTCGAGATCTTTCCAACCACATATAATTTGTATAATTTCGATGAGAATTGAGTTAGAATTTTAAATTTGAAATTCTAGGGTTTATACCTCGAAAAAGTTCTAGAATTTTCAAATTACTTGCAATTGATTGATATTCGTTGTAAATCGTTTTATGGGTATTGTTATATATATGTTTTAGCATCTTTTTGTTGCATTAAGATAAGCTTTTTGAGCTTAAACATTAGAAATCCGAAATTCGGCCATGGGAGGCTTAGATCCGAAACCTTGAAGCTTGAATATGATTAATTTCTTCGTTTGTTCTTCGTTTTATTAATTCTAGTCAATTATATTAATATTAGATGCAAGACCTATGAAGAAATTTTATCAAAAATCAATTATTATATAAGTTTTTTTATGTTCGGGTTGAAACCGGGTCGTATGACCCGGTTTTCAGACTTCGTGACCCGGCTGGAGGTTGAAGAAGACCTCCAGCCGGGCCGGGCCATCAAATTGGGCTCATGCCCATTAAAAGAATAAAAAAAGGGGTTCTGGGCTTACGCCCAGAACCAAGAACAAAATAAAGGTTCTGGGCTCACGCCCATGAACCAAAGAAAAGAGAGGTTGTGGGCGTGAGCCCAGAACCAAGAGTTTTGGGCATAAGCCCATTTTCTCCTTTGGGCCTATAGCCCAATCTTGGGCCATTTTAATTAAAACAAAGATGGGCCCGTTCCAAGCGGCCCGCGTGGGCTCCTGCGGGTCTACGGGCCGGGCGAAGGTCAGGGCCCGCGGGAGGGTCCGAAATATTAAAATAATTTTAAATATATAATATAATTTTAAAAAAATCGTGGCAAAAAATTGTTGTTTGATAAATGTAATATGGTCCTGGGAAGCACATGTTGTAGAGTACTTCATATTGTTCGATGAATTTTGGTCATAAATTTTTGGAGTTTCCTATTGATAAAAAAAAATTAGTATATACAATAACTCGCTCAAAAGGGGTTATTATGTATGTTAATTTGGAAAATAACATGAAGATTAATACCCAAATTTAAAAGATGGGGATGTATAATTGAAAAATATTTATCTATCCAAAGGAGATAAATGTTTTGAAAAATATATATAATTCCCCTTTATGTTGTGATAATGGAGATGTATAATTTAAAGGATTTGTCTATACAAAGGGGATAGATCCTTAACAATTATATATAATTCTCCTTGTTGTTGCTTTACAAACTTCATGCTATGGGAAATAATGGCGCACTGTACACTTTGCCCAAAGGGAAGTTTATAATGTACTAATTATTTTTGTTGAATTGCTTATTGCTTATAATTGATCTTATTGCATTATGTGTGACAAACAGTTACATTTGCTGTAAATAACAATAATGCCACTGGTTAAAATGTGAACTAGATAAAATATTATATTGTTAAAGACTTAGTCAAGAAGGGAGACATTGTGATCGATAATATCAGAACTGAGTCCATGTTGGCTGATCCTCTAACAAAAGGCTTACGACTCATTTTTTTTTAAAGAACATATGAAGAATATAAGTGTTTTAGATTCTTTTGATTTCTTTTGTTAGTGGGAGCTATATAATTTGTATTTCTGGATATTATAGTTATATGAAAACTGATAATACTTTCATGATGTCTATTAAAGAATTTATTTTAATGATTATTATCGTTGACTCTATTGTTATCATTTTCTCCTATTGATTGAGAAATGGTAGTATAAAATAGTATATTTAAACAAATTTTAGTTTAAAGATGACTTGATGTCACTAATTATGAGATTTCATGTTGAATTGTGACATAGTCGTGCAATTTCATATTGTTTAGAAATTGCACTAATATAGTTTCATGTCGTTGAGAAATTGCGTTGAGAACCGATAAGAAATAATGTATATTTTGATTATATATTGGCACTATTTCTTACTACACTACTAGGCCCATGATCCATGAAAATATAATGCTTATTATATGTGATTGTGGAAGGTCATGTGTTGTGGTATTTTCTTAACATATTGATCTCAATAGTCCTATACTAGGGTTATATAGGATTGAATTGGTTTTGATATGCCGTTATTGAAATATTATTTTTTAAAGGTGTGGCAACATAAAACAAAATTTTCAGTTATTAACCCGATAGTGTCGTTTTCAATACAAAATATTTTTCAAAATAAAAATAAATTAATTAATGTACCCTAAGTGGGAGAATGTTGGAAATTTTCTATAATATGGACTTACATTAATTAATTAATTTTCCATTTTAAATAATCAAGTTAATGGATATTTCAATATTTGTTAAACCCTAGAGTGATCTTATTGAATTGAGTATTGTCATCTATTAATAACGGGCCTAGTTGAGCAGCAAAGCATAGGCAATTGTATTTAACTAAAGCCCGTAAAGGGAATGGCCCAATTGACACGCTATTGATTAGGCTTTACTAGGTCCCATTTCTAACTTATAAAATGGTAGGTTATACTTATCAGTTGCTTAATTTCATTAAAAGTTGCTATACTGAAATAGGTCATAGAGAATAAAATCTGGCATTCCAATAGATCTTTGGTATCGGAGTGATTTATTTGACTTCAAGTGAAGCAATTACTCAAACATGTACATTCTAATTTCGCTGTGTCTATTGATTTTGGTGTTTTATAGTTATATATGGATTTGATTCTTCTTGATTAATTAATTATTCATGTGAATAATTTTCTACAGAAGATTCCAGGATATTTGAAATTGAAGTAACTGTTGACACCTAAATTTTACAATTTTATTTAGGACTTAATTGTGTACAAAATTAGGAATTAGTCATTAAAAAAAAAAAAACGAAAACGAAAACGAGAGAGGCCCTTCGATCTTTCCTTCCCCCCCCCCCCCCCCCGCGCGCAGGCCCTTGGGCGGCCCATCTTCTTTTCTCCCTCGCGCGGCCCACGCGCAGCCCATCTTCCTCTTCTTTCTCCTTGGCCCGGCCCATGCCCAGCTTTCTTCTGCCCTTCGGCTGGTCTTCGCTGGAAAGACATGCAAGAACAGAAAAAAACAGAGCAGCAGAATCGGCAGCAGGGGGAAGCAGGGGCAGAACCCAGACGCAGAGGAAAAACACCAAAAAAGAAAATCTCGAGGGGAGAGAAGAAAGAAGCAAAAAACCAGAGACAAAGAAGAAAAAGCACAGCAACACAAGAAGGAGAGCAAGAGCTCGAGGGGCTGGGGGGGCGAACCGGAGGGAAACCAGAGAGAGAGCTGGAGCGAGACCGGAGTTTTTGGGAGAGACAGAGAGAACCGGGAGGGGAAAAGGAACTGAGAGAGGGAGAGCCGGAGAGAAAGAAGTCCTCCGGCCATCCGGCCAGGCCCGAAGCTCGCTCGACGGCTCCCGGACGTACCCTCGAGCCTGCTGTCCTTGTTTTCCCGAGTTACATCCGAGGTAAGCCGTAAGCTTGAGTCTTGTTTGTCTTCTCTCGGGCACGTCAAGTCCCCGAGGACTCCGGCTCGGAGGAATGCGAGGCGACCGGACCTAGTCCGATCTATAGAGCTCGCCCTTCATTCGCCGCCCTCGAGCCGGATAGGGAACACCACCGACGGCCCTCACCATGCCCCATTTCTGCCCCTAGTTTCGGGTTTGCCGAACCAGACCACTGTGCCCGTTTTGTGTGAGTCTCCACTCTCATTTATGACGTATCTTGCTGTTGTCGGATCATTATATGTTCATTGTCATGCATCTCGGTCCTTGTCCGAAATTCCGTCGTGCTCTTGTTCGTTCCTCAAATAACGTATGCCACGTGTTTGACGAAATGCCTCAAAGAAAGCCGAGAGTCAATTCTTGCTTAAATTTGAGATTGACGTATCTTGCTTCTCTACTCGTGAATCGTGCTTGTTTTGATCATGTTTGTGGTGTTTTTATATGGCTCTCGCCCAAGAATCGTGTATTGTCAAGTGGGTGTATTTTTCTTTTTTCGTTCCGACAAGTGAATTAATGGCCGTCATCGTTCGTGGCCGTCGACGGTCAGTGCCGGTCGGGATGGACGACCGGAGGACGGCGTTGGCTCGGTGGTGGAAGGGTCGTTGTTCGTTCGGGGCCATATCGTTGTTTGGGTCAGTTTCGGTGAGGCCATGTTTTGGGGAAGAAGGAGCTTCGGGCGTGCAGTGGGCAAGCACGAAGGAGAAGAAGACCAAAGAAAAAAAAAAGGAAAAGCAAGAGAAATAAAAGTGCAGCAAAAAGTTAAAAAAAAGGGGAAAAGGAAAGCAAATGTCGGCTTTGTGCAGAGCAGAGGAGTCGTCGATAGGGAAATGCAGTAGAAAAGACAAAATAGGGAAAAGACAAAAAAAAGTTAATTAAAAAATATTATTAATATTATTAAAAAAGGCAACAATTTAAAAAAAAAAAAAGATTTTGTCTTTTTTAGGTTAAGTTCGGGGAACACATGTTCCTACATAAATACCCTGTGGTCCCAACATGGAAGAGCCATGTTTCAAGATAACTCTTTTTTTTTTTTTAACTTGGCAGGAAAATGATATTCACGAAATGGATAATATCAAAGAGTCATCAAACAAATAAGAACTAATCATTTTCTCTATAAATAATTTTGTTATGAAAAATGTCATCTTCTATGAAACAAATGAATAATAGACAGCTGCAGTTTCGATATGATTCCGTGTACGAATTATATTATCCTGAACCACTTAAACGAAGCACCGTTTTCAAATGAGCAACATTTCACGGTCCGTTCATCAAGCAGCAATCAGAGCCGAGAAGGATGCATTACATGGTGCGCGACGCTGGGGTTCGGAGTGGCGTATGCGAGGAGCTCCCCGTCCCGCTCGAAGACGGCCATGTCGCGCCGGTCCAGCGTCACCCACGCATCGATCCCGTCCCCGTCCTTCGCGTCCACCATGAACACGAAGTTCTTCGCGCGGCTCAGGCACGTCACCCACGCTGGCTTCCCCGACCCGAAGTCGACCTCGTAGAACCGAAACCCGCACAGGCTCGAGCACCTGTAGAACCGCGACTCCTCCTTCCATTTTCCGAAGAAGTCCCCTGCCGCTGCAATCGCAATCACATCGTTAGTAGGCCGAGCAGATCGTTGAAACGTGATTGATTTGATTTATGAGCGTAATAAGTTTTGATGTGATGTACTTACTCCCGATTGACCCGCACGCTATGGACAAGAGCTCGCCGCTGTCGGACCCGCTCGCTTGAGCTCCCTTGGTGAAATTGATCATCTCCTTCCTGATATTCGAGACCAGCTCGTGGAATGTCGACTCGCCGTTCTCGTACAGTATGTTGATGCCGAAGGCGAGATTCCCGACGTCGTTGTCTCGCAGGGCCGGCGACATCCGGTTCCGGAGGTTCACCATCTGGCGCAGCAGGGTAGGGTGACGGGAAGACCCGGTCACGGACCGGGAAGCGGCCAGGGCGCATCTGACGATGAGCGCCAGCACGAGCTCGACTCTCGTGAACCGAGTCGACTCGCCGGGCCGGGCGGCGCGGACAGCTTCGGCCTTGAGGGCGGATATCTTGGACCGGTGGAACACGAACCTCCGCGTCGCGCAGCTCTCCATGCCGGCGTAGTCCGAGAGCATGAAGGGCACCTCCTTGGGCCGCACGAGGGAATCCCCGAGGAAACTCGGAGGAGGTGGCCGGCCGCCCTCGAGCCTCCCGGCGGATCTGGCCGACCAGCTCCGGAGGAAGAACGTCAGCGAGGACCCGTCCAGGAGCTTGTGCGTGCCGTTGGCGGCGACGGCGACGCCGCCGCAGCTGAAGGTGGTGATCTGGACAATCAGGAGGCACCCCATGGCGGCCAAGAGCGACGTCTCCGGGTGAGAGGAAGGGAGGAGCTGGGCGAGCAACGTCCCATCGGGCCGGGCGAGGACGTCGGCGAGCCGGAGGTCGGCTCGGGCCTCGACCCAGTACGCGCCCTCGTCGTTGCAGTCGATGCAGGCGCTGCCCCGGAGCCGGCCGGCCAAGGGGAAGAAATCGGTGAGGGTTTCGGGGAGAGAGGCCCGCATGCGGCTGGAGAGCGACTCGCCGGCGCCGGCGGGGTCGGCGTAGAAGAGGAGGGTGTGGGACAAGGGGTAGGGGAAGAGCTGGTCGAGGAGGGAGAGGTTGAGGGTGCGGCGGTGGGGAGGGGTGGGAGAAGACGGTTTGACGGCGGTGGATGAGACGATGCGGACTGTCTGGTCGGGGACGGGGGTGCTCATCTTGGACCGGGGAACTCTCTCGGTCGATCTTGAATTCGTATGGAAATCGCGAGAGGAAGCTGTTCGCGATGGTACTCCGAATACAAATATGGATTATATTCGGCTGACGCGGTAATGGTTGCGTGGGCCTCACTTCGTTTGGAGGTCGGTCGGTTGGGATCTCGATCTCTGACACGGAAAAAATGTTAGGCGGACCAATAATGCAGTGGGATGGGGAAATATGAGCGGAAGGACTTCTTCTCGCCCAAAACAAAAAAAGTAATTTTCTTTCCCCTATTTGCTAGTCATAAAGTGGATATGTCCTAAAGTTCCTTCATCTGAACACTGAGAAAGTAGCCGTCCACGCCAAGCGCCAACAAAGGTGAAACACCCATTACAGAGCCGACGAAGCATTTATTTCCCCTATTACTATACCTGAACACATTAGCCTGCACGTATTTATTTTCCTCTCCCTCTCTCTCGTATCCTCTCTCCTTCCTGAGAAAATATTCAGTGGCTCGTGCCCGTACCACTCAGGTACCGACACCTGTCCCGAGCGGGACCCCCTGGAAAATGAGAAAAGGGCTGGTATTCGGCTGGCTCGGCTCCACCTGCAGAAAAGAAAGGACGGTCAGCGTATTCCCCCCGCTCAAAATTTCTCTCTCTCTCCTCACTTGAATGGGCGGGCTCTCTCTCTCCTCGTAAAAGAACCGAGAACGCTCAGAGCCTTCCTCTGTTTCCTTCTCCGCGCATCCCACCTCCTCCGGCTCCGGCTCCGTCTCCGCCTCGGCCTCGGCCTCCGCCCCCGCCTCTGTCTCCGCCTCTGCCTCGGCCTCCGCCTGCCCAAAAGCCTCGCTGGTCATCTCGGTCTCGTTCCCGAGCGGCTCCAGGCTCCCCGCCGCTGACCGGGCGCTGTCCCTGACGCTAGCCCGCTCGGTCGCGAGGGAGATCTCGGCGGACTTGGGCGGGGTCGACGGCGCGGCGAAGAAGGAGAGGCCTGCTGCATTTTCTCTCTCTTCTTTTCAACGGAGCGCGCGCTATTTCTTCCCGCTTCTGCCTCTCTTCCTCAAGCACTCCTCTCCTCTCTGTCCCGAGCCCTCTCACTCACCCCAAGCGCCCCCCTCCTCTCTGTCTCGAGCCCTCTCACTCACCCTAAGCGCTTCCCTCCTCGCCTCGTTCTTGGTCGATGATGGCGGAGCTCTGCTTGATGGCTTCGCATGGTTATCCGCCGAGCCTCGTTCTTGGTCAGGAGCAAGGACGCGAGCAGAGTCGTCAGGGTGAGTCTCGACTTCTCTCGGTTCCTCTCGATTCCGTCCGTCGCGGATTCGAATCGGAACGAACTGGGTTTCGTGCCTAGGGATTGTCGAAGCGCTTTGGATAGCTTCCGTCGGTTGATTCTTGTGCGGTGTTGTCGATTTTGTTCTGTTGTCGTGGCAGCTCCGTGCTTGCTGCTTGGCGTTCAGTCTTTGATTGGGTCGTGTGGTGTTTTAGCTCTGTAGCTCGTCGTTAGCTGCGGCTTTTGTGAGTTTCGATGCTGCACTGTGCACGTCGTTGACTGGGCCTCTGATGTGTTGCAGAACTCTGGTTCTCTAGGAGATTCATCTATGTAAGATCTCTTGATCACGAGTTTTTTGTTTTTTCACCACTCTGTCTAAAAGATTGAAATTTTACAACTCCATCTTGACCTCCGTGGCTTGATGCTCCAAGCTTGGTGATTTCGGGTTTAAAGAGTGCTGCGAAGCTGCAATTAAATTTTGCTTTTCATTGGTGCTTGCACGTTGCGAAGCTTTGTCTTTGTTGATTCTGACCTCCTCAATTGTTTAGGGTGGTTTAGATCTATGTGCAGTGATGTTTGCTAGGGATTTTCTTTTGTTCTATGTTAGATTATAGAACTGGCTAATGTTGGTCAGGTGTCGGTTCCTTGTTATTTTGCATCCTGCATTCGGGAAATCTAATTATGGAAAGTGCAGGATCTTCAGCCAATTTTGATTGCTGCTAGGACAAGACAAGATATTATAAGATTGGGATCATGATCCTCAGTCCTAATCAATTGCCAGTTCCTTACTTCAGAAGGTATGACAACAACCACCTCATATGCTTAGTGGGTCATCGCCTTAAACCGTTGTTAAATTGAGCGTATCTGTTTGTAGAAGAACATGCAATTGAGAAATGCCAAATTGTTGCCCTGTTATATTTGTGTATGCGCTAGGCCAGTCTTTAGCACTTTGTGGAACTGTATATCTACCTCAATAAACTTATTCGCTTCTTAACAGATCTAACTGAGTGAGAACCTTAGTTGTAAGTATAACATGTGGGAAGTAAACACAAAACCACCCCATGTGCATCAACTTAGTTGCTTGACATTAGAGAAGCATGACCCTTGGAAGGAAATTAAGCTTAAAGGCTACAATAAGCAGGTGGGTTGAGCTGACATCTGGCATTTCGCCATACTGCTGGGGGATGTTTGTGCTCAGAAATTTGCATGCTTTTGATGAACTTCAAATAGTGTTATTACATGGCTTCTGCCTTATGTATGTGAGCCTCTGACCCAAGCGTTATAGAATCTTTGTTCAACAGTATATTAAGTCAATTGTTTTGTTTTATATGTTCCTGTTTATATTCTTCTTCTTATTTATATTACTGCTGCAAATGTGTACTTTTGGAAATAGACTGCTCATATCCTTATGTCACACTAATTTTCTGCATTATGGTTCTTGATCATTTCCAGGAAACTGCAAAAGAGGAGGTAGACAAAATTATGGTTACTGATGCACTACTTCTCTTTCCTCCTGGACAGGTACTTCTTGCATTTTCCTTTTCTTACAGTTCTACTTTTACTTGGTTCATGAGCAAATTTTTAGGCCCGGCAACTTGCTTTCAATTTTTGGATAATTTCCCATTAGGTTTATATACTCTATATGAGGAGTATAGATTTGTTCGAATAAAAAGGAGTTGAACTCATGTCAGATGCTTCAACGTGTTAAATTGGTATCTGGGCAACAGAGAAATATGGTGTAGGAGCAATTTTGTAACCTTTAGAAATGTTGGCTGCAATACCGGTAATAGTGGATGTGTTTGGAAATTATAACTCTTGAGCGCTTCCAAGATCTTGGTCTCTACCTCACTGAATAAATCCTTTAGAATTTCTCCTTAGTTTGATGGTGTAGCTGAACTCCCATGTTATATTCTTAAAGGCTTTTTTATGTTTTCTGGTGCAGCTGGCATTGGCAGCTTTGCGTCATGCTAATGAGGTGCATAGAGTTCTGGACTATGAGGTGTATACATTGCTATGCAAAAAAACATGGATAGTATCCTATGATATTAACCGTTTTAATGTGATAGTAATTTCTCTATTTTTATTAAGTCCTAAGTGGATGCAATAACAGTCTCGGGATGTAGAAAAATTGCTCATTTTGCAAATGATCTTGTTCTCTCACTTTCTTTCTTCCTCATTTGTCTCTGTTGCTGAGGTGAGCTATGTAGTCTAGCTTGTATGGCATGGGTATCTGTCCTTAGGCAGTCATGTAAAAGACTATTCTCCGATTACTTAAAATGCTCTTGCACAAATGCTATTTATATATTCAATAAAATGATGATACTCTTTACCATTTCAAGCTATGTGAAGCTGTTTTCATATCCAACAAAGAGCATTTCTTGAGAAGCTTGCTTGTTGCCCTTTTCTTAGTGCCAAAGAAAGGGGAAAAGGGAGAGACATTAGTTGAGAAAAGCTTCTGCAGGGATATTTTTGAATAAGCAATCATTTGAGGGAACACTGAGCTTGATTCGTCGTAGATCCTACTTAAATTGAGACGCTCATGATAAAAAGTTGGAGAGGTCTAGAATTTGTATTTCTCATTTTCCTATCATTTCATTGCCAGCAGTTTGTGGGGCTCGTTTCGCTTAATTGTTCTCAACTTTTTCATAAAATAATTGGCAGGTGCTTTTGTTGGTTGCTCCCTTCAAGGCAGTGTCATGACAACGCGGACAAGAGAAAATTGCCAATTTTATGGCAGCTAGTCTATAAATGCATTGGACATACTACTTGGTTCGTTGCCGAGGCCGCCAGCTGCTGCCATCCTTTATAATGCACTCGCAGACATGTATCAGAAGCTGGAGTGGTCATCACCATATTAGTGCTGTACAGCTTGGTCAATTGTCCCCGATACTGCCTATGGAAGTTCTTAGCTGCAATTTTTGGCACTGTAAAGTTGTCTATTCTTATCAAGTGTACAGCATGTTCAAACTCATTGCTTCCCTCTCTTCGCCGGGGGGTTTCAGGAGAGGATTATGTAAATAGTTATAATTGCTGGGATCATTCTTTGGAATGTACATATAGCTATCCATTTCATATTTGGTGTTTACTCTGGGTATCGGGGAAGACAAGCAAAAACCACCATTCTTTTCAGATTACTTTGAAGATTGCTTGGGCATGTCCTAGATGGAGGAAATTTTATGTGATTGTTCATGATGAATCCAGAAAAATAGGTTGCGTGGTCACGATCTGATATACAGCTCTATGGATCTTGTTCGGTACTGCACTGTGCATTAGACTTGAGACAATACAGTGTAGCGGAAATCCACCTCCCTCCCTGTTTTGAAGTAGTGCATACAGATCATAAACAAGAGAAAATTGCTGATTTTGAGTAGATCTGAGCTTTTTGTGTAAATCCCCCCAGAACCACACCCATGATTAGCCTGTATGATTATAGCAGTTGCTTTGCCTAAGTGGGTTCATGATTTGGTTCAGCGCCTTCTTGTGTGTCCTTTAAGCGGAAAAACGCAAGAAAGGGAAATCCGAAACCTCTTGAGTGTGATATGTTGCCGCATTTCAACCCTCTCTACTAGCGGTTGCCACCTACCACTGCCCGTGGCGGCGATGGTGGCACGCCTCTAAGTTCAGCAATGGTTTGGTCTCCCGTTGGATAGGAAGGACTGCCGAGGGGACATAAAATCATTTGAGTTTTTCCTCTTTCTTTGTCCTAGACCAGAACTGTTTTTCCTTTTCTCTGTTCAAATCGAATACAAAGTGACCGATTCCCCTCAATTTTTCTTTCTTTTTCTTCAGTGAATATCTAAAGAAAATCAAATAGGTCTTCTCTTTTGTTTTTTCTTCTTACGTTGTTATCATCGAGAGTCAATTTTTTACCCTTATCTCTATCTGAACAAAATAGAGTTGGCAATCTCAGATTGAGGTCTCTCTGTTCTAAAATAGGATCAAGCTGTGTTTGACCAGAGGGCAGCATGGAGTTAGATGGAACAAAATGAGGGATTGAAAATTACAATCCTCGAACCTCTTTATATCAAATCACTTATCTGACGACTCATTTCAAATATAATCGTACGTAATACGGATGCTTTCTAATATAAATTACTGAGAAATTACAATATAAAATACTAGGATTAGAAAAGAAATCAAACAAACAAAAAGAAAACCTAGACCTAATGACTGCCCCCAAAACTCTAGGACACCAGTGACATCCTCCTCGGTGGCGGGCGACACCAACACCACAACGACCCCCATGGTGGCGGTCATCTCCGTTGCAATGGTCACTTAAGACCATTGTAATCGATTCTCCATCTCATGCGCACCCGTGAGAGATACAAAGGCGACCACCGCACACCATTCAGGTGAGAGATAGAGACAGAGCGAGCGAGAGAGATGGCCACCCAATAAATAAAACAAGGTCATTGGTAGATATCATTGTAGCAACAAAATAGCACAATAGCAAATGGCGAACAAAAAATTTAACTCAACTGATGAGAGAATAATATAACCAACCAACTCTAATATAAGCTCACATCCACCTAATGTGAACATTTAAACTCCAGCTTGAAATGAATATTCACAATACCTCTTCAGCTTTCAAGGCGACTCCAATTGAATCGTTGACATAAGATAAGGACACTTCCATATTGTATAGGGACAAATCAGAATAAACGAATGACTCCCCATTAGAGTATATCACCTCAACTGGTTCAACTTCATACTTCTTCCCATAGTATGCTGAGAAGATTGTCACCTAAAGGAAAACACTTGCCCGCATTAGTCCTCTATACAGAAGGATGGGTGTAGAGAAAAGGACAAACAATTGAGTATGCTCACCATTGTATTTAGAACTATCTTAGCCTTTGTTAAGTCCGTCGCAGTACATTCAATGAGAACATTTTTTGTCTTTAAAGTTTTTGCCGGATGTGCACCATTGATAATTGGCGGCAGAGACAGCACAGTTCTGCATGGAGTAAAAAATTAGCCTTTTTAGTGATAAGAAGCTTAGTCAACTGTATCATTTCAGTCAATGTAGATGCTCGCTAATCAATCAGACTATACATCACAAATATCTGTCAAATTGTTGATTGCAAGACACCCAAAAAGTGGATGAAGCATCACTTTGCCCACACTGTTTGGCTATGACAGCTAAATAGTCACTACAATTTGTTCACATTGAGCATATTCAATGGGAACAAAAATTGTGAAGCCAATGCCAATAGTGTAATCTATCCGCAACTGGAGTAACCAAATATCATTGGACCTGAATGAGCTAGATTAGAACCCCATGTGCAAAAAAATTCGAAACCAATCTTTTTAAAAAGCTGACCCCTATTCAAACAGGATAAACAGCTTAATGGTCAACCATAATTGGTTGTTGCCTAATTAATACATTACCAATAAACATCAGTCCACAGCTAATCAAGAATTTATGAAGCAATCAACTGTATCATTTCTAATTATTCAGGACGTCAGAAAAGAAAATATCATCCATTGTTGTCAAGCAAGGCCCTAGCCTAAAATAATGGACATGTTACATTAAAAGTTTGGGATGAATCCTTTAGCAAGAAATTTTTTTAACCTTTTCTTTAAATGAACCCAAAGATTGTATTAGCAAGGTAGATCTTAAGTCATGAAATGATATTCCGGAAAAAATTAATTTTTGTACTACATTATAGCATCTTTCTTATTGACATTAGGCACTTGCTTTCCCATATCAAATTTTGTGACACCGCATGCAAAAGTTCTTTTTCCCGATATGGTACCTAATAACCGGTGGAGAGAGAGATGAAATAAGAATGGACTGCTAAGTTCAGTGTAAAGGTGTACATAGGAAAGACAATGTTCAAAGAAAAGCAAAGATGTATAGAAGACTACACATTTTCACCTTTTTCCCTGGCTCTCTTAAAAATAATGTTATAGGCATAAGACTAGGCTCTGGAAGTCTCCGACTGTGCTAATGTAGAGTCGACAGCTGCTTTTCTAAAAACTTCGCCCTTTTACTAAAATAATATACCTCCTTTCTCAGTTTTGTTTAGAGAAAGGAACAAAAAGGGTCAAAGAACATGACCTAATTTCATATTTTTCCTTGAGGGAATGCCTCAGAGAATGACCAGCCTTACTTGAGGTGCTTTTGAAGTCGCCACATTGGGTGCCTGCCCAGGCAACTCCAGTGCTTTTGAGAACACTAGTGACACCTAAACAGAACAATTGATCTCACTTCAACTCATAAACGAGACCTAGCACTTAGTGGCTTAATGTGGCAGAAGATGCTTGAAGGCCTAGATTATTTTCTCTTTGCAAATTGAACCCAATGCATCGATCAACCCCCAAATAACTCAAGGTTGCAATATTAATGACTTAAGTGGCAATGGTTGAATCAAAACTAAGTCAACATGTCATTACATTTAAGTGATTATTTATTATTTTCCCTTAACATCAATATACACACTTCATATTTATACATGGAACTCACATTACAAAGAAGAGTGTATGAAGAAACCAAGATACCTCTTTGAATCATAGATAACAGGGAACACAGGCGAGTTCTCTATTATGTGCAAGAACTTCTTCAATTTCAAATCTGACTGCAACAAAGTAGCGAAAACAGGTAAAACAACATGGCAAAAATGAGGAACTATTACATAATTCTTCATTTACAGGAAGATATCAACTAGCACACTGAATAAGCAAGTTCCAAGCATAAGATATATGTAACAAAACAAATATGACAGTTATAAAAAGACCATTAAAAGGAGCAGCTATTGAGGACCCACCTTATAAAATTCCATTAGTTCATCAGCTCTGAAGTTCTTCACCTAATATCATAACAGAAACTAAGGCGCGATCAGCCAACACATCAATCACAGTTGGTAGAGAAAACAAAACAATATATAAATGAAAGCAATCTCATGAACTCAAAAGTGGCATTGACATGTTAAGCATACTTAATTTGGAATAATTCACTTTGCAAAATAGTAATTAGAAATAACACGCTAATGCATTGGAAACTACAAAATTTCCTTTTTAGTTACTTAGTAAGTCTCCTTAGAGCACAGTTAACAAAAGGGCACTTGTTAAGCATACTTATTTAATATGATTCACTTTCCAAAGAAAAAATTACAAACACCACAAGAACAATCTGTGCATCAAATTGAAAACCATAAAAATTTCTTAATCAACTACTTAAGAATTGCCCCTAGAGAACAGTTAACAAAATCCTTACAAATACATAGATCTTCACTACAGATCAGACTCATGGCACATGCATGAACAGAAAAATACAATCTTTATCATGAAACTACTTGCTTCAAGGGGACGAAACTTATACTGGAAGGCGGCAAAGCCTGAGACCAAAGGAAAACGAACATGAGTCGGTGATACGCTGCACTTCTCGTAACATTTTATCATACTTTGCTCTAAGAAACATTTAGCCGTAGCATATATATAACTTGACATATTAAGAAGAAACATTTAGCTGTAGCAAATATATGACTCATACATATTAAGCTAAACCAAATTTGCAATTCCTTGTCATGTCTGTTTTTGTCTATGCTTTATCTAGTAGATGAGCACTCCTGATAGGGAAACATAATACTATGAATTTTTGGGATCAAAATAGAGTATCTCGGATATATATATAGTAATACCATCCTCTGGGACAAGCTCAGAGGATGACAAAACTTGAACTGGTCAAAGCTTGTCTAGCTAGCTGCAACTCCTCGAAAACATGTAATAGATGCTGAGGCAAAGTGTGGGGTAGAAAGAAGCTTCAAGAGGGAATCCTTCAGGCATTTAAATATATAGAGAGAGAAAAAGTAAAGAATAGGTGAGCACAAGCTTCCAGCCCGGATAACACTCTATCATGACAAGATCCATTATGCCAGCAATCTGAAAATCTTCCATTTAAGTTCTAGCTAGGCCTTAGCTTCAAGCAAGGATAGTAGGACATGTGCAGAATTCTTCATTTTAGATTCTAGTTTAGGCGATTAGTTCAAACACACACCTCATAGCTGAAGGGGCCTTCTAGCGTATCCAAGTCATGAGTCCCAAAATATCGAGAGAATCCGAGCATGTCAATCCAAGCAGAACATTTTGAGGATCTAGCATAAGCACAAGCATCTGATGTACTAAGTGGAGGGATTGAGGGGCTGGGCATCTATTACATGCAAATAAAATATCAAATTGAATATAGATCTCGAGAATGAAAACTAGTTCAAGCAACATATCTATCATCACCACTTCACCAAATTATTCAAAACAACTCAGTGGAGTCCTCTCTTCACATCCAGGCATTTCTCACAATTTAAAGCCCTCCTAAGGGTAATAATACATATGGCCCCTACTGAGCACATAGAGCATAAGCAACAGTGAAGCCATGACTTATTTTAAAAAAAATAAAAATAAATAATGGTTCCCTCACATCTTTAATTTATAAAGTAACATTATTGTATCATACTAAAATGCACGCTTGCAAAGACAATTGGCTGCATGCTGGAAATTTTTTAAAACCATTGCTCTGGACAAGCCATATAGGACGTTGCATCTCAATGTAAGATCACGGTCGCTCTTCTTTACATTTAAAGTTCAAATGAACACAGTAAAAGCTTCCCAAAAATGTGTTGTCCTCCCGCCACTCCCTCTCAAACCTGAAATCTTGAAATAGAGAAGGAAAACAGGTATTATGCTGCATGTTAAAGATCCAAAAATTAATACCGGCAAATGTTCTGATGGAGCTTGTCTTGAAGATCAATGAAGCTGTTATAACTGGCTTCATCAAATGTTATCCCTCTTAAGACAGCAGAAACAACGTATGGACGGATTTGTGAGGTCTGCAACACATAAATGGTCACTCAAGTAATAAATGATTCCAGCATAGATCAATCTAGACAGATCAATCCTCACATATCAGTACCTCTGGTTTTACATGCATCTTAAGCATTGATCCCCTGCTGATATTACGAAGACTGTATTGAGGTGTCTCCTCCTGCTTATTGAATACACGTGGGGCCTGAGCAAGCCCTTCGAGGCAAAGCAAGTCGTATCTGTGCATTTCCTAGAGGATACCTTATTATTATAATAGTATAGTCATTTCTACACTACATGCACGAATTTATCAAGAAGAATAATCATTAATTACCAATACAGACTAAAATGATGATAAACCCGTCATCTCTTTGAAAAACTTGACTTATAACTAAATAATGAAGTTTCTAGATGACATGATTCAAAATAAAGCCAACAGCATTAAGGAGTCAATATCGCAACCTGCTGACCAAATCTAAAAAGGCTTGTTACGTTTCTTGCCGACGATAATACCTATAAAATTTGGGGATTGACCCATCTAGCATGACAAAATGTTGAACATAAACTAAATTCAAGATCAACCCCTTTTAGGACCATTATCATGAACCAGGAATCCCAAGGGTCAGAATATCAACCCGCTTCCCCATACAACTAGAATTCTTCACAAAGTGGTGAAAAGATGTCCTAACTTGTACCAATCTTTCGAGACTATTAAAAGAAACTATTAACACATAAGTAAGAAAAGCTTCACGCACACTATAAATGCTACATTACATGGACTACTAAAAAACTGAGCCTTTTTCAGGTGGTAATGTGTTTATGAAGTCTCTAATTACATGCAATTAGTCCTTCACATTGATCGACCGAAAAGATAACAAAAAAAAACCTTCGGCAACATCATAACATCAAAGAAAAGATCGAACCCTTGATAGCCATTACGAGCAACATGGTCCGCGGAAGACTTTAACCCATCCGAAGTCGGACACTAGCATCTTAAAGCCCCGAACCAAAATTCACCCACGACTCGCGAAACAGCTCCAAACCCATCCGAAACACACAACATCTAACCAAATGCCGAATCAGCTTCGCAGTCACCTGTTCGCCGGAACTTCGATTTTGTAGATGACTTCCTCGTCCTCATTGTTAAGTATACAGGAATGAAGTCTCACTCAGCCATTATCAATCCAGCAAATAACACTGATGCTGGAAGAGAAAGTATTCTGAAGAAAAAGAGTTTTACAGAACAGCAAAGTGAAACAAAGAACACGTGGAAAAGCAAAAACAGGAAAGTGACGATGAGCTGATGATCAAACGGTGAAGAGCTCGTGTTGAAGGCAAACATGGATTGTCATCAATGATTAAGAAAGCCTGGAATAAAGAAGATGAGGATCGCCAAGTCATGTAGACCTCAATTAACACATGTGCTACTATTCGGTTAGAATGGTGAAACAAATTAAGAAACAGTTAGTTGTATTATGTTAGAGTTCTCTAGTATGATATAAATAGTCTTCTTCTTCCTTGAGAAATGTAACGAGAGAAAACAGAGAAGAGTATATCAAGCTATCGTCTATGAATACTCTAAAATAGAATAGAGAGAGGTGCTGAACAGAGAGATAGAAAACAGAGGATTTGTATTCATAAAGCTTTGATTCAATGTACAAGAGCTTGATATTACAATCACATTGAAATAAGAGAGATTCTGAGTATTCCATCTTCATACTCTCTGTATCTTGATTCAGTTCTTCATCTTCACTTTCTCACTCATCAGTCTCCTCTTCCAGGTGCTTATGCTTTCTGATGATCGCCTTCTCCGTCGTTTGGCCAGCACAAACAAAGAAGCCCAACCCCCTTAGCCTTTAAAAAAAAAAAAAAAAATCCCAGGTCTGATTTGCTTGCGGTGGTTCGCCGGTAGGAAAGAGGAAGGGCAGAGAGAGGGGGAGGTCGCGGTCCTCTCGCCAGTCCCGTGCAGTGGTTCGTCGATTGCTCGCGGTCCTCTCGCCGGTCGGAAAGAGGGAGGGCAGAGAGAGAGGGGGAGGTCGCGGTCCTCTCACCGGTCCGGTGCGGTAGTTCGTCGGTTGCTGGCGGTGGTTCGCCGGTCGGAAAGAGGGAGGGCACAGAGAGACTGGGAGGTCGCGTCCTGTTCGTCGGAGAGAGAAAGAGAGAGGGAGGGGAAGAGTGAGAGAGGCGAGAGAGGAGAGAGAGAAAAACCCAGCAAATTCGAGTGAGGAGAGAGAAAAAATTTTGAGCGGGAGGAATATGATGGCCGTCCTTTCTTCTGCGGTGGAGCTGAGCCGAGCCGACCAAAAATCAGCGCCTTCCTTTTCCAGCGGGTCCTGCTCGGGGACACGTGCCGGTATTTCATTGGTTTGTGCGCACCAGGTCAGCGGATGACCTGGCGCGCACTAACCACTGAATATTTTTTCCTCCTGAGTTCTCTGAATAAGAAAGGGGAAACATCCTTCTCTCTCCAGCATAGTGTTTTCTCTCCTTTCACTTTAGAATTTTGCTCCTCCGACCCTCTGCTCGTTCCATATCCTTTGTCTCACTAGGAAGATGCCCTCCAAGATTTCCTTTTCTTCTACGCTCTTATTTCATTCTCTTTCACTCCGAGATCTCCCGCCAGTCTTTTTTCGTCTCTTCTGTGAGAGTTCTAAAAGGACATTATCGGAGTCAAGTCCATCCATGCTCAGATCTTGTCAACGACTTTTACAATGAACGAGTTTGGCTACGGAATTTGTCAGGTTTATCGTGTTTTGGGTTGCCTTGAATTAGCATGCAAGGTGTTTGATCAAACTCCGCACCCGAAAGCGTCTCTATGTAAGCTGTAGGATAAGGACCTTGCATTCTTCGAATCTTCTTTCTGATGAAGTTCGGGAAGGTAAAAAAAATGCAAGAATGGTGTTTGATGGTGTCCCCAGTGTTAAGAATCATGTGGAAGTAGAGCTCGTGGAAGCAGAATTTGCACGAGCACACTCTGTTGATGTTGCTGTTTCATCAAAGAAAAGGAATGAAGATGATGCTGCTACAACGAAGATTAGAAGAAGTGAAGTAAGCAGTGAGTCGTCAGCTATATTAGCCACACGTGTACATGATGTTACTGGTTCAACTAGGAGGAATGTAGTCGGTGGCAGAACTTCCAGCTCCATGTGTCCAATTATGAATGGAGCCTTCTTACTAAGGAACCGTTATTCCGTTTTGCAGATTTAACAGAATAAGCAACAGATTAAGAACTTTAATTCGTTTGACCTTCTTTTATGTTAGTTCTGTTTTTAGTTCTGTTTCTTCTTTGTTTAGATCATGTAATATAAATAAGAGAAACAGAGCAAGCGAGATGTAAGCTCTCAGGTGAATACTTCTTCTTTCATTCGTTGAATACAAAGAAGAGAGAATCCAAAACTCTTCATTTATTTTCATCTTTCTCTTCCTTCACGTGGTATCAGAGCCTATCTGAGAGCACGAAAATGGCAGCAAGAACATAGAAATACTCTTTCCCAATCCATGTTAATATTTCCAACTTTGTCACGATAAAGTTAGCCGAAGACAACTTCCTTCTTTGGCAAGCACAGTTCCACAGATTCGGAGATGCCCACCTACAAGTTCTCCGCCCGCGTAAGCCAACGAATTCATTCAGACTAACTCTTTCAATTCGGAGATGCCCATTCTCTCCGCATGTTTTCTCGCTGAAACGTATGGGATTTTGATTCAAAAGACTCATGAACAACACTATCATTGATTTGCAAGAAACAAGATCATCTCGCTTTGCTGTTGTGTCTATCGCGCACAAGCGCACCGCTAGCCAAGTCAAATACCTCATCTAACTAGTCTGAACGGAATAACTTAAACGGTGGGCATCTTTGGTCGTTCAAATTTTTAGAGATAATTAGGATATTTCTAACGATTCTCCGTATCTTTCAAGTCCCTTTGATTGCACTTAACTGATAGGTTATAATAGATAGCCATTTAGTCTATAAACGGGGTTATGCATTTTTCTTTGAGTCATATCTAAAAATACAGAAATTTCACATTTCTCTGTTCCGCGTTATTTATTATCTTGGTGTCAAAGCTAAACAATCTTGAGGTTTACTAAATCCACATTGCACACAATGCACACCGAGTTAAATTTTCATATTTACTGTCATCTTGTTTTCAATAACTACTAAATTTTTTCTCTCAACATTAATCTTCATCGATATTTGTCTCGTCCGATAGCTAATGTCGACCTGTTTTGTTATTGTCTAGTCTGCAGAGCCTGTTATTCGCGAAAGTGCCCATCGAGTCCGCGTCTTAATAATCCCGAAGAGGATTTTTGTGCTGACAGGGAACACACGATAAGTATTCACACCCTTGTTCATTTGACTTGATAAGTTTTTGGAATTAGGATTTAAATTTGAAATTTCATGAAATTTGAGCTATGAGGTCTGATTTTTGGGTTCTTGAACTTTGGGATTTTATGGAAATGGTGAATTATGGCATTGTGAAGCGACTGGGTGAGAGTTGATTTAGAGCAATGATTTGGTCCTGAGAATTTAGGGTTTCGCGTACAAGTGTTGTGTTTTGAGCAGTTTGAATAATCGCTTTGGGATTGCTATTTGTTGTGTGGGAATTGTTTTGTTAGCGTTTAAGTGTAGTTCATTTAGTTCGTAGTTGTTGTGGGATTTTATTCGATTTTGACATCAATTCTAATTTATTTGTTAGGATTAGAATATCGTCGGCCGTTTATAATTACGTTGTGGGCATTCCCAAGTGAGTAATACTATCTCTTCTTTGAATCTATAAACTTATATTTTAAAAATGAAAAGCATGAGGCATATTATGTGCATGATATGATTTGGCTAAAGGGAAAAAGTTATGTACATAGCATTTGATACATAATTTCAAATCGGGCAGTTATTACTTTTTAGTTATTTGTGGATGATTTCATAAACATTCTATGAAATTCGTCTCAAGATATTACAAGTATGTGAAATGGATTCCCAAATGGTGCGAGAAATGTCCAATTTTATGAATTGTTTGATGAGCGAAGTTGAAAATGATTATATATATCGGGTTTGCAAAAGCTTTCTACAAAAGAATTACAAAAAACTCTTAACTTTGAGTAAGGTTTATGAAATGTTACATGTATTGATTTGTAAAATGCTATATGAAATAAATTATATTTAACAAATCGAGGTGTGAAAGATGATTTGATTTGGTTTGTAAAACCGATTTATGATACAGAAAGTGAAAAATGTTTTCCACATCTTCTCTCAGCTCACCAACTTTCATCAAACGCTTTTTCCTTTTATTTTTATTTCTTTTTCTTTTTCAGTCATTTTTTTTCCTTCTTCCTCGATTAGTTGTCAGCCACAGGCCAAGTCAAGTCTCGCCATAGGTCGGCAAGGCTTGATCTCGAGCCTTACTTAGCTCGCTAGATTTGGCAAGGCCCAAGCTCACCCAACTCGCTCATCGGCCTTGGTGGCCCTCAAGCTCACTTGGATCAGCTAAGCCTCAAGCTTGCTGACCCACATCTTGGCCGGTCGTCGGGCTACAAGCCATCGCTAAGGCAAGAGGCCAACAGAGGAAGGAGGAGGAAGGAAATTAAAAATAATAAATATTTGATTTTTTGTATAAAAATAATTAAAAGTGTAATTTTTAAAAAATATTTTAAAATTAAATATTCGATGTTTTTGGTAATTTTTTTTTTCCATATAATCAAATTAGATACCGAATTGTGGAAAATATTTTCTAACTTATTTCTAAGTTTTGATTGAACATCAAAAAATATTGTTATTCTTCACAAAACGAACGGAGCCTAAATATTGTAACTTTTTTTTTTTCGATCTCTTGAGTACCATAAATTATGTATCATGTACAATGCTTACTTGAGTATCATAACTTTTTTTTTTTCAATCATTTGAGTATCATATAAATTTTCAATTGATCATTTGAGTATTACAACTCTTAAAAAATTTTCATCGCAAGTGTCATACCAAGTCAAATTTTGACACTTGAGTGAATGTTTTTAAAAAGACATGATACTCAAGTGATCAATTCAAAATTATGACACACAAATTAGTGTCTTTTAGAAGTTATGACATTTAAGTAATCGAAAAAAAAATTATAATACTCAAGTAAATGTCATATAAAAGTTACAATACTTATGTTATTGTTAACACCGAAGATGAAAAATAAGGCCCACTAAGCCCGAGACTTATAAAGTGAGCCCAAAAAGATCCAATATCACAGGTTTCGATGAACCAGTACCAATTATCGCTCAAGAACAAGAAGACAAGGATAAAGGTGGTTATTCAAGCATGTGATACCGATGGCTTCGCAGGTAGGATAATGCGGTTATGGGTGTGCTGTCAAAGATTCCAAGAATTTTGAAATTGAAGTAATAATCGCTGGAGGACAATTATTCATAATGCTAGACTATAAGTAGCTGAGAAAACATCATTGTAAAGGATTGCACATTTGCACAATAAACGTCAGTACACTCAGTTTCAGCTATTTTAACTTATCCCTATTTCGCATTTACTTTCAATTGCTTTAGATTTATCCTTCTTCTTTTTTTTATTGTAGTTGCATTAGAATTCATAGCCTCATTTCTGAAACGATACAAGACCCAATACAAATAATAAATCCAAAGAAATCTCTTCTTAGGTAAAAGGTATGTGATTCGAGAGCCAGCTCGACCAAACAACTATACCTATCTTTAAAGTCTGGTCATGTCGGCGGTAGTTGCCGAGTTTTGATGGCCATGTTCTTCGAGACTAGCCACGGCAGATAGGGGTGGCGAGTAGGAAGCGTTTGATTTACTTAATTAAAATAAATATTGGGGTGTTCAAAAATTACAAAAAACAAAAGAAGAAGGTTGACCTCAAACTATCTAGACTGGCTGATCGGTCCACTCAAACACCAACTCTGAACCTTTGATGACAAATTAACCGCGTTAACCTCCACATTCGCGGACACTGTTATTTTTCTTTTGACAAAAAGGCCATATCAAGCCAAAAATTTAGATATTATATCAAATAAAAAAGTTTAAGTCAATATTGATCACCAAACAAAAGATCAGAGACTATTTGCGCGAGCAAAAAATCCTAATTTTGTCCTTCACTAATGTGTCCTTTAGCACGCCCATTAGGAAAAAAGATTTTAATATAATGCAAAAAGTAAGGGCACCTTGTGTCCTTGAATCAATAATCATCTTTCAGCTAACCTAGCATCCTTTGTCCCTCGGGACCAACAAGGGGTAGACAAGAATCTGTTGTCCATCGACTATACCTTTCGGCCTGATCTTTAGCCTTAATTCACCCTCTGTGGATGAACCTTGCAGAGGAACCCTTAGGTTTTACCATGAGTTCGGCGATTTGCCAAGTAGTGACTGATTCTATTTTTTTTTTTTTGGAATAAAAATCGTTTGATAAATTTTTTGTTATCAGGAATAGATTTGGAACAAAATCAAGGAGTAAAAAAAGTTACTTCTTTGTTTCCAGGAACAATTCTAGAATTGAGCTAACTCAATTTTTTTTTTCTTGTTCTTCTTCCTCCTCTCTTCTTCTTCCACCACCGCCACCATTGACCATTGCCTTGCCACCATCCATTGCCACTAATCATTGACGACCAGTTGGGCAAGGTCCAATGAGCTCCTTAGAGGCTCGCCTAGCCACTAGCGAGGTTGAGCCTCTCCAGTGGCCATGCGAGCCTTGCTCAGGCCTTGACTAAGTCTGTTCGATGGCCACATGAGCCTTGCTCGGGTGAGGTTAAGTATCGCTGACAACTAGGCGAGGCTCAACGGACAAGGTGCAACCTCGTCGGGGGCCAATGACACTTTGCCAAGGTCGTCAGCCCTTGTCTGGCCAGTCACTAGCCCTTGGCCTACTACCAGTCATCCTGTGATCGGTGATTGGCCAAAGCTTGAAGAAAAAGAGAAAGAAAAAATAAATAAAAGAAGAAGAAGAAAAAAAGAACAAAACAATAAAATTATAAAAAAAAAATTAAAAGAAAATAGTTTGGATTAGAAATTTTGAGGATGGTGTCAAACATAATTCTATTTCGGGAATAGAAATTTTGGACAGTTATCAAATGCCTTTAAATACATAAAAATTGTTTTTGGAAATAAAATAAAAATAAAAAGTTGCCAAGCGCATCCTTAGTGAACTACATTCATTTGATATGATATCTTTCAAAGAAAATCAAGTCCTACACTCAACCACCAATATCATTTTGCAAAGTGCCTAATTAACTATAAGAAGTTGCGTGCCTAATCAAGTTCATGAGTAGATACTGAAAATGATGAAAAGTAATATAATATGCTTTGCAAACGTCTATCCATGACTTTAATTGGCAATGGCTGGTTCAAGGAGCAAGGTCTACTCTTTTAAATCTCAAAATATAATTACTTCCCTTCGTTCCCAAAGCACCCCCCAAGAACCTAATTAATGTTGGGTTGCTTTAGAAGAAATGGACAAATGTGACATGGCAATCAGATTTTGGGTGTTGACCTTTGAAGGAAAAAGAAAAGAAAAGAAAGGTGGGCCTTGCCTGTCCTGATTAATATCTCAAGGCAAGCAGCGGCTTGTTGGACGGCAAAGATAAGCAATATCAATTAATTTTCTAGAGTTAAAAAACAATTGACATCACACCGATGTTACAACATATTTTTATAAGTTGCTAGTTTTCTAGAGTGAGAAAAAGAGCCTCTTCCAAAAAACACTTTCAACTTTCCTGTCCAAAAATTGATTTTGGAAAAGTTAGGAGAAGCTTTTCTAAATTTAGATGAATGTTGTCAGAAAAAATGAAATGCTTACGGACAAATGAAAGTATATTCCTAAGCCAAAATTTAAAAAGCAGAAGAAACATTAAATTTGTATTGAATTCTCGATTTTACAAGACTAATGAAATTATCCAATGAGACGAGATCAATGCAGCAGCTAACTTTTCTTGAAGATTTATATTTATCGTGAAATACTTGACTTGCACTTTCACGTCTAGATACAATGATAAAAAGAATCAACAAGTGCTAGAGATAGTTCTTATTTCCTAAAGAGAGTTTACAGTAAGAATGAGCGATTATACTTAGATAATTTGAAAATAAGTTCTTCAAATTGTGTTCTCATCACATTACTCGAGCTTGACAAACTAGATGGCTCGGGACGGCAGTAATCATGCGTTTGAATGAGAGGGAAAGGGCCATCGGGCCAATCTTGAGCAGCAAGCGTTGGGCTTGTGGACTCCTGACGGATGCTTAACAAGATCAGAGAAAGAAAATTGAATTTTGACTCGTTAAGCTGGAATTGGACCTTAGCTTTTCACCATCTCCCATTTTCTTCAGCTTGATCGGTGTCGAAAACAAAAAAGACTTTTTAAGCCCACGAACCCTCTAAGTTGGCTAAAAGTGGGTGCACCGCCTAAGACTACCAAAAGGAGAAAAAGGAAAAAAGTCCCCCCTTAAGCAAAAGACAGAATACATTATCTAGGATTAATATCATGAAAAATCCTAAACTGATACATACATGATGGCAAAAGAACTTTTCAAGTGCCATAACTTAGCATAAAAGGACACTTAAGTGCCACATTTTAAGAAAAGTGGGACACCTGAGTGTCACCTCTGGCAAAACCGGCCGAAAATCCTATGTGGCATTAAAATATTAATATTTCTTGCTGAGGTGGCTCGCAAGAGAGCTGAGTCAGCTCAAATTTACCCAAAACGACGTCGTTTTGGGTGTTGGCCAAAATAGAGCCCTTAAATCAGCCAAAACGACGTCATTTTGTCAATAATTTGAATTTGAATTTAATATAAAAATTAATTAAATTAAATTTAAAACAAAATAATAATATAATTTATATTTATTTTTTTTAAAAAAAAAGGGAGGAGGAAGGCTGCCGGCGGCTGAGGGTTGAGCCCTCGCTGCCGCCGCCGCCTCCCCGCCATCGCCGGAAGGTAGGGGAGGGTCGGCCGGGGCCACCGAGCCCTAGTCGAGGGCCAGCAGCGAGGGCCTGCATGCCCTCGCCCCAGATCTGGGCGACGGTTGCGGTCCTCGCCGCCGGTTGGCTGGGGTTGCCGGCCCTCGGCCAAGGCTCGGTGGCCCCAGCCCTCGTCGCCAGCTGCCTCCCTCCTCCTCCTTCCCTCCCCTCGACCCCCGCCAGATCTGGGCGAGAACCGCGAGCCCTCGCCAGATCTGGGTGAGGGCCGCAACCCTCGCCCCAAATCGGGGCGAGGGCTCACGGGCCCTCACCGTCGGTCGGCCGGGGTTGCCGACCCCTGGCCAAGGCCCGGCGACCCCGGCCGACCCTCCCCCCTCCGTCGTTGGCCCTTGACGGCAGTGGCGAGGAGGCGGCAGCAGCTGAAGGCTCAGCCCTCAACTGCAACCCTTTTTTTTTTTTTTAATTCTTTTTAATTTTTTTAATAGTTGTATTTTTTTATAAATATTTTAAATATAATTTAATTAATTTTTATATTAAATTTTTACCACGTTAGCACAAAAAACGACGCCGTTTTGCATATGTTTCGCCGAAAAATTGACACGTTAGCGTTTTGGCCGAATTGGCACTTAAGTGATCTAGTTTGCTCCGATTTTAGCACTTAAGTATACATTTCGTAAGTTATGGCACTTAAATGTCATTTTCTGCCAAATTATGTCACTCCAGGTGTCCGCACCTTCATATATGACAAATTTAATCTGAATTTATTTTGTGACCATCAATAACCCAAACTAGTAAACATATAAAAAATTTATCTCAAACTAATTTTTTGACTTCCAAAAATGTACATTTGTGATAAATTTATTCTCTATTAGTTTATATTAAATTGGATTAATACCACAATCACGAACTATACCTGTGTTGAATGGAGCTAAAATCCCAAAATAATACATCCATAAATTGCTACGAGTCATTCAACTTAATAATTTTGACGTTAAAATTTAACGAAAACTAACAAAGGATAAAATTTGTCACAAATGTATCAGTTTGGGGTTTGTTGTGGTCAAAATATTCATTTATGATAAATTTGTTACGAATATACTAATTTAAGATTTTTCGTGATATTAATCTTTATTTGAAACCCGATCCACATAATTTAAATGTACCTAGTTTTTTCTACACTAGTCGAGGCAGTAAGATCAGCACCTAGTAGCGTTTCTCTTATAGACTTTCCGACAGTTGTTTGTTGCCCAAGCTCTTCGTGGAAATCTTGTAAAGAGTCTCGGTACACGTAGCATTACTTTTGACGAGAACTTTCAAGATGTGAGTAGTCATCGCGCCTTCATAAGTATTGCCAAGTTGAAGATCCACGAGATTCCGCAGAGCTTCCAGGGACTCGAGTAGGTCACAATGTAGCTGGCCATGGCATAAATACAATCTCACTATGCTATGGAGGAAAGAAATCCAATAGGGTATTCTCTCCAGGTGCCCTTCCAAGTACACCATGTTGGATGCAAATTGCGCAATCTCAAGATCATAACCAGAACAAAAACATGCATAATTGAGTAAGAAGATTAACGCACCTGTTTTGGGATCCATCGTTTTTTAAGCGGAAGCAGAAGACCGATGTTCCACGTGCAAGTCCTTCTCTCCTATTGCCCTCTGTATCACTAGCTCAATGAGACAGCCCCCTCACCCTTTAGCGTTAGGTTAACGCTCCTTATGTGAGGATACATGTGAGAATTAGGATTAAAGGAAAGACTTGAGCACTCTTTATAGAGTTTCCAACCAAGCCCTCTCATTACGGGCCAGGCTCAACTCGGCCCATACTAGCCAGCTCTATATTAGATTAATTAAGAAACCTTCTATCTCACCTTAGACAAATCACATTTTACAATTTTCATAAAACAGTAAATTACAATATCAATTAATGTAGTTCACATTAGGAAAACTCTTACATTCTCCCACTTGGAATTGTATTATATGTGCGCACATTGGTCTGAAGATAATTCTTAATAGTCAATCTTATCCCATAAAATTTCAAACACCGAATCATGGCGGTAACTGCATGTATACACACAGAACCTTCCATGGTCACGAATGTTCTCAACTTTATTGATATGGATTCAATATGATAGTGTGTCAAATTAATAACATCTCTCATAGAGAAATCTCATTTGTTAGTCATCATTCTCTTACCTTAAGCGTAAAAAAAAAACAAAAAACCTGTGCCATTAGAGAATGTCTTTATGGTTCAAATGAACCAACATATGTCTTGTCTTTACAGTTAACATTTTTTTTTTATGTATAACAAGACATATGCACAAGGCTAATAACCGAATGCCCCTAACCTTCACTCAAGGTTTATATAATACCTTAAGACTTTTATCAATACGTATTCAACATAATAACAACACATTCAAAAATATTTTATTGAATGCAAAAGTTGATATATATCAAACCGTTACTAAGTATAACGAACACATATGTAAATTTTATTAAAATAAAGCCAAAATAGCTCCCATTAAATAATAGTATCTCATGATGCTCTTAAGCTCATATCAATGACATGTCATTTAAGAACAAAAGAATGAAGTCCTTTAGTTAGTGAATTTGTAACCATATCATCTGTGAAAATATGTTATATTATAATGTCACATTTATGTACCATTTCTTTATGGTAAAAAATTTGACTGCCAAATATTTAGACCCTTTGAGATCTCTGTTATTGATAAATAATACTACAAATTTATTGTCTCAATATAACCGTATGGGTCAATTCATAAAATTAAAAACGGTCAACTCCTTAATGAAGTTCCAGAGCCTAATAGCCCAAGTAACAACATAAAAGAATGTTACTAACTCTACTTACATAGTAGAAGATGCCATAGAACTTTATTTACTGCACTTCCTACTAACATAAATATATATTCTGTTATTGATCTCATGTTATCCTAATAGCCAGCAAAATTTATATCTAAATACCATATTATCTGCAAGAATTGAACATGTCTGTAAATTAGAATATAATGTTTTTTTTTTGTGTGACCCTAGAACCACCATACAGCCGGCAGCCGACGGCACAAACCAGGGGGAGCACTAGCGCGAGAGCCCACCTTCCACGGCACTCCACTTAAGTTGCGCAATGGGGGCGCAGAGGTTTGAACCCCTCCCCTCCCGGATGAAGGGGTAGAGCACAAACCAGCGCGTCCATTGCGGGGTGGGTGAATATAATCTTTTGTCCTCTTTAAGTATCTTAAAACCTTCTTAGCTGCAACCTAGTGATCGCGTCCTGGATTTAACTGATATTTGCCTAGAAGTCCCGTCGCAAAGACGATATTTAGTCTAGTGCAAATTCGAGCATACATTATACCTTTAAGTGTACTGACACAAGGTACACCATTTAACTGGATTTTCTCAATATCTAAATAAGGACAATGTAATGGATTTGGTCCATCACCTTTAATGACAGGAGCAATTCATGGCTTGTAATGATGTATATTGAATATTTCCAAAATACGATCAGCAAATGTCCTCTAAGATAAATCTAATAAAATATGACGAGAACAATCCTTACGAACCTTAGTGTAAAGAACAAGAGATGCCTCAAGGTCACTACTTGTGTACATAGAGTATGAGAAAAATAAATTTCCTCCTACTGACCTCGCAGTATATATATATATAATTACTTTATTTCCAATTGAATGAAAAGACAACATTGTGAAACTTTAATATTATCTGGAAACTTGCTTAAGACCATGAATAAGACTTTTTAGTCTACACACAAGTTTACTTGAATCTGCTACAAAATCCTCTAATTGCACTACATAGATTTTGTATCTATTTGGCATAACTCCATATCAAAATATAAGCTATTAATGCCATGTTCACTTTGAAAGAATCTTTAAAAATACTAGAAAGAAATATATATTTCTTTACTATTAACTATACACCCATCTTTCAGAGTGAAAACTTTAGCTATTAGTTTAGCTTTAAACTCCACAATCTTTCTTTGAAATCCTTTTAGTTTTGTACATCTATTTGCAACTAATGAACTTGTGATATTTAGGCAAGTCAGTAAGTTTCCAAACACTATGATGTTCATAGATTGCATATTGCTTTTTATGGTATTTAATCACATATTTGATTGAGGATAAGAAACAACATTTATATAAGTCGCTAAATCAACCACGTAGTGGATATTGCAGTTATGCTCTCACAGATAGACTATATAATCTGATGGTATAACTGATCATCTTTCCTTAACAAATCCCTTGAGTAAAGCTACAACCACTTCATCCTGTACTTGAGAGATTTAAGAAATTTCATCATAAACTATATAAAGAATAGTACATTGAACCTCAACAAGTTTAGTCTATGGTACAAGAGATTCCACAATTATCTGTATAGGCAAAGACAGAGACACAGTATCATCCATCATACTATTATCCTTAATAGTTTGAGAGCAGTTATCCTCTACAACCACGTCGAATTCTAAAAACTTTATTGTATGTGATTCCATAATTCTTGTACTTTCATTAAGGCCATAAAATCGATTAGATAACCTCAATTCTAGGTAAGATACAAAATAATTTTGAATGGATCTGAATTCCAATGCACTTAATATTGGATTAGATAACCTCAATTCTACATGACACTTCTAAATTTAATATGATTCAAGTAATTTATGTTCAGTCAATAACTCAAGAAATTTATGAAACAACTTTGGTAAGAAACACCTTTTGTATGTGAAAATGTTGCTTTCAAAATATTAGCCCACAAAAGACCGGATAAATTAGTCTTACTAATCATACTCATCACCATGTTCATTATGGTGCAATTATGTCTTTCGGTCAAATCTTTTTGTCAGAATTTTCAGGCATAATAATTAAGTTACCACTTCAAAATTTATCAAGTATTTGACAAATTACCCTTTAAGCTATTCCGCATTGTCATACTTGCCAAAATACTCTCTACCACTAATAAGCCTAACAACCACACCATCATGTATCCTTCCATGAACTAATACACAATCACCTCATTTGGGAGTATGACCACGCATTAGACCAGGAGACATCTAATCAATATACAAAACCGAAATTTCTCAAATCCAATCAAATGTGCCACTTTAACAATCACAACTCAATTGAATCCTTGAAACTCTCTCATACCGCGGATATAAACTTTACTTCTCACATATACCATATACATGTGATTTTAACTTTAGTGATAGGGGCAGTAAATCACCAAAATTACATATCATACTAATTACACTACTTTTATCATGAATAATATCGTTATTCATTAATAAAAATTAAAATTTATTGTATATTATTAATGAATAACACTTTTATAATGTTAATGTGATAATATACCAGTAACCCAACACTTGTATTTCTAAAATCACAGAAAAATACAAGAAAAATATGCAAAAATACACGTATTTAGGGTTCTATATGTATTTTCACATCCATAAAATCATCAAATATATAAAATAAATACACCACAACATAGAGAATGAACATACAAATCCAACGCCACCAGCCACGCGCCGATCAGATGTTCCACGTGTCCGCACACGCCACCTAAGTGCACGACGCATGGAGCACACGCACATACGTGAAGACCCCTCAAAAACCAGTTCAACCAGCAACGGTTCGACTGGTCTTAGCTCAACCGTCCGGTCCAGTTGTCCGATTTGACCGGTTGACCGGGTCGGGTCAGGTCGAATCCTCTGTCAAGTCGGGTCGGTCAATGGGTCACGGGTCGGGTCAACAAGTCGGTTGCTAACGTCACCGTGACGTCAGCATCCGCGTGTGCGACACACGCACAAGCGGCGCCACGCGCGTGGGAGTGCGTGAGGGCACGTGACCGCGCATAGGGCTCGTCTCCAACGCCCTGGCGACACGTGAGGGCGCGTGAGGCCTCCCACGGCGATGCTCCACTGACTGATTTGCTCGTCTCAACAATCCCAGTCCAAATTTGTGATTTAATTTGATTTTTATTGAATAAAAAATCATGAAAATCTCAAATTATGGCAAAAATTCTATGCATTTGAGTTCTAGGGTTATGGTTGCTCCGATACCACATGTTAGATGCAAATTGCGCAATCCCAAGATCTCCATAACCAGAACAAGAACATGCATAATTGAGTAAAAAGATTAACGCACCTATTTTGGGATCCATCGTTCTTGAAGCGGAAGCAGAAAACCGATGTTCCACTCGCAAGTCATTCTCCTCTATTGCTCTCCGTATCACTGGCTCAATGAGACGCCCCATCACCATTTAGCGTTAGGTTAACGCTTCTTATATGAGGATACATGTGAGAATTAGGGTTAGAGAAGAGACTTAAGCACTATTTATAAAGTTTACAATCAAGCCCCCTCATTACAGGCTAGGCTCAACTCGGCCCACACTAGCCAGCCTCATATTAGATTAATTAAGAAGCATTCTATCTCACTTTAGACCAACCCGTTTTACAATAACCATAAAATGATAAATTACAATATCAATTAATGTAGTCCACATTAGGAAAACTCTAACACACCAATTGCAAGAAACGTGGTGTAGTTGAGTGTTCAATGTCAATGACCTCGTCTGGTCGGACAGAACGGAGAGACAACGCGTGGAGTTTGCTCAAACTCTGGATGGAGGAGCGCAAAGCTTTCCCATCTTCCTTAAGTTTCCCACTTTCAATTTCGTGAGCTGGCTCAGCAATCCAATGTCCTGGAGCATTCCATTGTCTCAGTCCGCATCAATACAGCACAGGCTTTGCAGTGACAAGAGGACTCTAATCCCCGCGCTCGATTTGAAGCCGTGCTTGCGATAGTACAAGTCCAGCCCCCACTCATACCGGCAGAGCAAGAGATGTCGAAGGCGACGTAGCTATAGGATAGAAGTGTGCAACTCAGACACCAAGGTTTTCTTCAGGTCCAAAGTCTCCGGCTTTTGTAGGTTTCCTATTGAACTTTAAAGCTTCCTCATCTGTGTACATCTCAAGCTCAAATGCTTTAAATGGAATAATTTGATAATCTCCTTAGGAAATGAATCTAAAGGAGCATTCCTTAGGCCTAACACCTCGAGTAGCTTAAACCAATTTACCAAGGGGCTAGTACCTAGGAGTTTGACAGTATATATGGCAATCCGAACACAGGTAGAGAGTGAAGATTAACGGATTTGATCTTACTCCTTTGTGTATCGGTAGAGCAACTACAGATGGCAATGCGCCGGGCCTCTCTGGAGTGATCGTTGGATTGGCTGTTGTCTCGAAATTTTCCTCCCGCGACCTTGTCAGTAGGATCTCTCTCAAGATGTCATGTACACAATAAGCGTGGATCCTCCCGTCGGTGGTTGTTCTTGCAACTTGGATCAAGCTTCTATCATGAAGCTCTAGGAGGTACTTCTCTGCAACTTCTTCCGATGTCTCGCCTTCTTGCCCTTCCACGAACCCTTCAGATATCCATAGACGGATGAGCCTCATGCGCCTAATTACGTTCCTCTGGAAAAATGCTTAGGTATAAGAGGCAAGATTTCAAATAGTGAGGCAAATCAGAGTACCCATTTGACAATATCTTTCTTAGATTCAAAAGCTTGCCATTCCCTTCTAATTCATTGCCTCTTAGCAAATACTCTTCTTCTTCTATCACCGTTGAGAGCTTGTTGAGCAGGAATGTCACCATTCCATCCGCCATGAGTACCCAAGTTTAGGAACTTAGGACTGAATCGATTGGACTTGTTACGCTCTTCCCTTTTTACTTCTGAGTATGAAAATGTCTATCGACAAGACCCCGAGTTTAATTTAACCCAATGATGAACTTTTCGGTGGTGGCTCAATGAGATTATGGTGACAGACAAAACGTAAAAGGGAAGATCATGCATATAAAAAATGGGCTTCTTTGGCTGAAGGCTCTATGGGTTAAAGAGCGAAAGATGAGAATGATTCAAGCAAACGAGAGGGACGGTGCTTCTTTATACTGAAAACAAGCAGAAGCCAAACCTTGGTTGACTGATACGTCAGTGCCAGAAGAAGTTTCAGCTAACTTGATCATGAAATGCCTGCTAAAATATGTATGACTATCCATCGTGGACACAAGAAAGAGAATAGTAAAGGAGAAAGAACCAGTACTAGATATAGATGCCATCCCATTTTCCAACTTGTTCTATTGTTGCGCTATATCTATCGAATATTTCAAGCCAAAATACTATTTTTTTCCCGCACACATCGTTGGAATATCCATGTCGAGATGAGAGAGTAAACTCCTATTCCATTATGATCATCCTTCAGTCATCACCAACGAGATTTGAAGCAGACTCTGAATGACGAGTGGGAGAACTAAACACGCCCTATGCTTCTGATCTAACTGTTCAAAATTGATCCGCTGCACAATGAAGGATTTCATTCCGATCTTGTGCAGATTGATGAAAACCAAGGAAGAGGCAGAGGATGGTGCGAGTCATGTGCCATTTCAGGAAATTAGCCGAGTGCAGTGGAAGAGACAATCTCTAGGTATACTTCTCGCGTCGTTGATGAACGGCTGCCGCTGTCGCCAACGGATCTTAGCTGAGCACAGAGGAGTCGCTCGCTAGGAATTATCTCTGGGTGCACACCATTGCCGGACCAAGCTGAGATCCCACGATAATTCTGTTAAGGTGCAAAGTTTTGATCATTCACCCTACTAGTACCAGCTTCAATGTACATCGGGAAATTTATCAAAAAATTCTTAAATCTTTTCAATTCAATCCTAAACTTTTTTTTTTGGCTAATTCAGTCTTAAACATATTGCAATTGTGTTAATTCAGTCCATCAAACCAAATTTGGCTTGCCAGTGCTGACGTGGATGTCGTCTGATGCTAACAAACAACTTTTTGATAATATTTTTTTTCTTTCTTTTAATTTTTCATTTTTTTTCTCTCTTTTTTTCCTTTTCTCCTCTCTCCTTCCCCTTCTTGGGCGACCGGCTAGAGGGGAGGGCCAGTTGCTTGTCAGTGGCAAGGCCGATCCACTAGCAAGGGCTTGCCTCATCGAACATGGGTGAGGTCGGCCTTGCTGTCCATTGGCGAGAGGAGCTCGCCACTGGCCGGTCACTGGAGAAGGGGAAGAAGGAGGGAGTAGAAAAAATAAAAAAGAGAGAAAAAAAAAGATAAAGAAAAATACTAAAAAATTGTCCGTTGGCACTAGCTGACATCCACGTCAATATCGGCAGACCAAAATTGACTGAATGGACTGAATTGGTATAATTAAAAAATGTTTATAACTAAATTGGCCAAAAAAAAAAAGTTTGGGACGACTAAATTGAAAAACTTACAATAGATTTAGGATTTTTTGGGTAATTTTCCCACGTACTTCCCTTGAAATTATGCATTGTGTCCCATCTTTGTTTGTCCAACCACGTGCCTTAAATTCAAAAAACTATTTAAAAATCATAAAAAAAATTGTCCATGTCAATGTTAGCGTCAATTATGCCATGGAGGACGGCCAATGTTCACGTAGACAAATTCTTATTAAAGTGGGCTGGATGGACTTAATTAGTAAAACATGAAAAATGTTTATAACTCGATTAATAAAATTAAAAATGTTTGGAACTGAATTGGAAAAAATACAATAAATTTAGGACTTGGACAATTTTTCCTGTCAAAGGCACAAGATCAGAGAGCAATCAATTAAGTTGATGCAATGATCTAGCAATGACAAGAACTCCTCTACACGAGTCTTAGCAATTTATAATAGCAAGAACACAAGGACCCCTGTTAATGGATAAAAGTGTATTTATAAGTCTTAAAGACAACATTTCTAACGTTTTTTTTTTTTTTTTCTATTTTGGAATTTAATGGATATTTATAATAACGTTAATAATCTCTTCCCAGTGATACTATTTTCGTACTTGTTATACCATTTTAGTAGTTAACTCTGTTCAGAACAATTTTATCCCTTGCTTTCTTTATTTCTCCACAAGGAATCCCTCTTAATGGAAGTGGAGCCAATCCCAAATGAGATTTTTAATTCAGATTTTCCAAATGAGTATTAAAAAGAATCAAGGGTGGAGACGACACGGTTCTCCTAAAAAAATAGAGGGTAATGGTGCCATTAGTTAATCATTTCCCTTTTAGATATTAACATTCTTTTGTATCACAATCTTTCGAGAAGCTGTTCTTTGACAGACCGATAGCGACAGGGTTGCAAACCAATAGATGTGCGCAATTGATTAAAAACATGTTGAATTTCTTTTTTGTTAATAACAATAATAAATTACACACAATTGGAATGCGTTGTATACATGGGGGACCTCCTCATGTGGACACCCGCCAATGAGAGCCTCCTTTCTCGAGCTACTCATAATCGTCGGATCACGTGTTCCTAATTAAAATGCCATATTGCGTCCCTTTGCGTCCACCAAATCCCAAAGATTAGAAAAAAGCACTAAAAACTTTTGCCGACATAAATACCCCGACTTCTCTAACGACACACGAAAATAAGGTCCACAAACTTCTGCACGATGGACAGAAAACACCCACAGTTAAATTTTCGATCCAAGCGAGTTGATATAGCACGTTTTCGAATGAGCAACATTTCACGGCCCGTTCATCAAGCAGCGATCAGAGCCGAGAAGGATGCATTACATGGTGCGCGACGCTGGGGTTCGGAGCAGCGTATGCGAGGAGCTCCCCGTCCCGCTCGAAGACGGCCATGTCGCGCCGGTCCAGCGTCACCCACGCATCGATCCCGGCCCCGTCCTTCGCGTCCACCATGAACACAAAGTTCTTCCCGCGGCTCAGGCACGTCACCCACGCTGGCTTCCCCGACCCGAAGTCGAGCTCGTAGAACCGAAACCCGCACAGGCTCGAGCACCTGTAGAACCTCGACTCCTCCTTCCATTTTCCGAAGAAGTCCCCTGCCTCTGCAATCGCAATCACATCGTTAGTAGGCCGAGCAGATTGTCGAAACGTGATTGATTTGATTTATTAGCTTTAGGTTTTGATGTGATGTACTTACTCCCGATTGACCCGCACGCTATGGACAAGAGCTCGCCGCTGTCGGACCCGCTCGCTTGAGCTCCCTTGGTGAAATTGATCATCTCCTTCCTGATGTTCGAGACCAGCTCGTGGAATGTCGACTCGCTGTTCTCGTACAAAATGTTGATGCCGAAGGCGAGATTCCCGACGTCGTTGTCTCGCAGGGCCGGCGACATCCGGTTCCGGAGGTTGACCATCTGGCGCAGCAGGGTAGGGTGACGGGAAGACCCGGTCACGGACCGGGAAGCGGCCAGGGCGCATCTGACGATGAGCGCCAGCACGAGCTCGACCCTCGTGAACCGAGTCGACTCGCCGGGCCGGGCGGCGCGGACCGCTTCGGCCTTGAGGGCGGATATCTTGGAGCGGTGGAACACGAACCTCCGCGTCGCGCAGCTCTCCATGCCGGCGTAGTCCGACAGCATGAAGGGAACTTCCTTGGGCTGCACGAGGGAATCCCCGAGGAAACTCGGAGGAGGTGGCCGGCCGCCCTCGAGCCTCCCGGCGGATCTGGCCGACCAGCTCCGGAGGAAGAACGTCAGCGAGGACGCGTCCAGGAGCTTGTGCGTGCCGCAGGCGGCGATGGCGACGCCGCCGCAGGTGAAGGTGGTGATCTGGACAATCAGGAGGCACCCCATGGCGGCCAAGAGCGACGTCTCCGGGTGAGAGGAAGGGAGGAGCTGGGCAAGCAGCGTCCCGTCGGGCCGGGCGAGGACGTCGGCGAGCGGGAGGTTGGCTCGGGCCTCGACCCAGTAAGCGCCCTCGTCGTTGCAGTCGATGCAGGCGCTGCCCCGGAGCCGGCCGGCGAAGGGGTAGAAATCGGTGAGGGTCTCGGAGAGAGAGGCCCGCATGCGGTGGGAGAGCGACTCGCCGGCACCGGCGGGGTCGGCGTAGAAGAGGAGGACGGGGGACAAGCGGGCGGGGAAGAGCTGGTCGAGGAGGGAGAGGTTGAGGGTGCGGCGGTGGGGAGGGGTGGGAGAAGACGGTTTGACGGCGGTGGATGAGACGATGCGAACTTTCTGGTCGGGGACGGCGGTGCTCATCTTGGACCGGGGAACTCTCTCGGTCGATCTTGAATTCGTATGGAAATCGCGAGAGGAAGCTGTTCGCGATGGTACTCCGAATACAAATATGGATTATATTCGGCTGACGCAGTAATGGGTGGTTGGGATCTCGATCTCTGACAGGGAAAAAATAATAGGCGGTCCAGACTGTCAAATCAACGTGATCTCCATGGGAGATCTGACCAGAAGGACTTCTCTCGCCCAAAACAAAAAGTGTAATTTTCTTTCCTCTAGTGGTAGTCCTAAAGGTGGACTCGAGTACGGACTAAATTCCTTCATCTGAACTCTGAGAAAGTAGTCGTCCACGCCAACAAAGATAGAGCGGTGGGTGAAACACCCATTACAGAGCCGACGAAGCATTTATTTCCCCTATTACTATACCTGAACACATTAGCCTGCACACACGTATTTATTTTCCTCTTTCTAGTTTACTTTCCTGAGTAGCACCGACACGCGACACGAATACGTGACATGACACGACACGACACGACTGTTCGTAAAATTCTAAACGCAAGTGAACGTGTCGAACAAGTAATATAATGATGAGAAAAAATATCATCCCACGGAGATCGATAATTAATAAACTAATTAAATACTAAAATAGATTAATTCTAAAATTTATCTAACAGATCAAAATATAATTTAAAATAAATCAAAAAAACAAAATTTGAAGACTAAATGCAGTAAATCAATCAGATAAATATGTTAGAGCATCTGATTTCACCATAACCACTATATATGAATTTCATATTATTGTGGGTATAAGAACGATATCAAACATGTGATAGCGGAATTTCCTAACATATTTACTATCGTAAACTTAATCCACTATATCTCTATGTGAATTAAAATAAACATAAGTGCATGAAAAACTATGAATATTCCCGATTTACAATGAATCTTTTAGATCACCTTATCACCGAAAGCTACACAAATAACACGGTATATCTCTATCTACATTTAATTCGTGGTTATATATTATAATAAGCAATTGCATATTATCACTTTTCAGTCTCAAATATGCACATCGGATCATTTAAGTAGTGGTCAGTCACTCAAAAGCATTAAGCACAATAATATATAACTCACATGAATGAAATCAATTGCAAAATATAAAAATCATGAAATTCACATCATTATGATTAGGCTACATCGTAATCCTAACAAAAGAAAATTAGAACATTGTAGAATAAAAAATATAAATATAAATCAAACTCAATATCTTGAATCAAAGAACAAAAATTATGTCACCACTTTTGTGGTATCTTCAAAATACTTGAAAAACTCTCGAAACAATAAAAAAGACAATCTAACAGAAAAACTAACTTAAACCTAGCTGCTCTCTCCCTTCTTTTTATAGGATGTATTCAATATCCTTATCTCCAAGCAATTGTGCACAAAATCAAAAAGTAAATCAGATGATTTTTTATTTGATATCTATCTCCCACTGCTGCTTGATTTAAATTCCTAAGTTTTGCCATCTTTTTCCTTATGTTCTCCATATATCATTATTCTTCATAAATAAGGAAAATTCAAATAACCATCAGGAAATCCAAATATTTTCTCATAGATATCGTATTAATTGTTGCCTAAAATAGGTAAACTAATTCTATTTTTATAGAGTTATCAACGACACATCATTTCTTAAAAATAGAGAATTCTGATTTGGACACGTTATATATTAAATAAATATTTTTATTTTTTATTAATTTAATTCAAATTCAGTATTTTTATTTTTCAAAATTATCTTTTAATCTTATTTATTTATTTTTCCAATTAAAAAAAAAATCCCCACTAGGGTCCACTTCACTCTCTTCTTTCCCTTGTCCATTCCACCCCCAAATTTATTTTTCTTTCCCTCCCCACCACCGACGGACAGCCTATCAAATTTATTATGTGATGGCCCATCAAAATCCCTTTTTTTTTTTTAATTATTTTTGAGTTTCCTATCAAAAAACCTAGCTCATTTACCTCTTTCTCCTTGCTGCTTGCCGCACGACCTTTCCTCTTCTCATCCTCTCGATCCTTCTCCTTCCTCGCCGCTCACCACACGACTCCCTTCCTTGCCGCTCGTTGTGCGACCCCCATCCTCTCCTCTTCCTCTTGATTCTTCTCCTCTCCTCCTCACTGCACGACCGCCTTCCTCTCCTCTTCCTCTCGCCTTCGGCCCTTTCTCCCTCGCAGCATCACAGTGGCGGCCCTCGCCTCAGTCTATGCTTTTTCTCTAGCCGTCTCTCGTAGCCTCGTCTCTGCTCCCTCACCGTCACTTCCACCCTCCACCGTCTTCCAGACACGCATGTCCAAACGTGTCAGGCAAAAGTTGACCACGTGTCGGAAAATTCGACACGTGTTGATCTCGTGTCCAACCGTGTCCAAGTGTGTCGACGTGTCCAACACGTGTCGGACACGGAAGCACGGACAGGTTGCCCGTGCTTCATAGATGATCTCTCCTTTCCTTCTATGAATAAGAAAGGGGAAACGTCATTCTCTCTCCAGTAAAGCGTTTTCTCTCCTTTCACTCTCAGATTTTGCTCCTCCGACCCTCTGCTCCGGCGTCCATTACGACTCAGCGTTCCAAATCCTTTGTCTCACTAGAAGATGCCCTCCAGGATTTCCTTTTCTTCTACGCTCTTATTTCATTCTCTTTCACTCTGAGATCTCCCGCCAGTCGTTTTTCGTCTCTTCTTTGAGATTCCTAAAGGACATTGTCGGAGTCAAATCCATCCATGCGCAGATCTTATCAACGACTCCTACAATGAACAAGTTTGGCTACGGAATTTGTCAGGTTTATCGTGGTTTGGGTTGCCTTGAATATGCATGCAAGGTGTTTGATCAAACTCCGCACCCGAAAGCGTCTCTATGTAAGCTGTAGGATGAGGCCCTTGCATTTTTCGAATCTTCTTTCTGATGAAGTTCGGGAAGGTAAAAAAAAAATGCAAGAATGGTGTTTGATGGTGTCCCCAGGAGAGATGTTGTGAATTGGAATATTATTGATGTTGGAGAAAGCCATGACCGTAATTTTACAGAACATTTTGCTTCCCAAATTACCTTTCGAAAGAATCTCGCCTATAAAAACTCACGAAGAACAATTCTACGTCAAAAATATAGTTGCAAAACTAAAATCTTATTCAAATTGTACAACATACTAAAATCTTATTCAAATTGGGCAAGAAGAAATCCCTTTGGCCATATCTTCACGTGGCGTTGTGTGATTGGTCCGAGACCATCTTAGCGATTCAGGACTACTTAATATTTTCTCGTGATAGGATTAAATAATAATAGAAAAGAAGGACAAATTTTGCAGACCAACGAGAAAAACCCAGTCGATGGAACGGATCATTCATCGTATGGGGCCATGTTAATCCAGTTGACCCACGAGATCATTCGATGGAACGTCGGATGAGGTTCTCCATCACGCGAGCTTTTGATCGGTAGAGTTCAAGTGAAGTGTGATATGCAGGTGGTTGGAGACGCGAAGAAAAAAGAGGATGGTTGGAAAGTCAATATAAGCCAGAGAAAAAGGGGCACGCTCAGCTTATTTGAGACGGAAAGCTCAAAGGACCAGAAGAAAAGAGGAAGAGAGAACAAAAAGAAGAGGAGGATTTTTGTGCTCCCGGGACATCACGAAACCGATTCAACTTCAATTCACAATGGCCGATAAGTGTTTGCACCCTCGTTCATTTAATTGGATAAGTTTTCGGAATTAGGATTTAAATTTGAAATTTCATGAAATTCGAGTTGCGAGGTCCAATTATTGAGTTCTTGAGCTTTGGGATTTTATGGAAATAGTGGATTATGGTGTTATAGAGTGGTAGGGCTTGATGAGAGTTGATTTATAGCAATGGTTTGGATAGAATGAGAATTCTGGGTTTCACATACGAGTAATGCGTTGCGAATAGCTTAAATAATCAGTTTGGGAGTACAATTTGTTGTGTGGGAATTGTTTTATTAGCATTTAAATGTAGTTCAGCCAGATTATAGTTGTTTAGTACTTTATTTGGTTTTGACATCGATTCCGCTGGTTCATAATTGTTGTAGTATTTTATTCGATTTTGACGTCAATTCTCTTTTATTTGTTAGAATTACGAGATCATCAACCGCGTATAGTTATCTTGTAGGCATTCCCAAATTTATACACTCATTTTAAAAATGGAAAGTATGAAACATATTATCTGCACAGTATGATTTGGCTAAAGGGCAAAAGTTATGTACATAGCATTTGATACATAATTTCAAATCGGGTATTTATTACTTTTTAGTTATTTCTAAATGGCTTCAGAAACATTTTATGAAAGGCGTTTTAAAATGTTACGGGCATATAAAATGAATTCCGAAATGGTGAGAGAAATATTTAGAAATATTTATTATTATTTGATGAACATAGTTAAAAATGATTATATATAATGGGTTTGCAAAACCATTTTATCAAAAAATTACAAAAAGCTCTTGACTTTGAGTATGGTTTATGAAATGATATATGAAATGAATACTATTTGACAAATTGCGTTATGAAATGTGATTTGATTTGGTTTGGAAACCAATTTATGATACAGATTCTAGATTTGGTTTTATGGAAAGAATTGATTTGAAAGGCTATGTTTTGATTTGTGATACGGAATGGTCAAAGGTTAAATGCTACGTGATGACGCAAGTCTTGTGGGAGTCATTGTAAGACCTTGTACCATTGATATGTGTTGATGAAATGCCAAGTGCTATATGAAGATACGAGTTTCATGAAGATCCACCTCTACGGCTTTGTACCATTTATATGTATTAGTCAAGGGCTAAGTACTCCATAGTAACACGAGTCTCATAGGAGCCATCTCTAGGGTTTTGTACCATTTAAATGTTAAGTGCTATATGATGACATGAGTCTTGTAGGAGTCACCTCGAGGCTTTGGGATGTGATGTGATTTGAGATTGGTCAATGGAATGGATCATTGACATGTGATTTGATGAGATTAATTGATAAAATACACTATTAACATGTGATGTGATGAGAGTATTTAGTAGACTGGACCATTGATTATTTATTTTAATATTGTTGATGAAAAGGTTACTTCTACTATGAATATAGTTATTTTGAAGTATTATATAACTTATTTTCAACTTATAAATTTGTTATATATTGGATTTGGGGTTATTGAGTTTCCTTACCACTTTATAAATATACTAGGTGCTTGATCTGCTTAAAATAGATACTTTCACTAAATTATATTTGCTCATCCCTTTCCTTCTTTTTTCCAAGTTCCTCACTTAGTGGCCATTCGATTTTGGGTAAGGTTTAAGGGAATCGTATATATGTCTAAGATGAAGTTTGTTGAGTTTAGTTGAGTTGGTAGTGGTAATGCTTTTTTCATGGATTATAGAAAGTCTAATGTTGCATATTTTTCAAGAGGAAAGGTGGTGGGGTCATTTTCTGCTAAGAATTGGGGCATGACATGAAGTACCTCACACATTGTCCACCATCGATTAACTTAGAGCACACACATGTATTAGAGATAGAGTCGTCTCTAGGGTAACGCACAGGTCAAGACGATTAGAGATTCTCACGGAAGAATATGGAACGCTTGATGTAATATGCCCGTTTAAAGCTATAGAGAGAATCAAAGGGGCGACATCACAAAAAACCACACCCGCAAGTATCAGATTTTGACTACGAAGATGAGAAGAAGATCAATTTAGACTAGATTCTACCAACGATTTAATTCGAATTTCAAATTAGATTAGATTTCCCGATTTCCAATATCCACCTTTGTTCATAAAAGCATCATAGTCGTACTTTTGTTAATTGTGTAATTTCTGTATTCATTCCACAGTCATCTCCATTGGTAGTTCATGTCCAGTTTCAGTCTTGGAGCACGCACGGCCTCCGAGAATGTAAGCCATCTATCATACTTCAATAAAGTTTCATGCAATTTCGTTATTGTTCTCAGTCTATTGTTTGCACATTATTAAGTAATTCCGATTTTGCAACGTCCTCAAGACTTCAAGAGATATTAGAATCCATTTACTTTTGATTCGAAGCTAAATTTATTAATTTAACCGGCCCTCAATCCTCCTCAATTGAACCTTAATGAAAACCATCAAGTTTCAGTCGTGCACAACTTTACAAAAAAATTCCGAGTAATAATACAAGTGGCCGCATGTGAAAATATTATCTTTTACAAAGAGCGCATATGCTATATAACTACTCGAATTTTAGGTATCCAACTCGTGTAATCATGTTTAATACCTAACACGTATAACAATGGTAACAACGATTCGAGTGCCTCATTTTTACATGCCTGAACTCGAATTTCTTAGGAAAGAAATACACGAACTATATACTAAAGCTGTTATTACATGCCTGATCCCAGGTTCTCGAATTATTTCCTAAGCTGTTCTGTCCTCTAGACATACCTCGACAAAATCCCATCGTCGATAAAAACTTTCGACAAATGCGAAGCCGACTCGTTCCGCCTCGCGAGGAGTTCCCGGGGCATGCCGTCGAACACGACCACTTTCAGGCTGGCAAGCCTTTCGAAGTCGGGCGGCATCTCCTTCAACGACTCGCATCGTCGTAGAGTCAGCTTCTCGAGCCTCGGCATTGTCCGCTCCTCCATTATCATCCGCTTCAGATTCCTCAACTTGATCAGCCACATCAGCTTCAGCCTCGGAAATCCGCCTCTTCTGAAACACAACGACTCGCCTTCGTAAGCGTCGCCGAGCTGAATCTCCACGAGGTTAGGCAGAGCCTCCATGGACTCGAGCGGGTCGTACTGTAGCCTGCTATGGCGTAAATACAGTCGCGTCACGCTGTAGAGGGAAGAGGTCCAGGACGGTATTCTCTCTAGACACCCTTCCAGGTAGAGCCGTTGCAAGAAACGCGGCGGAGTCAATTGCTCGATGTCGAGGACCTCAGCCGGATCAACCGAGCATAACCATAGCACTTGGAGTCTGCTCAAGTTCTGGATCGAGGAGCACAAGGCCTTCCCATCTTCCCTCCTCAAGCTTCTCACGTTCAGTTTTGTGAGCTGCCTCATGGACCCAATGTCCATGATCACTCCATTTTTTCTATCTGCCTCGATGCAGCACAACTTTCGCAGCGAAACCAGGCCCCCAATTCCTGCCCGTGCCTTGAAACCGTACTTGCGATAGTACAGGTCCAAACCCGGTTCATACCGGTAGAGCAAGAGATGTCTCAGGCGCCGTAGCCTTCGGATCGAAGCAGGCAACTCCGACACAAAGGTATTCTTCAGGTCCAGAATCTCAAGCTTTTGCAGGTTCCCAATTGTGCTTGGAACCCTGTCTATCTTCTTCCCTCTCAAGCTTAAATGCTTCAATTGATATAATCTGACGATCTCCTTTGGGAACACATCGAAGGAGGCATCTGTCAGGTCTAACACCTCGAGCAGCTTAAACTTGTTTCTAAGCGATGGCAATAACGATGAGCTGGATGGCAAATCGGGCACTCCAAACATGAGTAGAGAGCGGAGTCGGACTGCATTGATCTTGCTCAATTGTGGATTGGCCAAGCTACAATGGATGGCAACGCGTCGAGCATCACCAGAACACCTTGCTGACATTGGATTGGAAATCTCAGCGAAGTTTTGATCCTTCGACTTCGTCAGCAGGATCTCTCTTAAGATGTCGTGTACCCAATAAGCATTGATCCTTCCGTCGGAAGTTACTTTAGCCACCTGGATCAAGCTTCTGTTGCAAAGCTCTTCGAGGTACCTCTCTGCGACTTCTTCCGATGTTTTGCCTTCTTTCTCCTCCACGAATCCTTCGGTGATCCACAGATGGACGAGCCTATTGTGCCCGATTATGTGGTCCTCAGGGAAAACGCTCAGGTACAAGAGACAAGATTTCAAGTAGTAAGGCAAATCGGAATAGCCGAGTGACAATATTTTTCGCAGATTGAAAAGTCTGTCGTTACCTTCTAATTCATCGCCAAGATTGCGCCGAATCATTTCCCATTCTCCCACTCTACTCGTACCCCTCGTAGCTAGGACGCCACTAATAGCAACGATTGCAAGGGGTAATCCTCTGCACTTGGCTAAAATGCATCGCGAGATGTCTTCCAAGTGAGGAGGACATAAGTTTCCTTGGAATGCTTTCTTACAGAACAGAAGCCAAGAGTCTTCGGGAGGCAGAGGCTGCAAGTTGTAGACTCGGTCCGGTGACTCGATGCAACAACCCGAGGCTACATCCGCCACACGGGTTGTGATCATAATTCGGCTTCCATGGAAGTTTCTAGGCAATGCAAATTGCATTAACTCCCATGCTTGAGAGCTCCACAAATCGTCGAGAACGATCAAGTACCGTCTTTGCTGAAGGAATGCATGGATAAACGCCTTCAGCCTATCCCCATTCATGGCGCTTACTCCATGGGGAACCGGTAGCTTAATCTCTTCAAACAGTTGCTCTATCATATCCCTCAGAAGATCTTTGACGTCAAATGATCTTGAAATGGTGATCCAAGCATGACTAGCGAAATGATTCTTCACTACTGCACTATCGAAAACTTTCTTCGTGAGGGCAGTCTTGCCTAATCCACCCATTCCCACTATAGAAGTGACTTCAAGCTTCGAATCTCCGCCAACAAGCCACTCCACGAGTTGGTTTCTTGGCTTTTCGATTCCAACCAGCTCCGATTCCTCGAGCAATAGCGCATTTCCTCTAGGATCAATCCATGGATCGTCTCTGGATACCAAGCTCAATCCATGGTGCTCAATTACACTGAACTTGTAGCGGTACCTCTGGTGCCGCTCTGATATACTTAATACCCTGGCTTTGATATTAAATATTCGGTAGGCAATTTGACGCCGCACTCTCAATGTCTTCAAGGGGAAGGTGACTTTTTGGAGATAGGATCGGACACCACACTCAGCGGGACGAACAAGACTAATCGCGTATTCGTCGAGAGCATCCTCGATGTCAAAAGCGACGTCTCTGACTTGCTTCACCCACACCTTGAGTTCCGGATCTCTTTCTTCCATCCCGTCAGCAACCCTCAAGAAGGCCCTGATGCTCTCCAATTCATCTCTTATGTGCTTGAGCTCTTCTCTGAACCCTCTCAGCAAATACTGCTCTTCTTCTATAACCGTTGAGAGCTTGCTGAGCACGAACGTGACCACTCCATCGGCCATGAGTCCTTTAACTAAAGAAAAGTTCTGGACTCCAGGCTGAAATTTATTGAAAACTGCTTAGCTTGTTGCTTGCTATCATGCACAACCGGAGAATGAAGCGACATTCCAAGCGAAAGTCGAAATGTTCATCCTTCATTTCTGAAAAAGAGGGAGGCTACTCTTTCTCTCGCCACGACAGATGCCAGACGGCCGTCTGTTCAGGACGCCCCTGGTGTTTGAGCTGGCGCGACAAGGACAAGCTTTCGGTGGCGGTTAATAACTCAGGCGAGGTGACTGGATGCGGGAGAAAGAGGGGGGGAGAGGAAAGATCATGAACGAAGGGTGAGAATCGTTAGCTGCAATATGGAGAGAGGAAGCTTTTCTGGGCCGGGTGGCATCACGGATGAAGGAATGGAAGATAGAAACGAAGTACAGAAAACAGAGGGACGCGTTGCCTCTTTTTATGCTTTGGAATGCCAGAATGCAAAACACCTGACTGAGTTTCAGTCCACATGATCACGGAACTTCCCCTTTCGTGCCTGGCTGACCACGATAGACCAAGGACAAAAGAAGATCCGTTCACATGGATCAACGCAGTCGCCGTTCTCGTTCTAAGCTGCTCGGTACGGATCGAAGCAACAAAGAAAGTTGAAAAGTCCATGCAATCTCTCATCACATGGATCAACGCACTCAAGCAGTCTATTTCTGAGCTGTTCAGTATTGATGCAACAAGGAAAGTTGTAAAGTCCATGCAATCTCTCATCAATGGGAAAAGAGTCGGTGAACATGTGACCTTTTCTAATAGGTAATTAAGGAAAAAAAAAATACATGTCTAATCTCATATTTTACACCCTTTCCTTACTAATATAACTTCTGCATTATATGGATGCCACTCCACCTCACTTTACTTTAGCCTTTTCCATTTATTTTTCCTTTCTCTTAAACTTCCAAATAATAGCTATCAGGGATGATCATTGTTCTAAGGTAAAACTTAGAACCTAAGAATTGAATTGTCGGGAACTTGTTCGATTCCAGATTCCAAGGTATATAAGGTAGGTTCTAAGTTCCAAAAATTGGGGAACCTATTTCAATAAGTAGGTTCCAAGTTCTAGAGATGTGGAGTCTAGAACTTGGAACAAATTTTTGGGTTTTTTTTCTAATTATGTCTTTACGCGATCTTGCAGTATCCCATGGCATCAAATGATGAGTATATAATTTGGAACTACTAATTTAAGTTTTCATTTTATAATTAAGAACTTTACTCTGTTAATGTTTCATATTTTTCGTGTCTCTATATATAAATTGTGGTTAGTGAATTGTAACAACAAATGGTGGTCATTAAATGTGATAATTCACTGCAATTACTCAATTAATAATATAAGTAAAGCTTAAGTAGATCCCAAAACTTGTGATAAGATATGTTCTAAATTCTAGGTTCCGGTGCCAAAAAATGAGGAATCTATTTTAATGGATAGATTTCAAGTTCCATTTCGAACTTGTACGGAACCTAGAACTGCTCATTCCTAATGGCTATCCCCAATAAAAAAAATTAATTAAATAAAAAAGGAATAAAAAATAGTTGGCAATACTCTTCTTTCATTAGCGATAAACTTCGGTAAGGCTAAGCTCACAGACTTGAGGGACAAAGGTGATGTCTATGTAAATGCGTGGTTAGCCAATTAAATGAATCCCCACGCATGAAAATTTTGAACATTGGAATATATTATATATTTGGCCTCATCGTTTAATAATGAGATATAACATTAAAACTGGCAAAAAATAATAATTAATCAAATAACCTAATAATATGACGTGTGAACGTTAATGCAATGAATCATAATATTCGGTCCAATAATTCAATGACAAAGAACAATTTGTACATGAATCGTATCTCTATAATCTCATGAAGTAATAAGGCTGAACAATTCTCGCGCAGAACTCTCTTGACTTGTCCAACTTCAAAACAATTTCCATCTACTTTCTTTACATCGTAAGATCATTAATGGTTCTCACTATGCTATTAGATATATCATGTACCATGATCGAAAATCTTCCTACTCTCCCGTGCATAGCACGGCGTTATACTGACTTGGAGTATGCACGACTGAATCTGAACACTCCCACCGCGGAACTGGACTGGTTCGAACATAGGAATTCAACTGTCCTGAAAGTTGTGAATAATTTCTTTGATTTGAAGTCGACAGGCGCATACCAAGAACCTGATGCTCAAGAATACGGTCTCGATGAGACGTCGAATGATGGTGCACAATTCGTTGATCTTGCCAGCTAAGCTTTTCGTTAGATTCCAGTCTCCATGAGTTTGCGGGCATGAATAAAAAGCTTATAAGCAAGTCAAGAAAATTGACTTTAACTCGAGTGTGGAAAGGCGTGAACTTGTACACAGCGGTTGTCGTCCCATGCGTGCACATCGCGCCAGGAATAGTCCTCGAACCCAAATTCTTGAGCGAAGAAGATGAACACGCTCGCCGCATACGAGCGAGCTCCAGATGGTATTGGTGCAATAGCCAAAACAAGCAAGTTTCTGTCCACTTTCCATGTGAAAGCTTCTTCACAGAGGAGATCCCTTGTCATTTTCTTATTTGTCCTTTCGTTTGTGCTTTGGCTCACCAGCATTTTAGGACATGAACAAGTCAAAAAATCCCCAAGTCTTGAAAACTTTGTCTGTAGATCACAAGCCCTAGAGATGGTCATTTTTCTAAATCCTAAGCAGACTTATGGTCTTCCTTAAACATGGAGTTCTAGGCAATTCTCTTCTGTACCCCACGACAAGTCACTTCTCAAAATATAGCACGGAAATGGTCACCGTGTTTTGGAAGGAAATTGAACTTGGACTTGTTTGGTAGCTCATCAGCATTTCCTCCCACCTCTCCCTAATTTTGTGGCTGTGAGCCGTCGGCGGGCCTAAATTTTCCTGGTCAAGAATAGCACCCCCAACATCTACTTCCACTTTGGACTAACTAGCTAACCGAAATCTCGTAAGCCATTTGAATCTTTCCTTCTACACCTTTCATACTTACCAAACAATCTAAAATCTCGTAAGCCATATCATACTTTCCGGACAAAAATTCCAATCTACCAATCAAGTAGGACCCACATAGTATTCGACTTCACATCGTCAATGCACGCAATACTAGGTTGCTGACCAAGGCAAGATTTTTTCCAAGAGAGGGGGGGGGGACGACTTTGATATTCCCTGGAGGGGCGGGCAGTGGGAAACATCTCTTATTGTACCAGAACACCTGTAAACACACGACTCTCATCATTCCCTCAATCCATTTGGATCTTTTTCTTGTCTTTCTTACTTACCAAACATCGGAAATCTCATACACCGTATTACTCATTTATTCAAGAGTCGTATTTATACATTCCAGGCAATGAATCCACGCACCAGTTTCAGTTTCTCTTAGATCAAGTGAGACCCACACGGGATTCGACTCCACATCGTAGGTGCACGCAAGACTAGGCTACCGACGAGGGCGAGATTTTTTCCAAGAGGGAGTAGGTGGTGGGGGGGACGACGTTGATAATCCCTGGACGGGACGGGAGGAGAGGAGAGAGCTTGGCGGCTCCGCGCCCGACAAAAAACCGCGACATGGGACCCCACGGAGTCGTGGAATCTTTCACGACACTCGCTCTCAAGGAATAAAGGGAGAACCCCTCAAATCCCGGAAAGGAGAGAGACAAAAAATACGAGAGGAGGGCCCCAGCGAGTAAATTCACGACGAGTTGGAAAAAAGCATCATCACCCCACTAACTCCAAAGCTTTGAAAAGAAGACACCGACGAGATCCACCTCGAACACCTCTCCATCCCATTGCCCCTAACCACTTCCCAATCTCTCCGACACCCTGAATCCTAGGAAGAAAAAAAAGGAGAGAGAAAGAAGCGGAAAGTCTTTGCCTTAAAAATCGTGCCTTTATGCGCTCCGATCCTCCCTCCCCTCGTGCGGAATCTGGTACTTGCGAGGGATCAGCTCGCTGTACGGGCGATATAGCGAACTGGGTTGGAGCCGAATCGGCCTGGCGATGAGGGAAGACGATGGTGGTAGTTGGTTCGCGAAATGGCCAGTGGAGCTTCCCCCGCCTGAGGAGCTCACGCCCTTGACGCAGTCCCTGATCACTCCTGATCTCGCTCTCGCTTTCGACATCGGGAGACGCCCTTCCGCGAGCAATAACTCGATCTCCGTCGTCGGCGCCAAACAGCGACACCTGCTGCCCTCGCCGGCGCCGCCGCAGCAACTGAGTTCCTCCAGTCGCGATTCGAAGACTGGTGCCGCGGCGGCGCGCCAACCTGGCCCGGTGGATTTTGCCGATTCGGGCGATCTGGGGTCCGGGGGAGGGGCAGGCGGAGGCGGGGACGAGCCGGCCCGGACCCTCAAGCGGCCGCGGCTGGTGTGGACGCCCCAGCTGCACAAGCGGTTTGTGGACGCGGTGGCGCACCTTGGGATCAAGAACGCCGTGCCCAAGACCATAATGCAGCTGATGAGCGTTGACGGGTTGACCCGGGAGAATGTGGCCAGTCACCTGCAGAAGTACCGCCTCTACCTCAGGCGGATGCAGGGATTCTCTGGCGGCGGAGGTGGCAGCAGCAGCAGCGCAGATGCCGCCACCGAGCGGTTGTTTGCAAGCGCGCCAGTGCCGCCCCATTTCTTGCATCCAGGCAGGCCGAGTTCGGACCATTTCTTGGCACTGCAGCACCACCAGCATCTGGCGGCAGAGGCTGCCGCGGCAGCAGCCATTCCACAGTACCTCAGGCAAGTGGGCCATTTTGGGTTACCCCCAAATGGACAGTTTGAGCATCCTCTGTTGCAAAGCAGGCAGGGGCAGATCGCGCATAGCATGGGGGCAGCAATGTCAATGCACAACCCTATTCAGTCCTCTGTTGGAGAGTTGGATTCGGTGAAGGGAAGTGGAGGGAGAAAGGTCCTCACTTTGTTTCCCACCGGAGAAGATTGAGTTTTGGGGTAATCACTAATTTTCTTCCCCCCAAGACCTTTCTGTCATCTCCTTAAAAGTTTTACTTTTGTGGTGAGAATGATCATTTGTGTCTGTGCTTTCAAGCATTAGTTTTGGCTCATTCAAAACTATTGTGCTTTTAGCTTTTTGCTGGGGTTTTTTCTGTTGGCTGCTTGAAATGTGCTTCCAGGGAAACTACTTTTTATCGAAAGGTTCCTGTCACTGAATGTATAGGAATTTGCTGGAGCTGGACTTTTGATGCTGGTAGATTGGCACGATAAGGCCATCTAAATGTTAAGAGTCTGGCTGGGGCAGGTGGGCATTGAGGATTGCAAGCAAATGTTGCCCGGGATTTGTTCTACTTCCGGATAGGATGTTGTGCGCTGCTTGGCTATTGGTAGATCATCAGATTTCAACACAGTGATTTATCACTGCAGCTCCCCATCAATTGGTCTGGGTTCAACTGTTAATGTAGATTACTTGTGTCTGTTGTAAATTCCGCGACTTTAATAAAAAATTTCATTTCATAGAGTATTTATGTCACTATAACGTGCAATGTGATGTAGTTAGCTTTTCTTGATCTGTCACTAGACAATACATAGTTTGTTGATTTACTCCCTCTGAGGAACATCGTGCCGCTCTTTGGCTTTTCCATTCTGTTTCATTAATTTAATCTTATATCGGCTACATATCTTTTAGTAATTGTGTGCTGAACCTGATTTGGTCTTAAAGATGATAAACATCCTCACCATTTCATGTAAATCAAGTGCAAGAAAACTTTTTGTTTTGTCCTTGTATTTTCTCCTCGTATTCAGTTCAGCAGTTCATAATATTCTCTTTTATTGCCATTCCAACAAGTTCCTCATGTATGATCCTCGTACCTCTTTTCTGAATCACAGGTTTGATCCGGCTAGTCGTATTTGAACTATGCTTTCCATTTCTCTTCCACTTTTCCATCAAAACAAGTATTCATCTTTTGGCCTCTTATCTGTTGAACGTATAGAATAGTCATTATCATTTGCGGGTAAAGTATCCTGCGTGGCTTTCCTGTTTATGTTGAGCAAATCATTTCTACTCTCTTGCGATTAAAGTATCTGAATCAATGTAAAGTTAGAGGTGTCATCAGCAGTCGAAATTTCAATTTAACCCTTCCGAGGATAATTGCACACTAGATCTCATGACTTTGAAATCAGGGTAAGAGCATCTGATGTTACATATCTCGATTCATTCTGAACATGTTTTACTGAGAGACGTTTTTTATTGATTTATCATCATCAGGGGATAAAATTCACTACGGTAATGTGAATTGTAGTTTTTGTGTCCTTATCAAGTTGGTTTTCAGGCATCTTACTGATATTTTGTGTGGCTCACACAATCCATCAATCATGATCATGATTTCGATAGAATACCTGCAAATTCACTATCAGCACTGTCTTTTTGTCGACCAAACCCATCGAGGAATGGTCATGAACATACTCGATATCTAAAGGACAAAGATGTTTTCCTACATGTGTCATCAGGCTGATTATTCGATAAATTCCTGCCCTCCTTATTCAGAGCATACAGCTAAAACAACCATGCTTCACATTACATACTGTCTCATAGCTTAGCTTGGCATGCTCTTCCTTTTTGTTTGTTCTCTTGTTTTATGGGTTTCCTTCGCTGGATGATTAGCTTGGTGTTATAGTTGGTAATTCTCCCATACTCTTGAACCCTTGGGAGTGAAGTTTGGGTTACCGAGTGAAGAACGAGGATGCAAAGAGAATCAATACAACTAATCTGTAAGAGTAACGTCATAACAATTGGTACTAAGGATTTTAGAATAGAACGAATATATCTCTTAGGAGCTCTAAAGGTGAAGTTAGCCTCCTGTGCACATACTGGTCGAGAGCTAATATCGCTCTCTTGATGAAGCCATAGCAAGTTAAAACCAATTGTCGAACCTAAAATAATCCGTTGTCTTGCTCAATGAACTAGACACCCGAGTTAAGTTAGGCGTGGTACCACCTTGTATAAGAAAGTTATTTGCCATATTGTTATCTGAAACAACTATTGAACAAAGGCTAGTATGATGAATTTTACTCGTTAGGCGCCATCTGGGTTGTTCCGAGGCCAAGGAATTGCCGACCCATGACAAATGGTACCAAAGCAGAATCCCTAGGTGGGTGATTTGGGTGGAGCTTATGGTCTTCTCGATCTTGTAAAGGCAAAGAGTGATCACCAAGGCCAAGAGGGTTGGGACAACGTATGGCTCTCGTATAACTTCTAAAATGACAATGAGGACACAGGAAGGAACAAAATTGCTCACTGAATAGGGATAATGTTCTTGGATTCATAAGCAAATTTCAAGAGGAGGTCTATTATCATGTTTCCAACAAGGGGAGTATCCTCCGTTGGCTTGCTGAAATCAGGAGGAACTTAGTAAGCGAAAGAATGTACTACCAAAGGAGTGCAATTGGCTAGGAATGTCGCAATTGTCAGAGAGCACTAGTTACTAGAATTTCGTGAACAGCTTTGATTCAAGGAAGCAACAAATGAAGTGGAGTGGTCTAATCTGCTAGGTGAGCTTTGATTCAAGGAAGCAACAAATGAAGTGGAGTGGTCTAATCTGCTAGGTGAGCGTTGCCATATATGTGAGTCCTAAAGAGTGATTTCTCGTCCACAGAAAGTGGTCTAATCTGCTAGGGGAGTATGTCAAGGTCCGTTATTTTTCCATACTCATGAACTCTTGGGAATGAAGTTTAAGGTTAACAAATGAAAAAATGAGGATGCGAAGTGGATGAATATAACTAGTTCGTAGGAGTGGCGTTAGGACAATTAGTGTTAGGAATTCTAGGATAGAATGTGCGTATCTCTTAGTTGCTTTGAATGTGGGGTTGACCTCATGTACACAAATTGATTGCGAGCTGATGTCGCTCTCATGATGAGACCGTGGCAAACAAAAATCAGCTGTCAAAGCTAAAGTAATATGTTATTTCGCTCGATGGACTAGCCGTTTGAGCTAAGTTGGATGTGGTACCATCTCATATAAAAAAGCTATTTGTCGTATTGTTTTCTAGAACAACTATTGAACGAAGGTTGGCTTGATGAATTCTACTCGCTAGGCGCCGTACAGGTTGTTCTAAGGTCAAAGAACTGCCGACCTATGACATTGGAATGCCTCTTTTCCTTGAAGCCAGCAATTAGCTACTGAAGTTGCTAATTCGTTGAGCTTCTTAGGTTTATAGGAAGACAATATCTAATGATCTATCGTATAGATCAAATCTGAAGACTTTGAGACGTGTGGTTACTTGTCCTTGTCAACTAGCCTTCTCTTATTGTACTAGAACACAGGAAAGATGGGTTGTCAGATCCAGTGGGAAACATGCCTTTTCGAAAGCCGTTAGGTTGGACCTCAAAACTTCTGTCTATAACTTATAAAAAGTTAAAAGACCTGTTTAGTGGAGGGCCAGAAGCACGTGGAGACTAATCATTTTCGTTACTCAAATCAGTTAAAAAACGGGTTCAAGTCCTGGCACACTGCTGCAGACGAGAACACTTTCTGGGTTCGATGATAATGTGACCAGAAGATCTGTTATATCTAAGCAAGTATTGAGGGCAACTTCAATCTGCACTGTACTTATTAGCACGCCCGAAGCTTCAAAACCCAGTTCCCGAACCACCTGGGGGGAACTTTCCCCGATCTCACCTGTTTATTGCACTTGGATAATGCCAACGACTGTATAACTACCGTGAAAATGTGGAGTACGTACGCATGTCAATTTAACTTTAGGGGCCTGATTTTAGCTTTCCCGCATCAAGTCGGAAATGGCAACAGGATCATATTGAGATGGTGGAATGACAATCACCACATGTTAATAAACCAGATATGCAGTATGTACTCTGCCTTGTGGACTTTGTGTTTGCCATCCCCAGTGTTATCGTGTTAGGATTTGTGCATGTCAAAAATCTTATGAACTACTACAGGGTAAAGCAGGCTTGTAACCCCAGAAATGCAAAGTGAGACGCGGGAACTTCGACCAACAGAACAGATCATTTATTAGATCAAAGTACAAGATATTCTACTAAATGTTACCGTCAAAAGGAAAGATATAGTACTAGAATGACGAGCAACACCAAATAAATCCCATACAGCAACACCAGATAAGTCCCATACTATAATCGGTATTCAAAAGATGCAAAAGAAAGTCACAGAAGCTTGAAATAGAACAGAGGTTCTAGCCAAACATTGGATCTGAATATATGAAGTCTAACATAAGAAAACTCCTAACAGAACAAAAGTATTTGCATGTGAATCAGTCATACAACACCATAACCTACCACTAATTAATGGTTTTGCGAGTAATCAAAGCTCAGTGGCTGCTGACAGACTGGCGCCTGCAAAATAAGGGGTAATACGTCATAAACAGTGGGAGGTAAAACACGCCTTGGCAAAAAATGAATGGTTGGCCACATAAGAGAAAAAGGAGTAAGCTAGCTTCAGGCCAATGCAGCAAAAGACTTGGTTCAAAGGCAAATTCAGACAAGAAAAAGAGACATCATCTTGAAGATTGTCACAGATGGAGAATCCATAAACCATAGGCTAAGATCCAGACAGCAACATAAAAATCTCTAACTCAGCCAAGTGACAAGTATGACATTGAACAGCATCAATGCAGGAAATGAAAGAACTGCCGAGAGAACCCAAAAAAATAAAGATAAAGCTCTGAAAAACAAACTCAATCTGATTATATGACTAAGAAACAGTAAATTCATTGCAGTCTAAGCTTCCCTTCACATGGCTACTAAAATAGATAGATTAACAGGATATTTTCACCTGGAAAACACCATGCCGGAGTTGATCATATGAGTGTGCATACATCATTGCAGCAGTAGGCCACTGCATGTACCCAGCATCACTTGTAGTTTGATTCAATCCCGTCGCTCCAAAAGAGTTCATAACAGCACCAGAAGGAGGCATATAGTTAAGTGAAGCTTGAGGCCTCGGCATCTGACCAAGTGGAGTAAATCCAGCATCAAAATGGCCAAAAGGATGTTGAATCTTTTGCATGTTGAAGGGCACCAAACCAAAACTTTGACCAGCAGGGACATTCCTAACATACCTGTTCCAGTACGGAATTCATCAAACAAAACACCAATATTGAGATGGCATTGCATAATGCCATGTTGCAGCTACACAAAAACACATTTTTGGGACAAAGGAGAAGGCTAAGCAAAACAAGTGTCATTGTAACAGTAACACAGCAAATTGACAGCATATGCCTGTAAATAACTTTATCGACAGCTTTTCACAATAAAGTGATGAATACTAAAATATGTCACCACTTTTGCTGTGCTTCTTATGATAAATTGTTTTGAATGAGAAGTGAAACAGCTGATCAAAGGATTAAATCGAGACTGAGATCAACTCCAGTCACATTGATCTCACGCTCAAAAAGAAGAATACCAATGGAACAGAAAAGACCTTACCTTTCATAACTCCGATCATAATCTGGGTCAGAACGATCCTTTTCTCTGTCTCTAAGAATGGCTACCCTAGATTGTGTGCTGCCATCTCTAATGCCTGTATTCTTATCAACATCCACCATGGGAATCCTGAACACTTCATTATCATCTCTGTTCAAAGATATATTCCTCCGGTCAGTTGAGGTCTGAGAAAATGTATCATCTGAATCAGAACCACTTGGGCTACTGAAGATACGAGCGCGTGCTCTATCATACTCCTCCTTCCTCTCTTCCACACTTCGCACTGGGCTTCTTTTCATCCCTGAGTCATTGGCTCCATAAGCAGATGCTTTACTAGGTCGAGTCCTGATAACAAACTTAACCTGTTCAGCCTTATCATCTTCCAACTGTTTGGCAGGAATATCTGATAAGCGGACAGCAGGGAATCTGCTTCCTGCTGTTTTGATCACCAATATCCTATTTCCACTGCCATCTAAACCACCTTCCTGAACCATAGTTTGCAAACCATAGTGTTGAGCAACACGGTGTGCAGCTAGCCGTAGGTAAGAAGTTGGGAAGTGCTGAAATTCGAAGTGTTGCTGACCAGGGTTTTGAATGAACTTCCGAACATCAAGTTCCATCCTCAAAACTGACCCATGATACAGCAGAAAATGGTGGAATAGAATTAGATATCTATGCGCATTAAGTGGTAAAAGGAAAAAAAAAAAAAAAAAACAGATCTAGACAAACAAGATGACAGCTAGAAAGTGAAGACGACAATATTTAGTCCAGTAAAAACCAAAACACCATGAAGTAGTGCAATCATACATCCTTATTAAAACATGTAATAGCCATTCAGTTTACATTCCCTATTACTGCACACTCAGAGACCTGGAGAAGATTTAAGCTCCATTGACTGAAGCTATAAAAGGCATGATTTTGACATAAGGTCCTCGGAGATAAAAATGAACCGTCTATTCCTGCCAATTGTGAATATTCTGTTTGCTGGTTTAGGTATTCAAACCGTGGCATGCAACCAAAATAGTTTCACTTTCAACCAATGTACAAATAAAGTCGAGGTTACAACTACACAGTACAGCTATAACTTGAGCATCATTACTCAAAAGTTGCTAGAGCTGAGCAGATAGGGGAATCATATAAATGTTTCTGACAGTAGCCTTAAGTTTCAGGATAGCAACAAAGAAAACAATTAAGTGATCAGTCAACTGAACCAATGTGCAGGATAAAACCTACGCTGCCTGAACATTTTTCATAAGCTGAGAACTCAGCCTTCAGAGTTCAACCAGAGATCTCGATGAAAGAAATTGCTTAGTTGGAGTGAGCGTTGTTTATAAAGCAACCAATAATTGCAGTCAAGTAGAGAGAAGTAATGAGGAATGTCCAACAAAGATTTTCTTTTTTCTTATGGCTTCAAGGGTGCTGAATATAGCGGTATGCTAGTTCATTTAACTTGACAACTAATGCAAGTCGATCTCTCATGTTAAGGCCACTTATCTTGCTTTCTACATTGTAACTCTTCATCCACCCATGATATATGTGAATACCATCACTCGAGAGGTGTAGATAGTCACCGTGACTGGCCCAGGAGCAATACATTATACAGGTTGCCGGAATAGCCTTTAGGCTACATTAATTATTAGGACTTTCGGTCCAATACAATGAGATGATAAAATTTAAGACATGTGTAAGACATTCAATACCTACAGTCCTATCTTATCGGTGTTTAACGGGCAACTACAGGACAAAATTGAATTTTCACTGTGACTAATAAGGATAACATTCTAAGGGAAATACACATGGAAGCGGAGATGCATGACAAGTTTCCACATTAAGGGGATAATGAAAATCCTAGAGTTAAACTTATTCAGATTCTCACAACAGTTTCCACAAGACCCTTTGTCCAGCAGGGCCCCAAGCGACCAATAACAACGCATCGCCCATGGAAAAAGGCCGGGGCTAAGTGAGGCAACACCATTCGAGGAAAGTCCCCACGAGAATTACCCCCGTGAGAGGGTGTATTTAATCTTATGCTCCAGATAAGACATACCCCCCATGCTAAAATCTCCAGAACTAAGCTAATTAATACCCTGATGTTTCGCCGTTTCGCGATTAAGTCCACTCCCAACAAGAACCAGCATGACAACAACCACCACCTCCCCCCCCAAAATAAAAATGACCAGACAAAAGTCGTTTCACTCGATTTCCTCATCTCTCAGCTCCGACAGAGGGCAATTGCTCAGAGCAGCCTCAGATCTGAACATCCGCACAAACCCTACGCCCGATCGAGCCTCTCCCAGAAAACCTAACCCCGCACGAAATTCTCCACCCACCCGAAAAGACATAAAAACCAAACCTTCAATGTCAAGAGCGACAAAATCCCACTACCCACCCAAGACCCCTCCAAAGGGCGACACCCGATACAACCAAATACAACCAAATCCGCAATCGACACGGAACCGCGGCAAGAAAAATCGGGGGGAGATGGCCCAAAAGCAAAGGGGAGCTTACTGGTGAGGCGGTGGCGAGGGTTCTGGAGAGCCTCGACGAGGAAAGGATCCACCATCGCCTCCTTGTCGTTCGGAGCCGCCGCCGCCGCTGCTGCTGGGTCCATGGCTCTTCACCTCTCAGCCTTCTATCTCTCTCTCTCTTCCTTACTCCTTCTCCGTCACCGAATTCCCAATTCTCTCTCTCCTCTCGCCCGGAGAGAAAGGGGAACGCGAGTGTCAGGAAGAAGACGGAGAGGAAGAGGCGTTGAATTCTCCCAGCATCGTAGAGAGAGAAAGGGGGGTAGAGAGAGAAACCTCGCGGGGGCTTATCTCGCAGAGGAGATGGGAAAAAAAGGAAGTCCAAGGAAGGAACTATTTGCAGATTTTTATATCGGGGAAAGAAAAAGACAAGATGGTCAGACCATTTGGCTGGGAAGATTTTCGGGTGCGCTCCCGCTTTTGGTGCGCTCTCGGCCTGCCGCCTATCGGGTGCCGCCACGTAGGACGATTCGAGAGGGCGTCGGCCGCGTGGGCGGAGATTGGTTCGGGTCGGATTTTTATTTCCTTGCATGGGCGGTCGATTAGCCACGTCGGCCCGATCGGAGCCGGAAATTCCACGTGGCGAATTGAAGAGGAAGAAAATTTCAAATTGAAGTGGATACAATTTAGGTGTTTATCGATAAATTTGCAAGTTAAGAATTGGAATCTTTCTATTTGACAATGTGGACCACTGAAGATAAAGAAGAAAAAATTATTTCCCCGTTTGTTTAATTTTGGATTTTTAGTGGCTTTTTCCCATTTATTGTTTATAAATTAAAATGAAAAATAAAAATATCTCAAGGTATCTAACTTATTCTTTAGCCGGTTGTGTGATTTTTATTTTAAATAAATAGATTCTTTAAATCAAAATCAATAAGGGTGATTTTAACAAGCTAATCATATGTCAATACATGTCATTACTATGTTGATGGGTATATAACGTAAGCAAACAAATCGAGTATTAGATGAGATCGCTTAATTAACCTGGAAGCTTATATCGGCAAAACATTTCTTTATAGTTATCTCGTTGGACACACAATGATGTCATTGGTTCCTTAAACAATACTAATGTTTTTTTGACGCATCATTTTATCGCTTATCGTTAATAGGTTGCCACTTATCCAATCTAACTTGGCTACTACTTCATGGTACCATATAAGTAGTAACCCGGGACTTGGATATAGTTTCTTCTTTCGGACTTCTTTCCAAATCTCCTCCTCGTCTAGATTTCCCTCATTTTCAATGCTAACTGAAGCATCAAAGGCCAAATGCAGGTTCAAAGCATGGATGTGGTCATCCGGTGGTTGTGTGGCTATTTACATGAAAAGAGATCAACTTTTGTTAAGATGTCGATAGTAAAGTATCGGCATGTAATATCGCCACTCAATGTCAATTATTGAAGATTCATCGTTTGTAAACTTTGCTAAATGTTGGAATTGGAGGACAAACAAGACGTGTCGATTCCTGGATTCAAGTGTCATATTTCTAGCATGGTGTGATGATTCTTATATCAAGTGGCGATTTTTATTTCAATGACTTCGGAAATACTAATCTTTTTTTGTGGATAATGATTGTCAACGTACGAAAAACATACTTGTAACTTCAGAAGATGCGTAGCACTCTAAATTCCAAAATCTATTCTTCATTAGGCTGCGTAGCACTCTAGGGAACAAATGGTTTTTCCTAAATTTTTTCCTTGGATGAGTTTTTGAGCATTTGAAGACGTTTAGTAACTGTCTAAATTTTTTTTTTTTTATGACCCGGGAACCCCGTACAGCCAGTAGCCAACGAGATAAACCCAGGGTAACGCTAGCGGAGGACTCACCACCCCGACGTCACACTTAAGACACCAAGCGCCTTCACTGGGTTTTGAACCCCTCACCTTTGGGGAAGGATCAACGGAGCCTCTATCCAGCAGAGCTACCACAGCCAATGGTCAAAGCAAGAAAATTCATGTCTAAAATTTTTATTCCTAGGATAAAAATACTTTTGGTAGGACTCTTATATATATATATTTAATATTTTTTTTTGTTTCTTTTTATTTTTTAATACTATTTTTTTATCTTTTTCCTTTTCTCTTCTTCTTCCTCCTCCTTTGTAGCCAATCGCCGGCCACTGCCATGGCCGACAATTGACTCGGTGAGGTCTGGTGAGCTCACTAGAGTCTCACTAGGTCAGGGCGAGGTCCGGTGAGGCTTGACCTCACGCTGCCTAGGTGAGGCTCACCTGGCCACCAGCGAGGCTCAACCTTACTCAAGTTTGCAAGGCCGAGGCTTGCGATGGTTAGTCAAGCCTCCAGCGAGCTTGCTAGACTTCGCCCAGCCGATTGCGGGCTACTGCCAACAACAACAGTAGTGGCTAGCGGTGGCTGGCGATCAGCTAGGAGGAAGAACAAGAGAGAATGAGAAAATAATAAAAGAAAAGAGAAAAAGGAAAAAGTTGGGCTTGATTATGAAATTAGGGAACACAAAACAACTTTTTTCCATTTATTGATTGTGTTACAAATCTATTTTCGAAAATAAAAAAATGAATTTTTGTTCTTGAGAACAAAAAAATTTACCAAACAGATTTCTGTTTTTTTTTTTTATGAGGAATAAAATGATAGAATTAGACATTGTTTGGATTATTATTAAACAGTGCCTTATTTTTTTTCAATTTTCAGAATCTGTTCTGACCAAAAAAACTTCGGAAGACGCGTAGCACTAATTATAGTGAGCAGGAGCAGGAGGATCGGCTTGTGTTTGATTATTATTTTGCAAATCCGATCGCAAATTTTCCTGGACATTAGTCAATGAAGTTCATTAATCTTTTATTTGCTTTATTTCCTGCAAAATTGACTTCTCAGCGCTCTAAATTCCGGAAACCTGTTCTTCGTTATCGTCTTTTCAATTACCCTGCCAAATTGTCCCCAGTCAAGAATCAACACGAAACCCTTTTTTCCTCATAAAAAACCAAAAGGTTTGGTGAAAGATTATTTGACTTTTTCCAGCGAAGCAGCTGCAGATCGATTTCTCGAGGTAGTTGCAGACCAAGCCCGCGGTCGCGAGTTCCAGCACCAACAAAAAATTAAATTAACAGTGCTGAACAAGCTTATTTCAACCACCGACCAACAAAAAAAAAAAAATCTTATTTTAACCGAGCGTTGAATTTTTAGCTTTCACCTCCATCGGTATTATAAGTCAGCGGCAGTTGAAAGTTGAAATCTGGACAGGCCAAAGGCGGTTTCGATCCATAGCGGGGGCGGGGCGACGGCGCCGTCGCGCGGACTGGGCAGGAGCGATGGCAAGTTGCAATAAGCAAAGAGAATCGACAAATGGTGGGAGACGTGTTTAGAGAGGTGGAGTTGCGCCGTGCGGGCATGAGCAGATATATCAAATGGCGAGAGAGGTCCGATCATGGCGGCGAGGGGCGGTGGTTGTGCCTCGAGAGCGTCGATTGTGCCGTGCGATTGAGAGGAGAGGAGAGAGTTGAGGAAGAAGTTTGGAGGCGGAGGAGGCGGTGAGAAAAATGATAAAGTAAGGGGAACGGTTGTTCTCGAGCGTTGTGTGAAATTGGATATTTTTAAAGATCGAGATTTAAATAAATTCCTATAATTTTCATGTTTGTAGAAAAATCAAAATGTAAAATTGGATAATCGACTGATGCAGGATTGGATTATCTAGCAGCAGCTAGTATTGAGATTCCAATTTCATGATCCCAACATCAGAAAGCAATCAAAGCCCAACTCAAATGCCATCCGCTGATGGTTACCGCAACCAGTTGTCGTGGCTGCCATCGTCCGTCGGTATTCATCAGCCCCCACCATTTGCTAGAATATGCCGTCGCCATCGCCATCGATGAGGAGTATTGGGCTAAAACTTTTTGCAATATAATCTCATTTTGAGAAATGGAAATCCATTTGCAAATTTCTTGCGAGGGAACTAAACGAGACATTATAAATGTTTGGTTTTCATATTCTTTTGGATTTATATTATTAAAAACCACAAACCGGTATGTCTGCGATAAATTTACCCAAAAATAGTTTTTTGACCACCTCGTATTGTTCCCTTTGCCTCGGGCTATCTTGCAATACCTTCTATAGCTTAGCCTTATAAAAAAATTCAAATCGACACGTGATAACTTACACTATTGTTAGTTTTTGTTGGAATTTATCGTCATATTGTTGAATTGGGTGACATGTAACAATTGACGGATATAACCATTTGAGATTTTACTCTCTATTTGTCATATGTGAATTAGTTTATGATTTTCCTTGATATTTATATAATTTAACGAAAACTTATGGATGATATAATTGTCATAATTGAATAAGTTTGAGATAAAATTAACGCAGGTGTACCAACTTGAAGTTTTTTGTGGTCAATAATTTAATTTAAAATAAATTTATCATAAATATATTAATATGAAATTTTTCATGGTATTGATCATTTTTATTTTTTTTGCATGAATACATAATGGTGGCATCACAAGGCGAGGTGGGGCTGAAAACCACGATCCCCTTAAAAAATCGTCGTTAGTAGGATGACCCTTTTGCTCTTAGCAAGAATGAAATTCCCAGGGAAATCATATATTCTATTACATTGCATTTGGACTTCGGTACATTCGAAAGGACCGGCCAAAATATTTCTTTTCAGGAATCGTGCCTTAACTCCTAAGAAACTCTCAATAGAGCCACATGACCACAGTTCTGCTCACACTATTAAAATAAGGTCCAAAAAACGGTGCATCTCCTTTTCCCTGCGGTCGTCTTTGTGAAGCTTGTTTTAACGCCATACAAAATTTAGTGACTTAGAATGTATATTTGACTTGATTCTAGTTTCACTCCGGTCTGAAAACCAACCAAAACATAGAACAAAGCAAGATTGAAGTCTAGAGAGACTCCATAGAGTCGTAGGACTTTTGATCCTTTTGAAAACCATTCGGCTAGATTGAAAACTTAATGATCGTAGTTAGATAACTCTGATGAGGCACTAAATGTCCAGGCTTCTTGTGCAGTTTTCTTAAATAATTCAAGAGCAACGTCAGATTCAAAATATACTCCTACCAACGTTCGATTGAATTTAAGTAGAAATTGAGCAAATTCGAATGATTCATGGAGCAAATTACAAAATCGCTAATGAAGTTTTTTCATGCATTTATATAAAAAAAAATTATCTTTAATGTACTAATTACACATGGCACGAGGATTATAGTACCGTGGAAATGATAAACTCTATTTTGTCGAGGCGTTTTAATTAATTCTCCAGAGGTGCTTAAATACGTTCACTTCTCTTTAAGCCTCAGTGGCACTAAATCTGAAGTTTTTATAGAGAGGTGGGGATTAAAAGAGGATAATAAAAAATAATGGAAAGCACGGGGGAAGAAAAAAGGACTGGTAGGTGGCGTGAGCGTAACGAAGATTGCGCGTGGAAGCAAACAATCCAGCTCCGAAGTTTCCAGACACCCGGCCATCCTCACTCTAAACCCCACCACAACGTGTTCTTCGGATCTGTTGAGGTCGACGGTCATCGCCTCCGTGTCCTTTCTCCACTTCCGCTTTCCAGTTTCCACCCACGCGCTGCTCCTAAACCCATTGAACGGGTCAATCGGGTCGGGTCCTAAATCATTGGGCCCAAATAGACCTATTAAATCCATTTCGATCCATTTTCCAAATAAATGCAAATCTAATAACTTGTAGTTGACCTGACCTATGAGAACTCACGACCAAATAGAGGAGAGAGAGTGGTGTGAGTGAAGCGAGAAATTGAAAAGAGAGTCATAAAAATGAGTTGGCTCTAAATAAGTTGTAAATTGATTTATAGTTCATTCAATACTTATATGAGTTAAGAAATGGGTTTATGACCCATTTTGACCGATTTAACTATTCCTTTCCTATGCTAAGGACATATATATTGGGTTCTAATAGTTTGATTCCTGCTATAATTTAGTAATTTCGTGTTTATATAGAAGTTCTTGTCAAAAAGTTATGCTAAATGAAAAATAGAAGAGCATCTTACAAAGATGTCGGGGCGATAAAGAAAAAGTTAACATTTTTCTTTCAAGTACCATTCAAATTTTGATATGCATGATATTTTTGATTGATGGGTTGACTTGTAGTTTGGTTGTTAAGACATGCCTATTCTTCATGTAAAGAATTATCAAGGAGTTTTGTATGATTAATGTTGTCTCAATATGTTTTTATCAGTTTTAATCTTTATTGTTATACGATTGACACATGTTCCGAATTATTTTGGGCATGAACCGTCATATGTGAACAAAAAAAAAGGTAGTCTTAAAAGAAAATAATATCAGGAAAGTGCACATGATATGCTACATGTGAGCAACTATTTATTGTTGTTTCGCCGAAAATAAATCCCTTTTACCAAAATTAGTTATTAGAATTATTATGAGGAGGCAATTTTTATGGTGTTTCCCTTTAATCAATGGAGCTCAAGAAAAGGTATAGATATACTTTTGACTGAATTTAATCAATGTTAAGATACACAAAAATTTGTCAAGATTTAATTGACGGCAATGGTATCTAATCTTCTTCAATGATCACATCCAAAAGATTGTGGATTCCTTCAAGCTATTGATGCCTCAAATTGTCATTGATCTCTTGAAAAGTGGATGTATCTAGAAAAAGATTTATGTGTCGATAACAAAAACTAAGAAAAAATTGTCATTTTTTTCAGTATAAACAGTTGTAAAGGAATATACCACCAGTCGTGATGGCTCCGCTGGATAAAAACTCCGTTGGTCCTTCAAGATTCGAAATCCAGTGAAGGCATTTAGTGTCTTAAGTGTGGCGTTGGGTGGTGGAAGCATTTGGTATTTTAAGTGTGGCGTTGGGGTGGTGGGTTATTTGCTAGCGTCATTTTAGGATTTACCAGCCGGCTACCAGTTGTATGAGATACCTTAGGTATAAAAAAGAAGAAGAAAAGTTGTAATGGAATATTAAATACTATTTACCCAAAAAAGAATATATATTGCGTTAGAGAGGGGTTACGGACGTGTACGCACGCGCCGAGAGCGAGCGCGGGCGAGGAGGCGTAACGCCTTTGCCACGCAAAGTGGGGAGGGTGGGTTTTTCCACGGGGGAGCGAGTCTTCTCCGTCTTCAACACGAGTCCACAAAACCCCCGAAAGACCTCTTGACTTTTCCCTCCCCGATCCCTCCCTCTCTCGCTCGCTCGCTCCCCGTCCCCCTTCGTCCTCCTCGCGCAAACCCTAGCGATGGCCGATCCGGCGGTCTCCGATCCGCCGCCGCCCGCCGCCTCGGGCCCCGACCCCGTCGTTCCGGCCGACTTCGATTGCCTCCCGATCCCGCCCCTCGATCCCCTGTTCTTCTCCGAGGGCGACGGCCCCGACTCCGGCTCGATCGGCGGCGGCGGGCCCCAGCCCTTCGATTCCGACCTCGCCTTCGTCTTCGGCTTCGAGGACAACGGGGACTTCGAGTTCACCTTCGACGGCCTCGGCGATCTCTACCTCCCCGGCGAGGACGAGTCCTTCCTCATCCCCTCCCCCGCCGAGAACCCCGGGCAGATCAATTGCGAGTCCGGTTCGTCTGGAATTTCCGGCGACCGGGCGTCCGCCGATGTCGCCGGGTACTTGAATTGCCCGCCGGCGGAGTCTGGTAGCTACCGATCGGGCGATCAGAGGGCGAGTCCTGAGAATTTGTCCAACGTTCCGTCCCCGGACTGCGATCTCTCCGGTGATCGGCAGTTTTCGGGTGGTCCGGTCTCGTCGCAGGGGTCCGGGAATGGAGGGGGCTCTGGCTTGTCGGACGATACCAATCCTCCTTCGCCATGTTCCGGAAGCTTCGAGCGCGATGTTTCTTCCAAATTGGCCGCCGATGAGAAGGTGAAAGCTGAGGAGGAGATGTCTAATGCCTTTCTGGCGAAGCGGAAGAAGGTGCAGGATGATACGGTCTCTGAAACTCGGAGCATTAAGTACAGGCGATCAGCAGTAGCCGCGGTCAGTGTGAATGATTCGCAATGCGACGACGAGGACGATGATAAAAGGAAAGCGAGGTTGATGAGGAACCGCGAGAGTGCGCAGCTCTCGAGACAGAGGAAGAAGCATTACGTGGAAGAGCTTGAGGAGAAGGTGAGGGCCATGCACTCCACTATTGCGGATTTGAATGGTAAAATATCGTTCTTCATGGCTGAAAATGTCAGCTTGAGACAGCAATTGGGTGGTGGCGGAATGTGTCCGCCTCCGGCACCGGGTATGTACCCTGCGCCTCCGATGGGGCATATGGCTTATCCATGGGTTCCTTGTGCACCTTATGTCATGAAACCGCAAGGATCGCACGTGCCTTTGGTCCCAATTCCTAGATTGAGACCTCAACAGCCTGTGTCGGCTTCCAAAGCAAAGAAAGTTGAGACTAAAAAGAGTGAGGGTAAAACTAAGAAGGTTGCCAGTGTTAGTTTTCTTGGTCTGCTGTTTTTTGTTTTGCTTTTCGGAGGTTTGGTTCCAATGGTGAATATCAGGTTCGGTGGAGGCGGGGATACAGGTGCTGGCAGGTTTAACTACTTAAATGATAGGTATTATGATCATCAAAAAGGTCGGGTTCTGGCTATTAATGGACATATGAATGGTGCTTATTATGGCACTGGAAGAGGGTCTTCCGGTGGAACATATGGAACTGGTTGTAGTAGAGGCTGTGGTGGCAGGTCGGACTATAAGATCACGAGAAAAGATAGAGAATCTATGCCCAACATGAGCGAGCCTCTTGTTGCCTCTTTGTATGTTCCTAGGAATGATAAGCTTGTGAAAATTGATGGCAACTTGATAATTCATTCTATTATGGCGAGTGAGAAGGCTATGGCATCCCATGCATCCGGTGAAACGAAGAATGATGGGGTTACTGATCCGACAACAAGGCAAAATCTGGCCTCTGCATTGGCTCTTCCTGAAATTGCAAGGGCGAACTCTGGTGTGTATGGAAAACCAACTGAAAGGCAGAGGGCCCTTGCTTCTGGGAATGGTGATCCATTGAAGGAGCACATGAAGTCAAAACCAGCAGATGGTAAGCTGCAACAGTGGTTCCGTGAAGGCCTTGCAGGTAATGATGGTACTTTGCTTTCGGCGTCTGTGTACATCATACCCACGTTAGAGTCTTTTGGGTTTGATGTAAATCTACAAACAAATATTCTTTTCACCGAGTAACTTTCTTTTTTCGAAACTCTGTTACTATCTGTGTTCGAATGATCAGTTTATATGGTGCTTAATGCATCAGAGAATAGATTCACTTCAATGAAGTAAGCTGGATCTATTGTTCACTAGTCTGAAATGTTAAATTGCTGAGGTTTTGGCAGCTTGAAAATTGATAAACTATCTTTGTTTTTTTCTATTGAAATTGATTTATTGCTTCCAGTGAGGATTTAGGCACTGATGTGTTGTTTGATTGAATTCAGCTTTTGTCAGCTGCATAATTTGTCTTCTTCATATATGGGTTGTCTTGCTGATGTTTCCTAGATCTTCTTTAGGCTGATCCGTTGATTGCCAACTATGAAGCTATTATGTTTCGGTAGCACATTTTTTACCCTTTTGGCATTGCTTTATCTATTATTAATATGTAAGATTATGATCCTTAGTCTCTTTATTCCCTGCGTTCTCTCCTTTATAAACATACTTCCAGATATAGATAAAATTTGTCTTTAGATTGCCATTTATGCAGCTATGTTATTTTGGTTGAAGTTTTACTTTTATTACATACCACTTTATTTTAATAAATGGTGAGATCTGATCCTTAGTATCTTCATTCTTTTCATGTTCTTCGATTTTTTCCAAGTCATCATTCTCCTATAAGGGTGATCTCTCTAAGGCTGAGGGTCTATGTTCCACTTATGTCATAGATCACACTATTGTACTTATTTTGCATCATGGCTAATAATTTTTTTGTTGCATTGTCATTCAAGCTGCTGCTTCAAGCAAATTTTGCCTTCATTATCTTTCGTGTGGGTGGTTGAAATTAGGTTGTAGATTACTTGTTTTATTCTGTAATTTTTCCTGCAGTGTTATTTTGAAGATGCATATCACGTATTCCTGTGAATGAGCTTGGCAATTTTTTCTTGTTGCAGGGCCTATGCTGAGTTCTGGCCTGTGCACTGAAGTATTTCGGTTTGATGTCTCCTCGGCTAAAGGAGCCATAGTACCTGCTTCTCCAGTTGGTAACGTGACTACTGAAAATCGTCGGAACGCCACTCATGCGGGCAAGGGGAGAAACAGAAGATTCCTTCACAATTTGCCCACCCGCCTTGCTGGGTCCAACTTCAATGTGTCGGAGGAGCGAGCAAGGAGGAACTCGAAGACTCAGGACCTTCCAACTAACAAGTCTCTTTCCTCGATGGTGGTGTCTGTACTTGTGGATCCCAGAGAAGCCGGAGACGGCGACATCGATGGCATGATGCCACCGAAGTCCGTGTCTCGCATTTTCGTGGTGGTGCTAATGGATAGCATCAAGTACGTGACCTATTCCTGCGTGCTTCCGCGTGCCGGTCCTCATCTGGTGACCACTTGAGGTGGAGAGAAGTTCGAGAGTGGTGCGGCGACAACAAGCTGCTCCAACTCACAGTTTTGTATATATGTCAGGGAGACGAGCTAATATGACGGTACTCTGAACCTCTTTACGGGGGTTCCTGGATGCCGTCGAACCATCTAACTCTTGCTTATCTTATCGCTTCTCCGACCTCGAGTTCTATGTTTAAGGGTGATGGGAACTTGAGTTCTTTGGGTGGTGTGGTGGGATGTTTTTCTAATCAATAGAATAAGGCAAATTCAGTTCGACGCACTCTTGTATTTTCATCAGCAACTGGAAGCTATCGGCTAAATGTAGTTTATTGTAGCATCTAGCGAAGTAATCCCTACAGCTATCTGCTATCTGCTATCTGCTTTGGCATTTCGATCGGCTGGCCCGATCATGATCATCATCATACCTTTTGCTCTCCATTAGGGTTCAAGAATTTCAAAATGATCTCGAGTTCATTTCGTTGGACATTTCAATCGTTTCGATCGAACTGTAGGTGCTACTGTCGAACGTCCATGATGGCATTCCGTGTCAGTCTTAGCCACTTAACAATCCCGTGTTCGAAGCCCAATCCGAGAAGCTCCAAAATGTTATTTTAAAGAAATAATCTAATAGTAAGCGAGAGTTTTTTAAATTGTCATCGATCAATCGCGTGGCTATTGGCTAATGCAATGCACCTTTTGTCGCTTTGACGATGGGGAGCTCGCTTTGCTTAAGGAACATCGACGGCACCAAATCTAGTCTCGCATTGCTGCGAGTGTTGGGAAAGTCTCCCCAATTTGATCTCAGCCCTCCATCTGCCCCACGTGGACACCGATGCGTAATTTACCGAATATTTGTCGTCCTTCATAATAAACAAATTCAATTTTTTTTTTTTTAAAAAAAGGGAGAAAATTCCTTCTTCTTCTCGGAGTTTTTCCCGAGAAAACGAGAGAGGAAAGTCGCTCCCCCTCTCCTCGGCAGAAAATTTCCCCCAGATCAATTCGCGTCACCAGCGTTCAGCTGGCAATTCCAGGAAAACGGACGAAGGAGGAAAGACAGCGAAGCCGCGCGGCTCCATCGCCAAGCTCCAGCTCCTTCTTCCGATCGGCTCGCGAGCTCGTATCCAGTCATGGAGGTACCGAACGATTTTTTCTTTTTTTCCTTTTTTTTTTCGAGGATAGGCTTCGCGTTACAAAAGCTAGATGAGAAATTCGTGCCTGCGCATTCGCGCCGCTTCCGGCGCTGCCGCCGTCGAACGGCGGCCGCCATTGCCGGAATCTCGGCCTTTCTCCGCCTGAAGAGGCCGAGATACGGCCGATTGCGGCATTTTCCCATTTTTACCTACGCGTTCGCCGCCGCGTCGGATGCTATGAGGACGAATGGTTTTCATAGGTGCATTCGCGATTTCGTTTCAGTTCGTTGTGCTATTCTTTTTTCTTTTTTTTTCGATTTTTGAACTGCGTCTTGTGGTGGATTGGTGGAGAGGTCTCTCCCGTGTATGTCGTGGCTGTGGAGATTTTCGCTGTATGTCGTAGTGTGGATCGATTGGTGGCAACCTGAGCTCGTTGCAGTCACCGATATCGATTTGGGCGTGGCTGTTTAGTGATGTCAATCTTCTGATATGTCTGTTTTTCGCGCAACAGCTCCGTCATCTATCCATTTCGTTTTTCTTTTTAGCCATTGTCAGCTAGGACAGCGTTTGTCCGGGAAAAGTAAAAGTAGCGTTGTGTAGCTCAGGGCAGATTGGATTTGTTTTGTCTTCCTTCTCCGTGCCATGGTCGTAGTCTTGCATTTTCTGATTGGTAGTCTTCTACATTTTCGCGGGAGAAGTTCTGCGTGTGTGCTAATCATCTGGAGTGATCTGCCATATTAAACAGGAATTGCCAGACATAAGGAAATGATTGCGACTTGCGAATAGTGCGCTCTTTTATCGAGGTATTTAAGTTGGAAATGATCTTTCTCTTTCGTTTCTATATTTTTGAAGTGTGGTGCTATCGCATGATTGGATTTATTGGGCTAACCCTTGACATCTATTCAGTTTTTGCAGTGTCTTTTTATGATTGGATCTGAAAGATGAATGCAAAACCTAAGAGGAGGACCGTTACAGAGAATGGAGATGGGGGAGAGGACCTGGTCCTCGCAACTTTGATTGGTAATGGTGAGGATTTGGGTCCCCTTGTGCGACATGCCTTTGAAATGGGACGCCCCGAATCACTCCTGCATCAGCTCAAGCATGTTATGAAGAAGAAAGAAGTGGAGATCGAGGAGCTTTGTAAGACGCATTATGAGGAATTTATTCAAGCTGTTGATGAGCTCCGTGGCGTGCTTGTTGATGCTGAAGAACTCAAAAGCGAGCTCTCCAGTGACAATTTTAAGCTGCAAGAGGTTGGGAGTGCTCTTTTGATCAAAGTTGAAGAACTTCTTGAGTCTTATTCAATAAAAAAGAATGTTGCGGAAGCTATAAAGATGTGTAACATCTGTGTGCAAGTCTTGGATCTCTGTGCAAAGTTCAATGGTCACTTTTCCAAGGGGCAGTTTTATCCTGCGTTAAAAACTGTTGATATTATTGAGAGAAATTACTTGCATAATATCCCTGTCAAAGCTCTTAAAATGGTTGTCGAGAAGAGAATACCCCTTATCAAATTGCATATTGAGAAGAGACTAAGCAGCCAGTTCAACGAATGGCTGGTACAGATAAGAAGCTCTGCCAAAAATATCGGGCAAACAGCGATAGGACATGCTGCATCAGCCCGCCAACGGGATGAGGAAATGCTGGAACGTCAAAGAAAGGCTGAAGAGCAGAGTGTTTCTGGGATAGGAGATTTTGCTTATTCTCTTGATGTTGAAGAACTGGACGAGGAATTTGTGTTAAAGTTTGATCTTACCCCTCTTTATCGAGCATATCACATCCATACTTGTCTGGGAACCCAGGAGCAGTTTCGTGAATACTACTATAAGAATCGACTACTGCAGCTTAATTCAGATCTGCAGGTATCGTCTGCACAGCCATTCGTCGAATCTTATCAATCATTTTTTGCTCAAATTGCGGGTCATTTTATTGTAGAGGACCGTGTCCTGAGAACTAGTGGTGGGCTCTTAGTTGCTGATCAGATCGAGACAATATGGGAGACTGCTGTTGCCAAAATGACTTCAGTACTGGATGACCAATTCTCTCATATGGATTCTGCCACCCATCTCCTACTTGTGAAGGATTATGTTACTCTGTTTGGGGCAACTCTTAGACAGTATGGTTATGAAGTCGGGTCTCTTTTAGAGGTTCTGGATAATAGCCGAGACAAGTACCACGAGCTTCTTTTGGAAGAGTGCAGACAACAAATTATAGGTGTTCTTGGCAATGACACTTATGAGCAGATGGTGATGAAAAAGGATGCTGATTATGAAAATAATGTCCTCTCTTTTCATCTTCAAACGTCTGATATCATGCCTGCATTCCCTTATATTGCACCATTTTCGGCAATGGTACCCGATGCTTGCCGGATTGTTAGATCATTCATCAAGGGTTCTGTTGATTATTTGTCCTATGGAGTGCATATAAATTCATATGACCTCGTAAAGAAGTACTTGGACAAATTCTTGATTGATGTGTTGAATGAAGCTCTACTGAATACAATTGAGAGCAGCAGTATAGGTGTATCTCAAGCAATGCAAATTGCTGCAAACATTGCTTTTCTTGAGAGGGCCTCTGATTTTTTTGTTCGACATGCTGCCCAACTTTGTGGGATCCCAATCCGATCGGTTGAAAGGCCTCAAGCTGGTTTGACAGCTAAGGTGGTTCTGAAGACCTCAAGAGATGCAGCTTATATTGCTTTGCTGAATTTGGTTAACTCCAAGCTGGATGAGTTTATGGCACTTACAGAACATATTAATTGGACAACAGAGGAGATAGCTGAAAATGGCAATGAATATGTAAGTGAGGTGCTTATTTACCTTGGCACTCTCTTGTCCACAGCACAGCAGATTTTGCCTTTGGATGCTTTGTGCAAAGTGGGAAATGGGGCTCTTGAGCACATCTCTAACTGTATAGTGTCAGCTTTCCTTAGTGATAGCGTGAAGAGATTCAATGCAAATGCTGTCATGGGTATCAACAATGACTTGAAGATGTTGGAGTCATTTGCAGATGAGAGATTTCACAGCACAGGCTTGAGTGAAATATACAAGGATGGTAGCTTTAGAGCGTGCTTGTTGGAAGCAAGGCAATTGATAACTCTTCTACTGAGCAGTCAACCAGAGAATTTCATGAATCCAGTGATCCGAGAAAAGAATTACAGCGCACTGGATTATAAAAAGGTGGCTACTATCTGTGAGAAATTCAAGGATTCCCCGGATAGCATCTTTGGGAGCCTCTCAAACAGAAGTACAAAACAAAATTCGCGAAAGAAATCTATGGATGTGCTGAAGAAGAGACTGAAGGACTTCAACTGAGATTGCCTGACACTGCCTTTGTTAGATTTAGAAATTTTAAAGCTTTTAATTTTTTTCTAATTATCTCCCTCCAAAAATGTTTAGGGTGGTACGGATTCTTTAATTTCCCTGACGTTTTATTATGATAATCTCTTATCTTGCATTTTTATGTACTATATGTGGCTTTCTCCATGTGTTTTTTTTTCCTGATCTCGACCAACATACAGCGAATTGAGGAATTATGGCTGCATTCATCATATTTTATTGCAAAAATTACATTTTTCAATACTTGACATTGAATTTCTGGGAAGTACTCTGTTCTATTCCTTCTTGACTTCGGAATCCATGAAATAGATGGCAAAGTTTCATTACCCAATGTTAATGTTGAATTTCAGCATCCAGGACTATCTGTTTTGGTGTTCCATGAACATTAGATTTTGTAATTTCAACAATTTAGGGATTCTCTTTAACCTAGCCAAGCGGTATGGAGTTGCTAATTGAGAGCACTCTAGGGAAGGCGAAGAAATAATGCCTTTGGTGGAGGGCTAGTGGAAATCATTTCCTTTTCATGTTCCATTCACTTGCTGAAAAAGTGTTGTTGACTGTTGAAGGTTTAGCGAGATATCTTCGTGTAGTTTTTAGCATAACTTTCAGTCTTTCAATGACTGGACTGAAGTTTCTTTTTTTCGCAGATAGCTAAGTAGCCTTACCAGGTGAAGAGTTTTTTTACAGTAAATTAGCTTTGAAAGGTATGCTTGTTTTTCAAATCTCCAAAAATCTGACTTACTACCCACTTAAAATGAATCTCCGCGCTTTAGGGTTAGCTGAATGTGGACCTTGTTCACATCATTTTGTTATACTTAACGGAAGATTCGATGAAATGGGTAATTGGAAGCTGCACTTTATCTTGAAGGTAGGAGCTTCACCTGGCAGAAAGTGGTGTGAGTTAATGATATTCATCTTTGGGGTGAGTGTCAGAGACATGCCGAAGCACGATAACTGGGGGATTCATTCTCCCGATGGATTGAGTTTAGGAAAAGGGAGCTGCAGTGGCCTCCGCAACATAAAAATCGCCGCTTAGTCATGCCTCCAGAGCAGTCCTTTCTCTGATGTCCGGAAATGCTAAAACAGCAAGTTGGCAGCAGAGCTGATCACTGCTAATTCTATGTCAAGTGATGATAGGAGGCCCTCGCTTAAATGTAATAAATTGGCTTTTACTCTGCAAGTTCTCTGAAATGGGATTTGATAGATGCAGCAGCAGCTATGAGTTTCTTGTCGGCAAATTCAATGAAGGTGATGAGATCAGAGTTAATAACGCGATGTGCATGCATTGACTTTTGGGCAAAAAGGTGAAGGGGATCACCTATCAGAGGGTAAGCAATGACATTTTCTACTCTTTTGCACGTTTCTTTTTGGTTCCACTCTCTGTAAGTATATTAGTATTCTATCTGAGTGGTGATATTTTTTTGCTTGGTCAGAAGCAAAAACAATCGATTGGAGTTTGAAATTGCTTCAAAGTGGTGTTTAACTGGAGTATCGATTCCTCATCGATCAGCACGCTTATCTTGCATCTTAGATGTGCATTTGTACCGAACCCCAGCGAGTTATGCAGACGTTGGTTAATCATTATTGATTATGACCATTCAATTTAACCGAGAGAAGATAAAGAGTGTCATGATGCGGTGCATCTATTAATGTTGTTAATGTGATTCTCTAATGGTCAACATTTTCTGTATATTGGGGCTACTTGTCTCGGGAAACAGTCTAAAGAAGTAGCAGCTGGCTGCTAGCCATAGAGACCATCAGGTGCTGCTTCCCTTTTCTCATATTTTGAGGAATTTGAACCTTGGAATCCAAAATTATGGCCCAAACGTTAAATTATTCATATAATTCTCAATGGGCACTGCCTTATCTTTCTTATCTGTGTAGCCTTATAAAATTGGTTCTGTCATTCATCCTGGTTTAGTGTTTACTTCGTTTATTGTTGTTTACTGTGCTTTTTATCTGTCTACATTCGTTTATGATTGTTTACTGTGCTTTTCATCCAAAAGCAAGGGCCAGGCCCTAGCTTAAGGTGAGTACCTCGGTTTTTATTTCTCGAAGCACTAGAAATTTCACAAGTTTCTATAATTCTCACGGGACGATGGGTACCAACTTCTCTAACCCTCTTACCCAGTTTATATCTTAATTTGAGCTCTCTCTCTCTCTCTCTCTCTCTCTCTCTCTCTCTCTCTCAAGCGGAATTGGAACTCTGACCGAGTAAACTGGCCACAGGAACAGAATGGTTAAACACTGACAGGAGCACAATGGCCATTGTTGGTCAAACCAAAGAAGCGGAAGAAAGAACAGGTATGCTCCCACTTTGTCACCGGATATAATGGGGCACAAGGGGCATGATAGCATCGTTTGCCAGTAAATTATATGCAAGAAATTTGTGGGGTTCTAGTACTTTGCTTATTTTTCTTGCCTGATGATTCATCTGATAATTTGGAAATCCCACCGCCCGGCGAGAGATCACTGTACAATCGATAATGACATCTATAGTAGACAGCCTTACAAGACAAAAAACCCAGCTAGCAAAACATAGTAAAATACCACCCACATACGGGGACAAATAATCATCATCGCAATTGTCCTAGTTCCTCCAATATCGAGGCTTTGGTTCTATTGCCAATCTGTACATTTGTTTACCTTTGATCTGCCACGGATTTATATCTTTAACTCAGAGCTTACTTAAGAGGTAGAAGATCCAAATTAGGCCGAAATACCTACAGATTATCTTGTTATCTTAAGTTAGAACTATCTTAGAGCCTTTTAGTATTTATAATTTCCTTTACCAGAAAAGGGATATGCATGATTAGCAAATCCAGATTATAGAAGTTGCAACTTGCTATTATGTTCGTCTTTTGAGGGTGTAAAGTTGGCAGGTGATGCAAGGCCATCCTAATTAAGATATGTCACTGGTTCATCAATGGATGATCTCAAATATCAACACATCGGAGCGCGATTTCAATGAAATTTATTGTAAATAAATCGACGGGTGACGGTGATGAGAAGCTAATGTACACAAAAAGAAATCGTGAATGGGTACAAGACGCCTACCCCGTCACGCGGATGCACATCTTCGTCTCCATCTCCATGATTGACAACAACCGAGCGCTTGTGGGGTCACGTCTTTTTTTATAAGCATCCCCCATCACGGGACATCACCAGCAAAGCGGTCCCTCTCACCTTTTTCTATTCCGCTTCAATTCGGTCAACATCGTTTCGCACTCCCCATGGAAAACCCACGTAAGCGGGGACGTCACTCTTCGTGTCGGGAGTCGCATGAATGTTGCCGAATCCACCCATGTGTCCCCGCACTACATAATTCCGCTGCACGTCCTCGGAGAAGAGTCCCAATCGTCTCAGCCTTCCTTTGTCAAATTTGTCCTCTTCCTGCTTGATGGAGCTGCTTTGATGGTTGGGAAGGTTGAAAACCAATTTTCATGGTGAACATGATTGAATCTTAGAATCTCTCCTCGGATCTCACTCGTGAGCCCCCCACCCGCTGTGTTAGTTTTCTTCGGCATGGATAAGCCTTCTTCACATCGTGTGTTGCTGATAGTGTTTTGTCTGCCCGTGGAGTAATTGAACGTATGGTCTTGCTCGTTCGGACGGCGAATGAGTCGTCCGAAGTTACCCACGAGAAGACAAGTGACAGCCAAACTCTCCCCTGGATTATTGAAAGAGTCCGAAAACGGAGGGGCAGTATAACATGTTTAAGACCTGCATGTGTAATGGTGACGACGGACGACGTGGCTAAAGACATTCACCGGAGAACCTCTGTTCTTTGCACGTAGCGGTTCACGTGCGAGATCACTCTCCGCAGGTTGCTAAAATATGATTGTCGGCATCGTGTCATGTTTGCTGCAGGTGGCGCACAAGGATAATCGATGTTTATAGAATCGAGACAATATTCTTCTGGAGCAGGAAGTCAGAGGCTGCACCTAATACTCTCAGCAAGGTTGCCTATTAATGCTATTGCCATGCCAGCTACAGATCTGAGATGAAAAAACGACACTAATAATGTCATAGCAGTTGTACCATGCTAATTTCAGGATCAAAACTTCTCACCTTATCACTCTAACGCCGCATCGAAGAATGATCACTTGAGGGCCTTTGACAACAAATTTCGATAAAGAGCCCAACGCAACATTTTTAATAGAATTTTATCCATACGTTGCTTTTTATGTAAAAAAAAAAAGAGGTCCAACATGGACTATGAAGTGGTCGTTTATGATAAAACAATGTCGTATCTTTTAAATTTAATCCCTCTTTCAAAATAGATAAACCTATCTTCTTTTGTTGTTTGTGTTAACTCGGTCTCTCCCTCTTTCTCATTTGCTGTTTGCACTCACTTGTCGTCTCGATAACTCTTTTCACTCAGTTATTCAATCGTTGTCATCCTCTCTCACTCACTCAATCGGCGCAGCAAAAAAAATTGGGCTTGGTGTTTGGAGGGGAAAAAAAATTAGGTTTCGGTACTTCGTGGGAGGGCTCTGTTTTTCACTCATTTTTGGTTGGTGCTGCTACATATGGTTGGGGTGGTTGTTGATGGGTAGGTTTTTGACTCGGTTTTTTAACTCGTGTTGTTACATTTAGTAGGGGAGGTTTTATTTGGGACATTTTTGACTTGATGGGGACTTTATGTTGACTGAGAACATCCTTATTTTGAATGCAATGGTATTTAATTTGAATTTAGGCCGCTGTTGATGGAGTAATTGTTTCGGTATGTGTTTTCAAATTCGTATGCAACGTGCGTTACAAAATAAGTGGTCTAATGATGTTGAAGAAAGCGAAACTAACAAATCACTTTTGAAAATGTAAAATATAAGTGATCATTTTTAACAAAAATTGACACTTAAATTATAAATTTTCACTATTCTTTGCCATGTTGATCGGAAAAAATGTTAAAATATTGTTTCGTCGGATTTCCATTATCCTAAATCGTAGTTAACACATAAGTCATTGTTCATTTTTTACCAAAGAATGACGTTGAAGTGACTTGTCGAAAAGTTTTGATACTAAAGTGATGATACTTTTAGCATCCTTTTCTATTGTGAGATGCTCGCATGCGACCGGGGTATTTTGATTGTATCAAGTCAAGAGCATAGAATCGGATCGGTCATAATTCCTACCCTCATTAGTCGTTTTCACTCTAGAGCAAACTGTTCCTAGTCATACAAGTCTAGAGTCAAATCACTCAGCAAGTGGTTTAATCTGAGTCTTCCCCGCCATCAAAACATGATCGAAAGCAGCAGCGCTTCCCTTCTTCTTTTCTTTTGGACGTACAAACGGAAGACCTGAACCTGGCCCGGGACACAAGTCACTTCTACAGTCCAAAGATCCCAGAAGTCTGAACGCACCATATGGTCGTCCTTGTCCCGGCGTACCGCGTGGGTAACGCTGCCTCCTGGTCTTTCTTTATCTCATTTCAGCATCTTTAAAGCAACGGAAAGGAGAGCGAAAAGGCCACAGGACTGAAGTACCATCCGTCTGTTTCCCTTCAGTGGGTTCCTACAGGTCATGTCCGAGGAGAAACTGTGAAGCGAATCCCGTCGATCGGGGGACGCTCTCCTAGATATGTTGCAGTCTTGCTGCATATTCCGTTTGCAGCGACGCATTGAGGCTGTATGTTATCACGTTCCGGGAGTCGGTCCTTTTGATGCGTCCCCATGCTCGGGGATTAGGGATGAGTAGTTTCAGATTTCAGGGATTTCAAGTTCCGTAGGTTTCACCCGAAACCTAGAATTTATCTATTGAACATACCTTGCATGCCCTAGAACCTGAAATCTACCCCGTCATAGGTTTCAATGTCTATCTAGATTTCACTTGTAAAATTAATTGAATGATTGCAGTGAATTATAACCTCTAATGACTACCACTTGCTATACAATTCACTGATCATAATATATATTTAAACACATGAAAAATATGAAATATTAACATAATGAAAGTTTCGGTTATAAAATGAAAATTCAGACTAGTGGTTCCGGATTATACACTCATTATCGAATATCATGGAATATAACAAGATCGAGCAAAGACATATATCAATTCTAAGGTTCTAAGTTTTACCTGAAACCATGCTCGTTTCTATGGGAGACTGAATGAGATGATTGAGGAAAGAGACCCGTTAGTGAATCGACACTCCCTACTTGAAGGGTTTGTGTAAAACGATCTGCACAAGACACGGTGAAATTAAACAGGAAAAAGACATCACGACAGGAGGTTGCCTTCATCGTGCGTATCATGTCCGCAACCCATCTGATCCGCATGCCAACAGCTTAAATCCTACCATGACACACGATGAGCATTAGCTCCTTGAATTGTCAATCCGACCCCAGTTTCTCGAATTTGTCATCTTCTCTTCTCTTGCTATACAAACCCAGAGATTCCTTTTGATCGATGGACCTCATTCTGAGAGCAACATTAAAGTACATAAACAACCCCCGATCTCCTCACGAATTCAATGTGAAACCAAAGAAAGATATTGTTTTTGAGGCCTTTTTGTCTTGTTTTGTCAAACCCAAAAGAAACCCCCAAAGCTTTGAGAGACCAAAAGCGAGCGAAGACAAAACGGTGGTGCACCAAGACATGCATTACACTCATGAGTCATGACATGGAAGACATCCACATCACATCATGCCAATATAAGTCAAGTGACGGGGACCATTCGCTCCTCTGCGGATTCACCTTCAATCATTCTCATCACGCTCTCTCAGTCCCAGAGAGAGTTTCATATATACATGTGAGCAGAGTTGGGGAGTTCACATGGCCTCGGAAGCGAAGGGAGGGCGGAGAGACATGGAGGTGGACATGAAGAGCATGGTGGTGGCTGATGAGAATAACAAGCAGCAAGAGAGAGCCCCAGGCGAAGAGAGCGATGGCGCCCCAAAGAAAAGGAAGCTCGGAGGCATCAAAACTATGCCGTTCATCCTCGGTAAATAGATCACCTCCGTTCAGTGGCGAAAAAAGAAAAACGAGATAGCTCAGTTCATCCTCTTATATCATGTTCTTGCTCTTTCTTCTGTTCTTTTAATGGAAAGCACATAACAATAACTCTGCTCCAAGACCACATGACCTCAGAATCACCCTAGGAATCTTCAATCTTTATCAGAATGAACATAGAAACAAGGGGGCGCCAAGTCTTGTGTGATGTTTAGCAATAATGTCGGTAATGATTATGTAAGTGCTGTGTGCAGCGAACGAGGTATGCGACAGATTCGCATCGTCCGGGTTCCACGTCAACATGATAACCTACCTGACCCAAGTGCTGAACCTGCCACTGGTTCAGGCTTCCAACACCCTCAGCAACTTTAGTGGGACTGCCAGCTTCACGCCGTTGCTCGGCGCTTTGCTTGCCGACACGGTGGCCGGCCGGTACTGGACCATCATCTTCGGCTCCATTTTCTACGAACTGGTCGGCTTTCTCTCCCTCCCTCTCTCTCCATACGTGGTGTAAATTATTTACCTCCTATTCTGGCTTCTCAAGAGTTTCCAACCTATGACTCGTCCCAATCCCGGGAGTAAGTTTTCCATGTATCATAGATACCATGTGATGCGATGTTGCCAATCTGAACGACACATTCGATGACGCGGTATCAGTTGTCAACATTAGAATCTGTCATGCCTACTTTTTGGTGAATATGATTGCGCTTTCTGTAAAGTTTTCTTTTCATTATGACTCCTATAACAGATGAATTAATCACGATTACGGTAGTTCCAAAGCGCTTTTCGAGCTGGATTGAGTTTCATATAACAAAATGAGCACAGACGGAAGTAGTTTGGTGTAACCAAGGGATTGAATTCAAGCCTGTTCAGCAGGCCCCTGGAGTTGATGTCTGAGAGTCAAACGAAAGGCAAGAAAAGGTGTGAACGGTGAGAAAATCAGTCTTCAACAGGTCAAGTGAGCAGAAGTGGCAGGAGAAATTGCGAAGAAGAGGTTATAGATAGAGACATTCAGTAGAAGTGATCAATTCAACAATATAACTGATAAGAGTGTGAAAGCAAGATGAGTGGAGCTGCTCAATTTAAAAAAAAAAAATCAGAATCAGATTGGTTTCTTGGTAAAGATGAAGAAAGTTCTATTGATCATTAATGTGATTTAGCTGGTTTCCACATAATCAAGGCAATTCCAAAGAGGAAGATTTCAAGAACTTGAATTTGAACTAACGTACACGCAGCTAATTACAGGGTCTGATTAGCATAGTCATATCGGCAATCCTCCCTTCCCTCCGCCCGCCACCCTGTCCGACCCAGGTGAACTGTCAGGAAGCCAACACCACCCAGCTGTGGGTCTTCTACATCTCCCTTCTCCTCACCTCCCTCGGATCTGGCGGCATCCGCCCCTGCGTTGTCACCTTCGCCGCCGACCAGTTCGACATGTCCAAGTCCAAGGTCGCCTCCCGCGGGTGGAACTTCTTCAACTGGTACTACTTCAGCATGGGCATGGCCACGCTCACGGCGATCACTGTCGTCGTCTATATCCAGGACAACGTGGGATGGGGCTGGGGGCTTGGGATCCCAGCAGTGGCCATGGTAATTTCGGTGGTGGCGTTCGTTATCGGGTCGAGGCTGTACGTAAAGTTGAAGCCCGGAGGAAGCCCACTCACCCGACTGGCTCAGGTGATAGTGGCGGCTGTGAAGAAGAGGAATGTGCCGGTGCCAGAGGATCCGGGGTTGCTGTACCAGAACAAGGAGCTCGACGCAGTCATATCCGTGCACGGGAGGCTATTGCACTCGGAACAATTCAAGTAAGCTACCATTTCGCCATCAATCTGGAATATTGTGTTGCGTAATTCAGCCTAATTGATTCACCATTAACTCACACCTGCCCGTGTATCAATTATCAGGTGGCTTGACAAAGCCGCAACGGTGACTGAAGAAGAAGCTAGGAGTTCAGGTCCACCGAATTTATGGCGGTTGGTGACGGTGCACCGCGTGGAGGAGCTGAAATGCATCGTCAGGATGCTTCCGATTTGGGCTGCCGGGATTTTGCTGGTCACGTGTTCGTCGCACCTTGGCAGCTTCACCATCATCCAGGCTCGAAGCATGGACCGTCACTTGTCCCGCTCCTTCCAAATCCCCCCCGCTTCGCTCTCCGTCTTCACCACCGTAACCTTGCTCTCAGGTAAAATCTCATGGCACCTATGGATCTCAATCAACATGTTCATTCGAGTTTCTAGCGACACAACTAATGCAAAGTCGCAATCCCTTCAGGTCTAGTTCTGTACGAGCGTGTATTCGTGCCCTTCATCCGCCGATTCACGGGGAACCCGGTCGGGATCACGTGCCTCCAGAGAATGGGGATAGGATTCACGATAAACATATTCGGCGGGATGGTCGCGTCGTTTGTCGAGATCAAGAGGAAGAAGGTCGCCGCCGCTTACCACCTACTGGACGTCCCGAAAGCCATCATACCCATCAGCGTCTTCTGGCTGGTCCCTCAGTACGTCATCCATGGAATAGCTGAGGTCTTCATGTCCGTGGGCCACCTGGAGTTCCTCTACGACCAGTCACCGGAGAGCATGAGAAGCACCGCGGCCGCGCTGTACTGGGTCGCCATATCGGGGGGGAATTACCTCGGCACGCTGCTGGTGACCCTCGTCCACAACAACACGGGCAAGGAGAGGAACTGGCTCCCGAACCGGAACCTCAACCGGGGGAGATTGGAGTGCTATTACTGGCTCGTCAGCGGGATTCAAGTCATCAACCTCGTGTATTACCTGGTCTGCGCCCGGCTCTACACATACAAGCCTGTCGAGGAGTCGATCTGCAAGGAAGACGAAGAGGCGGAGCCAGCGAAAGACGAAGCCCCGGCCAAGAACACGGCCAATGGAGCCAATGGGAATGCAGGGGAGACGGAGCTAATTGCCGGTGCTGAGAGAGCTTAGAAATTTGCTAGACTTTTCGGAGGGCTTCATTGCTGCACCATAGATGTATATATTATGTACTGACTACATCAGATCATGATCTTAAATCACACTCGATAGGTGAATAAATTTGAAGAATATATACGTAGTTATTTAAATTACCATAGTTTAAATGTTTAATCCGTGATCAAACCTACACTAATTTATGAAACTAAGCAAAACCAATTTCTATTTATCCAACACTCTATATTATAAAAAAACTCAGAGAAAACATAGAATCGCTGTTGAGTTTCCATGCGAATTTGGTAATCGAATCGTTTTATATTGTGATTGTTTTGATATGTGTTTTCCAGATTTTAGTTTGAAGCTACTGATTTTCAATGGGCATATGGGAAATTGGGAGATAATCTCATGTTTATCATTGTAGCTTTACTACAGTGCTGCTCAAGTTTTGGCCAGTTCAAATGCATCACCAAATCACAAATCCCCTTTGCATCTCTATCTAACTCACTCCACTTCCGGTTCTTCTTTTCCAACTCGTCCGATAGAATTTCTAAACCCATAAAATTTTTTAATCTCTCTTACTCTTTTCATAAAGAGACACCGGCTTGATACTCTGAGGCCAATCTTAACTAACATTGGAAAGTAGCCATGGTAGATGAATTTAATGCCTTGGTCACTAATTGCACGCGGGATTTTGTACGACCTAATCCTTACAAGAATCTAGTTGGTTGTAAATAAGTTTCTAAAATTAAGGAAAAGTCCGATAGGACCGTGGAATGCTTCAAAGCTCGCCTCGTTGCACATCAATTTAAATAGCAATTGGATTGGACTATGACGAGATATCTAGCCCAATCGTTAAACCAATTACAATTCGAGTTGTTCTCTCTATTGTTATTTATTTGAGATGGGCCATACGTCATAGTGAGGAAGTTTACATGTGCCAACCTCCCGGTTTCTCTCATCTTGAATTTCATAATCATGTGGGCCATCTCCACAAAGCTATCTATGATTTAAAACAAGCTCCACGTGCATAGTTCCATCGCTTCAACAGCTTCTTATTATCTTGGGGTTTCATTGCAAGTAAGGCAAATCCTTTGTTATTCGTATATGCTTCTTCTTGGGTTCATGTGTATCTTTTGCTATATGTTCATGATATCCTTGTTATCAGTGATATTCTTGAGTTATCACAGTATATGATTACTTGACTCTCATAGGAATATGCTATGAAGGATCTTGGACCTATTACTATTTCCTTGCCATTAAGGCTTATTATTGTTCTAATGTTACACTTTTATCTCAAGCCAAGTATGTTGATAGCCTTTTTTTATGTAAGTTGGATCTTATCAAGGTAAAGCATGTATCTACTCCTCTAATCTTGAAGACTTTATTGTCTACTAATGATGGTGAGGTCCTTGCTTCTCCACCATTGTATTTATAAATGGTTAGTGCTATATAATATATGTCTATGACCAAACTAGATATTAGTTTTGCTATAAACTTGGTTAGTCAATTCATATATCAACCAAGATTACCTCATCTCCAAGTTGTCAAATGTATATATCGAGACTTAGCTAGCACCTCCACCCATGGGTTGCTCGTTGGACGATGTTCACCCACTTCATTGATTGCTTATGTAGATGCAAACTGGGCTAGATGCTTTGATACTCTACGGTCCATATCCCGATTTTGTGTTTTTATAAACACCAATCTTGTTGCATGGAGTGCCAAGAAGCAACCCATCATGGCCCATTTCTAGTATCGAGATAGAGTATTGTGCTCTCGCTCAATCTGTTAGTGAGATTATTTGGATTCGTCATTTACTTTCGAGCTTACGGTTCCCTTTTGTAATTCTCTCACCGTTTATCATGATAGCATCTCTACTATCTAGTTTGTTATCAACCCCTGTGTTTCATACTCTACTTGCACCAAACACATTAAGTTAGATTATTACTTTGTTTGAGAAAGAGTTGATTATGGAGATCTATGTGTTCGCTATGTGCCTATAACGGATCAGTTGGTACATATCTTTACCAAGGGACCGCGTTATGTGATATTGAGATCTAACCTCTCAGTTATTACACCTACTTTAAATTGAGGGACCATTATTGTGTAATTTATATTATTTTTTGTAATTATATTTCTATTCGCATCCTTTCTGTAATTAGTCACTCCTAAAATACATATTACACTACCTTAATTGAGTTTGAGCCACCGTAAACACTTTGTCCTCATTTTCTCTCTAACCCTAAACATTGAAAATTGAACACAAACAAAAACACAAACGACAATTACTGTTCAAGCAAGCGAAGCAGCTCATTCAACATGGCTTTTTTTACTGGTTTCTATTCCCTCCCAATATTGAAATTCAGTTTCCCCCAATTTCTAATTGCGCTTAAATTAAATCCCACCCATCACCACCCCTCCCCCCTAATTAATCATTTTTCTGGAGGGAAGGAAAAGGGCGGAGGAGAAAATCCAAAGTCCAATGGCCGTTGTCAAGAACAGTCCTGTAGCGAGGGTTTAAGGGGCGACCAAAATCTCCACGAACCCCAGATTCCCACAAAACTCTCCTGATTTCTTCTCCCTCTCCCTCAAATTTCTCCTCCTCTTTTCCGGGTCTGGTTCGGTTTTCCCGGAAAATCTCCGGGCCGGGCGGGCGGGGGAGGGAGAAAGTCCGGACCTTTCGCACCAGATCCGGCGGTCCGGACGGCGATGGCGGCCGACGTGCTGATGTGCGGCGGCGGCGGCGGCGGGAACGCGGAGCTGACCCCCGAGGAGGAGCGGGTTCTGATCAGGGACATCGCATTGACGTCCGAGTCCAACACCAAGGACGGCGATACTTTCTATCTCCTCACCCAGAGGTGCGGCGGCGATCGAGTTTTGAATTCCTGTGCTGCTGTGTGTTTGCTGTGCTTTCTGCTGGAATCAGCGCCGTTTGGTGGGGGGGGGGATTTTATTTTTTGGGGGAAATTAGATGGCTTAAGTAGTTCTGCTGGATTAGGCTTAGGATGGTTGTGACGTTCCGATGAATCTCGTGCCCGTGTTTGCGAGATGTCGATTCCGATATGCGCCTGAACTAGCATGTGCCGAAATTTCGACCTGTTCGTGGTTTTGGATTAGGGCTGTAGGTTCTGCAACTGGGGCCATAAGAAAGCAGGTGAATAGCGTTGCTGGCTAGATGGTGGTCTTTCTTTTTTTTTCCTTTGTGCAAGTGGCCAGGTGATTCTTGTGAAGGAAAAATGAGATAGTTGAATTCAGTCACCTGACTCCTGAATAATGTTACTACCCACCATCTATAGAGCACGAGTTTCTGAGTTTGCTGATTTAGACAATTCCACTCTGAATAGTGTCTAATTGCTGAAGTTGATTCGCTAAATTGGAAGTTGATCGGGGCCTGCATTAGTGGCTTTTTCTCTGTCTGAATATGTAATCGCATGTTGGTTTATGCACTCTTTAGTGTACCTCACTGCAGAGGAGTATCTGATTAGGAAGTTCGTGTCTGTTTGTGTTAAATATTGGTCCATTGGGCATCTTTCAAACGTGATTTAATCCTTGTAATAGATGGTGGCAGCATTGGATCGAGTATGTCAACCAAGACCAGTCAAATAACATGAATGATGGACCATCCTTGTCAGAAAATTGCGATTCAGCTGGCTCAACTGCTCTTAAAAGGCCCAGTGTCATTGATAATTCCGATTTGATATATGATTCTGCTTCAGAAGAATCAAGTGCAGGATTTGAGATTCATGATACTCTCTTAGAAGGTCGTGATTATGTTCTACTTCCATATGAAGTTTGGAATCAGCTTTATGTTTGGTGAGTTATTTCCTCTTTGCACTTTGTAATGTTATTTGGATGCGCTTTCCTGTTAACTGTGAAAGTTTTTCTGCTCAAGGTTTTGTTTGCATTTTTATGGAAACTCCTTTTGATAGATTTACTTGGGCGTAGCATACACGATGATTATTGTATGCTTCCTCCTGACCCATTGGGAAAGGAATATAGATAAAGAGGACAAAAGCAAATGTAGAAATTTGTCATATGTTTGTTAAGTGTGTGGCTTATTTGGCTTCCATGAGGAGTGGGAATAAGGTGCTTAGGCTTTGATAACGATACATTTTGAGGACAGGAATTTGTTGTTTAAGTTTTTTGATAATTTCTGCTTTTATTAAGTGCCTCCTTAGTGAGCTTTCACATATTAGAAGTCATATCTGCAATCATCTTTAAACATTAGGCTATAGATATCTCTTGCGAATGTCTCTGTAATGTGTATCTAGTATTTTTCTCCCCTATTTGGAAGAAAAAGTCATAAAATTGTTTTATTTACTGTAGTCTAATTTGCGAGAATTGGACTGGAACCTTGATGATAATTTCTGTTGGTATCAGGTATGGTGGTGGCCCCACCCTGCCTCGGAAGGTTATTAGCTCTGGTCTCTCTCAGACTGAGTTGACTGTAGAGGTGTATCCTTTACGGCTGCACCTTCTTCTGATGTTGAAGGGAGACCGCACTACCATAAGAATAAGTAAGAAGGTATCATATGAACTCCTTGATTTAGTGTCCTTTGCACGTCTAAAGGAAGCGTTAATGTCTTCTTGCATGTTTGCATTTGAGATTTCTTCCCTCCTGTTGATCTGACACCTGAATATATGACACAGGAAACTGTTGGAGATCTTCACAGAAGGGCCTGTGAGACTTTTGATCTTAACTCGGAACAAGTAAAGACTTCATGTATCTCTGCTATTTCTTTCATTTCCATCTAATTGCCCAAATTATTTTCTGGTTCAGTTCTTCCTTGAGTTCATTGTGTTTGGAATTTTTGTATGTTCCAGGTTTGCATTTGGGACTATTATGGTCATCGGAAGCATGCATTGATGAATGACATGAATAGAACTCTTGATGATGCGAACGTTCAGATGGATCAAGATGTGGGTTCCAATATTCTGGCATGCTTTTCCTTCTTTTACAATCTGGTTGCTCTTCGAATGGATTATCTTTTTAGTGAGTTGTGAGAGAAGATAAACGTCAGGGGAGGAACTTTTGAGGGTGTGTGGGATTGTTTTGGCATATATTACATGCCATTGGTTGCTTTTTCTTCCCCTTATTTTCTGCTGTGTTGTAGTCTGGGACAGAAACTTATGGGTTTGGATAAAGGATCCCATGTATTACTGTGGTTTTCAATGCTTATGAATGCTCCATGAGTCTCTAAACATATGAAACTTTGAGTTCTGGAAAGTAAAAGTATCGCGAGATCGTGAGGTATCTGCTATATTTAGGTGTCCCGATCTGCTGTTCTTCAGATAGATTGAGGACAAAACGGAAACTTTTATCGATTTGTATGCTTGCTATTATTAATGGTAAAGTAATTCTCGGGCTAAGTCTGGTAAATAAGAATGGCATCCACCGTTAGCTAGGTTGTTGATTTAGGATGTCCACCTTGTAGCGATTTAGTTTTATTATTCTGTAAGTTGGTTTGATATTGTTGCAATATAATTTGCTGGTAACATTGCAGTAGATGGGTATTTTTCGGTCTCTTCTTCTGTCGCTGTCAAAAAATTTGAAGGCAACTGAATCTGATGGCATTATCTTTGAAAAGGATAGCCTGTATGTAAGTTTTCAGAAGTTGGATTTATCCATTACTTATTCTGTTCATTCCTGAATCTTAACGGTTTGACGGAAATTAGAATGCTTAACTTGATGATTTCTGTATCTACTGGATTCATTGTTCAAATATGTGGATGTACTGCAAGCCTGTGACTGCAGAAACAGTCTTTTGAGAAGACTAAGATCATTATGCTACATTAATCACTCACATAGGGCCAGTTGGGTTCTCAAAAGAGATTAGCTTTGAGTGTCAATGACTGCCACCATAACAAGCCTAGGGGGATTTGTATTTCTTCTGGTGCTTTGACTTGTTGTGGATAAAGGGAGTGGTTTATCATCATCAAATGCATAAGGAAAACAAGAGGAAGGCTAGGCCATAAAGGAAACTGGGATCTACACCATCAAGCGAACCGCTGCGATGTGGAAGAACAACAGTGATGTTGAAAAACCAATGCAGTAGCTTATATAAAGGAGCAGAAATTTTTATTAAGTTGTAGACTCAAGTTCTCATGGATAATGCCTTGTCAGTCATGTAATGTTGGAGGAAGTTAGATTGAAGGATAGTGGGGATATTTAGGGTGCAGTGCACTTATGATAAGTTAGATGCTTTTTTCCTTGGGCTGTTCCTGTTGAAGAAGTAGAAGTATTGCTGTAGAGTGGATAAAGATCTTGGTTGATGCTTAACAAAATGGTTATTGGTGAGGGAGGATGAGGTTTAAATAAATCTGTTGCTTTGAGTGGATTGATCAGTTGGACAAGATACTGCTACTGCTGTCTGCGACTGACCCTCTTCATCTGTGCTTGTCTGTCACTTGGCACTTTGTGCCATTTATATATCCTTGCTCTTTCTGTTGAAGAATATCTGTAGAGTGGAGAAAGATTATTAAGTTATAGCTACGCCAAAAAGAAGTATTCATCTGTGAAAGCATTATACTTGAAGCCATTTTACTGTCAGGATTCTTAACGGATTGAGCCTCTTTATCTATGCTTACTTGTTGCGTGACGCTTGTTGTCAGTCAGTTACTACTGTTTATTTCAAAAACAAGTAGCAAAAAAGAACTTGCAATTACTTTTACAATGAGCTCTCTTAAGTTATCATTGGTTCTATTAGCTCAAACTTTTCTTGTGCTTTTAACAATTTCCTTTTATTGCATTTAACAGATTCTGGTGGAGATCATCAATACTACAAATGGTTCTGTTTTGGGTGGGAGCATGATTCAGGGGAATGGATTTCTGGGCAAGGAAAATGCTTTTGTTGCTGCTGAGCCACCAAAGTTAAACCCATCAACTGTGGGAAATCTCTCTGCCAGCAGAGCATCATCTAGAAGCTTTAGTGCAGAGCTGGCACAAAGTCAGAGCCTGACTCCTGGAGTGAGGGAGTTGGAAAGCACGGCTAGCGTCAGTGGGGTGAGCACAAGGGGTTCATCTGGAGGTCTGACTGGATTGTTGAATCTTGGGAACACTTGCTTCATGAATAGTGCAATACAATGCCTTGTTCACACACCTGAGTTTGCAAAATACTTTCGGGAAGATTATCATCAAGAGATTAACTGGCAGAATCCTCTCGGCATGGTTGTAAGTCCTCGGTCATTGAAACATGTGAACTCACTTTGCACTGTGGTCTTGTGAAATATGTAATGTAAGATTATCATGGTTTGTAGTGAATGGGCTCTAATAAAATTGCTAGATCGCTGATCTAACTGATACTGATTTCTGGACAGGGCGAATTAGCTCTAGCATTTGGTGAGTTGTTGCGGAAGCTATGGGCACCTGGACGGACAGCGGTTGCACCGCGTCCGTTCAAAGCAAAGCTTGCTCGCTTTGCTCCCCAATTCAGTGGATACAATCAGCATGATTCTCAGGTTAGTAATGAGAACCACATTGATCCCTATTTGATGTTTTAGAGACTTGTTTGGTTGACAGTGTTAATTGACTTGTAGGAGCTATTGGCTTTTCTGCTTGATGGTCTTCATGAAGATCTAAATCGTGTCAAGCATAAGCCATACATCAAATCCAGAGATGCAGATGGTCGACCTGATGAAGAAGTTGCTGATGAATACTGGGCAAATCACATTGCTCGCAATGATTCAATAATTGTTGATGTTTGTCAAGTGAGTATTTCTGTATGCCTTAGCCCCTGACCTACCAAAAGAGTTTTAAGTATCTCAATTTCAATGCTTTTTTGTTTTTGTTTTGGGGGTTGGGGTTTTTGTTTCTCCTTTGTGTTGTTTTTTTGTATATCACTCACTCACCTGCAAAAAGTATGACATTGGCATATGTGGTAAACTTTTGGGGGTATCCTTCAAAATTTTACAGCCTGTTGTTGAAGAGATTTAATTGATCCTGAACCAATATTTGGATTGTTTACAAATAAACAGGGACAGTACAAGTCGACTTTGGTTTGCCCGGTATGCAATAAGATCTCTGTCACTTTTGATCCATTCATGTATCTATCTTTGCCTCTCCAATCCACGACCACTAGGACTATGACTGTGACAGTTTTTTCCTGTGATGGAACTGCGTTGCCATCTGCATATACTGTGACAGTGCCAAAGCAAGGACGTTGTAGGGACTTAATCCAAGCACTTAGCGTTGCTTGTTCCTTGCAACATACTGAGAAGCTTTTGCTTGCTGAGGTTTGTACATTAATATTCGACGTCATGTCAAGTTATTGATGTCTGTAAATTCAGCTTGGTGAATTTACTGAAATGTGGCTTTCACAGGTAAGGAACCATGAGATTCAACGAATGATGGATGACGCATTAATATTGCTGTCCACCATTAAGGACGATGATCACCTTGCTGCCTACAAGGTCTCAAAGTTTGAGAAAAATGTGATTTATCTTCAGTTGGTGCACCGTCGTCGAGGACAGTACGTACCATATCTATCCTATGATTGCTTGCCTCAATTCTTAATGCTTTATAAAAAATGTGATCAATCTACTTTTTTTTCTACATTGATATCAGTTACAATGTGTTTGTTGATGGTTGCTTCAACTTGGAGTTCTCTCTCATATTCTTCATCAGCATTCCTCTTAGCATTATGCAGAAGATATTGCAAATGGAATCTTTCCTCTATTTTGTCTCTCTTTATCCATTTATGACAGAGTAGAAAGATAAAAGCTATATTGTGATATATCCAGGTAGTTCCTGATTACTTATTTTATTTGCTCCTGACTCAGGGGTGTTATTGATGTCCATAATGCATTGGAATGGAAACCATGTGGAACCCCTCTTGTTTCAGTCATCTCTTCCAATGATGGGATTAAAAGAGCAGAGATCCAAACAACTGTTCAAAGAATGCTATCTCCTATGACTAAAAATAAGGCTGGACAAGGTAGTACTGCATCAGATCGATGCTCTGAGACTAATGCTGGCAATGCACAGACAGACTCCTCTATAATGAGCAAGGATGGTAGTAGCCCAAAACCCGATATGTCATCATCATTACCTCTTCAATTGGTTGACGATAACAATAAATGCATTGATCTATCTGCCAGAGATGAAAAAGTTATTAGACTTCCCTCATCATCTATTACGTTAGTTGCTATTAACTGGTCAGATGAACTCTTGAAGAAGTACGACATACAGTGCCTTGAGAACTTGCCAGAGGTGTTTAATGGCCCTGTGACCAAAAAGGCCAGGAGTGAACCTCTTTCCCTGTATACTTGCCTGGAGGCGTTCTTGCGAGAAGAACCACTGGTGCCTGAAGATATGTGGTATTCTCTCTCTCCCCCCACTGCCTTGCTTGTGCACATGCAATAAGTACGATGCTGAAAATGCTTTTATTTGGGTCTTGATGAAAAAGTAAAGTAGTGTATAATCAAAGATGTTAGTCTATCTAGTTAGTCTGTGGAAATTAGTTGGCGCAAAACTTTGTATTATCTTTAGGTGCTCAAGGATGAACATTTGTACCTAAGGAATGACTGATTAGATTTTTTTTTTTTTTTTTTTTGGGGGGGGCGTAATCGGAAGGTGCTGGTCCTATGTTGCATTTGTTGATAGTGAGACTTGAATCTAAGCTTATTGCTTTAGCCAGGGTGGCAACTATGAACTAGCCCTCCCTAAGCTAGAGTTCTTCAGAGCCTGTAACTGGCTTATTCAATTGAGGTCCATTGTTGAAGTTAATGCCGCATCATTCTCAATCTGTTAGGTACTGTCCCCAGTGCAAAGATCAACGACAAGCAAGTAAAAAGCTTGATTTATGGAGGCTTCCGGAAGTGTTAGTTATCCATTTAAAGAGATTCTCATATAGTCGGTCAATGAAGCACAAGCTAGAAACCTTCGTCAACTTTCCCATCCACGACTTTGATCTCACAAACTATGTTGCCAACAAAAACAACTCCAGACGCCAGCTCTATGAACTTTATGCTTTGACCAACCATTATGGAGGCATGGGAAGTGGACACTACACTGCACATATCAAGGTAAGCAGTTGTATAATACAACTTAGTATTTTCTTGTAGTATATTATATTCATCTTCCAGATTCTTTTACGAATTACCAATGGCTTGGCTTGCTCACATCTCATTGATGATGTGCAGCTTCTAGATGAAAATAGGTGGTACAATTTCGATGACAGCCATTTATCTCCCATTAATGAAGATGATGTTAAGTCAGCTGCGGCATATGTTCTCTTTTATCGGAGAGTCAGAATTGGGGATTCCTCGGTTAGCAATGGGACAAGATCTGGTGCCCACTACAAGGAATTTTGATCTCCAGTGTAGATTCAAGGATAATTTGTTCATTTAAGATCTGCAGTGAATTGTATGCTATTGCTCTCACCATTTGTTGGCCAGGTCCTAGGGCTTATTCAGGGGGATCAATCCAGTGAGCGAGGGATTTTGGGATGATAGTCATTGAGGAGACACTTGTTAATTTAACAGGCTTAGAATATTTCTTCTTTGTATAATACCTTCTCAATACACACCTAAACGGGAGAGCAGGGCTTTTGTAGCGCCACACCATGTAATTCAAGAAAGAAGAGTTCAGATCAAAATGAAGATTCACATCCTAAATTCTTAGTTTGTTGTCTTTGTACTTCTGTGACCAAGAACTGTATGTAGATTATGCCCGCTATTTGACCCTATGTCATTTTTGCACGGTGGGGTTGTGAAATCCACGAGAAGCGACTGCACATATTGTATGTACTAACCTTGTTAGGGTCATTGCCGTTTAGCTAATTAGGTCATGGATGTCGAGGTTGCGCGAGTGGTACTTTTTGATAGATTTTTTGAAGCCGTGGTCAACTCCATTTGTTAGAACAACTCTGACGAACTGGAGGGGTATAGGAGGCTTTGCCCGGAGGAAATGGGTCGATAACTGTACGTAATTCTCAATTAAGCATTGCTTAATCTATATTTTACTCAACTCTGTTAAACATTCAAAATTAAAATTTGGGTTTCCACAAGCTTTCCATCCTTCCCATTGCATAAGAACTGCATGGTGTACCCCAAGTTTTTGTTGCGACGGGCTCGTATCGTCTCTTATCTCTTCTAGGATTCTCTTCTCTTCATTGGGGTGCGACGATGGTAGCCAGAAGAACCAAGTGAGCACAGTGGAAGTTGTCTCCTTTCCCACGAGTTCGGCCCTGAAGGCGACGAGTGTTGCCTTGGTCCAATTAATCGAGATGGCAAATCTTTGTTTGTCCCTTTTTCCTCTGCCAATCTCGACCGGATGATGTTTTCCATGTATTCAGGGACATTGGAGACGCAGTTCTTGAGCTCTGGCTCCATTCCCACGTTGAGGATCTCTGTGTGACCTTCCACATGAATGGTAGGCGACGGAGCCTGCTCGAGCTCGAGGAAGCTACCTTATCGAATGCTCTTGTAAAGTGTGCAGTCGTAAATCCCTCGCCGTGTGCCATCTCGCAAATGTCGTCGAATTGCATGTCTCAATACTTGGTCCGTGCTCGAGACATTTCAGTTGGTTTTGAACTCACGTAACTCACCATCTTCCTCTGCACCTGGCCCCCGTCCGCAGTGAAGAGACCATCTCCGAACACATCGGTGGAGGAGAGATGTGAACCGCTTGCCTTTTGGATGGCAATCGAAGTGAGCCGTCGGGACTTTGGTCGTTGGCAGACCACCGCGCCGAACGATGGCGGTTTTTGGTGGGGCGAGCAGCGAGCATCTGACATCTGCTCAAGGACGCGATATTTGCTCTTGATGGCCCCCGGCAGGCACCCTGTCGGAGGGTAATTCATGAGACCTCCAACTGCTAATGTATCTTCTTCTGAGGAGTAGGAATAGGAAGTATCTAACACTTTTCAGGAGTTTTCATGTTATGTCGGACACGCGGATGCTCTCTGACACTCGGTCAACAGTTAAGAAATTCAATATTTGGTCAATTCTCTTGACACTCTTCAACACGTGAGTTTGGAATTTCGACACGTGATTCCGACACATACAAAGTCAATTTTAAAAATTTCCAATAAATGAGTTGTCAAAATGCGAATATGTGAAAATAATAAAAAAATAATAAAAATAATAAATGGGGAAATAAGAAAAATCTAGTATTTTCTACTCTTCCGACTCCTATTTCCGGTGACACACAATTTCACCCCCCAATTTTGTTTTTTTCTTTTCTTCTGACACATAAATCTAAAAGGTGGATCGATTATTTTTTGGAATAGAGTTGAATTTGTCAAATTAAAATAATATTTTTTTAGTTCAAATTCATTTTAGTCTCTTTTATTATTTATTTATTTATTTGTGAATTTGAATCAAATTAATTTGATTGATAAACATATATATTTAATATATAATATGTCTCAACATGTCAAAATTCTCTATCTTTTAAGAAACGGTGTGTTGGTGTATCGTGTCTTGTGTTGCGTATCGGCGCTGGTGCTATTTAGATAGTAATAAGATAACAATAGTGAAGATAAGAGTATTGAATTACTATCTCAGAGTTCGAGCTGTATATGAGACCCAACCCGAGCAGAACGAGTTTGAGAAAGACCAAGAGTTGGACTCTAATGTGCTGCAGGCACGAACACACAACAAAAGGCTTGGGCTTTGTTTTTGCTTGAAACCTACCAGGCCGCACATGGAAGAAGCCGAAGCCGCAGCCGCACGAAGCGAATGAAAAGGAACGCACGGGACGGGGTTGAACATGTGTCGCCTAATCCGCTATCCAATCAAAAACTGAAATAATATTAAAAAAATGATCAGATATCCTTACAGTATCCGGATCAAATTAAGTTTATCAATAAGCTTTAATTGGATAGGCCTAAGATCTCAAATATCACATATTAGATAATAATCCATCCAAATTTTGGAATGGAATATTCAAATTAAATTGGATAGAGATCGTTACCTAATTTGAATATGTGTAATCCGAATCAAAATTGGATTGGATCACGACTTGCGACAACTAGGGGTGTAAATGATTCGATTCAGTTTGGCTTTTTAGAAAACCGAACCGATAAGGAAATTTATTAAATCAAACTGAAATTTGATTCAAACTGAAACCGAACTGAAATCCGGTTTGGTTTGGTTTGGTTTTTACTTTTTTTTCCCTACATGCATCCCTTTCAATAATTATTATTTTTATTTTTTTAAAATCATTTTTTATTCTTCTTCTTCTTCATTGGCCAATTGTCGGCCATGGCGGTGGCCGGTGACTGGCCAGAGGTGAGTTGGAGCCTAACCTGGTCAAGCGAGGCCGAGCTCGCCCGATGCCGGCGAGGTCAAACATGTTGAATTCAATGAGCTAAGCAAGGCTCAAGCCTCACTAGAGGTTGCTAGAGCCTTACTGACATCTAGCAATCTCCTGTGAGGCTCGAGCCCCACCTAGGTGGCCCAATTTGGTGGGGTTCAAGCTCGCTGGCGTTGGGCGAGCTTGGCCTCCCTTAATTGGGTGAGGCGGAGCCTTGCCACAGGCTGGCGAGGCTCCAGCCCGCCTTTGGCCGGTCGTCGGTCGCTAGTGGCATCCTGCCAATGAAGAAGAAGAATAAAAAGAAAGAAAAAGAAAGAAAAGGAAAAAAATTAAACAAAGAATTTTTTAAAATAAAATAAAAAATGAAAAGGGAAAATACCACCAAAAACCCCAAAATTTGCCCAAAGTGACAAATTTACTCAATTTTTTTTTTTGGCCACATGAAAAAACTCAAACTTTGCAAACTATGACATATTTACCCCACCAAGAGCATTTTCATCTTATTTTTTTCTATTTGACCTTTTCCTATTTCTATTTTTTTTTATTCTTCTCTCTTCCTTTCGTCGGCCATGGCGGAGGAAGCTAGAGTTAGGTGAGGGGTGCCCTTGCCAAGCCCTCGCCGGTGTTGGGCGAGGGTAAACCTTGGCGAGGGAGGCCCTTGCCTAACTTCAACTTCCCTCCGCTAGCTCCGCCATGGCCGGCGGAGGGAAGAGAGAAGATAAAAAAAAAAAAGAAGAGTAAAAGACCAAAATACCCTATAGTTTAGGGTAAATGTATCACACGGATACATGTTCAGAGTTTTTTATGTCATGAAATTTTTTTTGGGATAAATGTGTCATGGTTGGCAAAGTTTGGGGTAAATTTATCACGGGCAAAATTTTCAGTGGTCTTTTCCCAAAATAAAATGAGATTTTTTAGATTTTATCAGTTTAATTAGGTTAATCAAGCCAATAAAAATCGAACCGGTTAAAAAAGTTTCGGTTTTTAATGAAAACCAAACTGAATGAGGACAGAAATTCTAGCGAGGTCAATACTCGGCCTGTTCTCGAGACAGTTCTTCATAAGAGTGGAAGCAACCCTGTGCTCCTCTCTATCGCCACGTTATCCATGGCAAAACTACGGAGCGACTTGGAGTTGAACTCGTTGCTTGCCATCTTCCTCTGTAACTTCCAGAGGTCACCATCGGCAATGAAGAGACCATCTCCAAACACATCGTGGAGGAGCAATCTGAATCAGTCGCCTTGTGGATAGCGATCGAAGCGAGTCTTAAGGACGTGCCCCACATTCGAAGGAAACGCCATCAAAACTTAGGTTGGCATGCTGAAAGATGGCGGATTTAATGGGGCTAGCGGCGAGTATCATGGAGATCCAATCAAGGACACGATGCATGTTCTTGACGAACCTTGGCAGGCACCCTATTGGAAGGGTAATTCATCAGACCTCCATTGCTAACGATCTTCTTTTGAGCTGCCGTAGTGTGGTAACAGAAGTAAAGACGGGGGGGAATGAGGGAGAAGTAAGAGGCTTTTGTACAATGAAGAGAAGCATCATATCGGGTGAGTCTTACAAAAGGAGTGATGACACAATTTCCTGAATTGGGATGAAACTACATATATGCACGTATATATACAGTTGCCGGTACGGCCAGGGGCGTTCGGTGTCGATTGGCAATCCATCAGTACTCAGCTCCTCAACTACAATGGGCAATGACATCGTGACCGGTTTGGTTGATTATAACAATGAATGAAGTCGATCCATGTTAACTCTCGACAAATTTTTTTATAATCAACCTTATTTTCGCTGCCTCATGAAATCTACAACCTCTTGTCAGTGTAAAGCTCATTGGTACAATCTACCTTCTCACGAAACATTTACGTCATTACATTCTAAGCTCGTTCATCACAATGAACTCTAAAATGTATGATACTGCGAACCTAATCCATATGAAGAGGGTTGAAGAAAGGAGCATATGCTTAGGATTTCACGATTGTACTGTCGATCTAGGCGCGCAACTTTGTTGTATCTGGAGATCCAAAATGCTTGATCGATCTATCCATGGATCGATACATCTGGCTATCGGCACCAGAGGCGGTGTCTCGTCGAGATTGAGGAATGCATTAGCTTTGCTTCCACCATGAGAACTTTTGAGAAAGTTATATACGCAAAGAAAAACAAACACAGATTATTCATATAAGTCACATGCATGCGAATCCATTTTGTTCTTGCTAACCAGCAGCTCAATGGAGGATATCAGTCCATGCATCTCTTCCGCACCCTCACGGGAAGCCCACCCTTCATTCTCAGCGTCAATGACAGCTGGTGCTCGCGGGTCGCGTCTTGCCCCAGCACGTCGATCTCGAACCTCTCCAGCACGGAGGCGGCAATCGACTTCATCTGGATGTACGCCATGTCCTTCCCGAGGCACATCCTCGGGCCCGCGTGGAAAACTGGGTACTTGAACGGGCTCTCCGTCCGGCACAACCCGCTCTCGTCGATCCACCTCTCGGGGACAAACTCGCGGCAGTTCTCACCCCATATCCCCTCCATCCTTCCCATCGCGTGCGTGTCATACGAAAGGAACCAGCCCTTCCCAATGAAGGTCCCGTCCGGCAAGACGTCGTCCTCCAGGCAGGCCTTTGTGTCAATCGGCACAGGCGGATACAACCGCATCCCCTCTGAGATGGCCGCGTGCAGGTAGTGCATGTCCCTCAGTTCATGGATACTGTACGGGTCGCCGGAACTCTTCCCGCTTTGCTTCCGGAGCTTCTCAAGCTCGCTCAAGATCTTCCGCTTCACTTCCGGGTGGAGCGAGAGCAGCCAGAAGAACCAGGTCAGAGCCGACGACGTGGTGTCGCGCCCCGCGAGGATGAAGCTGATCACGATGTCTCGGAGGAACTCGGTCGAGGCGGAGCCATTCTCATAGACCTGTGCGGGTCAGATCAAATTCGATTTAACACGTTCGTGCAAATTTCATCAACCGGGCAGCTCTTTCATCGATCAAGCAAGCTAGATTGCAGCTTGATTTTCGAATTCGATAACGACCGCTTATGTTTTTTTTTTTTTTTTTTGTCAGTCCTACGCTAATTCTACTCTAACATTCACTCTCAAACTTTTGTCCTGCCTTTTTGCAGGGCGTGGAAGTCGGAGCCCACTCCTAAAATGAAATTTTCCCCACCCTAATCCCCCTCTGAGAAGGGGGGATTGAACCTCCAACCTCCCCCTTCCAAGATGGAAGGGTGGTACTGGGGCAAACCCCCAGTGGTTAACGACCGTTTATGTTGGTGTTTGAGATTATGTGAAATGCCATGATAAAACGTATAGAAAATATCCAATGAACTATAGGAAAGTAACAAAATTTGTGAACTAAACGTATCGTGTCAAGATCGAGCAGGCTTACGCTTTCTTGGCCGATGAATCGCGAGAGCAAATCCTCGTCCTGAGCCTCCCTGCTCTCTTCCATCCGCGACCGTATGATGTGCTCCGCGAACTCGTGGACGGTCGCGATCGACTCCCTCAGCCGGCGCTCCGACCCCACGTTGAGCCGCCTCTTGAGCATCCACAGCAGCGGGAAGGCGGACATGAACCGCTCGGAGCTGATCCTCGCGGCCTCCTCGAACGCCCTCATGAACTCCCCCTCGCCGGTGCCGTCGCCGGCGAGGCACCCGGGGTCGACGTTGAAGGCGAGCTTGCATATGTTGTCGAACGCGAAGCGCTCGAGGAGGTCCTGCAGGTCCAGGACGCGGCCCGCCGCCTCGGCCCGGGACAGGATCGGGACCAGCCGGGACTCAATCTCCACGGTCACGTTGTGCATGACGAATTGCCTCAGCGACCGGGTGTTGAACTCGTAGCTCGCCGTCTTGCGCTGGACCCGCCAGAGCTCGCCGTCGGAGTTGAAGATCCCCTCGCCGAGGAAGTCGCGGAGGAGGGCGATGAACTTGTCACCCTTCGGGTAGTTCTCGAAGTGGGTCTTGAGCGCGTGCTCCACGATGGCGGGGTTCGCGGTGATGATGCCGCGGACGCCGCCGGGGCGCCAGAAGACGACGGTATTGGTGGGGGCGGAGCGGAGGACGCCGGCCATCCAGTCGAGGAAGCGGTGGCGGTTCCAGAGGAAGTCCGGCAGGACTCCGACGACGGGGTAGAGGCGGAAGCCGGGGGTCTTGGTGTGCTTGATGTGGGAAGGTGGCCGGAAGACGGAGAGGTAGAGGTAGAGGAAGATGGAGAGGAGGAGGAGGAGAACGGACTGGAGAGAGAAGAGTTCCATGGCTGGAGCTCCGAGCGATCCAGAGAGAGAGAGAGAGAGAGAGAGAGACAGATAAGATTTAGGTTTTAGGATATATTTAAGCGGTGATCTTACCGTGGCCTGTTTAGTCTTTTCTTCCGTTATTTTATAATTTTTTTACCAAATTATATATGTATCCACAAAATAATTCATTTCTTTTATGAAAAATGAATAATTTGAAAATATATTCTTGCCGTCCACCAAAATATTAAAAATTAAATTATTGTTGATAAGGAAGTATTTTTCATCAATTAATTATTTCAAGCGATATAAATTATTTTTAAGAAATTAAATGAATGAGTTTTTTCTTTTCTTTTTTACTGATAAGGAAAAGTGCAATTATTTATCCAGGGGTTGCTTTTGCTTCTTTGTTAAGTTAGTTTATAAACAACGGAAGGATAGGATACAGTGGATGAAGTCGCCAATTCCCTAATTTTTCTCACTCCGTAACGTGCGGACGAGATTTCCCGCCATCCGTTTTGGTTGACTTCGGTAATTTCAAATAGATCTCAGCATCGCCTGTCATTGTAAAAAAGTTTTATCCGCATTACCTTTCCAAGGTTATTTTTTTCCCTGTTCTTGTTTCCATTTCGAAGAAGCTTATCTCCAAAGTAATTTCCTAATCAAACGATAGGAAAGATCATCCGTCAATTGAATTTTCGAAGGGGGTCGCCCCATGCCTGGTTGTTTCGTGCAAGGTACGAAGCCGGGGCTTTTCGAGCTTTGGGAAATTTGAGGAGTGCCCGGCTCGATCGTTCTTAAAAGGGGAACGGGTTCGATCGCATGATTTCTTTCTGAATTAGACAAAAGGAGGACCTTAAAACTTAAAAATGCTAGCCCCTATAATATCTGAGCGAAAAAGGTAGAAAAGGGATTATCTCCAAGCGCGCACATGGTCCGATTGTAGCCAAGAAAACAACAGTGTCCACTTGCTGTAGTCGGGACAAGGACCTCTGACCTAAGACGGTATGTATATCCGGTCTTGCTGAACGAGGCTGTGGAGCCCAAATTCCACGCCTTTACTTATTTTAATCAGACCTCCTAGATCACCGCCGAATAAGCGGACGGGAAAAGGATTTCTATGTGGGAGCCCTCGGAGAGCAGCGCGACAGAGATGGAAAACCAACTCTGTCTCGACCAACGAGAAATGGGTGCAACAAAGCAACACTAAAGAAAGTGAAAGTGAAGTGAAAAAGAGGAGAAAAAAGAGTAATATCAAATGGACGCACGCTCAGGATATAACGATAAAAGAGATAATTATAGAAAAGCATCACCATCTTTGCTTTGCCGTATCAAATGGGTCGTCACATTTCAAAGCCCACTCCAACTTACTAAAAAGGCTAGTTTCTCCTTATACGCACTTCTGAGCAGCATGACACAGGAATGCTCGAACCTTGAGTTGGGGCTAGTTTCCCCTCATCCGCACTTCTAAGTAGTATGACACAGCAACGATCGAGGCTTGAGCCGGCGCCACCATCGTCATTGGCCTTAGATCGGAAAAGGCTTAATCAACTGGATTTCAAAATTAGACCCAAAAAAAAAAAAATGGATTTCAAAGTAGACTATTTGACATGAAGAGTAAATCTAAAGATGGTATTTGTTATTTTTTTTAATGATAAACAAAAGGGAAATATAAGGATTTGGTTTGTTCACTATTGCTAGAAAGAGTAAAAATTACCAAAATAGTGCCAATTCGATTCTAAACCGTTTTTTTTTTGTCAATTCAATCCTAAACCTTTTGTGTATGTGTTAATTCAAGCTATCTGGTCAATTTTGATCGGCTAGCACTTGTGTTGACAAAATTTTAATAATATATATTTTTTAATTAATTATTTATTTTTTCTATTTCTTTTCTTCCTTTTTTTTTTTCCTTCAGAACCTCAGACCAAGTCAGTCACAGTAGGTATGCAATCCCACAGGCGAACCTCTATGTTCAAGCCATCAAGGGACTGCTTTTTAGCTGTAAACTATCCGAAAATTTGGATCAAAGTATAGAGAAGCTCACAGATATCGGGATAGTAACATCTCTAACTTAGTAGAGCTGCATTTCTCAGATGATTTTTATCAAGTTAAAGAAAAAGAAGTGTTTAGAGAGATATTGAGAGAATTTGCATAAACACACACTTTACTTCAAGGGACTCTACCGTAAATATTACATCATCTTTGCCTTTTATAGGCATTAAGAGGTCACACAAAACAAAGACCAAGCTCACGGGTTTTAAAACACATAGAAGCTCCGAGATTCCTAATTGGGAATTATTTTAGGTGATATGAACATTGATTTCTCTAACCTATTGGTATAGTACTTTGCTATAGTGACTTATGCTACAGTAATTTTCACTATAGATCTATCTACTATCCCAAGAGTTGTAATCATAGTTCGAATCATCATAGCTATGTCTTGCCAGCCATTCTTCTTTGTAGCATTGTTCCATTCCAACATCATCAAGAGGACTATTGGTATTGTGAGAGGATCCCCTTCGTGAGATTAGGGTATCCCACATACTTTGACTGCTTGAGGTAGGTTCTTTTTTATGAATCTCGGAGGGTTTTGGAGTGTCGGTAGGCATGACTAGCTCAGGCCAATTTGCTATTTGGGTATAATGGGAGACTATGCTGGGGTCCATTCTGAGAGATAAGGATAAATTTCCTTGATCATATGGATCTTCAGAGAGTGAACCCTCCATTGGGCATAGGATGCCTGAGCATAGGATTTTTGAGAAAATTGTGCAGGATCGTTTGTGTTTGCCATTTTTTGCTCTTGCGATAGAGGTGTCCTTGCTTGATTCTATGCTTGCTTGAATTCTTCAAGTGCTTGTCTGGCTTTGGGTGCAAGACCATAGTGGTCCCATGGGACAAGTGTTGTGTAGTCCCATACTTCTTCAAGAATGGCCCGCTTTTCTTGGCATAGGACCCTTTGAAGTTCTCTGTAGTTTTATTTAACGGATCCAATGTTGTCTGGAAACATCCTGTAAATACGGGCTTCTTGGAGATGCAATTGAGGCTTATATGTTGTGGTTCTTATTCCTTTGGTGCGCTAGATTTTGTCACTTTCAAGAGGTTTTTGTCACTTTCACTCTCTTCATTATGCCGAAGCGCGATCAGTTTGATTAACTTGACAATGAATTTTCTGATGGAGAACTCAACAACTTATTAAGTACTTTTTGGTTAAATACGAAAATGGCCATCGAAGCTGATTATGAAAATTATCTTCTTTTTAGATTAATGGATGAAGAAGTAGATACTTGGAGTTTAATCTAAAAGGATAAATAATTGAGCCTCTATGGAATCTGAATAGATCTGTATGGCATTACCACATGAAGTTATCAAGATTTTTAGTGAGGCTATCACTTTGGATCTATTCAATGATTTCTTGAAGATATTATCAGTTTAGCCAATCTCGCATTCTTTCAATCTTGTACTTTTCCTATTGAGGATAAGCATGCATGAAAATGTACATGTTGATTTCTGCTGGTAATTTTGGTCTGGAAAGAAAATCAGTAAGAATATTTTTATTTCCTACAATGTGCTTGTTTTTAAAAGAGTATTTCGAAAATCATTCAGCCCATCAAAGTAGCTGAGAGTGGGGAATCTGCTTCTATTTGAATTTGATCATTTGGGTAAAATATGTTATATCTAATTCCACTAGAAAAAGATGGCCAATAAGATGGAATTCAAATTTTTTTATTCCATTTTTTACTGCCAATATTTTCTTGAAAGTAGAATGATAATCCATTTCGGCCCGAGAAAATTTTCCACTTTTGTAAGCGCAAAGGTTTTGCTTACCTTCAAGTTCTTCAAATAGTATGGCCACCCAATATTCATCAATAGTATCGGTCTAAGGGATTCTCTTCTCGGTGGATGATTTTTGCAATGGAGGAAGATTCTGCATTACTTCTTTTAGCTCTATAACTGCTTTGGTTTGAGATTTGCTTTAAGGTAGGGGATTTTTTTTTTTTGGTATCAATTGTCATGGAAGCAGCAATTTTGCAACATTGGGAACAAAACCTAGGAGATAATTAATTATCCCAAGAAATTGCTGAACTTACTTTGTCGTGAAATTTCTTTTGGAAATTTTAATAATTCCTGAGTATTCTGCAGCCCTAGATAGTATGTATCTTTATTGAGGTGCATACTAAGAAATTCAATTTCTGTCTAGGCAATATTCATCTTTCTTTGAGAAGGCATGATTCCATATTTTTTCATGATGTCTACAAATTGATCGAGGAGTCGGCAGTGGGATTTCTTATCAAGGCTGTAGAGTAAGCTGTCATTAATGTAGATTGATGCACTTGATAGGATTGACTGAAAAATTCAGCATATTGCCTTTTGGAATAATAATGGGGTTACTTTGAAGCCAAAAGGGAGAACTTTTCATTGAAAATACTGGTTTGGAATACAAGACCATATCTTGAGTCTGTCTTCAGGACAAATGCCTAGTTGCCAAAATCTAGCTTTGAGACCGAATTTGTAATATATGTGGGTTTTGGATAATCCAATAAAAAGAGAATTTTGAAAAGGCAACGAAAATTTATCATCTTGGAGAAAAAGGTTGAGGGGCCGGTAATTGATTACTAATAGCATCTTTTCTCGATTCTGCTTAGTTCGTTTGTTAACATAAAAAACTTCGCAAGCTCATTGGGAATATGAAATTCCAATAAGCCCTTATTGTAGTAACTCTGAGCGCTCATTCTGAGTAGCAGCAAGATGTTTTGGGTTCATTCTCATGTGACTCACCTTGGTGAGATTTATGTCTTCATTTTTTTGAAAGGAAGGTGAACAACAAAATCTGGATTTTTCCACAAAGGATGAGGATATTTTCGAGAGAATTCACAATGGGATTCTAACAACTTTTACATGATTGAATCTAGGAAACTCATTTGAATAGAGAAGAGTCTTTGAATATTGACAAATTCAGACAACTAATCTTCATACTTAAAGTCTTTTTTAGGAATGATTAGGAGTTGAGGAATTTGAGTCATAGCATCCTAACCAATAACAAATCTTTGTTGAGAAGATTAGATCCAAAAATTTTAGTAGTTATAGGACACTGAGGGAAGAATTGAATAGTTATCAGTGTAGTTCGTACATTTGTAAAAAAAGTATCTCCCGAAGAAGAATTGAATTGCCAAACGCAGGAAGTCCAGTATTCTTCAAGAAGAATCTTTATGTTTAGAATTAAAAAAACTTGCATCAGTATTTATAAGAGCAATGACTGTGATTTTTTAGCAAATTTTGAGATAAGGATTTTTATAAGAAAATGAGGACAATGGACTTAACTAGAATATATACTAGGGTCTTATTTTGAAGATATGAGTGATATATGGAAAATATCTTTAGAGTTTGAATCAAAATCAGTTTCACTAGGGGTTTGATAATAAGGAATGATACAAAGAGTTTGCTTAAATGAGTCTTCATCAATAGAAAATAATGATTCAACATCATCATTTTCAAGTGAAACAACAATTTCAATTTTAGTGTGGTGTACCAAGTGGTTCTGACCATTTTTCGTCTAGAGGCAATTTTTGGCAAAATAACCCATTTTGTTGCAGATAAAGTATCGAGTTGATTTCTTGTAGTATGAGTGATCTTTCATTCTTCGTAAAAATTGTCATTTTTTCTTTTTCCAAAAATGTTTAGATCTATGCTTGGACCTTCATACCTAATACTTTTTGAAATGCCTTTTCTTTCCGGAAGATTTTCCACAAGAGCCATCACAGTTTTTTTTTGGAAAACTTAATCTTCAAATTCTGATATGAACAAGCTCTGTCAAGTTCTCAATTGTCTTTAAGGTAGGTTTTCATCATCTAGCGCCTTAGATACAAATCATCAAGACACAAATGGATCTTTTGTTTTATTTCTCCCAAAGGAGTATACATACTTTTCCTTTACTTGTTGAGAAATAATCTTTCAACTTGTTGAGATAGCTCTTTAGGAATAGACATTAGAAAAACATGTTTCACATTCACATCAGCTCCAAGGCTGTTGAAGAGTCTGACCATTTCTCGATAATGCTTGTTGAGATGCGTTTTTTGGAGAGAACATAATTTTCTTTCAAAAAACTCTATTCTTTTGAACTCATGAAGGTCAGTAGGTTTGCTAATGAAAAAAGGTGTAGGAGAGCAATAGCTTAGCCGAAATCTGCTAAGAGCAGAAATTGCACTTGATCTTGTTTTGTAACCGATTGCCATCAGTGTTTGAGGCTACATGTGAATCTCGTGATAAATCCAAAAAAGATATCATATTTAGCGTAATTTGTGAGAGCTTGGACGTTTAGCCTAATATGAAATTCTTCAAAATTTTCTAGTTATTTAGAATAAGGAATGTCATCAACAGTAAAAGATTGTTTAGAAGAGGAAGTTAGATTCCGCAATGAATTATTTGGTTGGATGACCTATAGTTCAGAAGGATTTAAATTCATTTCATGATCTGGAGGATCAGCCATGAATATTAAAGAAGTGGCTGGTACAATAGGAAATGATTCATTAGTATGGATCAAAAAAGAGGAGGAGGATGAAAGAGATACCAAATCTGGTTCTAAATCTGAATCGATCGGAAGAACTGGTTCTAAAAGAGGTTGAATTTGATCTTTCAAGACAATAGGATAAAGTTATTTTTCTTCTTGATTACTTAAATCTCTTAGAAATGATTCCAACGGATCGGATAGCATCATTTGGTCTGGTTTCTCCTTTGTAGAAGTTGAAGATTCTTCAGGAATCTTTTCTTTCCCATTATTCTCTCCTTAGCTGGTCCATAGCAATTTCGCATTTCTACCACATCAAATTTATCTCGTTCGGCAAAGATTTCTACGAGAGCAGCAAATATTGAAGTGTTTTGTAGTGGTGGAAGAAAATATTCAGTTTGTGGCAAAGTTGGGAATAGATAAGTAGGTTTGAATTTCCCTTCATTAAGGAGTTGGATTTGTCTCTTAAACTTCTCTATTTCCACCTTTGGACTTTGGAGATGATGATATCCTAAATGTTGTCCAGATTCCAAGGCATGAAGCCTTTTCTGGAAGTCTGAAAGTATATTCTTGGTGGTTTCATCATATCTTTTAATATCTCTTTGTGCATCAATGATTTTGAAATTGATTGTTTTGAAAACATTGTTGTGTACTAAAAGACTCTTTAATTGCCAATTTAGAACAACCTCAGCAACTGGAGTTCTCTTTTACCTTTCATATTTGTCCACTATGTATTTTTGGGACGTGACGGTACCTTCCATGTATCATGGAACATGGAGATAAAAATGATTATTTTTCATTTGTTTTTCTCAGTTGGGTGGTGTCTCATTTAAAAGTTCTAGTGGGTATGAATATTTTTTTGCCCATTTTAGAATTGGTTTATAGAATGGGGAAATGGCTAGTTTTTTGTGAGGAGATGAGAGAGGTGGTTTAGGTGGTAAAGCTGGTGGAATGGTAGGTGATGTTGTGTATGCTAGTGGTGGAGACGAAGTATAAAAAACTATCAATTGGAACTTACCACTTTCATCGAGGGTATCAACAAAGGGATCTCTGTTCAAATACTTTTGGTATACACCATTTTTTGATTTTTTGGGTTTTCGCTTGGCCTTGTAATCGGGTCCACTTCATTAAGAGAATTTGTAAAGTAAGAATACTAACCAAAAGGATCCCAAAAACAATAATCATATCGGTCTTTGTAATAATGGATATGATTTCCATTACTCTAGAAGTATTTAATGAACTTCTTTAGATCTAGCTTAAAGATTGATTTTGGAACGCAAGGTTCAATTATAAACAAAGTTTGGAAGATTGAAGGGTTTTCTTCATTTTCTTTACCGAATTTGATGGCAATAGTGCCGTCTTTTTTTCTCATAAATTCATAATCTAAGAATTGGAGAGGCTTATTGTTCTGCTACAACTTTTCGTAGTTGGTAATCCAAGTATTCGAAAGGAGCCTGGCCAAATTTCTTTTAAGAATTTGCCTGGAGATATGGATGCAGGATGCTTGGTCATTTTGCATAGAGATGAACAAGGCATCTTCATTTCCATTTTTGGGAATTTAGATCAAGGGTGTGATTCTACATTCGATAGACCATATGGTAATGCAATGTTGCGATGGAATTAACAGCCTGGGATGTTTTAATGAGCTAAATTTGAACTTTCAAGAAGGAAAGCAATTGAGGGTCTGAAATGGCAATATTAAAATTTGGATATAGGGTTACAAAGACTATCCCAACCTTCAAAGTAGTTTGGACAGTGTCAATATAAGTATGTTGGTATTCTAGAAACTGGGTATTCAATAAAGCCATTTTGGCCATGATCGGTAAGCTTTTTTGACCATGGAAAGTAAGTGTGAGACGGACAACTCCATAATGGATATGAGAATATCCTTGTTGAGACCATTGTTTGGGAAATTCTAGAGGGATCCAGAGAATAACAAAGTACTCATTTTTAGTGATTGGAATAGGATGTTGATGAAATTTAGAGGATTACACGTACTCTTTCACTTCTTTGGGAGTTTGGCGGATAAGATGTCTAATAGAACGGCTAGGGGAGAACGATGAAGAGGGTTTAGCAAAAACAGAATATGGGTTCATAAGAGGAAGTTGGGTTTTCGAAATCTTTGTGTCATCACTAAGAGAGACTTCATAAAGATAGTCAATCTTAGAATCATTTGACACACAAAAGTCTGAGAGAAAAGAAGAAGATGGGGATGAAGCGAGAGTAACAAGTGCATTGAGAGTTTTAAGGTCGGCCATAATGATGTGAAAATCTTTTTAGCACTGGATGCACCATATAAGCGCATAGAACTAACCAAGTTGCAAATGGAACCATGGCTCTGATATTAATGAAAAGATCTATACTTAGAACTAGGGAAGACTAGATCAGTCGTGGCAAGTATGCTACTTATCCGAAAATTTGGATCAGAGCATAGAAATGCTCAAAGATACTAGGATGTAAACATCTATAACTTAGTAAAGTTGCATTTCTCAGAAGATCCTATTAGGTTGAATAAGAAGAAGTGTTTAGAGAGACATGGAGAGAATTTGCATAAGCACACACTTTACTTCAAGAAACTCTGCTCGAAACATCAAAAAAGGAAAAGAAGGAAGAAAAGAAAAATTAAAAAAATTTAAAAATATATTATTTAAAATTATCCATGTTAACATCGGCTAGCTAAAATTGGTTGGATGAACTAAATTTGCACAATTAGAAAATGTTTAAAACACTGAATTGGGAAAAAAAAAGAAAATTAAGAGTGAATTGACGCAATTAAATTAGGTTTAATTTTTATTTTATTTTTAGTAATTTTCCTATCAAAGACTATATTGATAACCACCTCTTACCACCATTGGCACGGGCGTGCATGTAAAGTATTGTGTGCTAACTACTGTGACTGTCACTTCCTTATCTATGCCAGTTCGAAGATTTCTTAGCAAAGTGACCAAGCAAATAGCCATCAGCTAAGATGTTTCCATCAAATGAGGAGGATGAGTTTAGCTTATTTCTTTTTCACGAGATTGATACGTATTTCATCTAAAGCCAACAAGAACTATTTTTAGGAGACCTAATCAAACTAGAAAACCACTTGAATGAGAAAAGTTCCTTTCAGATTAAACTTGAGACATATATTCACTAAGATGAGTTGGTGAGGAATGTCAGAGCTTGGACAAATAATCTCTAGCTCATACAAACTCTTAAAAGCAATCTAACTCACGTTCTTGTACAAATTCAAAAGTTTGAAAGATAAAATTGCTTGGTAAGATTTTGCATAATTCCTTTGTGAACTTGAGAGATCATTTCACGGAGAATTGTGGGGCTAATTGTGTAAGTTATTAGGTGAAATTGGGAGCCAGCAAATATCGAGAATGTTTAAGTAACTGGAATATGCTTGTAATATCTGTTATATTGCTTGATTTATAGTGAAATCTTATATTCCTATTTCTGTGAATGTAGGTTACACTGATTGAACTTATGGTGTCCGATTATTTTCTCATTTATTTTCAGCTGTTATTATAGCTCTGTCAAACTCCAAGTGAACTAGCATGGCTCTCTCCAGCAAGAATGTCAGAAGAGTGGGAAAGGATAGGACCAGGAATCCTCAAATCCCTTGCTGGAATTGAAACTCTCCGCAAGATTGCACTCTTCTCACGTTCCAACTTCTCCGACCACCGAGCGCGGTTGAACCTCATTCAAATTGGCTTTTAGAACAATTCACTGCGGTCCTACAAAATCTCACATCGTTAAATCTAGACAATAAAATTTGAGCACATGTATAAAGTTTCAAGACTTGTACGGGATTATGACACATCATCAATGAATTAAACCGGATGTCAAGATTCGAATATCTATAAACACGAATCTCTATAAACAATGTAAACTATCTGCAATCCTGATGAACCTTACAAGCGAGCATATTGTTTGGCTCGAGTGGATCCAACTCAAATTCCTAGTATCTTGGTCCTGCCCGGCTAGCATTATTAAAGTACTCTCGTTTGGTTGGACAGATCATCAACGACAGGCAAAATTATTTTCTATTGCATAAAGAAAGGCATGAAATGCAAACACCAATCTTTGTAATGGTTCCCATTTTTGTTATCTGTCTGTTCACGGGCTCAGTCAGTGAGCGAGACCAGACAGACTTGTACACATTGGACGTCTGGCCAGACAGAACGAGACAAACCTAGTCTCCCTTTTCGTTTTCGATTCCGCATGTGTTATCATTTCCTTTCGTCTGAATTCAGAGAACTAGAGAAAATTACGCCCTCTTCGCCACGTGTGTTCCTCCCGAGGGAATGCAATATGTTCATTCGGTCAGGGGCTCTTTTCTTTGTAGATTCTGAGGCATAACTGGGTTTGGTTTGAATCATTCTTTCATGCCTGAGTTTGCATGAAAAGAGCCCGGCAGGTTTAATAGTGAAAAGGGGTGTTGCGATGCAATTTTTATCGGGTGTTAGGTGAATGTCTCATGGTTATGCCACATCTAAAGTACTGCCAACTTCAAACCATGAATCCCCAAACCTATGAGTTTGGTGGTTGAAAATGGGTTAAATTGGTCTGTTTGGGGTTCGGACCATTTTCAACTCTATTTGTCCGCTTGACGGTTTCGGGGCCTTAAGAGTCAGGCTTTTTTTTATTTTGTTGGTCGGTAGAGTCAGACTTCGTTCGGCCTGTTGAGAGTAAGATTGAAGGGGCCCAAGCTTACTTTAAACCCTTTATATAACCTCTCATGGTATCGGCCCGATTAAGAAGAGAAACTCTTCTCGGCCTCTTTGGATTGGACTCCTTCCGGAGGAGGCCGAGCCTGAGCCCGACTGTCGGTTTTCCTTGGATTGCAATTTGCCCATAGGGGTCTCTTCAATTCAGTACTGCTGTGGACTTATGACCCACGAAAAGAAAATATTCATTGGTGACCTTGGTCACGAAAGCTTTCTAGCGATGGAAAGCGGTTATCAGACAGCTCGAAAAGACCAATTTCACGCGCAATTTGTTCGGCAAAAACTAAAGTTCTAGGTTCCTCGATTTTCGACCATGATTAGAGCAAAGGGCTCCAGAAGAGCAAATTGCATTGATCCGTAAAAAATTAATAGAAATAATTGTAAGGATGCTGTCTTGATTGACAACATTACCACGGAAACATCTAACAAGGCAATATCGATGATTGATTTTTAACCACCTTCCTCTTTCCGTCCTTTCAAACATGATGTCGATATTCCTTTCCAGTATGTGGAATTTCAATTATCGACGATAGTAAGTGCCCAACCATGTAAACTCTATGTGTCCTAATTCTCCACTTGATTTTCTATTCGATTTCTAGATCATGTTTCGACGTTTGATCCAGACATATCTAGTCCTTAGCGGGAAAGTTCGAGGCGGCACAATCATACGAAAGCATTGTCGGGCCTAATCATGAAGCTCTTGTAGAAATCAAAAAAGAGTTGGAAAAAAAAAACAGCACACCACGAGAGAAAGAGAGGGGGAGAGAGAGGGAGACTAAGCATGTTTTTGGCATGTTTATCCTTTTCTTTTCCTGCGCAACATAAGTCAAATAAGAGCAATATGTGGAGAATCGTAGCCGTCTTGGTCGTGGTGGGTTGAATTCCGAAATGCGAAGGGGTGTCATCATCTGCGTTGCTTTTCAACCAAGCGAATTATTAAAAAAATATTAGATGTGGAGATTGATTATAAGCCAAGTGCTTCCTTAATTAATGTCCACGAAATGGGTAGGCAGGCGCTCGTAGCTGTCCCTAATCTCTTTTCATCAAAAGGGAGATCGCATTGCCAAAAACTCACTTGCGACTCCTAATTGAAGACAACTAACCTTTTCGTACCAAGATGTGTCACCCCAAAAGCCATCTTTCTTAGCCTCAGATTGTCGAATTTCGATGACTTCTTGGTACTAACTTCTGTTTAATTATAAGGGTCGGGGTCATTCTTTAGCGAAGAAGGCCCGGTTCGTGCTTATGACTACAACAGCACTAAGACAGAATTAACTCCACGTTGATTTAATTAATTAAATCGCCATTAGTGTGATGCGGGTGAGTTTAGGAAGTGCAGTGGTGTGGATTCCACTAAGATGTTTTAGCTTTGTTCTGTTCTCTTTTTTTGGACAAAGAGAGACGGAGTCGTTTCTCAAGCAGGGTTTTGTTCAAGTGCAATCTGACGCTAACAACGTTAGAAAGTTTTGTAGCTCAAATATTTTATTTCGAGTTCCCTTCTTTTCTAATATAAAAAGAAATAGGAAAAAAGATTAATGCGTATGTTCATGGATATGATGTAATCTTTTAGAGCTTTACTGGGTGTTTTTACAGCGCAAAATTTAAAGGGTTAAATTTAAGTGAAGGCACAGACCAAGATGAAGACTAGAAGGCAAGAGTCGGGTTACACCTAATTTAACCTCGATCCGGAGCTCTTCCGGCCTAATTCTGACTTGATATGTGTAATAATTGGTCTCCATCCGAAATTAACCGAGGGTTGCTTCAATCGAAATAAGAGTAAGAGCGCCTCGATCTACTTGTGAGTACTAGTGTTGCGTCCGTTTCAATACATCTGAGTTCCATCTTAGCATAGACTTTTCAGTTATTTCAATTCCACTCACGATTTTTTTTAAGAGTTTTGATCTCAATTTTTTTTTTATATACTTATCCTTTGATTTCTTTTAGTTTTGCTCCCATCTCCTTTATTTATTTATTTATTTATTTATTTTTGGGTTTAAAATGTAAGTGTCATTCATACGATGATGATGATACATGGGAGCTTAGGGGCATTTCCCAATATTACAAAGATAACTAAGAATGTGAAAAAATAGAGTGAGGGAGTCTCCATATAATAGCTAATATTACATTTGTCTACGAAGGTCTAAAATTTTTGTAATATGAAGCTCGCCCTTTGATAAATTTACAAATTTTAGCCACGATGATGGGGACATCATTTGACATTTTTTGGAAATCTCTACAGTTATGTCCCATCCAAATGCAGTATATGGTTGCAAAGAAAGTTACTTTGAGAAGCCTTGCCGTCAAGTCCTTGCCTTTGGTAGCCCCGATCATCCATTGGAGTCCAACATTCCATCCTCCTAAAGAACGATGGATTATGTATTGTGCAAGGATAATACGCCACATGCTTCCATTCCATGTGCATTGGAAGAATAGATGATCTCGACTTTCTAGACCAACCAAACAAAAATTACAATGGATTGCTACTGTAGGCATCCAACGTGATATGATATATGCTGTTAATAGTCTATCTCTATAAACTAGCCACCCGATAAAATTGTGTTTGCTAACCCTGCCTATCTATATCAGTTGATACCATCCCATAGCCAGTCCCACACTTTTGAGTTTGTCGTATAACTCTTTGCAACTATAACTTTGCCTAGAAATGGTTGAAGCTGAAGTTGGTTTCAATTTAAGAATACCATGCTAGCTCCATGCCATACTACCCTTGATTTCAAGATGCATAATCGAAAGGCCTCCACATTTGGTATTGTGAACCCACTTACTCCATAAGGAAGACGACGGACAATTTATGAAGCTCAAAAGCATGTGGCCCAGTAAAACTTTATTATATAGATTTAGATCGAGCAAGTCCCCTCTCCCTTTTTGGCAAGCAAACAATTTCCCAAGCAACTTTATGCGATCGGTGGTCTTCCATATTTCTAGTCCATAAGAATTATTTAATCTTCTTCTCCACTTCATATATGGTTTTCTTTGGAAATAGAAACAATTGCATCCAATAAGTACATATGAAAATAAGTACTGATTTGGTCAATTGTAGACGACCAGCATAGCCGATATGTTGCATGCCCTAGCCTTCTATTTTTTTTAAAGATTTTATTAGTCAAACTCTTGCAATCTGTGTGTGTGAGTCATCTAATGACAAGAGGAACACCAAGCTATCTAATGGGAAGGTTATCCGTGGGGAAAGGCGTGTCATCCGATATAATACCCTTTTCTATTTCGGCCAACCCAGAGGAAAAGATTTGACATTTGTCCGGGTTACAATATAGTCCCGTGAGACATGCAAAATCATCAAGTGCTTCAACAAGGCAAATAATAGAATGAACATCCCCATGAACAAAAAGAAACAAATCATTGACAAAGCATAAGTGAGTGATTTTTTCTGTTTTGCAACTCCAATGATACTTGAAAGAAGATACGGCCACTCTCTTGATAATAATTCTATTAAGAATCTCCATAACCACGGCGGATAAGGAGAGAGTGGGTCACCGTGCCATAGTCCATTGGTACCAGAAAAGTATCAGCTAAGACTTGGCATTTAATTTTAGGCACAATTTCTTTAATTTTAGTTTAAGCACTTCACGTTTCCTCGTCGTTTAGATCGAAGTAGCCATTTTGTTTTGTGCAAGTTTGATCACACTTTGCGATCGAGCTCCAACCAGAGAGCAAGATTTTTGGCTTGTTTTTTCCTAATCACCTATCTGTTAGATCTGCCTAGATCGAATTCCATATACCACTTCACATATATTAATCGCGCATGTCTAATTGGACTACGATCGAAAAAGAATATATCGGATGTGGGGACATACGAGCTTATTGCGTGGTCGTCCTAAAGAAAGGACAGTCCACATCTTGGCAAAATTTTCTCGACCACATACGTATTATCCGATGAAACAGGACTGAGGAGGCGTCCGCGTCATTAAATAGTTGCAATCTCCCCAAATTCAAAAGGCACTTTGGGGGTGGGGGGGAGTGAATGCATTGGAAATTCGACTCGTCCAATGACGAGGGTTGATTGGCGAAGAAGGCTTCTCAGTTGATTCCGAAACGAAAAGTAAATCCCGTCTTCATCTATTCCATTTTTCAACGTTACTTTATTCCCTAGTTTTACCTAATAAAGAAACCATGTAATGCCCTCAATCATATCAATGAGAGCGCTTCTTAGTTCAGGATGTCGAATTCAAAGTTCGGAATTTATTAAGTAGTTTTGTCTGCCACGTTGAAGTAAATGGGTAACGGTGGATTCTCCACTTAATTCATTTTCATTATTAGTCCACCTCCTGACCTTTGTTGCCATCTTCATGATTCTCGTGCCTTGGTTTTATTTATCTCTAAATGCAAGCTTGTCTTCTCAACAATTAGCGCTAATTGAATATAACTTTTTGTTAATCTATGCATGCCATTTGTCTTCACCAACGTTTTACACGATATAGTTGTGCTCGAAAAGTAGGAAGAAAAATGAAGATGGCAAACAAAACATCATCACGTGCATTATTTACCCTAAAGTAGCTGGCTAGATTGCGACGGCAAGGGAAACCAAGTCGGTGTTGTAGATTTATCTTATGTCCATTGATAATGAGAAAAGAAATACGGGACATTCGAATTTTTCATTCAACTAATCATTATAAATACATTCAAACCACCTCGTTTGGGTATATTGGATAAGGCTTCACCCATAAAGTAATGGAGCCAAACCCTAAGGTTATTCGGAGTGTCTAAGTGAAAGATGCTGCAACTTGAACACAATCTACCCCATCCCGATCAAATGTTTGATCAACTCTTCTAGCAAAGATAATTGTTCGCGAGACATGTATGGAAAATGAGAAAACCCTGCCACTATTTTGGTCAGACGAAACCACCCCTTGCCCTTTCTTTCTGTATCTTTCTACCTTTCGAAGCTCCATTCACGGTGAGCAGGCACATCACGGAGAGGATAAAGAAGGAACTCATCGTCAACTTTACTACGATAACTTTTTTACGTCTCACGTCTCTTCGCTTGCTTTTGGTAGTGTGTCTCTCCGTCCCATAGGCGTGACCCCGATCATCATCAATACAAACAGAAAAGTTTTCGCAATTTCAAACGTGGTGTACTTCCCACTTCATTGGGGGGATTCGATCAGAGTCTTCCTATCGCATTCCCGTAATGTCCCCGAACTATGATCCTTTCTTCTTTTTTCCACACCGATATAAAGCTTGGCTTCCGATCAAAAGGCAGAAGCATTACGAATAAGATAAGTTTCAGGTTGTCCTTGTCTTGCGCAGCACGATTGGCCACATCTTTAGTTTCGCGGAAAAGAAGGGCAGGCCAAGTGCCACACCATCTCCATCGATTGGTCGATCACGCTGCTAAAGACTTGACACAGTTTCGAAAAGATTGAACCCTTTTGACCAGATAAGTTTCAGGTTGTTCTTGTCTTGCGCAGCACGATTGGCCACATCTTTAGTTTCGCGGAAAAGAAGGGCAGGCCAAGTGCCACACCATCTCCATCGATTGGTCGATCACGCTGCTAAAGACTTGACACAGTTTCGAAAAGATTGAACCCTTTTGACCAGAAAAAGCTTTTCTGGATGAGAAGCGAAAGACGAAAGGTGCTCTTTGATGGATCAATCATGGATGCCATCTTTATATCAAGAAATGGGCGTTATCGCAAAGCCGGAAGATCCGTCATTCATAAAGTAAATGACAGCTACAATTTATTTTATTTTTAGCTCCTGAACAGATGGCGACACCTGTGTGATCAGGTTTCTTCAGAAGATGAACCACTACTGCATTATTTCAGTGACGAATCGGTCTTGTGAAAAATGGGGGAGACGGGTCTTCTGGTAAGGTTTTTTTTTTTTTTCCAAGGAAATTGCCGACGCAAAAGGAGAAAGAAAAGAAGGACGTGGGAAAAGAACGGTGTATATTCTTGCTAATACATTCTGAGGCAATGAACGATGAGGAATTAGCCAAATGCATGCATGAACGTTCCTTCAAAGTGCCTGAAAAGGACAAGCTTTCCGCTCGGGAGCTTGCAATAGTGGTCCTTCAGGAGAAAAGAATTTTATTAATTTCTCATAATGAAATTAAAAAGCCCTCTGCTTTTCAATGTTGATCAAAATATCTTTTTCCTTTGCTTTAATACTTGAGCAATTGCGTACATTAGAAATTGTGTATTGATCAAGTATATTGACGTGCCATTCTTCTAAGAGGTTACGCAGCTAATCAACTCTAATTGGATTACCCACTATCCTCTAAGTTACTCACTTATCTATTTCTCCTTTAATTATCAACTCTTCTTATCTTTTTACCAACTTTTATTGACCTTTCTTAATTATGCATTAAATTTACCAACTCTTATATGTAATTACTAGCTTTAATTTAAGTCATTTATCAACTTTCTCCGATTAAGTTTATAACTAGTTGTGGGTTACCAATTCTTATTTGAGTTACTTATTGATATTTTATTGAGTTACTTAATTAGGGATAAAGTTGGTAAGTCACTAAAGGAAAGTTAGTAATTTTATATAATAGTTAGTAAAATTAAAGTGCGAGTAACAATTTTTTTTTTTATAAAAAAAATTGAATATGATAAGAGTTGGTAATAAAAAATTAATTGATAATTTAAGCATATTGAAATTTGTAATCATTCTAAGGTTGGGAAATTCTAAAAGGAACTGATAGGGCTAGTAAGCAAGACAAAAGAAAAGATTAGTGATTTAATAGAAAAATTCAATGAAAATTTGGCAAAAGAAAAGATTAGTGATTTAATAGAATTGTTAATATCCACATCAGCTATTTCCGGTTAAAATTAGTTAGGAAGACTATATTGGCAAATTGTCAAATAGTTGAAGACTAAAATCAAATTAAAAAAGTTAGAACTGAATTGATATTCATATAATAAGTTTAAGATTTTTTTTTTATATAATTTTTCCATCTAAATTAAGACATAAAGGGAACACCTTCAACTTTGGCTATCTGTCGATCAATCTTGACCTAACCCCAACTTCACCCAAGAAAAGACAAAGAAATAATTGAATTAAAAATGTGCACCCATTACAAGCGTCTGGAAAAATTTGGGACCTCCTTCCTAGACACTGTGTCCCATTTCCACACAAGGCCACTAGCATGTCCAGGCAGCCTCACTTTCACTTTCTCAGTGGAAATCTTCCACTAGTTACTTTTCGAAACCCTCATGCAACTTGTTAAATTATTCCATGACAAGCCTTTCTATCATGCGGCGTGATCCTGCTAAATCACTGAGAAATTTCAAAGCATCCTCATTAAATTTCACATGGATATAAATTAAAGAGGCACAATTATCGAAAATTAAAGATATATTTGATGGGTTTTGTTAACATTGCCTCAATCCATCATATGAAATTAGGAATTCTTGACGGTATCGAGCTGGAACAACCTGTTCTTCTTGAATACGCTGATTCAGCGCTAAAGAATTTCCTGGCTCTATCATATAGTATTCAGGACATTTTTCTGATATTTGCAGGTCCTGCGAGAGAAAACGAGATAAAGACTCGGAGGAGTCATTGATTCGCTTCGCCAGTGTATCTCCAGGAATTGCCTGGGAAATTTCCAAGGCAAGACACTTGCAAGAGGACCCACGCCATTGCTGTTCAAGGCGCTCTTCCAAACGATGATCTCACGACCTTTCTTTTCGCTTTTTCTCTCCCATTGCAATCCACGTTCGTTCGGGGGACACTGTCCCACCGCTGTTTCAAAGAACAGCAATGCCCCCAACCTTCGAATGTCCCCCAACTATCCACTTCGTGTCCAGCGATCGTCGGGGCATTCTCTAATCCGGACACGAGAGGATGCCCCCCTCGATCATGGATTGCTGGGACACGAATGACAATGATGAGGGGCGAAGAAAATACGTCTACATTCGTGACCAAGGAGAAGGCAACTGTCGCGAGCGAGGGCCGATCCAATGTCGTGCGTGACGCAACGGTGTCGGTATGATTGGGGATGATTAGGAGCCCATTGGCTAGACCCGGTGCTCCACTTGGCTCGAATGGGTCGAACTGTTTTTTGGGACTGTTGTTCGTCTTTTGTGACGTGAGACAGAAAAGAAGAAGGGGCTTCTCGGCCGTGGACATATACAGTCTCACTCGGTTTTCTTTTCTTCTTATTTCTTTCGTTTTCGCCACTTCTTTTTATTTTTGGATTTGATGGCCACTTAGATCTTAGCTTATCTCGGGGATGTTAATTTGGCCACATGATTGGCTTTCATCGTTGCTGATATGTCTCAATTGACTGGCAAGTTCAACAAATTAAGCTTTTAAACGATATACCTTTTCGAACTTACAAAAAACATCATAAGCACAATTTATAAGAAAAGAGCCTCGCGTGTCGATTATACTCTTTAGATGAGAAGAAAGTACGGGAATTATTAGAATGATATTAAAGCGGAGTGGCTTGTCGAGTTTATGCTGGGTTAAATCATTAATATACCTATATTGCTTCAAATTAATTATTTTTGGAAATTGTGTATTTGAAGACAAACCTTTTATTTTTTATTCTTTTTATACTTTTGTAGAAGGGTCATCACATTCTTCCGTCAAGTACACGTACGATATACGAGGTGCTTCTCGGCTTGGCTCTTGGATAATGCGACAGATGACCCCGCTCAGAAGCAGCGGAAATTGACATCAGCACAGCAACTGGCGAGCGCATGCGATTCCATTGCAATTCCAAAAGTCTAATAATTGGCACACATGAAGCAGAGGTTCTCTAGCTTCCGATTTTTCTTTATTAGAAGAAAAGGAGAACAAAACGCAACGCGAAAAACGAGAAGGGCTTTGATGGGTGGGGGTTCTTCATCGACATCGAAATGGATATTTTGGAGATGCCGATTGGACAGTCTGCATCTGAACTTGCGAAGCTGGACATCGAAGTAACTTAACATGTTCAGTTAACATGCTCTGAAACTGTTGAGAGATTCCTGTCCTTTTCTGTGAACATCTGGATGTCATAAACTTCTTCGAATCTCAGCAGGTGATTTGACATTCAATCAATTTGTATTCGACATAGAATAATTCAGATCGATCAATGTAAGCTCTTTTTTTGTGTATCTAGGGCTATTCCAAAAACTTTCTTATTCATAACAAGTATGCAAGGTTTCCCGTATTCCACCCGGATAAACAAGGCGAAAGAAGGAGGCCAGAGCAAGCTCGTGTGTTGCAACATGAGACAAGAAAGGAAGCGACATGAACTTCGTGAATCTAGAAGCAAATTTTGATGTCATCCTAATCTAGTCATATTGTCGGATGCTGCATCGCCAGATTCTCAACACCCAGAAAATGGTTTAGAAGAGTTTAGGTAGATAATGATTCGATTTCTTGCTGAAACGCATCGTCACATATGAAGGATATAAAACGGATTTGGGACATGATGATTGCCCCTTTGTTCTTCTGCGGTTACGTGATCGTGGGCCATTCCCATTAGTCGGATCAGATCTTAGAAGTGCACCATATATTCTCCATCTTTATGACTATATTGTATCCACATAAAGAACCTATGACATATGAAGTGGATAAAGAATATAAGTTGGCATATGGTATCGAATAATTCGTAATGCCTACCTAGATGTGCTCGAACTACAAAAAGAAAAAGTGGCCCAAAACATAGCCATGTGATTCAAATATAGTATTCAAATTCGAATTAGGGTTTGTAACTATTGAGGTAGTCCTCTGTTTGTTGTATCTCAACTGTTCATACAGTTTGAGGAATAGATAGGTTTTGTGTAGATTTTCAAAGTTCGACAATTTTCTAATTGGTGTTAATGATTCGATTACAATTTCCAACCAAAATGTATATGAGAATTTCACCTGTAAAGCCGCACTTAGTTCGAGAAGGCTAAAAGCGGCTTTGCTTCGTCTCAAAGTTTCGCCTGAATATTCCTCCAGCACTTCTTACTATGACATTAGATACTTGATCAGCTTCGTCTCATCACGTGCAGAATATGGCCTTGCTAGTCACAATGGTCTATAAAATAAGCAAATTGATTTCCTTTTGAAAAATGTGTATCTTTTTTTTTTTTTTAATTCTTTCATATCTCTAAGTGCTTGCATTAAAGTGAGATTAATTAAAAAATCACGAAAAAAGAGAATGGACGCTAGTAAAACAATTGACACAAAATAATATCATAATCATACTTTATTTATTTATTTCTTTTGGACAAGCAATCTTATTTTATTCATACTAGAGCTTTAAGAACTACTTGTGATAATGTAGATAGCCAATTCTTTTCCCCAATTATCAAACTATAAGAATCCCTGATAGGCATTAAACAATTGTTTTTTGGATTTCTAAAGGTTTAAGCATATATGCTAAAGTATACCATATCGCTTGTCTACAACATTTATATGCTATTTATATATGCAATCTCCCTCCTTCTATGAGTCTGAATTTTGGGCTAAGATTCTAATATTATCAACATAATTATATAAAAGCAAAAGGGCAAATTAGTTCCTGATAGCAATATGCACAGGTTGGAACTTTTCTCTCATTTTGTCACTTGAATATGGGGATTTATCCCCATTAAGTTACAATGAGAATCAATTCTCGTAGATGAATACACACGTTAAAACCTCTAATAAGTCTAATCTTACCCAATCTGTTGTCCACAAGTAAAGGAATATCGTTTGAACTCCTTTTCCATTTCTCCACTCGGAAAACGCGCGAATAATTAAAGGCAAGTGCAACACGAGATGAAAAGCTCTTCTTACTACACGATGTTGATTTGATATGGCATCCAGACTCCATTTCATCTTATAGAAAATATAGACAAACAATTTCTAGGGCCTCATCTAGAACAAGTTCTATCGTCATCGAAGGATGTCAACCCATCGGGAAAAATGTTAAAAAAGTCATAAACCTTTTGTATTTATGTCAATTTAGTCATAAATCTTTTTTTTTGTCAATTTAATCCTAAACCTTTTACCTTGTGCCAATTTAGTCTTTTTCTGTTAGTTTTGGCTAGATTTTGCTTACTAGGTGCCGGCCGACAAATGCAACATGATCAGCAATGATATGGACAATTTTTAATATTTTTGAACTTTTTCTTTTTTCTTTTTTTCCTTCTCCTCCGCCTTCCTCCAGTCGATTGCTGGACCTTGGCGACCAGCTAGAGGCAACGGCTGGCGAGGGCGGCAAGGGCGGCCTTGTCGGCCATGGGTGAGGCTCGATCTCACCAGGCCTCACGCCGGGCTGGAGAGGCTTGCCAGGCCTCACGCCAAGCTGGCAAGGCTTGCCCTCGTCAATTGTCACCTCTGGCCAGTCACTAGGTCTGACGACGGGTTGGAGAAGGAAAAAATATTAAAATATTTAAAAAAGAAAAAAATATTAAAATATTAAAATATTATTAAAAGTTGTCCACGTCAGCGCCGATAGTGCCATGTCAGCCGGCTGGTGCCCAATTAGCAAAATCCAGTCAAAATTAGTCGGAAAAAACTGAATTGGCATTAAGCAAAAATGTTTAGGACTAAATTGACACAAATGTAAAAGGTTTAGGACTTTTTTAATACTTTTCCCTCAACCCGCCTCCACGACAAGAGGAAACAACAAGAGAGATGCTTATAAAAGTGCACACGATTAATAACTTATAAAAACTACGGATTCTCATTGTGTCAGGTGCTGCAAATTGACAAGCCTGAGATTCTTACCATGCTAGTCAAGATAAGATGTCTTCAAGTCTGAGTGACCCTGTTCTAGGGCATGCTAGGTAATTTGCTCAGCTGATGAGGACGTTTGCTGATTGGAACCAGCGCTAGAATTTGATCTTGAACTGAAAATCTATCTATACCTTCGGTTGACATATTTATCCTTTCAGTGTATGGTCGTCCTTTCGTATTCCTTCAGTACACAGGTGGAGCTAATGACTCCTAAATGATTTCAAAAATACGTGTGATGCATCAGACCGACGCGTAGGCATTGTGATGGGGCCCACCCCACCAAATTATATATCTCGTTTCCTTTAATTTTTATTTTATTTTGTTTTCCTCACCACCTCATATAAGAAAAAAAATCCTATCGGTTAAACCCTAACTAGTGAATCCCACGTCACTCTCGAGCAAGTATTATAAAAAGGTGATACTAAATTGAATATGGATCATTAAAATCTTGTGAGATTTTGTGGTACTTAAATAAATGAAAGCATAATTTAATATTTAAATACTCTAACGCTCCAAGGTGGAAGTGTTTTACTAGGGAGGTAAAAAGAGACTTGGAAAGATTCGAACTCGTAATCTCGTGTTCCAATCTACTAGATGAATGAGTGGTTTAATATTTAATAGGTTTCAAGTGAATTCCATTGGATTTAATCATTCAGACTCAATTTTGTACATATATTATAGTCACTCCATGATTATTTCTCTCATTTCTCACTTTCTCTCTGTCAAAATAATATTCGGACAAGAAATGCAAGGGGAACGAACACTCACCCGCGAGGCCACCACCGCAGAGCTCCTCTAGTGGATAAAGAGCCCAACCCCAAAGGCCTATAAATACTCCCCTCGTTCCAGCAATCTGTACTTAGGAGACGCACAGGGTCCTCTTCGAAGTGTTTCCTCCTCTTGCATCCTCATCAAGCCCCTTCTCTCACTCTCGCCTCCTCTCCTATTCCTAGTTCCTTATGGCAACCTTGGAAATGGAGGGAAAAGCAGGAAGGTGGAGCGACTTCATGCAGAGGGCGCGACCCTACATAGCGATGGCGTCGCTGCAGTTTGGCTATGCGGGCATGAACATCATCACCAAGGTGTCCCTCAACCGTGGCATGAGCCACTACGTCCTTGTTGTCTACCGCCATGCCATCGCCACCATTGTCATTGCGCCGTTTGCCCTCATCCTCGAGAGGTACTTATATCTAATGAGTGACAGAGCAATCGATTCCGACTTCTGTTAGCTCCATAGGAGAGAGATCAGAGGAATGAATAGCGTGTGGGATTAATTCATCTGGTATGATTTGCAGGAAGGTGAGGCCGAAGATGACATTCCTCGTGTTCATGCAAATCTTTGTGCTGGGCCTTCTTGGGTACGTGCTAATAAAAACACTGCAGCTTTTATTTTCTCGACCTGCTTTGAAAAAGAGATCTTGTATATGTTGGTTCTTATGTCTTATTTATTTTCTTCTTCCGCGGTACTCAGGCCAGTGATAGATCAGAACCTTTACTACGCGGGTCTGAAATTCACATCCCCAACCTTTTCATGTGCCATGAGCAACATGCTCCCCGCGATGACTTTCGTCATGGCATTTCTCTGCAGGTACTGCATTATAAATCAATATGCTAAGAGCCTTTTGAATACGACTAGCTTTTTTAAAGTGATGGACTCCTCTTGAGCATTCGACGACATGCTTATGCTCTTTCGGTTGTGATAGGATGGAGAAGGTGGACATGAAGAAAGTGAGGTGCGTGGCAAAGGTGGTTGGGACAGCGGTGACGGTGGGCGGCGCCATGTTGATGACGCTGTACAAGGGAAATGTCCTCAACTTCCCATGGTCCGCTCACCTCCACGGCCACGCTGCGAATGGCTCAGAGGCGCCTGAGTCTGCCGACAAGGACTGGGTGAAGGGCTCCATCTTCCTCATCATCGCCACTTTTGCTTGGGCCTCCTTCTTCATCCTCCAGGTAACTTGACACAAATACACAAATTCTCATATGTACCCAACCACTTGTGTTCGTTTCGATTAATTTCGCTGATTAGCTGATTTATTCAAACGTTGAAATTACAGGCAGTGACCTTGAAGAGATACCCAGCACATCTTTCACTGACGGCCATGGTGGTGTTCATGGGCACGCTTCAGTCCATCGCTGTGACGTTTGTGATGGAGCACAAGCCTAACGTCTGGTCCATTGGCTTCGACATGAACCTTCTTGCCGCCGCCTATGCTGTAAGGGAATTTACTTGAAAGGGAAAATCAATAGCACAACTTAAGTGTATATCATGACCGATATTCGTTGCATGTTGAACAGGGGATAGTGTCGTCAAGCATGGCGTACTACGTTCAGGGGATGGTCATGAAGAAAAGAGGCCCAGTCTTCGTCACTGCCTTCAGCCCCCTCATGATGATCATCGTGGCCGTTATGGGCTCCTTCATCCTTTTCGAGAAGATCTACCTCGGAGGGTAAATTCCTCTCGCCGCCCCTACGAATGCTTTCTTTTCAATATCATCCCTACCGATGCAGATGCAGAAACAGGGGACCATGATTGAACGCCTTTTTCTCAGCTTTTTTTCTCTCGCATAACTTTTTATCACGTCACTTATCAATAGGATCACCATATCATATGTGCTTTAATATATAGTATTTGATATGTGGTACAGGGTTCTTGGTTCGGTCCTGATAGTGGCCGGGCTCTACTCGGTGTTGTGGGGCAAGTACAAGGAGTACCAGGAGAAAGAGGCAGAGGAGATCCCTGAACCAGTCAAAGACTATCAGAACGGCCACACACATGACCTCGAAGCCTCATTATCCATGACGAATCAACGGAGCGAGTTGGAGCGGCCGGGCTCTATTCATAGCTCGCCATCTTCCTCTGTACCTTCCGGAGTTCCCCATCGGCAATGAAGAGACCATCTCCGAACACATCGTGGAGGAGCGGTCTGAATCGATCGCCTTGTGGATAGCGATCGAAGTGAGTCTTGAGGACGTGCTCCACGTTCGAAGAATTCAACAAAACTTTACAAGATATTTATAGAGAAACTGTTCCGCCAGTTTTGTTATTGCAACGAAATATCTTTTACCTCGTGATATTTTCGGCATTTATTTGAAGAAGATATAAGTCCTGTGCTAATTCCGGACAAAGAATATCAAATGCAATATTATAAAATTTCCAATCACAAATAAAATCGTACAATCTTGATGACTAAACCTCGGATTCCTGAGTCAAATCCAAATTATGTTGAAATTTAATCAACGACACAGCTTAAACATATACCAACACACTGCCGAAATCTAATCAATGACAATGCACTTGGATAGAAGACACAACATCGGAATCCAATCGACAATGCTGGACAAAAGATACAACACTGAAATTTTATCAACCGTATTAAATTGGGATAAAGATACTCGCCGAAATCTAATCAATGGGAATCTGACAACTATAGCTAGAGAAATTAAAATGCGATAATGTAAAGATAAAGTAAAGACATTCGATGTGTTGTTCAGGGGTTGTTCTGTTGGACGACTAGGGTATTTATAGAGAAACTTGGTAACCATTAAGTAACTGTCCATCTCTTAATCCGCTTCCATCTTTTAGGCACGTTTCTTCTATAACCAACTCACCATTCTCCTATGTAACTGCCTTGATGGTGTTTTAATGTTTCTTGATTTATCGACACTAATTCTACAACTAGGTGCCTGGACATAAACTGCTTTTCAACCGCGCACTCTCTTGGCGCCTCTTGAAATATCTTAAAGACTCTAATCAAAGACTTGCCGCTAAAATCGTTCAGGTAGCCACTTTAGTCTTCACCGTTGTATTTTGACAACTAGACACATGGCAATCCTTTGCTTCACCGTCGATCACTAAGCTCCTATCCATAAGCTTGACGATAACTTGTCATATATCAATACTTTTATGATGCACAGTTTCATTATATTTCTCACCCATGTTCCCGGTACACGATGGTACAACCAACTTTGAGTGTCAATAACAACTTCTCGTCCATGTGCCTGATACATGACAATACGGTCAACTTTGAGTGCCCACATAAATGCATGATCATGTTGGATCAAAAGTTCAATATACGATCGAGATAACAACTAGAGCAAAGAATAAATAATCCATAGCGAGTGAGTAAGATGCCAATTTTGTTGTCGACACGGCCAGCGCGTTCGGTGTCGATTGGCAATCTACCAGTACTCAGCTCCCCAGTGACACTAGATGACAACGTCGTGACCAGTTTAATTGATTATCTTTACTTAGATTTGAAAACAACGAACGAACCCGATCCATGTCAACTCTCGACATGGATTTTCACAATCGACCTAATTTCACCACCTCGAGAAATTTACAACCTCTTATCGGTGTAAGCTCAATACAAAACATTTACATCCTGACATCTTAAGCTTGTTCATCACAATGAACTCTTAGATGTATCATACTGGGAACCTAATCCATATGAAAGAGGGTTGAAGAAAGTAGCTGATGCAGCCCAAGGTCAGCTATTAGAAAAATAGGATCCGAAGAGTGACTTATGCGCACGGAAACTTAGTCACAACAGAAATTTATGTTCTGTGCTAGCTCGGGAAAATGGGCATTGTAGCATCCTTGATTCCAGGCCATAAGAATAAGGCACAGGGGTTGGTAAGCGCTAGCTTGACTTGTATCGTGATGTCTTATTGATTGATGCATGGACATCGAACCTAGCTAAGTCAATGCACTAGAATTGGTGCTACGCTCTAAACTTGTGCATTGAACATGAATCGGCTCTTCAACCATGAGGTTTAATTGTGAATTGATCCTACTCTATAGCAAACATGAAGAACGATCATGGATCGGTTAGGTATGAAAGTGCTAGTACGAACACCTAGAAGGGGTGAATAGGTGTTTAGAAGAAGTCTTGACAAATAAATGCGGAATAAAATAAATTTCGAACAAAGTCTGGATAAGGATCGAAGTCTGACAAACAAGCCACTAGACTTCTGGTAGATGTTCAAAATCCATTATGCGATGGAACAGACTTTTGAAATAACCTGTAAGTATGCAATAGACTTAAATAAGAAGAGTTAAGGAAAGAGAATGTTGCGCACAAAATTTATAGTGGTTCAGCTTAGATCAAGCGTACGTCCATTCTCCCACGCTAATAGCCTTCTAGCTGGATTCCATTATACGATCAACACGAGATTACAACTATGAGTGCAAACACTTAGTGGTAGATCGCACTATCTCACTAAGTCACTCTTTTGGTATTTCTCTTACGATCACAAACATTTAAGCTCACAAAAGACAAGTGTATGATCGAAATTCACTCAGACTTTGGAATTATAAATTCTACGCTCCGTCTCTTACTTGCTCATCGGTCCTTGATCTTCTTAAATACTCCTCCACTTCCAAACTAGCCGTTAGATAGTATCTAGAGGATCGTCTTCCAATCTACCAATTGGAAATCTGTATTTAGAAGATTTAGTAGCCGTTGAGTGATAGAAGTAGAATCCCAAATTGATTTTGATCGCCCATACAAACAGAATCTTGGTTTCCATAAGTAAAGCCCATTCGTATAGAAAGTTATTGTCTTTAATATCCAATTGTCAATCAATTAGATTAAGTCAATCAAATCTATCTTGATGTAGAATCCAAACCAGATTACTAGTCATTATATGTTTGGGGCTTATGTTATGTTCTGTCAAATTGTTTCGTTCCGAACATGCTTCGTTCTAAATCTGTTACATTCTGAGCTTGTATCTCATTCTGGACCTTGTCACGTTTTGGACTTGTGTCTCGTTTTGGATGTAAAGTCTGAGAGTGTTCTGTCTGAAGTAGAGTCTGAGTGTCTTCCGTTTAAAGTAGACTTTCCAGTTTGGACGTAAGTCTGAACATATTCTACTTCTAAATAGATTTAGCCTTAAGATCTGAATACAGTCCGAATAAGTTCAGTTTCAGCATAGAGTTTGTCTTATGATTTTGTCTTCTGGTTCTTCCAAGTATAGACTTCGACAATATCATTTACATGTTCTATCATCTGCATAGTCTATTACTCAACCATTAAACACGTTAGTAGCTTTTGATTTATTTTGTTATCTTCAAAATATCATAAGGGATTTCCCTAACAATCTCCCCATTTTTTATGATGACAAAACAATATCTGAATATGCAGAAGTGTAATCATACTTTCTAAAATATTGATAAATCAATCATCAAATTTTAGATTTTCAAAAAGTGTGATTCGAATCAAAAGATAGTAGAAGATAGCAAATAGATTGAGCATAACAATATATAGAAAAATAATCACAGCTCAATATTATGCAATAAATAATATCAACCAATCAACACATATGCATCTTTATATCATCTCCCCCTTTTTGTCATAATCAAAAAGCGAGAAAAAGTATCACGTAGAGAATATAAAATGATAACAAATATATCTTGCATGAAAAAAAAAGTCAGCTTTTACAAAGTAAGTCAAATATCAAAGATATGTAATATAGGTCACTTCGATCATATATATCAGCAACTATCCAATAAAAATCACGGATGCATTATAAAATTCACTTACCATTTTTGTCATAATAAAATGATAATGTAAGTAAGAGATTTGTTAATGACAAAAGGTAATAAAAGATGCACTAATCGTATTTTTTATGAACTTGATAAGTTCTAACACATTTACCTTTTTTTTTCAAGATCACGATCTACTCAAAAAGATTTTGTCATAATTGAAAAACGCTCCCCCTCAATTTGTTGCCTTTTTTAGGTGATCCCGATTCTTTTCCTTTCTTTTGGATCCACATTCTCCACCAATCTTCGCAGGAGATACTTTTTTGATTGCACCAAAATTTGTGTAGATTCGTAATCATTCTTCCCTTATAGAATTTCCTGCAATGAACTCATTCCTTTTTGGTATCCATCAATTTGGATCCTTCCATTTCGTTAGAGCAAAATAGAAAATCTCCATAGATAATCAAATATTCTTTCTTAACTCATCATAAGATATTATATAAGGAAAGAATATTATGCACAATAATATCTTGAAAAAGAAATTCTCACTTAGTAGCATGATAAAATCAGAGAAAATAAAATCCTTGAGTATCTAAGAAAGAATATCATGCATAATTAATATCTTCTAAAATAGATTTTCACTTTGCAAAATATGACAAAATCTGAGAGCATAAAAACAAACCAAATAAACTCAATTATCTCTAAGCAAAATATCAAATCAATCACACGTATTAAATCAAATCGCAACTCACGAAAAAAAATCACGTGATTCTTCCTTCAATCAAACCAATCAAAGAATATGATCATTATAAAATCCGAATCAACCAAAGATATATCGAATATCAAGTATAATGAGAATTACGTGCCCAAATCAAATTGAGAAAAAGAAAAAGAAAATGTATTCCTTACCAAATTTTCTTTCTTCTTTTCCTTTATTTCCTGCAAAAACAACTCATCTTTTATTTGGTACCCATATTTTCTTGGGTCCATGAGAGTTAGTAGAGTATACAACAAGTTTTGTAAAAATCTTTTGAAAATGCTTTTTGTATGCAAGTCTAGGAGGTCTTTGTCTAAGTCTCTCATTGACTTTAGGAAAATCTATTAGAGAATCAATTTCCTTATTGAAGCCAAGTTTCGACTTGTTATAGTAAGGTACTTGTATGGAAATGATATGCTCTAACGGTTTTGAACCCTTTGAAAATTTTGTCGAAATATTTGAAAATTCTTTATTTAAAGAATCATTTTCTTTGACAAGTAAATCTTGACTTTCTTTTGTTTGTAGAAAATCTATTTGCAAAATTTCAAACCTTTCTTTTCGAAAAAGATCATGTTGCCTAAGCCATGAATTCTCATTTTTTTAGTTCGGAGATCCTTTTAAGAGAAGATTTGAGGTTTAAGTTTAAGTAAAGCTCATTTATATACTTTGAAACTTTGATAGGAATTCCTGAAGGTTTGACCTCGATTTCCTTGTTGGATTCTGAGTTTGTGTTTTAGTTAAACTCTGATTCTGAGTTTGATTCTGATTTCGAATTTGAATCTGAGTTTGAATGTGCTTTCAAACATATATTTCCTTACTCGTCTTCTTCTTTCATGGTTCTTTTCTGCCCATTCTGCTTGTATTGTATTCTTCCATAGAATTTCCTTCCTTTTCTACTTAGCTTTTTGAATTTCTTGATCATAAATAAAAGCAAGTTCTTCATCGTCTATGTCATTTTCTGAGTTTGTATCATCAGAATCAGTGTTAGATTTTAAAGCAATGGACTTCTTACCTTCGGGATCTTCATCATTGATTTATTCCACTTCATAGGATCGAAGAGTGCCAATCAATTCATCAACAGAGAATGGCATAATCCTCTTGAGTCTCTCGGATTGAGGTCTTAACATGGTTCCAATCTTTTGAGAGACCTCGCAAATGTTTGTTGACCTTCATTGGGACAGAAATTGGTTGACCTTGATACGCCAAACCGTTTACGATTTCTGTAAAATAACTGAACATATCTCCAATCGACTCTCCTAGCTCCATCTCGAATGATTCATATTGGCCGAGCAGAAAGTTCACTTTTGTCTCTTTTACACGATTAGTCCCTTCATAAGTAACATAAAGTCTATTACAAACTCCTTTAGCTGTTTCACATGAAGAGATTTTATTATACTCAACAAGAGACAATGGACAATATAAATAATAAATAGCTTTTGCATCGAGAGCTTCTCTTTTGGACATCTCTACCCGAGGCATAAGAGCAAGGGGTTTAGTTTCTTTGTCTTTCCATTCTTATTTAATGTAGACGCAGTAGTGGGATTGATTCCTTTTTCCACAACATCCCATTGCAAGGGATCTCTGGATCTTAGGAATGCCTTCATTTTGTTTTTCCAAACGTTGTATTCATTTCCATTAAAATAGGGTGGCCTAGTGTTGCTTTGCCCTTTCATAAGTCCTAGTGCCAAGATACTAGTCATAGAAGATCTTTAGCTCAAAAGTAAAAACACTTTAATAAAACGAACACTTGGCTCTGATACCAATTGAAAGTGCTAGTATGAACACCTAAAATGGGTGAATATGTGTTTAAAAGAAGTCTTGACAAATAAATGCGGAATAAAATAAATTTCGAGCAAAGTCTGAATAAGGATCAAAGTCTAACAAACGAGCCACCAGACTTCTGGTAGATGTTTAGAATCCGTTATGTGATGGAACAGACTTCTGAAATAACCTGTAAGTATGCAATAGACTTAAATAAGAAGAGTTAATGAAAGAGAATGTAGTACACAGAATTTATAGTGATTTGGCTTAGATCAAGCCAACGTCCACTCTCCCACGCTAACAGCTTTCTGGCTGGATTCCACTATGCGATCAACAAGAGATTACAAATTTGAGTGCAAAAACTTAATAGTATATCACACTATCTCACTAAGTCACACTTTTGGTATTTCTCTCACGATCACAAACGTTTAAGCTCACGAAAGACAAGTGTATGATCAAAGTTCGCTCAGACTTTGGAATTATAAATTCTACACTCCGTCTCTTACTTGCTCATCGGTCCTTGATCTCCTTAAATACTCCTCCACTTCCAAACTAACCGTTGGATAGTACCGAGAGGATCGTCTTCCAATCTATCCATTGGAAAAATCTGTATCTAGAAGATTTAGTAGCCGTTGAGTGACAAAAGTAGAATCCCAAATTGATTATGATCGCCCATACAAATAGAATCTTGGTTTCCATAAGTAAAACTCCTTCGTATAGAAAGTTCTTGTCTTCAATATCCAATTGTCAATCAATTAGATTGAGTCAATCAAATCTATCTTGATGTAGAATCCAAACCAAATCACTAGCTGTTATATATTTGGGGCTTATGTTACATTCTGTCAAGTTGTTTCGTTCTGAATCTGTTACGTTTTGAACTTGTGTCTTGTTCAGGACCTTGTCACGTTCTGGACTTGTGTCTCGTTCTGGATGTAAAGTCTGAGAGTGTTATGTTTGAAGTATAGGTTGAGTGTCTTCTGCCTGAAGTAGACTTTCCAGTTTGGACGTAAGTCTGAACATATTATGTTTCTGAACAGATTTAGCCTTAAAGTCCGAACACAATCTAAATAAGTTCAGTTTTAGCATAAAGTCTGTCTTATGGTTCTTCTAAGTATGGACTTCGACAATATCATTTACATGTTCTATCATTTGCATAGTCTATTACTCAATCATTAAATACGTTAGTAGCCTTTGATTTATTTTGTTATCTTCAAAACATCATAAGGGATTTCCCTAATAAGGTATGGACAAGTGCACCGGTCGCGGATGATTCCACACGGAACCTATACTGACCATCGACGAGATATCAGCCGATCCTGCTCAGTAGCGAACCAATTGCGGATTGATCCCACATGACCAAGTGACAACCGAGGTCGATCATGGGAATCCGTGGCATAAACTTTGGATAGAGCAAGGCATGGCATATTCAGCTTTGGATCCAATCCACCCGATCGAGACCTAGTCAGGGCAAATGATCGGAACCAACCACAAAACTCATTTTTAAGGCATCCAATGGACCAATTCTAATCGTAAATGGTCACGAACAAGTTCAAGAGGGATGCCGACTAGTCATGCTTATTTGGTTGAAGTTTAGTTTGTTAGAATTTTGTTGCTATAGTCCTAGAATTTAGGGTTTGGTTTCTTTTGTTGTTATTTGTAGTTGTCTGTTGATAGTGGTGGCCTCTTTTAAGGTGTGACGAATAATGGATGTTGAAGTGAAGTATTTTCCTCTAAACATCTCTTTCTTTGTCTCGCTTTAGAGTCATTTTCCTATCATTTTCACCTACTAAAGCAGCAAATACAGTTTCACCAAATTATTTTCTATGAATGCCCTTACTCAGAATTAAATCTTGAACTCCATCAAATGCCAAGCTTGTTGACCTAGAGGAATTACTAACAACAATAACCGTAGTTATACTAACTATCAAGTAATGAGGATAACAAAATCAAAACACGTACCTCATTCTCAAAGTCAATCTCAACTAAATTCAATTGACTAATAATCACATTAAATTCGCTAATATGATCTATAACCGACTCACCTTCGCTCATCTTCAAGTTAAACAAATATTGCATTAATAAGACATTGTCAATCGCAGAGGGCTTCTCGTACATATCTAATAAGGTTTTCATCAAATCAGCAGTGGTTTTCTCCTTCATAATATTAAACATGACGTTACAAGCCAATGTCAACCGAATAACACCCATAACTCATCTATCTAGCAATTCCCAATTAGCTTGCTCCATCATCTTCGGCTTTTTCCCAAATAGGGGCAAATGCAGTTTCATTTGGTAGAGGTAATCTTCAATATGCATCTTCCAAAAACCAAAATCATTTCCTTGAAATCTATGGATTCTCACTTTTGCTTCTTCTAGCGCCATTGATTTGCTTAAACTGCTAGAAAAGCAAGTGATCGAATAATAAAATATACAAAACAAAAAAAGGTGGTTTGATCGTAACGACCAATGTATGTGGGGAGAGCAATGATGATTTCCACTATAAATCAAGCGATATAATGAAGATTATACATTCGAGTTACTCAAATACTTTAGTATTTCCCAAACTCTGATTACATCCAATAATGCATGCACTATTTAGCCCCATAATTTATCACTAAATAATGTCTCAATCTCATAAAATAATTCTATACAGATTCTTACCACAAGAATCTAATCAACTTCAACACATAAAAGCTCTTGGTGCGATTGCATGAACCAGAACAATGAGCCCACTTTCAAGCACTCAACATACGGTTAGAGGTGTCAAAATGGGTCATTGACCCATTTTTGAACTCATATTTTATCTATATGGGTTATTATGGGTCAAAGATTCTTAAAGACCCAGCTAAAAAAAGTGAATTTGATTTAAATGGATTGATGGGTCAAAACATGTGACCCATTTTCGACCCATTTAAAATACCAAGCAACCCACTTAACACTTGATAGGACAGAAGTGCAAGTGCCCCGGGGTCATCCATTGTCTTCATTCTCATCACATCAATGACCTAAAGCTTCTATGACGCAAACGACTGCCGCTTGCCTTCGCTACTTGCCTCCGCCACATGCTTTAGCGCCGCGCCTCTACAACCTCCATTTGAGGCTAACCAAAATGCTTGATCAAGGAAGAAGTGGGGTGGAGACCGAGCCAGAGGGGGGCGGGAATAGCAATGGTGACGGCAGCGTCTGTGGCAGAAGAGAGGGAAGGGGGAGGGGGAGGAACAGGTGGTCAAGGGGGGTGGCAGTGGGGAGGGAGGAGGTGGAGGTGGAGTCGGCATCGTCGTCGTCAGGGAGGAAGCCGATGGCATGTTTGGGGAGGAGCTCCTCCTTGTCGTCATTGTCCTGGCTATCGTCGTAATCGTCGTTGAGGTCCTCCTTCTCAAGGAAGACGGCGGCACCGTCATGCTCGGAGGCCATGAGAGCAAAGGCGAGGTGGAGGTTAAGGGGCTAGGGGTTGGCTTGGAGGGGCAGGTTCGATGTTGACAATGGGATGGACTAGGAAGAGTGTTTTAAGAGAGAGAGAGAGAGTCGACGGGCGGAGGGGATTGGTCGGGTGTGTGGGGTGGTGTGGGGGTGGGCTAGTGTGTGGGGCTAGGCTGGGTGCGGTCCCGTGTGCTTAGGATAATTCTTCTTATACCATTTTAGTTAGGTAGGGAATCTCAATTAATGTTAAAAACAATGCCTTCCTTGGATAAGTAAACCCTAAGTTTGTCACACTAAGCTAAATCAAGTAAAATACGAGGCAAATTTAAGTAAGTTTTATAAATATATATTTAATTTGTATTTTTATTTACTATTTTTTTTTTATTCAATTTGAAGTTTTTATCCAATTAGCATATAACTTAAAGTGGGCATGGATTTTCTTGGAATATTAATGAGTTTTAGCAATACAGGTTAGGTCGGGTATAGGTCACTAGATTTGTATTACATGAATATTGGTCAAAATGTGTTAAATGAATCAATATGGGTCGAACCTTTTTCAACTCGACCCATATCCAACCCGACCCACCTATTAGATGGGTCTATATGGGGAGCTTCAAGACCACACGTGTGAAGTCATTTGTCAACCTACAGCCTAAACTATAGTCCAAGAATATATAAAGATTTAAAAACAAATCTCTCAAACCGACTTTTGCAAGGAAAGGTTTCCTTATCAATAATTCCTTGTTCTTCCTTTCTCTGACATTGACCGAGTCTCAATATCCCAGATTGACTTTCTAGTTCAACCCAACATCTCCAACGCTTATTGATAATATTGATGTGCGGATATTTCCTTCTTTTTTTTTTTTGCTTTGTGCCAAGTCCAATTAGATCACTATCCGCAAGGAGTCCGACACTTGCTCAATGAACATTAAAAATTAACTCCATGCTTGTTAAAAAAAAAAAATTGTAGTATTCTGCATTCCAAGATTTCAAATATCCACAAAATATCCAATTTGAAATATTCAGACTTTCGTTTCGAGTTCAAACTGGAGACATATTTTAACAAAGAGTTCCATGATTGAAGCTTGGAGGGATAGAGGGATAGAGAGATGGAGATAAGATTTGGGGTTTAGGAAATATTTAAATGGTGATCTTATTGTCGCTTATCAAGTCTTTTGTTCTCTTTCTTATAATTTTTTTTTTATCAAAATATATATATGCCCACATGCAACCTACCGGTAAGATACCCGGGGGTTCCTATCATTACTGCTAGGCTTAGCAAGGCGGACCGTTGTGTTCTTATTAACCGCATTACTGCAAGGGTACAATCTTGGACTCACTACTTTCTCTCCTTTGCTAGCCGGCTTCAGCTTATCAGGTCAATCTTTCATGCTATCCAAGCCTATTGAGCGAGAGTTTTTATGATACCTATAGTCATGTTGGAACATATAGAGAAAGTATTTAGGCTATGGAAAGGCCCGGAACTAGGGAAAGGGGGTGCCAAGGTTGCTTGGAGTGAAGTGTGCCTACCAAAAGAGAAAGGAGGCCTTGGCATCCGGAGGCCTAGGGATTGCAACAAGGCTATTATGCTGAAGCATATCTGGCTCCTATTTTCAGACAATGAGGTTTTGTGGTGCAAGTGGATCCATTTCACATTCTTAAAATCAAGAAATTTTTGGGTTGCCAAGAAACCCACCTGCTGTTCTTGGGCTTGGAAAAAAATCATATCCCTCTTAAGCAAGGTCCGCAATGCCTTCTATTGGAGGATTGGAGACGGCCTCTCTACCTCCTTATGGTTTAACAACTTGCACCTTAGGGGCCCCTTGAACTTAATTTTTTCGGACTTATTCATATACAGTTCAGGGCTTTCTAGGCAGGCAAAAGTGGCTGATCTATTCTTTGATGCTGGGCAACCTCTCAAGTTGGTGCTTGAGTCTTGGGATCATCTCCTCCCGAGTCTCTCTCAGAATTTGGATTGTTTTGGCTGGAGAGAGAATTCGTCAGGACGCTTCACTGTTGCGACGGCTTGGGAGACCTTCAGGCGAAAGAGGACTCAGGTTTTTTAGCATATGTTCGTCTGGAACAACGAAATTACACCACAGTATCAAGTGAACCTTTAGCTTATAGCTAAACGCAGGCTACCCACCCAGACACTTTTATTGTCGCATGGTAGAATAGATAGTGGCGCTTATGCCTTCTGCAACGATGTACTGAACTCTATTGACCATCTGTTTTTTGGGTGTCATGTCACAGCCAAGGTTGCCTTCTTTTGGGCAACCAAATGCAATCTGCCTTGGCGTAACAGGGTATGGGAGGATAATCTCTATTGGGCTATCACCATACTTATGGGAAATGAGTTTTATAAGTGCATAGCCCGCTTATCCTTTGAAGCGATGTGTCATATTATTTGGAACAACATGAATAGTATTCTTTTCCGAGAACAAGCTTTTTATGTCCCGACTATTAAGAATCATCTCTTTAAAGTTGTTAGAGATAAGACGATCACTGTTAGGAATGTTGAAGATAACATCAGGAATAGAAGGTTGCAGCGGAGATGAGACATTGACCCAATCATCTTTTTTAGGGAGCGTTAATCCCCCCCTTCCAGTTGGTGCGACTTGATTAAGGCAGTTGGTGCGGCAATTCTCACTGAATCCGGAGGATGGTTCCTTTCCTACCTGAAGGCGTTTTGTTTATGTTTGTCGGTTATTCATGCCGTGCCTTCCTTTCTTAGTTGGTAGTGGGTTGCCACGTCTGTAGCTTTTCCAGCATCCCTCCACTCATTATGATCCGTTGTTTTGAGTGTGGGTTCTAATGCCGTGTTCCTTTTCTTTTTGTTCACTCGATCTTTTTCAATATATTAATTACTTAAAATTCACTTTTCCGCAAAAAATAAATGATTTTTAAAATATTTTCCTATCATCCACAAAAATGTTAAAAGATATAAATAACTGCTGATAAGGAAGTATTTTTTATTAATTAATTATTTCACGAGATACAAGCGATTATTTTGAGAAATTACTTTATAAATTATTTGTATTTCGAAAAAAAATACGCACGAGGAATGAGTTGCTTCTTCTTCTTTTTTCGATAAGGAAAAGGGCAATTGTGTATCCGGTGGTTGCTTTGATACTTTCCTAAGTTTATACACAATGGAAGGATACGGCAGAACGGATGAAGATCGCCAATTCCCTTATTTTTCTCACTTCGCAACGCGCACACGAGATTTCCCATCATCTGTTTTGGTCAGGGTCGCGTAACATAATAGAAAGTTTTATCCGCATTGCTTTTCTAAGGTTAGAATCTCCCTTTTCGTATTTTCATTTCGAAGAAGCTTCTCTTCAAAGTAATTTCCTAATTAGACGATAGGAAAGATCATCTGTTAGCTGAATTTTCAAAGTGGATCACCTCATTCCCAGTTGTTTCGTGCAAGGTACGAAGCGAGGCATTTCGAGCTATGGAAATTTTTTAGGAGTGCCCGGCTGGATCCATTCTTGAAAGGGGAACGAGTTCGATCGTAATGATTTCTTTCTTAGACAAAGAAGGTCCTCAAAAGTGCTAACCCCTAATATAAAGGTGCTAACCCATAAAATAACTAAGTGAAAAAAATAAAAATAGCATGAGCAAAACGACACGAGAGGTCAGACGAGATGCAATGAAAAAGGTGGAAAGGAACGAGTTCGATTGCTAGGATTTCTTTCTGAATTAGACAATGGTCCTTAGAAGTGCTAACCACTTAAATAGCTAAGTGGAAAGGCATGAGCGGAACGACACAAGAGGTTAGACGAAACGCAAGGGAAAAGATGGAAAAGGGGTGATCTCCAAGTGCGCACTTGGTTTAATTGTAGCAAAGAAAACAACAGTGCGCACTTGCTTTAGTCGGACAAGGACTTTTGAGCTAAGATGGTATCTATACCTGGCCTAGCTGACCAAGGTTGTCAAGCCCAAATTCACGCCGTTACTTTACTAATCAAACCGTCTCGATCGCTGCGGACAATGCAGGTTTTCCATATGGATCCCTTGAAGAGCAGCGTGACAGAGATGTAAAACCAACTCTACCTTGGCCAACGAGAAATGGGCGAAAGAAAATAACACTAAAGAAGTGAAGTGAAAAAGAGAAAAGAAAAGGGAGTAATGTCATATGTATGCATGCTCACAATACGATGATAAAAGAGATAATTATAGAAAAAGCATCACCGTCTTTGCTTTCCCCTATCAAATGTCTCGTCTCATTTCAAAACCTACTCCCAACTTATTAAAAAGGCTACTTTCTTCTCAACTTTAAAAAAAAGTTTAGTTTCTCCTCGTATGCACTTCTAAGCAGCATCACACATGAACGATCGGGCCTTGACCTGGCGTGACGATCGTCATTGGCCTTAGATCGGAAAAGTATCTATCAGCCGGACCTCAATGTAGAGTATTCGGCATGAAAAGTAAATCTAAAGATGGTATTTGTAATTTTTTTCAAATGATAAACAAAAGAGAAAAATAGGGATTTGGTTTGTTAACTACTACTAGAAGAAGAAAAATTGCCAAAATAGTCTTAATTTTAAACATATTGCAATTATGTCAATTTAATCCTAAAACATTTTTTTTTGCCAACTTAGTCCTAAACCTTTCAGTTAGCCAATTTTAGTCAACCAGCATTGATGCAAACAATTTTTAATAATATTTTATTTTTTCCTTTTTTTCTTCTTTCTTTTACTTCGGAGTGTCGCAGGCCACTATGGGGCAAAAAAGCAAAAGAAGGTACAAATAAAAAGCAAAAGAAATTAATAAAAAATAAAAATATTATTTAAATTTGTCCACATCAACATCGGCTAACATTCACATCAACACTAGTTAATAATAATTGGCCAAATGGACTAAATTGGTACAATTGCAAAAAATTTAAAACTGAATTGACAAAAAAAAATTAGGATGAAATTGGTATCATTACAATAAATTTGATATTTTTTTGGGTAATTTTCTTGATAGAAAGACGATATTAATAACCACCTCTTTTCACCATTGGCATTGGTGTGCATGTATTGTGTCCTAACTACTATGATTGCCACTTCCTTAATGATGTCAATTCGAAGATTTCTTAGCAAAGTGACCAAGCAATTACCCATTAGCTAAAATGTTTCTATTAAATGAGTAAGAAGAGTTTAGATTATTTCTTTTTTTGCGAGATTGATACGTATTTTGTCTAAAGCCAATAGGAAATTCTTGTTAGGAGACCTAATCAAACTAGAAAACCACTTAAATGAGGAAAGTTTTTTCTTTGGGGTCAAAGTCAAGACATATATTCAACAAGATTAGTTAAATAGGAATGTTAGTGCCTGGACCAAAAATCTTGAGCTCGTGCAAACTCTTCAAAAAGACAATCTGACTTGTTCTTGCACGAATTAAAGAGTTGAAAGATAAAATTGCTTGGTAAGATTTTTCATAATTCCTCTATAAACTTGAGAGATTATTTCATGGAGAATTGTGGAAAAAATTGTGTGAATTATTAAGCATAATTGGGGCTGGGAAACATTGAGAATGTTTAAGTAACTAAAATATGCTTATAATCTTCATTATATCGTTTAATTTATAGTGAAATCTTGTATTTTTTTATTTTTTTTTGTGAATGTAGGTTATACCGATTGAACCTATGGTGTCCAATTTATTTTCCCCTTTCATTTATTTAGGGCCTGTTTGTTAAAATCTGTTTCTGTTCCCCAGAACAACCTTTTTTTGTTTTTTTGTTCCGGGGAACAAAAAAAGAATAGAAACTTGTTTGGTAAAACTTTTGTTTTCGGGAAAAAAAGATCTATTTTTTTTTGTTTTCGAGAATAGATTTGAAACAAAAACAAGAAGTAGAAAAAATTAGCTTCTTGTTCCAATGAACAATTTCTAAAATCTATTTTTCTCTCTCTTCTTTCTTCTTCTCTTTTCTTCTTCTTCTTCTTCTTCTTCTTCCTTTTGGTTGGCGCCGGCAACTGCCAAACGAGGGCCGGCAACCTCGCCGGAGCGTCGCCGACTCTCGGAGATGTCGATGGTGAGGCTCAGCCTTGCCTGGGCTAGGCGAGGTCGACCTCGCCCAGGTTTGGCGACGCCGAGCTCCGCCGGCCACCAGCGAGGCCGAGCCTCGCGCCGCTTGGGCGAGGTCGAGCCTCGCTGGTGGCCGGGCGAGGCTCGCCTAGCCACCAGCGAGGCTCGGCCTCGTCCAGATCTAGTGAGGCGAAGCCTTGCGGTGCTCGCCAGGCCACTTGCGAGCCTCGACCTCGCCCAAATCTGGTGAGGCCAAGCCTTGCGGGGGCCAAGTGAGGCTCCGGCAAGTTTACCAGACGTCACCCAGCCGGTCACTGGCCACGGCGATAGCCAGCAACCGGCCAAAGAGAAAAAGAAAAAGGAGAAAATAATAAAATAATTAAAAAAAATCTAAGAATTTTACCAAATGTATTTCTATTGCAGGATTAGAAATTCCAGGAAGTTACCAAACACATTATTTTGCTCAGAAATTGCTCCCAAGAACAGAAATAGAAAAAATCGTTTCTTAGCACAAATTGTTCATCGGAATATAAGCGTTACCAAACACGCCCTTATTGTTCAATCGCTTGTTTTCACAACACTGTAATAGTGTAGGCATCTCTCTCAAACTAGATCAAGTAACCATGCTTCTCTTTCTAGCAAGAATGTTGGAAAAGTAGGAGAATATAGGACCAAGAATCCTCAAATTCCTCTTCGGAATTGAAACTCTCCGCAAGATTGTGCTCTTCCTGCACTCCAATATCTCCGACCGCTAAAAGTGGTCAAACCTCATTCAGAGGCGCTTTTAAAACAATCGACCGCAGCCTCGGCAAAATCTCACATCGTTAAATCTAGACAGTAAAGTTTGAGCGCACATATAAAGTTTCAAGACTTGTACTGGATTATGGAACATCATTAATTAATTAAACAGGATATTGACATTCAGATCTCTGTAAACAATGTAAACTATCTGGAATGTTGATGAACCTTACAAAAGAGCATTGTTAAAGCAATCTCGTTTGGTTCGACAAATCATAAACGACAGGCAGAAGTATTTCTATTGCATAAAGAAAGGCATGAAACGTAAGCACCGATCTTTGTAACTGTTTCCATTTTTGTTAATTTTCTGTTCACGTCACGTGCTCAGTCAGTAAGCGTGACCAGACTTACTTGTACCCCTTAGACGTCTGGCCAGACAGAACAAGACAAACCTAGTCTCTCTTTTCGTTTTCGATTCCGCGTTCGTTGTCATTTCCTCTCGTCCGAATTTACAGAAGAAGATACAGAAATAATTACGCCCTTCTCGCCATGTGCGTTCCTCTCAAGTGAAGACATGAAGAAAATACCTATTCCAATATGTTCATTCGGTCGAGGGGCTCTTTTCTTTGTAGATTCTAAGGTATAACTTAAGAAGTATCGACACTTTCCGAAGCCTTCGTGTCATATCAAATACTTTGATACACATTCAACATTTTTCGATACTCGATCAATAGTTGTCGGAGGATTTGTCATCTAGTTAACTCTCCCGACACTCTCTAACAAGCGAGTTTGAAATTTCGATATGCGAGTTCAAAATTCTAACACATGATTCCAACACGCACATGATCAATTTTAAAAAAAAATTCAATAAATGAGGAGTCAAAATATAAATATATAAATAATAAAAATGATAAAATAAAATAAAAAATCCATTTTTTTTTCTTTTGACTCTCACTTCTCGTAGTATACAATTCACCCCCCAAGTTTTTTTTTTCTCTTCTCTTCTGACACACTTTGACATACAAGTCCAGAATGTGCATTGCTTGTTTTTTCCCCTCCAAGTTTTATGGATTATTAAAATGGAGTCGACTTTATCAAATTAAAATAATGAATAATATTAACAAATGGCAGATTAAAGTTTTTTTTTTATGTAAATTCATTCTAAGCTATTTTATTTATTTATTTATTTGTGAATTTGAATCAAATTAATTTGGTTAAAATAATTATAAGAATGATAATTTATCATGTATATACAAAAATATATATTTAATATAAAACGTGTTCCAACGTATCAGAATTCTCTATTTTTTTAAAAACGACATGTTGGCATTTCATGTTGTGTCGTGTTAGTGCTACTTAAGATATAACTTGGTTGAAATCATTCTTTCATGCCTAATTTTGCATGTCCAAGACTCTATCATGCACGCACCGGTTAAATAGTTAGAATGAACAAGCGTGCTTAAAAAGGGTCAGCCCGGCACGATTCTCTCGCCGGCAGCCTTAGTCATGAAAAAGGGTGTTGCGACGCAATTTTTATCGGGTGTTTGGTGAATGTCTTGTGGTTATACCACATCTAAAGCTGCAGCGGCCTAATTCCGAAACATGTGTACAGGTTACGGCACTTCTCGCGACTGTATAGGTCAGAGAGAGCGAGAAAGAGGGAATGAGTTTTGCTCAAACGTTCCTTTTTGGGGCCTTAAGAGTCAGATTAAACAGCACGAAACTTCCGCAATGCTTAACGCTAGAGATTAAAGCCTGACGACAGCTCACGGCCATAATCGCCCCGATCAAGAAGAGTAACTCTCCTCCGCCTCTTTAGATTGGACTCCTACCGTAGGAGGGCCGAGCCTGGGTGTCAGTTTTCCCTGGATTGCAATTTGCTCATAAGGGTCTCTTCTATTCAGTGCTGCTGTGCAATTCTGACCCGCGAAAAGAAAATATTCATTTGGTGGCCTTGGTAACGACAGCTTTCTGGCGATGGAAAGCGGTTCTCAGACAGCTCGAAAAAACCGATTTCACGTGCAATTCGTTCAGGAAAAACTAAAGTTCTAGGTCCCTGGATTTTCGACCATGCTTAGAACAAAGGGCTCCAAAAGAGCAAATTGCATTGATCCATAAGAATAGAAAGAAGTGACAGCAAGAAATGTTGCCCCTCACTGTCAACATTACCACGGGAACGATTAACAAGGCAATGTCGATGATTAATTTTTAACCGCTCCATCTTTCCGTCCTTTCAATCGCGATATCAATGCTCCTTTCCGATATATGGAATGTCATCCATCAAGGATAGTAATTGCCGAACCATGTAGACTCTATGTGTGTCCTGGTTCTCTGCTTGATTTTCTATTTGATTTCTAGGTTGTGTTTCGACATTTGACCCTGACATATCTAGTCCGTAGTGGGAAAGTTCGAGGCGGCACAATCATATCAAAGCATTGTCGGGCCTAATCATGAGCCTCTTGTAGAAATCAAAATGGTGTTGGAAAAAAAAAAATACAGCACACCACGAGAGAAAGAGAGGGGAGAGAGAGAGAGAGAGAGTAAGCATGTTCTTGGCATGTTTATCCTTTTCTTTTCCTACGCAACATAAGTCAAATAAGAGCAATATGTGGAGAGCCGTAGCCGTCTTGGTCGTGGTGGGCTGAATTTCGAAATGCGAAAGGGTGTCATCATCTACCTAGCTTCCCAACTAAGCGAAATTATTAAAAAGAAAAAAAAAATTAGATGTGGAGATTGATTTAATCAATTATAAACCAAATGGTTCCTTAATTAATGTCCACGAAATGGGTAGGCAGGCGCTTGTAGCTGTCTCTAATCTCTTTTCATCAAAAGGGAGATTGCATTGCAAAACACACACTTGCGACTCCTAATTGAAGACAACTAACCTTTTCGTACTGAGATGTGTCGCCCCAAAAGCCATCTTTCTAAGCCTCAAATTGTCGAATTTCGACGACTTCTTTGTTCGGGGTCATTCTTTAGCGAAGAAGGCCCAGTTCGTGCTTATGACCACAACAGCACTAAGACAGAATTAACTCCATGTTGATTTTATTAGTTAAATCGCCATTAGTGTGATGCTGGTGAGTTTTGGAAGTGCATTGGCGTGGATTCCACTAAGATGTTTTAGCTTTGTTCTGTTTAATTTGGACAAAAGAGAGGCGGAGTCGTTTCTCTTCATGCAGTGTTCTGTTTTGTTCAGTGCAATCTGACGCTAACATCGTTAGAAAGTTTTGTAGCTCAATTTTTTATTTTTTTCGTTCCCTTATTTTCTTATATAAAAAGAAATAGAAAAAGGATGGATGCATATGGTCATGGATATGATGTAATCTGGTTTTACTAGGTGTTTGTGATATATATTTACAGCCAAAATGTATTAGGGTTAAATTTGAGTGAAGGCAAGAGTCAGGTTATACACCTAAGGTCAACCTCGATCTGGAGCTCTTCCGGCCTAACTTTCACTTGATATGTGTAATATTTGGTCTCCATCCGAAATTTACTGGGGGCTACTTCAATCGAAATAAGAATAAGAGCACCTCAATCTACTTGGGCTAAGAGAGGGAGCGGTTACAAATTTAATTAGCTCGTGCGAATACAAATGTTTTATCCGTTTCAATATTTCAAGTTTCATGGTAGCACTAACTTTTAAGTCATTTTAATTCTAGCAACATTTATTTTAAGTGTTTGAATTTCAACTTCTTTTATTTTAGACGTACTTATCCTTTGATTTCTTTTAGTTTTTGCTTCCATCTCCTTTAATTTCAGGCACAATTTCTTTAATTTCATTTTAAGCACTTCACTTGTCTCGTCGTTTAGATCGAAGTAGCTATTTTGTTTTGTGCAGGTTTGGTCACTTTGGGACCAGCTGCAACCAAAGAGCAAGCTTTTCGACTTGCTTTTCACCAATCACCTATCTGTCAGATTTGCCTGGATCGATTTCCACCCACCACTTCACATATAGTAATCACTCATGTCTAATTGGACTATGATTAAAAAAGATACATTAGATATGTGGACATACGAGGTTATTGAATGGTCGTCCTAAAGAAAGGACAGTCCACATCTTGGCAAAATTTTCTCGACCACATACGTATTATCCCATGAAACAGGTTAAAGGAGGCGTCCGCGTCATTAAACAGTTGCAATCCGCCCAAATTCAAAAGGCACTTTTGGGGCTTTTTTTTTTTTTTTGGGTGGGGGGGTGGTGTTGGGTTGGTGCGGAGTGAATGCGTTGGAAATTGGACTCGCTCGATGACGAGGGTTGATTGGCGAAGAAGGAAGGCTCCTCAGTTGATTCCGAAACGAAGAGTATATCCCGTCGTCGTCTATTTCAATTTTCAACGTTACTTTATTCCTTAGTTTTACCTAATAAAGAAACCATAGTAATGCCCTCAATTATATCAATGAGAGCGCTTCTTAGTTTAGGATTCGTCTGCCACGTCGAAGTAAATGGGTGACGGTGGATTTCTCCACTTAATCCATTTCGATAATTAGTCCACTCCCTGACCTTCGTTGCGATCTTCATGATTTTCGTGCCTTCATTTTGTTTATCTCTAAATGCAAGCTTGACTTCACAACAATTAGCGCTAATTTAATTTAACTTTTTTGTTAATCTATGCATGCCATTCGTCTTCACCCACATCTTACACGATATAGTTGTGCTCGAAAAGTAGGGAGACAAAATGAATATGGCAAACAAAACATCATCACAAGCATTATTTATCCTAAAGTAGTTAGCTAGATTGCGACGTTGAGGGAAACCGAGTCGGTGTTGTAGATTTTTCTGAGGTCCATTGATAATGAGAAAATAAATATCGGACATCCGAATTTTTCGTTTACTAATTCTCATAAATAATTTCAAATTACCTCATTTGAGTGTATTGGATACTGTTTCATCCACAAAGTGACGAAGGTATACCCTACCTAAAGTTTTTCCAAGTGCCTAAGTGGAAGATGGTGCAACTTGAACACAGAATCTACGCCATCCCGATCAAATGTTTAACAACTCTTCTAGCAAAGATAAATGTTACGATAACCAGCTCGAGTCCTGGCGAGACATGTATGCAAAATGAGAAAACCCTGCCACTATTTGGTCAGACGAAACCACCCTTTGCCCTTTCTTTCTGTGTGTTTCTACATTTCGAAGCTCCATTCATAGTGAGCAAGCACAAACACAGAAAGGATAAAGAAGCAACTCATCATCAACTTTACTACTATAAGCTTTTCACGTCTCACGTCTCTTCGCTTGCTTTTGGTGGTGTATCTTTATGTCCCATTTCATCAATACAAACAGAAAAGTTTAGCGATTTCAAACATTTTGTACTTCCCACTTCATTGGGGGGATTCGATCAAAGTCATTCTGTCGCATTCCCGTAATGTCCCTGAACTATGATCCTTTCTTCTTTTTTCCACACCGATATAAAGCTTGGCTTGCAATCAAAAGGCAGAAGCATCACGAATAAGATAAGTTTTAGGTTGTTCTTGTCTTGCGCAGCACGATTGGCCACATCTTTAGTTTCGCGGAAAAGAAGGGAGGGCCAAGAGCAACACCATCTCGATCGATCGGTCGATCACGCTGCTAAAGACTTGACACAGTTTCCAAAAGATTGAACCCTTTTGACCAGAAAAAGCTTTTCTGGATGAGACGCGAAAGACGAAAGGTGCTGTTTATCATAGATGCCATCTTTATATCAAGAAATGGGCGTTTTCGTAAAGCCGGAAGATCCATCATCCATAAAGTATATGAAAGCTACATTTTTTTTTTAAACTCCTGAACAGATGGCGACACCTGTGTGATCAGGTTTCTTCAGAAGACGAACCACTACTGCATTATTTCAGTGACGAATCGATTTTGTGAAAAATGAGGGAGATGGGTGTTTCTGGTAATTTTTCCGGGAAACTGCCGACGCAAAAGGAGAAAGGAAAGAAGGACGTGGGAAAACAACGGTGTATATTCTTGCTAATCCATTCCTATGCAATGAACGATGAGGAATTAGCCAAATGCATGCATGAACGTTCCTTCAAAGTGTCTGAAAAGGACAAGCTTCGCACGAGAGCTTTGCAATAGTGGTCCTTCAGGAGAAAGAACTTCTTAAATTTCTCATAATGAAATTAAAAAGGCTTTCTACTTTTCAATGTTGATCAAAATATCTTTTTATTTTGTACATTAGAAATTGTGTGTTAATCAAGTATATTGACGTGCCACATTTTAAGAGGTTACGCAGCTAATCTACTCTAATTGGATAAAAAAATTGGATTACCAACTATCCTCTAAGTTACTTTTTGATCCATTTCTCCTTTAATTATCGACTCTTCTCATCTTTTTACCGACTTTTATTGACCTTGCTTAATTATGTGTTAAATTCACCAACTCTATTATGTAATCAACTTTTCTCCATTTAAGTTTTTAACTAGTTGCGGGTTACCAATTCGTATTTAAGTTACTTTTTGATATTTATTTGTTTCTCCAGTTTGCCAACTTTTTTATTGGGTTACTTAATCAGGAATAAAGTTGGTCAATCACTAAATGAAAGTAATTTTGTGTAATAGTTAGTAAAATTAAAGTGCAAGTAACAAATTTTAAAAAAAAAAATTGTAAATGATAAGAGTTGGTAATACAAACTTAATCGGTAATTTAAGCGTATTGAAATTTGTTATCATTCTAATTAAGGTTGGGAACTTCTAAAAGGAATTGATAAATTTAATGGGCTAGTAAGCAAGACAAAAGAAAAGATTGGTGACTTAATAGAAAATTCAATAAATTTGGCAAAAGAAAAAACTAAAAAACATAGGATGTGGTTGTACCACATAAGACTGCCGACATCCACGTCAGCGATTTCCGACCAAAATTGGCTAGAAAGACTATATTGACAAATTGTCAAAGGGTTTAAGACTAATATCAAATTAAAAAATTTAGAATTGAATTGGTATTTATATAATAAGTTTTGATAATTTTTCCATCTAAATTAAGACCTAAATGGAACACCTTCAACTTTGGCTATCTGTCGACCAATCTTGACCTAACCCCAACTTCACCCAAGAAAAGACAAAGCAAGAATTGAATTAATAATGTGCACCCATTACAAGTGTCTGGAAAAATGTGGGAGCTCCTTCCTAGACACTATGTCCCATTCCACACAAGGCCACCAGCAGGTCCAGGCAGCCTCACTTTCACTTTATCAGTGGAAATTCCCACTAGTTACTTTTTCAAACCCTCATGCAACTTGTTAAATTATTCCGTGATGAACCTTCCTATCACGCAGTGCGATGATATAACATCATCGAAAAATTTCAAAACATCTGATAAAATTTTACATGGATATCAATTAAAGAGGCACAACTCTCGAAATCCAAAGAAATATTTGATAAGTTTCGTTAACATTGCCTCAATTGGTCGTACAAACAAGATAACCACATTATCTCTAGGACATTTTTCTCATATTTGCGGCTCACATAAGAAACCGAGATAAACACAGGGAGGAGTCGATGATTCGCTTTGCCAATGTATATCCAGGAATATCCTTGGAAATTTCAATCACAAGACACTATCTCCTTGCAAGAGGACCCATGCCATTGCTGTTCAAGGCGCTCTCCCAAACGATGATCTCACGACCCTTTTTTTCTGTTTTTTCTCTCCCATTGCAATTCACGTTCGTTCGTAGGACACTGTCCGAACGCTGTTTCAGAGAACAGCAATGCCCCCACCCTTCGAATGTCCCCCAAATATCCACTTCGTGTCCAGCGATCGTTGGGGCATTCTTATCCGGACACGAGAGGATGCCCCCCTCGATCATGGATCGTTGGGACACGAACGACAATGATGAGGGGCGAAGAAAGATCTTTGCATTCGTGTCCATAGAGAAGACAACTGTCGCGAGCGAGGGCCGATCCGACGTCGTGCGTGACGCAACGGTGTCGGTATGATTGGGGATGATTAGGAGACCATTGGCTAGGCCGTGCTCCACTCGGCTACAATGGATCGAACTGTTTTTTGGGACTGTTGTTCGCCTTTTGTGACGTGAGGCAGAAAAGAAGAAAGCGCTTCTCGGCCATGGAGATATGCAGTCTCACTTGGTTTTCTTTTCTTCTTCTTTCTTTCGTTTTCACCACCTATTTTTTTTTTTTTTGAATTGACGACCACTTAGATCTTAGCTTATGTCGGGAATTGATTGGCTTTCATCGTTGCTGATATGTCTGTATCGACTGGCAAATTCAGCAAATTAGGGTTCTATATGATACACCTTTTCGAATTTGCAAAGAACATTATACGCGCAATTTATAAGAAAAACGCCTCACATGTTGATTATACTCCTTAGATGGAAAGAAAACATGGGATATATTGGAATGATATTAAAGTGGAGTGGTTTGTTGAGTTTATGCTGTGTTAAATCGTTAACATACCTATGTTGCCTCAAATTAATTATTTTTGGAAATCACATATTCGAAGACGAACCTTTCGTTTTTGTTTTTCTTTTTATACTTTTGGTCATCACATTCTTCCGTGGAGTATACGTACGATATACGAGGTGCTTTTCAGCTTGGCTCTTGGATAATGCGACAGATAACCCCGCTCAAAAGCAGCGGAAATTGACATCAGCACAGCAACTGGCGAGCGCATACGATTCCATTGCAATTCGAAAAGTCTCATAATTGGCACAAACATAAAGCAGAGGTTCTCTAGCTTTCGATCTTTCTTTATTAGAAGAAAGGAGAACAAAACGCAACGCGAAAACGAGAAGGGCTTTGATGGGTGGGGCTCTTCATCGTCATTGAAATGGATATTTTGGGGATGCCGATTGGACATAGTCTGCATGTGAACTTGCCAAGCTGTTCATCGAAGTAACTTAACATGTTCACCCAACATGTTCTCAAACTGTTGAGAGATTCTTGTCCTTTTCTGCGAGCATCTGGATGATATAACCTTCTTTGAATATCAAAAGTTTTTGACATTCAATTGAATTCGTACTCGACATAGAATGACTCAGATCGATCAATGTAAGCTCGTTTTTTATGTATCTCAGGCTATTCAAAATACTTTCTTATTCATAACAAGTACACAAGGTTTTCCATATTCCACCCGGATAAACAAAGGAGAAAGAATGAGGCCGCAACAAGCTCGAGTGTTACGATATGAGACAAGAAAGGAAGCAATATGAAGGTCGTGAATCTAGAAGCACGTGTTGATGTCATCCTTATCTAGGCATATTGCCGGACGCTACATCGCCAGATTCTCAATACCCAAAAAGAGGTTTAGAAGAGTTTTGAGGTAGATAACGATTCGATTTCCTAATGAAATGTATCATCGCATTTTGAGGATATGAAACAGGGTTGGGACGTGATGATTGCCCCTTTGTTATTCTGTGATTACGTGATTGTGGGCCATTTCCATTAGTCGGATCGGATCTTAGAAGTGCACCATATATTCTCCATCTTTTATGACTATATTTTAACTATATAAAGAGCCTATGACAAATGAAGTGGATAAAGAATATAAGTTGGCATATGGTATCGAATATTTCGTAATGCCTACCTAGGTGGGCTCGAATACTACAAAAAGAAAGTGCCCTAAAACATAGCCATATGATTCAAATATAGTATTCAAATCCGAATTAGGGTTTGTAACTATTAAGGTAGTCCTTTGTTTGCTGTATCTCAACTATTCCTAAAATATGAGGAATAGATAGGTTTTATGTCGATTTTTGAAGTTCGACAATTTTCTAGTTGGTGTTGACGATTCGATTTACAATTTCCAACCAAAATGCATTTGCAAATATGGTGAGAAACATATGAAAACGTAAATATATAAGCAAATATAAGTTGAGAATTTCACCAGTAAAGCCGAACTAAGTTCGCAAAGGTTAAAAGCGGTTTCGTTTCATCTCAAAGTTTGGCCTGAATATTCCTTCAGCACTTCTTGCTATGACATAAGATACTTGATCAGCTTCGTCTCATCACATGTGCAGAATATGGCCTAGCTAGTCACAATGGCCTATAAAATATACTGATTGATTTCCTTTTAAAAATGTATATCTTTTTTTTAATTCTTTCATATCTCTAAAGTACTTGCATTAAAGAGAGACAAAGAAATCACGAAAAAAGAGAAGAGACGCTCGTAGAACAGCTAACACCGAATAATATCATACTCATACTTTGTTTTATTTATTTCTTTTGGGCGAGCAATATTACTTTATTCATACTCACGTTGATCATAATAGCTATTTTAAGCACCAATTTTAACAAAGTAGATAGCCAATTCTCTTCCCAAATTATCAAACTATAAGAATCTCCGATAGGCATTAAACAATCATGTTTTTGGGTTATTAACAATATAAGCATATATGCTAAAGTATATCACGTCACTTGTCTACAAGGTTTATATACTTTTTATATACACGATGTCTTCCTTCTCCTATGAGTTTGAGTTTTGAGATAAATTTAAAATTATCAACATGATTATATGAAACCAGAAAGGCAAATAAGTTCCTGATAGCATTATGCGCAGCTTGGTACTTCTCTCCAATTTTGTCACTAGAAAATCATGGGGATTTATCCCCATTAAGTTATAATGAGAATCAATTCTCATAGAGGAATACATACCTCAAAGCCTCTATTAAGTCTAATCTTACCCAACATGTTGTCTACACGTACAGGAACATCTTTTCAATTCCCTTTCCATTTCTCCACTCGAAAAGCATGCGAATAATTAAAGGTCAATGCAAAACGAGATGAAAAGCTCTTCTTACTACACGATGCTTGATTTGATATGGCATCCAAACTCCATTTCATCTTACAGAAAATATAGACAAACAATTTCCAGGGCCACATCTAGAACAAGTTCTGTCGTCATCGAAGGATGTCAACCCGCCTTCATGACTGTGCATAGTGCTCGTTCCACGGCAAGAAGAACAACAAGAGAGATGCTTGTAAAAGTGCACACGATCGACTTATAAAAACTACGGATTCTCATTATGTCAGGTGCCGCTAATTGACAAGTCTGAGATTCTTAGCAGGCCAGTTAAAGATAACATGTCTTCATGTTCGAGTGACTCTGTTCTGGGGTTTGCTACGTAATTTACTCAGCTAATGAGGACGTTTCTGATGCGAACCAGTGCTAGAACTTGATTTTGAAAGTCCTGTCTTGATACTTCAAAATGAGAGATCACAAATCATTTTTCATTTCTCCTCTGTGAATACAAAACTGTATTTTCAATAATAATTAATTTTTTATTTTTTTTTAATTTCTCCCTTGGAGACTAGCATTGCTCTTTTTTCTTCATAACCCAAGTGGACGAGAAAAAGGATCAGCTACTTGGAGCCCCTTGAAAGAGCCTGTCAGGTTCGTAGAGGTGGCTCTAACCCAAAATCATTTGTAGGATTTGAACAAATAACCTCCAGATCCTGAACTGAAAATCTATCCATACCTCCGATCGACACGTTTATCCTATGAGTGCACGGTAGTCCTTTCTTATTCCCTTGGTACACAAGTGGAGTTAATGACTCCTAAATGATTTCAAAAATATAAGGGATGCATCAAACCGCCGCGTAGTCGACGTGATGGGGCCACCCCACCAAATTATATAACTCCTTTCCTCTTCTTGCATTAGCGAAGCACCACCATGCCCTCTCCCTTTCATTTCCTTCATTTTCATTATTATTTTGTCTTCCTCGTCAGCTCACATAAGAAAAAAAATATCCTATAGGTTAAAACCCTAACTAGTGAATCCCATGTCACTCACTCACTCTCTCTCTCTCTCTCTCTCTCTCTCTCTCTCTCTCACGAGCAAGCATTATTGAACGTGACACTAAATTGAATGTGGACCATTGAATCTTGTGAGATTCGTGGTTCTTAAACGAAGGCAAAATTTAATATTTAAATACTCTAACACTCCAAAGTAAAAGTGTTACGTTATGGAAGAATTTAGGACCTTTTATTTCAATACCATACAAAATTTTATAAGATTATTGTCAATTATTCTAAAAATTTAAGTTATTAGATAAAAACATGATTTAATATTTTAAAACAAATCTGATGGGTTTAACATGAATCTCATCGGATTTAATTGTTCAGATTCATTTTAGTACGTATATTATAGTCATTCCATGATTATTTTGTTCATTTCTCTCACTCTCTCTCTCTCTCAAAAGAATATTCGAACAAGAAATGCAAGAGAAACGAACACTCACCCGCGAGGCCACCACCCTAGAGCTCCTGTAGTGGATAAAGAGCCTAACCCCAAAGGCCTATAAATACCCCACTCGTTCCTGCAATCTGTACTTAGGAGAGAAGCACAAAGTACTCTTTGAAGTGTCTCTTCCTCTTGCATCCTCATTATACCCCTTCTCTCACTTTCGCCTTCTCTCCTATTCCTAGTTCCTTAAGGCAACCTTGGAAATGGAGGGAAAATCAGGAAGGTGGAGCGACTTCATGCAGAGGGCGAGGCCCTACATCGCGATGATGTCACTGCAGTTCGGCTATGCCGGCATGAACATCATCACCAAGGTGTCCCTCAACCGCGGCATGAGCCACTACGTCCTCGTCGTCTACCGGCACGCCTTTGCTACCGTCGTCATCGCCCCGTTCGCCCTCATCCTTGATAGGTACTTATATCTAATGAGTGACGGACCAATTGGTCCCGACTTCTGTTAGCTCCATATGAGAGAGATCAGGGGAACGAAGAGCGTGCGGGATTAACTCATCTGGTATGATTTGCAGGAAGGTGAGGCCGAAGATGACATTCCTCGTGTTCATGCAAATCTTTGTGCTGGGCCTTCTTGGGTATGTACTAATGAAAAACCCTGCAGCTTTTATTTTCTCGACCCGCCTTGAAAAAAGGTCTTGTATATGTTGATTCTTATATTTATTTTCTTCTTCTACGGTACTCAGGCCGGTGATCGATCAGAACCTTTACTACGCGGGTCTGAAATTCACATCCCCAACCTTCTCATGCGCCATGAGCAACATGCTCCCCGCGATGACTTTCGTCATGGCGTTTCTCTGCAGGTACTGCATTACAGATCGATATCCTAAGCGGCGTGCCGAGTTTTTTTAACGGGACTCGCTTTTTTAAAGTGATGGACTCTTCTTAAGCATTCGACGATATGCTTATACTCTTTCGTTTGTGATAGGATGGAGAAGGTGGACATGAAGAAAGTAAGGTGCGTGGCGAAGGTGGTGGGGACAGTGGTGACGGTGGGCGGCGCCATGCTGATGACGCTGTACAAGGGAAATGTCCTCACCTTCCCATGGTCCGCCGGCCACGCCACGAATGGCTCAGAAACACCTGAGTCCGCCGACAAGGACTGGGTGAAGGGCTCCATCTTCCTCATCATCGCCACTTTCGCTTGGGCCTCCTTCTTCATCCTCCAGGTAACTTAACACAAATACACAAATTCTTATATCTAGCCAACCACTCGTGTTCGTTTCGATCAACTTCGCTTATTATTCAAACATCGAAATTACAGGCAGTGACCTTGAAGAGATACCCAGCACATCTTTCACTGACGGCCATGGTGGTGTTCATGGGCACGCTTCAGTCCATCGCTGTGACGTTCGTGGTGGAGCACAAGGCTTCCGTCTGGTCCATTGGTTTCGACATGAACCTTCTCGCCGCCGCCTATGCCGTAAGGGGAAATTTACTTGAAAAGAAATATCAACAGCACAACTTAAGTCTATATCATGACCAATATTCGTTGCATGTCGAACAGGGGATAGTGTCATCGAGCATCGCGTACTATGTTCAAGGGCTGGTCATGAAGAAAAGAGGCCCCGTCTTCGTCACCGCCTTCAGCCCCCTGATGATGATCATCGTGGCCATCATGGGCTCCTTCATCCTCGCCGAGAAGATCTACCTCGGAGGGTAAATTCCTCTCACCACCCTTTCAAAAGTTTTCTTTCTAACATCGTCCCGATCGACAAAGATGCAGAAACAGGGGGACCAGGATTGAACGCCTTTATCTTGGCTTTTTTTCTCTCGCATAAATTTTGATCACGTCATTTATCAATAGGGTCACTATACCACATGTGATAAGCATTAATATATAGTATTTGATACTTGGTACAGGGTTCTTGGTTCGGTCCTGATAGTGGTCGGGCTCTACTCGGTGTTGTGGGGCAAGTACAAGGAGTACCAGGAGAAGGAGGCAGAGGAGATCCCTGAGCCAGTCAAGGACCATCAGAACGGCCACACACACGACCTCGAAGCCGCTAACGACGACAACCACCTCAAGATGCAGAACCACGGCTCCTCAGCAGCAGCAGCAGCACCGGTGACCGTGACAGGCCTGACCATTCAGCCTCCGATGATCGCCATGATGACCCCGAGGCCCAACTGATCTCCCACACTTTTGACACATTGAGAGAAAACTGAAGAGTTTAGTAATGAATGAGAATAAGAGGATGAGAGAAGAGGGAGGAGGGGCCTTTTTGTGCTTCCATCTCTTCTTCTTCTTCTTCTTCTTTTTTATTTTTGTGTTTTTTATTTTTTATTTTGAGATGACTGACCACGAGCCTTTTAGCTCTCTGTAACACCATGGTCAACACGAAAATCTGATAATGCAAACTCCATTTTGTTCGATTTCTTCTTTTGTTTTCTCTTTGTTGAGATAAATGATTTTGCATTTGGCTATGTGTCTTTAGCGATACATAATTTCGAGAATCTCCTGGGCACACGTGTCGGAATTGCTGAATCCTGATGCAGATTCCACTCAGGAGTCTAGTGACTGACTTATAGATTCCCATTAGAAACCCTTGGTTGGGCCAGCTACTGATCGAATCTTCATTTCATTTAGCATCTCATTTACTAATTGATGCTTTCTTTGCTCCTATAATTTTGAAAAAAGAGAGAGAGAGAGAGAGTAAAGTCCTCCACATTGGTGCAATTGGATGAGATGTCAGGAGAGATTTTCACCATTGAATTGGGAGGTCACCCATTCGAATCTCACCAATGACGTACAAACAATTTGATAGTAGGCTCGCATGCACAAGTCAAAAATCCGAATCTACTTAACTTATGAAACTTGTAAAGTGTTTCATTAAATCTCATGGTATTATGATTTCTTTGCCTGTAATTTAAATTATCAATATATATATATATAAAAGAACAAATGAGGAGGAGTTATTGTTAGGGACATGGCCATCACTTTCTTTGGTTGGTATATTCTCAGTGCCTTTTCTTATGATAGTATTGTCAAGAAATACAACCAAATTGTTATAAGTTAGACAGGAAGAATAGCCTCCAATTTACCGCACTAGATTCATCTGCCTTTATTGGGTCGGCGAGTACCAACGTTTACATCAATTGCTCCACCAAGAATCATTTACTGCATTAAGAATCAATTTCCTCGTACAAGAAACTCATATCATCAGTTATATTCAATCGAGATGGAAAAGGTTTGTGATGTCGAAATTTCATACAAGGAAGGGCGATTCCTACTTATATCTTGATAAATTTGTTCATGTTTTTGACACCACAATTGTTCGGTTGGATTATGGTTTTACTTGCTCTGAGAACGAGCAAATATCCATGTCTGAGTATTCGTGTCCACTCATCTGTTTTAACCTAGTTGTCACACCTCATGCATTGCCCGGGATAAAGATTTAATCTGTAAAAAATCATTGTTATATTATTATACATATATAATATATTATAATAGCATTCTTCTTCTATTAAAGATTACGTTCGCTATATGAAAGCTATAGCTAGACAAAAAGCTTCCTCTTGCAAAATTTAATGGGGGCGGAGTTGAGTGGGAGAACAAGAGGACAGAAGATAGCAAAATAAAATGGGAGTGGTTAGAAAGACTCATTGAAAACCCCACTAGGGCCATCGTTCCTTCTTAGGCATTTCCCTTTTCTTTTCTTTTCACTAATCTTGTTAGAAAATTCAATCTCATTTATTTAGTCCCTTGATGGCGAAGTCTCCACTATAAACGATGCACTCTTTTCATCACGGAGATTTACGATAACACTATTTATTTTTAAGATCATTTCTTTCGTTATTAGGTTATGCTTAATTGTCCGCTTTTGGTCGATGAACTTGTGCATTTTCTTCCAAATAAATACTCCTGGATTTTTCTAATCAAGTCTTTGAACTTATGTAACTTTTTTAATCAAATCCCTCTGACTTTAAATCTAATCAGTCGAAACTGACGTGGTTATTGGAGCCACTAAGAATTTCGACATGGAAAGTTGAAGTCATCGTCGGTGATCGACATATTATTGCTCAAGGTCTTGTCATGGGCTTCATCTTTGGAGTTCTTAGTCCCACAAGTTACAAGTTAGATCAATGGTGAACAAATTTTCCGCACCATACTCTTATTCATACAACGGATATGTTGGCAACAATTCACTCAAATTTTTAATCAGAAGGACTTGAAAGTTCAAGAAATTGACCGGCCAAATTAAAAGTTCAAAAACTTGAAGGGAATAATTGTGCAAGTTCTGGCACCAATAATGCGCTTTCAACTTAGGTTGTATCTGCACTAGGATGGTATTATACTTCAGTTGGTAGCCAAACAAATAGCCAAACCTAATCAGAAATCTCTCTCTCTCTCTCATCGTCACCTTGTTCACAATCGCCATGGCCACGACTGTCGCAATGCTTGTTGCCATGGCCACGATTGTCGCAGTGCTTTGATACCGACAACCATTGATATGGTTATAGAAGCCTGAGATTGATCATCTTCGATGAGAGAGAGAGAGAGATTGGAAACCGGACTTGTAATTTCTAGTGATTTCCGAACATTTTATGGTATTAAGTTCACATGTAGATAATGGAAAGAATTGAAGAATGGCAGTTTCATCACCAGATATCATAGTTAACATTGCTATTTGTTAGCAGCCTAATCTAATGTTCCCTTTCGTCCCGCATTTCCGGACAAAAATCTAACAAGGGCTCAAAGAGCAAAAAACTGGTGATCTCACTCCTATTGGCCATCACCATCCATGGAACGGAAGAATAATCATGCCAGTCTTGAATATCTAATTCGCAATTATTCGAACAGCACCCCCCAAAGAGAATTGATCTCCACAACCTCGAGAGCAACACCTTTTATCCCGCCAAAACAACGAAAGATCTTGTGTCAAAACAATGGCCACCAGATCCCCACCACCCAGAACCTCACCCCCCGAACTTAGTGAGCCTCACTGACCGCGCGACTTTCCATGAACGTTGGTCGGGACTGTGCGATCGTGATCGACGCGACGACATCTCTCACTACGCGACAAGACCAACGCAGGCCGCGTTAGTCAAGTACGCGATAGCTGAAAAGGACTTCAGAAGAATACTGATCTAAGATAACTCCGGAAGAACAGCTTAATGCGTAATCTGCATGGAAATCACTAGCAAGCTTCGGACAAGAGATAATGCGTCTCCGATTCTCCACATAACTTTTGCTTCCCTCCATATCTGCCTCGTTGTCTCTAGTTAAGCACTATGCAAAGATCCTTTTGTCCTGTTGCCAGGAGACACTTGACTAGATGCAACACAAATATATTGTTAACCCCCCACCCACTAATGCCCTCGCAATACAGTCTTTCCACGTACTTAATTACTCCCAATATTGTCATAATGGGTGCCGTCGGTTGTTCACTTACGGTAGACTTTTGTTGTCCCCAGATCGTTGAAAGTAAATTCGCATTTCGCAACCCACCAGAAAATGAGAAGAACCCAAGATGTTGCTAAGGGATAAAATCGACCTTGAACGCTCGCTTCACGCCGTCTAGTTCGAAATCCTGCTGCTTGCATCTCGAGATTTGGAACTTACTGACCTTAACTAGAGATTTACAGATTTTAGGCTCATTTTATAAAGCAGCTAATGAGGTCCTTTTTAAGAGGGTCGAGCAAAGCCGTCGGAGAGTATTGGTACGAGAGAGAGAGAGAGAGAGAGAGAGAGAGAGAGTAGATACAATCTGTCTAGTATCGTGAGCTAGGGTTCAACCTTATCCATGCATTATGTCATGAAACAAAAATGAAATTCAAAGGAAATGATGGTTCGGACACCATTGTTGAAAATTTGACCACCTGAATAGTTCTTTTAATTGTTTTCATCTCTCTCTCTCTCTCCATCAATCTAAATGCAATCAAAGTGTACTAGATTGGTAAAGAAATGATGTGGTCGAATGTGGATCAGATATGGTGCATCTCAAGTATGGCGTTGCTGATTATACGGCGTTGATTTATTTTGATTAGTCCACACCAAAGGTAACTATGGAAGAGATGTTGACAGTTATTTTGTGCAAGGTATTAAATGAGTAAGATTTCGCTATTTGGTTGAGTGTATGCATCCGTCTTTATGCCTAAGATATATATATATATATATAGTTAGGAATTTTTAGAATCTCACTTCTGCATTCTAAGACTTGTTCCTCAAGTTTTGATTGTGCTTCCCAAGTTTTGGGAGAGAATTACCAAAAAAGTCCTAAACCTATTGCAATTGTGTCAATTCAGTCCTAAACATTTTTTTGTCCAATTTAGTCTTAAACCTTTTATAATTGTGTCAATTCAGTCCATCCGGCCAAAATTGGCCGGCCGGCACTGACGTGGACGCTGGCAGGGGACAGCCGGCCGGCGAGGTAATTTTTAAATATTTTTTTTTTTCGAATTTTTAAATATTTTTTAAAAATTTTTAATTCTTTTTTTTTTTTTGGGCTTCTTCTCCTTCCTTTGGCCGGCTGGCACCGGCCAGAGGTGAGGGACGGTGAGGCTGGCGAAGGCAAGCCTCGCCCAGCGACGGTGAGGCGGCCGTCGCCAGATCTGGCGACGGCAGCCTCACCGTCCCTGGGCGAGGCCGAGCCTCGCTAGATCCGGCGAGCTCGACCCTCACCGGCCACTCGCAAGGGCAAGGCCCCGCCGTGCTACGTGGTGTAGTCGAGGAACACGCGGAGGAGCTCGATCTCGTCCTCGTCAGTCTAGAGGCATTGGAACAAGGTTTTGGCGACGGTCACGGCCGGGGAGGGCCGCTTGAGCTCGGAGGGGGAGATCTTGCCGACGATCGAGGGGACGGGGGAGGCGGCGAAGGCGGCAATGGCGACGGCAGCCTCGCCGGCCACTGGGTGAGGTCGACCCTCGCCCTCGCCAGTGTTGGATAAATTCTCTTAAAGTATTTTGAAGTTGACAAAACATTTTTCATCAGTCTAGTCTAAAGACTTACAGACTCTATTGACAAAGTCTGAAGATCAAAGTCTGAAGCTAGCAAGACTCATGTTTCAAAGTCTACTCTCATGGACAGTCTCCAGACCGACGTTTATTCTGATCTTATATGATCTTTATTCTAACGGCTAGAGAATATCTTTCTACTGGATTCAGCACTAGAAGATCTTACTTTCTTATTCGAATATGTATAGATTCTCTAAAGATTTCGCAACTTATATTTGGAAGGATCTACTTATGGAAACCAAGATCCTGATTGTATGGGCGAGCAGAATTGATGGGCTATCAACACTTACCTTAAAGAGCTCGAGATCTCTCTAATTGATTATGTCCAACGGGTTGATTGGAAGAACTTCTTTGGAAGGTGCCAACGGTATTGAAGGCATGAATAAGTATATAAGAGAGATGCTCCAGTTGTTGAAGGGTGCCGGATAGAAGAATTCCAAAGTATGAATCTCCTTTTCTATTTTGCGATATCATTCTTCGAGCGTTATATGTAATCAAAAGAGAGATCATATTGTAGTGAGACCTTGAGGAAGTGTAGTAGAGTTTTCTACACTGTGGACTCAAGAGTGTGAGACTGTAATCACTCTTTTTGATTCTTAGTGAAATCCAGCCAGAAGGGTTGTCCGTGCGGGAGAGTGGACGTAGGCTTGGTCTAAGCCGAACCACTATAAATCTGGAGTCTTGATTCTCTATCCCTAATCCTTTTATCTTTTATTACTTTCATTTGCTGCAATTGTTGGTTTTAATTCATTAATCTCTCATTTGGATTAAATTGTTAAAATTGCTTTAAACACCTATTCACCCCCCTCTAGGTGCTAATTCTAGTCCTAACAATTGGTATCAGAGCTTGTGTACTTGCTTATAAGAAGTGTCTTTACTTCTAAGTAAAATATCTATGGCTAGTATGTTGCCTACAGGGTTGGTTGAAGGTCAAAGCAATACCAGACCTCCATACTTTGATGGAAAAGACTACAGCATATGGAAAAATAAGATGAAGTCATTCCTAAGATCGAAAGATCCTTTGGAATGGGAAGTGGTTGATAAAGGAATCATTCCTGCTGCTGCATCAGAATCAGAGAGAGGAAAAGAAACTGCTGATCCTACTCTTCTGACTCAAGAAGAAATCACCAAGAGACAGACGCTTAACGCCAAAGCTATTTACTCCTTATATTGTGTTTTATCCCCAACTGAGTATAACAGAATATCTTCTTGTGATACAGCAAAAGAAGTCTGGGATAGGCTTCACATTACCTATGAAGGAACTGATCGTGTGAAAGAAATGAGGATCAACATTCTTTTGGGACAATATGAAGTCTTTAAGATGAGATCAGGAGAATCAATAACTGACATGTTTAGTCGCTTTACTGAAATTGTGAATGGTCTTGAATATCAGGGACATTCAATCTCAAGACATATGAAGGTCAACAAACTCCTTCGAGGACTCTCAAAAAACTGGAATTACATAAAAACCTCAATAAGAGAGACGCAGAGGATTGTTCCACTCTCTGTAGACGAACTGGTTGGGACTCTTCAATCCTATGAAGTGGAACAGACCAACGAAGAGGAAGACTCAAAAGGTAAGAAATCTATTGCCTTAAAGTCTAATGACTATTCTGATGCTACAGATTCTGAAGAAGATCTAGATGATGAAGAACTAGCACTCATGATAAAGAGATTCAGAAAGTTGAACAGAAAAGGAAGGAAATTTAATTGGAAGAAACAAAGTTCTCAAATGTTTCAAAACAGGTCAACAGAGGAAGATGATTCTAACAAAAAAAGTGACTTGCTTTGAATGCAAGAAAAAGGGACACATCAGACCCAACTGTCCTCTGTTAAAGAAGAGAAAATGAAAGACTGAGAAAAACAGGAAGGCACTCAAAGCAGGGACTTGGAGTGATATTGAATGTGAAGAAAGTGACGATGATTATGCCAATATCTATTTAATGGCAAAATCAGATTCAGACTCTGACCTTGATTCAGACACAGACTCAGACAGTGAACTCGAGGTTGGTAATCTGAAAATTCCTATTAAGGTTTCTAAATATATTGATGAACTTTGTCTTAGTCTGAAAACCTCTCTTAAGAGGATCTCCGAATTGAAAAGGGAAAATTCTACATTGAAGCAACAGGATAAACTTATGAAAGAAAAGTTTGAAAAGCTGGAAAAAGATTTTGTTGTTGTGAAAGAAAATTCAGACATTATTTCAAATGAAAATAATCTTTTGAAAAATGATATCACTAACATATCAAAAAGATTTTCAAATGGTTTCGAAAAGTTGGATAAAATTATTTCGATACAAAGACCATACTTTGATAAGTTAGGTCTTGGTATGACTTTTGAAACTATTCCACTAATTGATTTTCCGAAGGTAAAAGAAAGAATTAAACAGAGACTAGCTAGAATTATTTATAAGAATCATTTCCAGAAAGTTTTTGTAAAACCTGTTGGCAGAAATGCTTTGAGATATTCCAAGTGTAAAAGCTTAGAACATTTTGAGAAAGAATGTCATTTGGTTTGGAGACCTGTTAAAAAGAGCTGGGCTAAGACTGTCTATTGTTCTAACACTTCTGGACCTAAGATGGTATGGGTACCAAAAAGAGCTTGAATTCGTGTTAATTGCAGGTTACTATCAAAAAGAAGATTAAATGGTATCTTGATAGTGGCTGCTCAAGACATATGACAGGAGACTCAAGCTGCTTCATAAAACTTGTCCAGATAGACAGAGGAAAAGTTTCCTTTGGTGGTAACAACAAAGGAAGAATTACTGGTCGAGGAACAGATTAGATTGGAAGCTTGTCAATCAATAATGTTTCCTTAGTTGAAAGAGTAAATTACAACTTACTTAGCATAAGTCAGTTGTGTGATATTGGTTTCAAGATTAACTTCCAGGAAGAAACGTGCTCTGGAATCAGTAAAGACTTTACTCAATCTTTTACTGGACGAAGACATAGAAATATCTATCTTCTAGATGTGAATCAAGAAAGATCACAGTGCTTAATATCAGTACAAGAAGAAGCAAATCTATGGCACAAAAAGCTAGGCCATACCAATATGAAGCAAATCAACAAGATCTCTACCAAGAAACTTGTTCGAGGATTGCCTATTCTCAATTACTCAAAATATGATCTATGTACACCATGCGTACTGGGTAAACAGGTTAGAAACTCTTACAAATCAATAAATAAAGTTTCCACTAATCATGTATTGCAGCTTCTGCATATGGATTTGTTTGGACCTACCAGAACGCAAAGCATTGGTGGAAAAAGATTCTGTCTAGTAATCGTGGATGATTACTCACGATTTACTTGGGTCTACTTTCTTTCAAGTAAATCAGAGACTTTCTCTCTCTTTTCAAAGTTTGCTAAGAAAGTGCAGAATGAGAAAGGTCACACTATCTCAAGCATTCGTACAGACCATGGAGGTGAGTTTGAAAATCAAGACTTTACTAAATTTTGTGATGAATTTGGTTTTCAACACAAATTCTCCTCTCCATATACACCAGAACAGAATGGGGTTGTAGAAAGGAAGAATAGGTCTTTACAAGAAATGGCAAGAACTATTTTAATTGGAAATCAAATTTCTTTAAGGTTTTGGGCTGAAGCTGTCTCAACTGCTTGCTATATTATAAACCGAGTGTTTTTAAGGCCAATTCTTGCCCCTTATGAAATTTTTAAAGGAAAGAAACCAATAGTTTCTTATTTTCAAGTATTTGGTTGCAAATGTTTTATTCTAAAGAATGCAAATGATCGTGTTGGTAAGTTTGAAGAAAAATCAGATGAAGGTTTCTTTCTTGGCTACTCAACTACAAGCAAAGCTTTTAGAGTATTCAACAAGAAGACTCATACTGTGGAAGAATCAATGAATGTCAAATTTCAAGACTCTCCACAAGTTCAGCAAATTCAAATTGAAGATTCAGAATCTATTCCAGACACTGCTAGATCTAACTCCACTGAAGCAGTTACTAATTCAGAATCAGTACAACAAGCTACTGATGAAGAATCTACTCAAGAAGAAGATCAACAATCTATCAGACGAATAGTAACTAGAAGCACAAGTCTAGTCATCCTGAAGAACTCATTATTGGGAACATTAAAACAAGATCCAAAAGGCAAGAAGAGTCTAGTGTTGTTGCTCTTATTTTTGAAATAGAACCCAAAAATATTGAAGAAGCTTTAGCTGATGAAAGCTGGATTGAAGCAATGCAAGAAGAGCTCAGACAATTCAGTATTAACGACGTATGGGAAATGACTCCTAAACCAAAAGGTAAATCAGTTGTTGGAGCTAAATGGGTTTTCAGGAACAAAGTTGACGAAAAAGGCAAAGTAACGAGAAACAAAGCAAGACTCATGGCTAAAGGATACACGCAAGAAGAAGGGATAGACTATGATGAGACTTACGCTCCAGTAGCAAGGTTAGAAGCAATTAGATTACTACTTGTTTTTGCTTGCTATAAGAATTTCAGGTTGTTTCAAATGGATGTCAAAAGCGCATTCCTGAATGGATTTATTCAAGAAGAAGTCTACGTGGAACAACCTCCTGAATTCGAAGACTCAAAGAAACCAGACTCAGTGTTCAGACTGAAGAAAGCTTTATATGGATTGAAACAAGCTCCTCGAGCTTAGTATGAAAGGCTAAGTAATTTCTTAATTCATAATTGCTTCTCTAAAGGAAAGGTAGACACCACCTTGTTTATTAAAAAGGAAGGATGAATTCGAGATGAGCATGATGGGTGAACTATCCTTTTTCCTTGGTCTACAAGTGAAACAACTAAAGGAAGGAATATTCATTCATCAAAAAGAAATATGCAAAAGAACTTGTTAAAAAGTTCGGTCTGGAAAATTGCAAAAAGACTGACATACCAATGTCAAGTTCCTTGAAGATAGACAAAGATGAAGCAGGGAAGAAAGTCGACCAAAAGTTATACAGGAGTATCATTGGTTCACTTCTTTATCTTACTGCATCCAGACCTGACATATTATTTAGTGTTTGCATATGCGCTAGGTTTCAATCTGATCCTAGAGAATCCCATCTAAGTGCTGCTAAACGTATTATTAAATATGTTGCTACTACTGCTAAGATCGGTCTATGGTATCCCAAAGAAGGAGACTTTACACTTCTTGGCTATTCAGACGCAGATCTTGCAGGTTGTAGAGTTGAAAGAAAAAACACTTCAAGTACTTGTCAATTGCTTGGAAACAGGGCAATATCTTGGTTTTCAAGAAAACGAAGTATTGTGGCTCTTTCAACAGCTGAAGCAGAATACGTAGCCCTTGGAAGTTGTTCTCAAATACTGTGGATAAAACAACAACTGTAAGACTTTGGCATTGAAGACTCTTGCACAGAAATAAGATGTGACAACACCAGCGCAATCAATCTTACAAAGAATCATATCTTACATTCAAGAGTAAAACACATTGAGATTCAACATCACTTTATAAGAGATCATGTTCAGAACAAAAAAGTCTTGATACAATTTATAGACTCAAAGAATCAACTGGCAAACATTTTCACAAAGCCACTTGAGAAAAGCTTGTTTGAGTCTATTCGCTCAAGACTCAATATTTTATCTCTTGAAGAATGTTGAAGCTTAGACTCAGAAACTAAAGTCTGACAGAGTATCAGACTCAAAGGTTGAAGACTGAGAATACGAATCGACACGACTGTAAGTTCATTTACTTAAACTGTCATATCGATAAGGTAAGATTATCTGTTTATCTCTAATTGAGGTTATTAAGGCGGTTATATTTAAAAAGGGTGGTTATCGGTTTATTAAGGCAGTTATTTTTTCAAAATGAAATTCTTAAGATTTCCAAAATATGCGACGTTTGGATTTCCCCCGTTTCTGTTATCTTTTATATACTTCTTCTCCTTCGTTTTCACTTTACCCAGAAACCCTAGATCAAAAGCTTTTCACTGCTCTGTATTTTCTCTCCAAAACTTCTTCGTCTCAAAGTTTTTAACTTTCTTGCGACACAAGTGAGAAAGCTTCTCCAAAGAAAGCAACAATGTCGTATCAAAGGAAGTCATCAAGAATAGCAAACAGGGGACCACAAGGATCTAGTGAGGGGCCTACGCACTTTGATCTCACCGAAGAAAGCGACTTTCCATCTGAGCAAACTCCTCAACGATCTCAACAGCGGTCTTCCCCAACTAGACCCTAAGGTCGTCGCCCTCAAGATGCAGAAGGAGTTGTTGAAGATATTGAACCTGTAAGAACACTTAAGCCTACTTTTGTTTATAGGCTTTACTCTGCATTGAAGGAATGAGGTTCTGCCATGACCTTCATTGATGAATTTCTGAAAGAGAAAGGTTACAGAAATGAGACTCATTTTCTCACCGTCATGGAGAGGTCAGGGATTGTTCTTGAAGGAACGGCTGCAAAAGCTTTTGCAAACTTTCCCAATGATCCTAGGTTTGGTAGTATGAATCAGCCAGAGGGAAAGGATGATGATGAAAAAATGTTCATACATTTTAAACCTTGGATGGGTGTGGCTGCAAACCTTCGAGGAAATAAGGATGAATTGTTTCACTCAGACGGACATAGGAAGAAGTATGAAAAATTGCTGAAGCGTGGGGTGATGAATCCACGGACGGTGGATTTTGATTTTCTAGACCTATTGAGCATAAATCTGAGAGAGAAGTTTGAAAAACTTCAACTTCATCAGTTCTGTACTGACTGTGATATGGCACATTCTGAATTAACAGTGTACTTCTATTCCAATCTCAGTTTCATTGATGCAAACAGCTTTTCTTTCAGCATGAGAGATAAATAGTATGTTGTTGATAAGGACATTCTGGCAGATGTAATTGGTGTGGAAAGAGGTGTTTTCCAATCAATTAGTGTGTCTATAAGTCATGCTACTCTTGAACTTGCGAGAGACAGAATTGCTGAAGGTCGTCTCTCCTACTCCAGGTTGAATGCAGCAAACACTTTGCTTCACAAGATTGTGATCAACTGTCTTAGACCCAAATCAACATCCAAGACAGATGTATCCATCTTAGAGGCTAAGTTGATGTATGCAATCAAGACTGGTCTTAACTTCTCTTTGCCGCACACTATCATGTTTCACATGTACAGATCCATGGCAAAGAACAAGGGAAAACTTCCTTATGCTGCTCTTATCACTCGTCTTTTCAGGCATCTGAACATTCAGCCTCCTCACATTCTCTCTGTGAAGACTATCGATAAAATGGTCATCGGACTGAGGATGATAATAAATATGCGTTTGAAAGAACTCAGCAAGAAGCTGGAGCAGTTCAAGGAGAAGACTCCTATCAAGTTCAGACCAGACTCTTCTGTGGCCAAAAGAAAAGGAAAGGAATCAGTGGCTAGTTCTACCAAGAAGAGAAGGGAAATCATCTTGGAAGATGAAGATGATGATGATGCGCTACCCATCTCTGCTCTTGTTTCTCAATTTTCTGCATCTGTTCCAGCTGTTCCAAAACAACAATTTGCAGAAACAGAAAAAGAGAAAGAGAAAGAGAAAGAGGAAGAGAGAGAGAAAGACGAAGAGAAAGATGAAGAGAAAGAAAGAGAGGAAGAGGAAGAAGAAAAAGCAAAACAAGCGGAGGAACCAGCAAAAACAGTTTCTCCAGCAGAAAAAAAGGATCCACAACAGCCTGTCACTGAGGAAACTCCTCAGAAAGAAGAGTTCTTTTCTCCTCCAGAAGACATGGAAACAGGGGGAGATGCACACAGAGAACATACCCCTCTTCTACTGACTTTTAGAGAATAAGATACACAAACAGGTGTTAGTCGATCACCTCCTAATGCTGAAGATGTTCATGCTGCTCCGTTTCCTGAAGGAGAGGCATCATCTCCACATACTGAACTCCCTGCTGATATTCATACTGGCTTGACTCCACCATCAGACCGAGCTGAAGCAAGCACACAGACTAACAATTCCGGAGATTTTGGAAGGTTGCTTGACATCATCTTGGAACTCAAAGGCCAAATCTATGCCATGGGGTATGAATTTCAGACTTTGCAGAATGAAAATCATGCAATGTTCATCACTATGCATGATCAGCTTAAAGAGGTTCAACGTCAGATTCATGCTACTGCAAAAAGCACTACTCTTACCCAACTACAGGAAAATTTGAGGAAGCTAGAAGAAACTGTCAAGTCTGTGGAGGACTTTCAACTTGTTCGCATTCCCCGTGCTCCTTGATTTTTTATGCTGACAAAAAGGGGGAGAAGACTTTGCAGATTTTCAAGCATTTCAATTTCAGACTCTATCCTCAAACCAAACCAAATCTTATCTTCAATTTTTTAAACATTTTTGAGTTGTTATTTTGACTTTATCTTGAGTTTTTAAATGTGTGCAGTTTTTGAATGTGTGCTTATTATTGCATTACTTTAAGCTTTTAAATTAGATAAAGATAGTACTGTATGTTCATGACTAATGAGGTTTCTGTGAATGCAGATCTGTGTACAGGGTAAGTATGTGTACAGGACATCTGTGTACAGGATAACTTCTACTATTTTTATTCTAATCTTTCATGAGATATCAATGCTTGCTTAAAAGTTGTATTGCAGGGCAATAATATTCAAATCTGCAGAAAAGTTTTGTCACCATCAAAAAGGGGGAGATTGTTGGATAAATTCTCTTAAAGTATTTTGAAGTTGACAAAACATTTTCATCAGTCTAGTCTGAAGACTTACAAACTCTATTGACAAAGTCTGAAGATCAAAGTCTGAAGCTAGCAAGACTCATGTTTCAAAGTCTACTCTCATGGACAGTCTCCAGACCGACGTTTATTCTGATCTTATATGATCTTTATTCTAACGGCTAGAGAATATCTTTCTACTGGATTCAGCACTAGAAGATCTTACTTTCTTATTCGAATATGTATAGATTCTCTAAAGATTTCACAACTTATATTTGGAAAGATCTACTTATGGAAACCAAGATCCTGATTGTATGGGCGAGCAGAATTGATGGGCTATCAACACTTACCTTAAAGAGCTCGAGATCTCTCTAATTGATTATGTCCAACGGGTTGATTGGAAGAACTTATTTGGAAGGTGCCAACGGTATTGAAGGCATGAAGAAGTATATAAGAGAGATGCTACAGTTGTTGAAGGGTGCTGGATAGAAGAATTCCAAAGTCTGAATCTCCTTTTCTATTTTGCGATATCATTCTTCGAGCGTTATATGTAATCAAAAGAGAGATCATATTGTAGTGAGACCTTGAGGAAGTGTAGTAGAGTTTTCTACACTGTGGACTCAAGAGTGTGAGACTGTAATCACTCTTTTTGATTCTTAGTGAAATCCAGCCAGAAGGGTTGTCCGTGCGGGAGAGTGGACGTAGGCTTGGTCTAAGCCGAACCACTATAAATCTGGAGTCTTGATTCTCTATCCCTAATCCTTTTATCTTTTATTACTTTCATTTGCTGCAATTGTTGGTTTTAATTCATTAATCTCTCATTCGGATTAAATTGTTAAAATTGCTTTAAACACCTATTCACCCCCTCTCTAGGTGCTAATTCTAGTCCTAACAGCCAGCGGCCGGCCAGGCAGTCGTCGCCAGATCTGGTGAGGCTCGGCCTCGCCCAGCCATGGCGAGGTCGAGCCTCACCAAATCTGGCGACGGCCGCCTCGCCGTCGCTGGGCGAGGCTCGCCTCCGCTAGTGGCCGGCGAGGCTGACCTCACCGGCCCTCAAGGAGAAGAAGGCCAAAAAAATTAAAAATTTATTTAAAATTTCGAAAAAATAAAAAAAATATATATTAAAAAATAACCTTGCCAGCCGGCTGTCCCCTGCCGGCGTCCACGTCAGCGCCGGCCAGCCAATTTTGGCCGGAAGGACTGAATTAGCACAATTATAAAAGGTTTAGAACTAAATTGGACAAAAAAAAAAGTTTATGACTGAATTGGCATAATTGCAATAGGTTTAGAACTTTTTTGGTAATTCTCCCCAAGTTTTGGACACGGGCCTCACAAGTTGGTATCAGTTTTGAAAGTGTTCTTACAGTCATTAGTCTCTAAAATCTCAATTTCACATTCTAAGACTTGTTACCAACGTTATAGACGTGTCTTCACATTATGGATGTGCTCCCCATGGTTTGGACACCACTGTTTTCAATTTCCGGTGACGAGTTTGGTATTCATACCAATTGTTTCACTATGTATGTCGATCCGCTTCTGTCATGTATTTGACCATAATCTGATATCACTCCAATATTTTAAGGATAACATTTGACAAGAAACTACCCTCGCTGCACTTTTGTAGAAATTTTAACAGGTTTGGCATCATCTTAGCCACTTCTGCCTCGTGGTATATCATATGCCTATGCCACGTATATGCCAACCTTGGCCAATGCCGCCAACATTGGCCAATGACGCTCTTGGACATATCAATCCTCCTGTTGGCCAAATTTATGCCAATCACAATCCTGTCAATATAATCTAATGAAATCTTGCAAATATAAAGTCGATATTTTGCTTGATATGGTCAATGTGTCACCAAGCCAATGTCTCTTTCAAAACGAACCTATAGTCGCCATCTTTGGGTTCCCAACGACAACCTTAACTTACTTTCTAAAAAAACCGAGATGGCCGTGATCCAAATTTTGAACACCTTTCGTTGGACCAAAACAGGTGTACAATCAATTTGGGCTACATTACCAACTTGACCATTTCTACCGACTGAAAGCGGGCTTAGCCCTTTAGTGGGCGTACTCTGCTTAAAAAGTTGGGCCTTGAGACTAGTATACTTATGTGCTACATAACGGGGGATTGAAGCTCTTGGAGAGTCCAGCTAAATTATGAAAAGACTTCATCTCAATTCTTAATAATTACCAAAATCAAAAGGTTAATGTTCATCAGGTTAGGGTTGAATCCTCAAAAGCGCGGACTAATTCGAATCGGTTTCCAAGTTGAAACTTGGAGCTAACAAAAAAGAAGATGAAGAAGGGAAAAAAATGCAGAACAAGAAGTCCTAGAAAGGATGGAATTTGTGAATCAACCGGATATTAACATAACATCTGAAGATCCAACAGAGTCGTGGGCCTGAGTTTTTGGGACTTAGAATATTGAGTCTGCCTAATCGTCCAGTCGCTTCCATGAAACACAAAAAGATGTCGGCCTAAGAAGGATGTTTCGTTCTAATTATATATATATATATATGTATATTTATTTATTTATGTTTATGTTTATATTTATATTTATATTTATTTATTTCCGGGTCGAATACCAACGCTAGTACCCGGGTAGAGTGATGCAGCAAAGCAATGTGAAACCGAAAGATTAGATGAGTCCTGGATATTGGACCAAACTGACTCGAAAATCTTGATTTTAACACCCTTATTCAATTTGATTTATATCTAAAGCATTCTTCTACGCAAGAAATTTCTTCCTTAGGCTTGGTCTTACATGAAACAATGAAGTATATTTTTTTCCATCAAAATTGCCAAATGACCAACAAAAAAAGCAAAGATTAGAGCCATTGCCTAGCAAAAGAAAATGCCTCTCAAATTTAGGCCTTATTTGGTTCAGTTTTGGGAGAATGTCCTTAAGAAAATGCAAATACCTTTAAATTAAATGGGTTTTCTCAAATGCAAATGACGTTTGGTGAATTGTAATTTAAAGTGCATTAGAAAACACCTTTGACTTAAATGCCGTTTAGTAAAAATTACATTTTCTAAAAGACTTTTGCTAATAAAAAATTTAAAAAAAGGTTTTTAATTTTTAACCAGAACTAGAAGCAAAAACAGCTACCGAACAACCTCACCTAAGGTCAAGCAATCTCATGCGGCATTGCTTGAGTTGCCTAACCTAGTTGTCGCCTAAGGTCCCACATCCTCAGGCGACGTGGCAACCTAGGCGTCGTCGCCTAGGTCGTTGCGCTACCTGGGGATAGCAATCGTCACTTGGGTCACGCGACTCAAGCCAATAGTCACTTGGGTCACGCAACCTAGGCAATGATTGCCGGCACGTGTGACCCCTTTGGCTGGCAACCAGCAGTCATCAACCTTCGATCAGCTTCTCTATGCAAACAATGAAGAAGATGAACAATGAATAAGGGTCAAGATTTGCATTCCGAGAATACAACTTCCCAAAGAACATCTAGATTTACTTTAGGCTAAATGCTCTTACCGCCCTTTAGAGACACAATTGTATTTTCCCAAAATTAAGCCAAAAAATGAATCGAACGCTATTTACATTTGTCTAAGGGACTTTAAAGAATGCTAAACCAAATAGGGCCTTACTGGTACATAAATTGGCCTAATGAAATATTTTCATTTAAATTATGTTGACTAGTATCTATCGTCTAGTCAAGGGAGAAATATCTATTTAGATGGGATCGACTCAGACCGATTCGCTTGTGACCTTACCAATAGAGTTACTACAATAGTATCCAATCCTTATATTTAGACCCAATTTCTCTTAGTCGATATTCTATTGTGGCTCTCATAAATGTCGGAACAACCAAAAAGGGTAAGGGAGTTGTCTTGCAGAGATGTTGACAATTTGACATCCAGCTCTTTCTCGAGCTAATAGATCCACGCGATCCAACGGTTTGCGTGCATCGAACCAACGTGAATCGAGGGTCCCTAATGACTATTGTCGTCACGGTGTCCCTGCGACACAAATTAGTCGAACCTCTCTGAAGTTGGATTTGGTCACCCGGTCGTCATCAAAAGTAGGTGAGATTGGTCCTGAAAGGGAACCACAAATTTAGAGAAAAGGGGGATGTTATTGAGTTTGGTCACCCGAAGATGAGAAATCAAGGGTCGCCTCGCGGTTGGAATGATTTGGCAGACATAAATATAAGTAATAAAAATAATAAAATAATAATTATCATTATAATTAAAAGAAAAGGCAGAAGAAATTTCTCCATCTCACCAACCCCCGCTGCTTCACCAACCGTAAGATGGGCCCCACCATCACCGACCCCACTTTTACACGCCAACCAAGTCTTCACCCACCACGCATCTTCTTTCCACCACAGATTTGACCCCCCAAAAAAAAAAAATAGTACGAAAAGAGGACAAAAAATCGAAAATTTCCCCTTTCTTTTTTCTTTTCCCTTCTTTTTCAGATTTCGAAGAAAAAAAATACCCATGATCATATAAAATCTTCATTTACAAACCATAAAAATCATCACCGGAAAATGAAACTTAGAGGCCCACTTGCTTTGGTGAATTTTGCCATTACTTTAGCAAACCCACCTCATCCCCAAAAATAAAGAAAAAATAAAACTCTCGCCACGAAGTTAACGTGTAACAATTAAGAAAGACCTTAAGGATCGGTGATTTGATTAATGTCTGGTTCCTACTTAAGCCCACTGACAAATAAGTTCCCTTGTTTTTCCTCTATTTTCCTTTACGTGTTTCCATTCACGGGAACGGATTGGAGCCATCCACATCTTTCACCAAATATGCGTGCGCAAGGAATACTATTTCGGCTTCTTTTCTTTCTTAGCTCGAGTATTTGTGGCAAAACAGATTGAACGGTGATTAGTTGCGAGATGATGTTCGGAGGCTAATATGTATTTAGTTTATTCGTGAATATTCCTGACAGACCTTTTATTTTCTTTGTTATTATTATTATTATTATTCCGAGTGATTTCTGCAGTGCCGTACGTGGAAGTTTGAGAATACAACGCGGTCTCACCAACCTTTGTCCCCCAGTTGCTCTCTTACTCGGAAAGTGCCTTGCCGTTCTCCACCCACCAAGCGCACCTCTAGAAAAAAGCCCACCGGAATTGAATTTTTTGGACGGCAAGGTGAATGGTCCCTGAATTTTAATTTAACGTGTGATATTGCTCATGAACTTTTAATTCATGTAATGTGATTCCTAAATTTTAGTCACATCATCACAATATAAGAGGGGAAAAAAATACTATCTATATTTTCTATTGGTCAAATTGATAGAATTAATAGAAATGACTTATTTGCATCAATCCGACGAGCTTTAGAATTTAATACATTTTTTGAAAGTATTAAAACTCGATTATACTTTTATGATAAGTTTTAGGATTTCTAGTAAAAAAAAATGTAATTAAATGATCAAAAAGTACAATTATTTGAAATACCCAAGATAATTTAAATTCAAAATTTTCTTTTGTGATTTGGGTTGGGTTTAACGAGTTTTGATTTGGGTGCAAAGCCGGTTATCATTTTAGTATTAAAAAAAAAAAAAAGTAAGCAAAAGGAATTTTTTGCACCAAGACCACTTCGAGACAACATGCAATACCCACTATTTGTTAAAAAAAAGAAAAAAAAATGAATTCAACAGCAGCAAGTGACATCACATTCTTCCAAATATTGAAAGTGAACTCCACCTGATCATAATGAAGGCAAAGAAAGAAAAAATAAAACAGCAAAATATTTATCCACTTCACCAACTCCCTCCCTCGTATTTTGCCAGCCATCCCATTCCATATAATCATCGACCTCCCTCCTACGATCCAACCATCATCTCTCCTCGCCTCTCCACCCCAGAGAGAGATCCCAAGCCAATGGCTCTCCCTCTGATCCTCCTCTCCATCCCCGTCCTCCTCCTCCTCCTCGCCCACCAGCTCTACCAGCGGCTCCGGTTCAAGCTCCCGCCGGGGCCGCGGGCCTGGCCGGTGGTCGGCAACCTCTACGACATCAAGCCCGTGCGGTTCCGGTGCTTCGCGGAGTGGTCCCAGGCCTACGGGCCCATCATATCGGTCTGGTTCGGTTCCACCCTGAACGTGGTCGTGTCGAGCTCGGAGCTGGCCAAGGAGGTGCTCAAGGAGAACGACCAGCAGCTGGCCGACCGGCACAGGAGCCGGTCGGCCGCCAAGTTCAGCAGGGACGGCCAGGACCTCATATGGGCCGACTACGGCCCCCACTACGTGAAGGTCAGGAAGGTGTGCACGCTGGAGCTGTTCACCCCCAAGCGGCTCGAGGGACTCCGGCCCATCCGGGAGGACGAGGTCACCGCCATGATCGAGTCCATCTTCAAGGATTGCACCAAAGCTGGTAACTTCTCCTCCTCCTTTTCTTTTTGGCATTCGCAGCCTTCTTTTCTCCCGTTCTGCATCAAAGAGAAGACTGATCTACCGAACTTGAACGTGAGTAATGCGAAAAACCGTATTGAAACAAACGAACCACGTCCAAACGACGGCAGAAATCCATCGCGCCGCGCTCTACAAAATGATTTTCTATACGAGTCTCAATGGATTCTAAGTTGAGGTTTAAGTCGTAAATCTGTCCGGATAGAGCCGCTCGTTCGGTCCAAAAAATAGTTGCGTGAACGGGTCGGGTCGTAGATCCTTTTAGATTTTACGCGTCGTTGAAGTTGATGTTTGCCGATGTGAAAAGGAAGTTTCTCATGATCAAAAAAAAGTTTAGTCCATGAATAACGGGACCATTTCCACCCCGGGATGGATTTGTTCTTTTATCCATTTCTCTTCTCCGGTCGTAGCATATTAAAAAAAGGTTAAAGTCATTTGGTCAGCCAGATCTGACAGATCCAAACCTCGAATGGGTGTCAAAAACGAGGTTCGTAGAATACTTCCTTCGTGTCACAGCTTAGAGTTTTGCCGTTGTCCTGTCAACAAGTATTCGGGGAGAAAAAGCATTATCCACCCAAATATTTCATCATTTTAAAAGTAAAAAAATTTCATCAATATATTTGAAATGAATTTTTTTTTTCTTTATTAGCCACGATTGAATTCGAATTTGTTATCGATTAATTTTACAAAAAGAGGAACGGGTGGACCGTTATTTTAATATAGGGGGCCTTCTTCATTGAATGTGACTATTAAGAGGTTGGTTGCCACCACCAACCATCACCCTGACATGATTGCTGGGTAAAAAAAAGGGGGAAGGAATTGGTCGCCAAAGACATTGACTTTAGCGTTAGGATAAAAGAAAACTCGGATTTCTCCACTTCCCAGCAAGTGGCACGAAATTAGAGTGCGCAAATGCCCTTTTAGATCTCAGGTAGTCCGAACACGAGATTGTTTACATTAGGTGATATGGAAGATCGAACGCTTGGTCCAAGTACACAAAGTGCGATTTGACAAAGTCAATTTCTGCTAACTTCTCTTTCCGTGAATGAATTTAAGACACAGCTCGCCACCAACATTGAACTCGTGGGTGTTGACCCTAAAAGCTTATCTCTCTTCCATTAATGATGCCGTGCTGTGGGTTTCTAAGCCCAAAAGAAAAAAAAAACAATTATGATTGACGACATCGTGACCAGAAATATTTCAAGCTATCATCATCCTCTCTCTCTCTCTCTCTTTGGAGAGTTGAGATTGTTCTGTCTATTCAACCCAATTCACGAGATTTGAGATCACTCCCTCTTTGCTTCACCTTTGAAAGCAAAGTCATGATGGATGCGTACTACTCATGAGTTGGCCACGTCGAGGGCCATATCCGTCCTGTTCTCCTTTCAACCTAACGTTTCGGTGGAAATAAGGATTGCTTTTAGCTTCTTCTTGAACATCATTAGCGCATTGCACACTTTCTTCTTGGGAAACTGGGCTGCTTTTTCTGCTTTAAGTAAGTTACTATGCTTGATATGATGAATGATTACGAGTCGAATCAGCAGTGTTAAGACCAGAACGATTTGCGATGTGGGTGCAGATAATTCGGGGAAGACCCTGCCGGTGAAGAAGTACCTGGGGGCGGTCGCCTTTAACAACATAACGAGGCTGGCGTTCGGGAAGAGGTTCATGAACGCCGAGGGCGTGATAGACGAGCAGGGCCTCGAGTTCAAGGCGATCGTGTCCAACGGGCTGAAGCTTGGCGCGTCGCTCGCCATGGCGGAGCACATCTCGTGGCTCCGCTGGATGTTCCCGCTGGAGGAGGAGGCGTTCGCCAAGCACAGCGCGAGGAGGGACCGCCTCACCCGGGCCATCATGGAGGAGCACACGCTAGCCCGCCAGAAGAGCGGGGCCAAGCAGCATTTCGTCGACGCCCTGCTCACCCTCAAGGACAAATACGACCTCAGTGAAGATACCATCATAGGACTCCTCTGGGTAAGTTTAACGACCGGCTCGGGACACCTGGTTTAGTCCTGAAACCAAATGGTCTACTGCAGATTCTAGGAATTTCCTTGGCATTGGAACTGACTCCATGGTCCATACCATATGCAGGACATGATCACAGCAGGCATGGACACTACTGCTATTTCAGTGGAGTGGGCGATGGCGGAGCTGATCAAGAACCCGAGGGTTCAACAGAAGGCCCAAGAGGAGCTCGACCGGGTCGTCGGGTTCGAGCGCGTGGTGACTGAGTCCGACTTCTCGAACCTCCCTTACCTCCAGTGCATTGCTAAGGAAGCGCTCCGGCTGCACCCTCCGACCCCGCTGATGCTCCCCCACCGGTCCAACTCCCACGTCAAGATCGGCGGCTACGACATCCCCAAGGGGTCGAACGTCCACGTGAATGTGTGGGCCATCGCCCGCGACCCGGCTGTCTGGAATAGCCCGCTCGAGTTCAGGCCCGAGCGGTTCCTCGAGGAAGATGTGGACATGAAGGGCCACGACTTCAGGCTGCTCCCGTTCGGCGCGGGCAGGAGGGTGTGCCCCGGCGCACAGCTCGGGATCAACCTGGTCACGTCCATGCTGGGCCACCTGCTGCACCACTTCGTTTGGACTCCGCCGCAAGGGACAAAGCCGGAGGAGATCGACATGTCCGAGAACCCCGGGCTGGTCACGTACATGTCGACGCCTTTGCAAGCCGTGGCCACGCCTAGGCTACCCTCCGAACTGTACAAACGCGTGCCGTATGAAATGTAATTTTCCCTCTTTAACTGTTTTAGATTACGGGATTTTTGAACTTTCTGAGAAGATTGTAAAATTTGGAAGTTTGTCATCGTCGTGGATTCATGAACCTGAAAGATGGTTTGAATAACGCGATTTACGATCTGGGAAGAGCAAGAGTTGTGTAAGGAAATGGGAGACTCCGTCAAAAGGCGATCCTTATATGAATAGAAAGACTAGCTCATCCTTTCAAAGCATATCATTAGTATGGCATAAACTTGACAGAAAATTACCAGCAAAACAGACGGCGAATGTAAAGTATGGCATGTTGAAACAGGACATTAAGAGCATCATGGGAAACAGAGCACCTATGAAAATACAAGTCGGAAGCAAAAGTATGATCGGTCCCGACAGTGTCGGCAAGATGATTGAATGATCACAGCAGTTAACTGGTTGCTCGTGAGGGGAGACAACAGTTGTGGCCGCCGCTGTCAAATGCACAGTGACTGTGCCGGAACATCGACTCTTGTGAGTATGAGAAAATGGTCTCTTTCTCTATACTGGGGAAAAAGAAAACAAATCGTTCGCACAAGAGTTCCTTCCTACTTACCATTTTATACCGGGGCTAGTTTTACGCCAAAGGAATTCAAAGAGGATGACAAGTAATTGCGTAATGGCCTTCTTGACTCGAGCTCAAAAGCAAGTTGAGTGATAAGTCGAACCCACCAAAAAATAAAACTAGGAAAGTTCTAATTTTTCAGGCTAAACTAGAGGGGTTACAGTTTTTATATGGATTATACTTCTTGGTTGGAGGGAAATATCTGTATCTTATAGCAATCTGATGAGAACGTTTACACTTATGATTTCTGGCAAACACATGGTCTTAAGAGATAAGTCGAAAACAATCATATTCGATTTGCAATATTTCTCACTAATCCTTCTTCATAAAGAAGAAGAGGGCAGAAATTGCCAATAATCAAAGTAGTTTTTAACCCGAATGAACCATCACATGATTTAATCCGACGACAAGTTTGTTGAGCTAGACACAATGGAGGTGCTTGACCTTGTTGATCCAACGTGTCACAATCAAGGGCTCGTCGTTGACCCAAATGTCGATTTCTTCATTGTAGAAGACAATTGTGTGTGAAGAGAGAACCCCTTGCTAGTTTTGATTGTTCGGGATTATGGAGTAGGAGTGAAGAAACTGAGTTACATATAAGATTACGTTGATGGGCCCATTTGGTTCAACTTTGGGGAAATGCAAAGCCATTTCCCCAAGTATCTTTAGAAGGATGGGTATTTAGTGAAGGCAAAAGTGTTTGAGTACTCTTATTTTGGTGTATTTTGCAAAGTAGTTTTGAGGTGAAAAGAAAAAGGAAAAATGAGGAGGAGATGTTGAAGTAGAGGGGAACAATCGGGAGGCAGTCGGAGCTGGTGGGGGAGGCGGCGTCTTTGATACCATTTGCATAGTAGTCCCTTGATTTTTAGAAAGTTACAAAATGCGACGTTTTAAATTTTTATTTTTGTTGCAGCCGCTAGTTTTTCAATGAAGATAATCATTCAGGACTAAGTGAAAATAGACCGATTCACTTTTATTAACCGATGTAATCTCTATTTAATTTTCTCAATTTTATTAACCATGCATCGCATTGCTATCTTTCTTCTTAACTTCATTAATCATGCAGTAGAGCTTACTTTGATAATAATTAATAAAAAAAAATGATTTTGTGACATCCTGATTTTCCACTTCTGATTTCAATTGAATGAATCAGGCCTTTCATCGACAGGCCTATAGTGTTATTCTCTGAGCTGATCACTCATGAGATAACTAGACTATTTAGAAAGGCCATTAAGGGATTTAAACGCAATAAACTTGAGAATTCGGCTAGGAATCGACTACTTGATCGTGCTAATCTGCAAGGATCATTACGGCACTGTCGAAATCGATTAGAGACGGAGATAGGTCGATTCGACTGAGATATGTGATCAAAGTGTGGGCGATTTCACCTGATTGTAAAATTCTTGTCGATTGGCACTAGACCGATTTTTTTGTCATTTTGGGTACCGATTCACTTTTATTAACCGATGTAATCTCTATTTAATTTTCTCAATTTTATTAACCGTGCATCGCATTGCTATCTTTCTTTTTAACTTCATTAATCATGTAGTAGAGCTTACTTTGATAATAATTAATAAAAAATGATTTTGTGACATCCTAATTTTCCACTTCTGATTTCAATTGAATGAATCAGGCCTTTCATCGACACGCTTATAGTGTTATTCTCTGAGTTGATCACTCATGAGATAACTAGACTATCTGGGGAAGTCATTAAGGGATTTAAACGCAATAGACTTGAGAATTCGGTTAGGAATCAACTACTCGATCGTGCTAATCTGCAAAGGTCATTACGGCACTGTCGAAATCGATCAGAGATGGAGATAGGTCGATTCAACTGAGATATGTGATCAAAGTGTGGGCGATTTCACCCGATTGTAAAATTCTCGTCGATTGGCACTAGACCGATTTTTCTGTCATTTTGGGTACCCTGTGTCCATAATTGAAACCTTGAGATTTTCACGACAATCGAGAGTCGCCAATGTGTAGAAGATGTACAATGTGGCTCGAAAATAATCGATCACAGGTCAATTGCACTAACAATTCCTAAAAGCTACCCGATAGGTTAGGTCGTGCTAAAATCTCGTCAGGTTGAAATTAACCGCGAATTTGAACCCGATTTTAGAAATTGAAAGTTCTGTCATGTCATGATTTATTTTAGGAACGTCAACTCATCCTTCGAAAAAATTTCAGCGAGTTCAAGATTTTTACGGAAAATCAATTCGGAAAATAACGGAAATTTGGATGGGCCAAATTGTAGGGATTTTTGGCCTCCTTACTAAGCTATTTGGCGAAAGGGACTTGCAGAAATTGTGTGGACTTCTTCTTCATCAAAATTTGACCTCAAATTGGAAAATTTGGAGAATGAATTGAAGTCTAAGGGAGGAAATTCAGAGCCTTGGATTGGGGGGGGGGGGTGCAACATTGGCATCAAATTAAGTTATTTATGGGATTTTATAGGCAATAAAGTATTTGGGGATAAGAGGGATAAGGTTGAGGACTTTAGGGGGGATAAAGCTTTAATTGGCTAGATATTAAGCTTGACTTTTGCCCCCACTCTAATCTTCTCTCATACGCCATCTCCCACCACCCCATTTGTTCCTGCTTTCTTTCATATTTCCTTCAAAGTCGACCCCCTTCGGTTCTTCTTCTTTTTCATTTTTCCTTGGCAGCTTCATCTTTTGTTCATTTTCCTTCGCTTTTGCCGATGCCTGTTGCCATCTCCCTTCTTCGTGCCTCCCCTGCATCTGCCACGAATCCAGCTACCCCGCTGCCAGCAATCATCTTCCACCAACAAATTCGCTCGGCCTAGTCCACACTTCCACTCAATCAACATCTCCACCATTCAGTCTCCGCTCCACTGCTTCGTGTCTCCCCTGAAGCCAAGCCGTATCTAGCTACTCCATTGGTGTTTGTCCCTACAGAGTCAACCACCAGCAACAGCACCCTACCGAAAACCCTGGTCGTTGACTCCAGCAACAACCATGCTGTCTGCTTCCTTCATCGAGCGACCTCTACCATCGACGACCGAAGTAGCTTCTTCCCATTTTTTTTCCTTGCTCAACCAGTCCGTGAGCTTCAGCCCACCGAAGCCAGCCCATCTTCTGCCACAAGCCCAGCCCACAGTTTGGCCAAAATCAGCTCAGCAGCCCGCAATTTTCCAGCCCACCGAAGCCAACCCATTTTCTGCCGCAAGCCCAGCCGTAGTTCAGCCTAGAACCAAGCCCAACGGGTTGCTGTGGACTTGCGAGGCTTTTCGGCCCAGTCCAATTCTCCGTTAGTGCCGCCGAATGTTCGAGTTTTGACCACCGTCCCGGTAAATCGGTTTTCGCGCTAAATCGGTGAGTTTATGCACTAAACTCTACTTAGTATGCTAATGACATTTAAGGGATGTTTATTTTAAGTTAATTATGGATTAGGTGGTTAGTTATATTAGATTAGTGATTTAATTAGTTAATTATGCATGTTAGGTGCTTAGAATGGCTAAATTAGCATCTAAATAGATTTTATTATTTATCTAGATAGGTTTGGGAATTTTCCATGCCCATTTCAATATTTAATTAGGCATTTCCGACTTAAGCTAGCCTTTTTGGTATTTAAATTGATTTATTTAATTAATTTTGGTAATTATTTAATTATTAAATATTTTTCAAAAATTAGACTGAGATAGCCGGTAACCGAAATTTCGTGTTGATTACAATGGTGTGGTTAATTTTTACAATCGAGTGTTAATTTGTGCAAATTGAATGCTGATTGGAATTTTGATCATTTATTCCAAAATTTGTGAATTTCGATATTTATTCAGAAAATCTCGAGTGTCAGATTTTAACATCAAAAATGGTTTTATATATTATATAAAACAATAGGATTTTAAATTGGAGGATATCACTTTTTTTTTTATGTAAATTGACTGTGTACTCATACATAATTATTTTACCATGTATTTCTAATACGAAGAAAATAGGCCAGGCTCACTATTTTAATTGAAGCATTTGAGTGCAATGCATGGTATCCTAGGCTGAGATTGAATGGTCATGTGTTGGTTAAGAGAACCCGTCCCAGGCTATTAAGCTGGACGTTACCCTTATATGGAACACCCCTAGACAACGGGAAGCCGGTCGCAGTAGATTTTGGACCTATGCTCCTTCGGGAAAGCCGTTTGATAGAGACATAACCGTGCTCAATGGGTTGAGATGACGTCTAGCAACGCTAGAAGACCGCTGAACGGAGAGTAGGCCATTCTATAAGCCGAGATCAAAACTAGGAACGCATGATTAATTGAATTGAACGTGTTGGATTATGTGACAAAATTGTGTGGCACTATATGAGACGTGTCATAACGATTTAACCATATAATCAGAACCCTTGTACTTGGTTGCAATGGAGTGTAGCGTTCCAGTTGTTGGAGCTTATTTACTACTAATGCTTTTGTGATTGTCTATAATATGAACTGTGCTGACCTGCAGGAAGGATCTGAGACGAGGTAAGTCTCTGTGGCTATATGATTGTGTGATTAGGACGCCTCTGAGCGTATTACCCTCCTAATAAGGGTTTAGAGCGTGAACTCGCTGAGATTTATATCTCACCCTATCGTTGGCTCATTTCTTTTCAGGGTCGTAGAGTGGAGGATCTTAAACCAAGCTGAGAGGATTCGAGGTGTAGATGAGATAGGACAGCCTCTTTTTGAGAACTAGTCTTTTGAGGTCTTTTGGTCGTAGGTTTGTGTACATGACTCCATATGTTTATAAAAGCATGGTTTGTTTGTGAATCTGTTTGCTGCTTTTCTATCCCAAGCTGTTTACTGTCAGGGGATATTTATTCGCTTCCGCATATGCAATAAAATGAATGGGTCGGCGACGCCTCCTAGAACGTCACAAAATTTTATCGACCACGAGGGATGGGCACGTGCTCGAAGATCGAGGCGTGACAGATTTAGTCTATTTTTAAATAACACTTAATGGCTATGCAAATGAAAAAGTTTTTTGCTACAATAGAAAACAATCTTTACGAATTTGATCTATGGCTTTTCAATCGTTGTGGGCTATTGCGTGATGATGCCATAATTTAAAGAGGTAATTTGTAATTTTCCAAAGTTTGGGTTCCATCGCACAACCGTGTCAAAGTTCTGGAGGGATTTTGAGCAATTATCCCTTCTTGTGTTTTTCTTTTTCTGTTTCTTACATGAAGTATCTTTTTTATGGACGATTTTTTTCGGCATACTCTATCTCAATCAAAAGATGAACAAAATTATAGGGATTTATGCACTAAGAGTTATAAAACTTGTCGCGAAAGTGTAACTAAAGATTTTTTTTGACATATTCTATGCCAATCGAAAGATGAAGAAAATTATAAGGACATATGCACTATAACTTCTAAAACTGGTCGAGAAAGTGCATCAAGTTCTAAAATTTTTAAAAAATACGATCAAATCCTAAAACTTTTCAAATTGGTGCCGACTCCCTCCGTTAACACTATCAATTTGTCTAACAAAAAATGATGACATGGCATTTTTAAATTAATCTTTTCCTACGTGGCATTTTTTTATTACTTTTTGCTTCGAATCTTATTTAAATAATAGTAAAAAAAATCTAAAATAATTTTAAAAAACAAAACTAGGAAAAAAAATTAAAAGAAAGGTGCAAGATCGCGGCTAGGTGTTGGCACCATCGCCCATCGCCAAAGGGACCGACGAAGGTCGCTAGCCTTAGGTGACAAAAGAGGGGCGGCCCTCATCAACCTAGGTGAGGCCATCATTGGCCTAAGAAAGGGCTGGTGAGGCTTGCCTAAATCTAGGCGACGCCTTGATTTGGGCCAGTGCAACTCAGCCAAATCTAGGCGACACCGACCCTCGCATGTGGCTAACAAGCCTCGCTAGCCCCAAGTGAAGCCTCGCTAGCCCCAGGTGAGGCCTCGCTAACCCTAGGCGAGGAGTGATGACCCTCGCTAGGCCCAAGGGCCAACGTCGCCTAAATCCGGATGAGCCTCACCCGAGCCTAATGAGGGTCCCTGTGACCAGCGAGGCTTGATTGGGCAACACCAGCCCTCACCCAAGGCCGGTGATGACTGACCTATGGCACCCAATTTCCAAGTACTTATCATACATCATTGCTAAAATAAGAGAACTATACTTAAGAAAATTATGATAATAAATTGCAATTATAACAATTACGCTAGGCTAGAATATAAGAAACTGAGCTATCTTTAACTCTAATTATCATCAGCCTTGTCTCTGTACATAATGGGAGATGGAACTAAGGAGGGGGATTTGTACAAAAAACACTAGGGAAAGCAAACTCTAAATATCCCGCCTCTTGTCACTCATATACACACATGGTCAAAAAACATAAATCTCTTCCAAAAGTTAGGCGCTCATCGATCACCACTTACACCCCTGGGCTACTGGCCCAAACCCTCATCGTACAGTGGCAGAGGTCCCATGAGCCGACCTCCCACGCGTGCATACAAGGCTATAAAGACCAGGTATTCTGGCCTAGTTGGATCCCCTGTGTCCACCGTCAAGTAGGAGGTACACTTGACAAAGGTCACACCTGGAAACTACCGATCGTGGATTTCCTCCTGTCGCCATACGAAATCAGATGGGGTGCCATAGAGGATAATTGTGGTGGCAGTAGGTGGAGTGGAGGACATCTTCTAATTTGAAGAAAGGACACCATAAACAAGTGTGAGTTTTAAAATAAAACTCAGCAAGTAGGCCGGTAGTGCTAACTTAGGGGTTGGCCGCTAACGAGTAAATAGTTCGCCATGTACCAACCACGGGGTTCGGCTAGGAGTCTATACTATTCGCCTTTAAGGTAAATTCAATGCTAAAATAAGGGATTATTAAGTGTGGTTCCCACTGACGATTGAATTAAAATAGAAAAGAAACTATCTAATTACCGTGTCTATATGGGTTTGGCTACAACAATCACCCAGGGGAAGACGACACCCCGCCCTGTACCCTTCGCACCCAATCTAGCATCGCGAGGCCCCTGAGGAGTTATTCAACCTTCCTCAGTCCTCTAGAGAGTACACCATCACCCTCTTTCACCCCTCTCCAGGCATCCCGACACCCGGGGTGTAACGACCCAGGCCCCACTGTGTAATATTGTCCGCTTTGGACACTGAGTCCTCACGGCTTTAAAACGCGTTACACAAATTAGAGGAACCCAAGTCTTTATAAACTAGCACAGGACTCCCCCCCCCCTAAGTGATGTGGGACTAGAGAGGGACCCCTTCCCCTTCCTTGCGCACATCTGGGGATCAAGGCGTGGACGCACCGCCATCCCTTCTCCCCGCGCACTGTCACTTAGGTTGTCATACTCTCCACCCCTTAGGAGCACAGCGTCCTCGTTGTGGCCCCACACACAGTCGCAAGTCAGCTCGATACCATTTGTAACGACCCGGGCCCCACTATATAATATTGTCCACTTTTGACACTGAGTCCTCACGGCTTTAAAACACATTACACAGATTAGAGGAACCCAAGCCTTTATAAACTAGCCCAAGACTCCCCCCTAAGCAATGTGGGACTAGAGAGTGACCCATTCCCCTTCCTTGCCCCCGTTCGAGGACCGAGGCACGGACGCACCACCATCCCTCCTCCCCGCGCACCGTCGCTTGGGCTGTCACACGGGGCCTCCCATCGACTTCTTGGCCAACTGCACAACATATGTATTCTCATCTTGTTGCAGCACTAAACAATTCCCGTGCACAAGACAGCTTAGAAACTAAGATAACGAAACCCCGAACTCATCTTAGAGACTCTGTTGACACCTAAATTTTTGCGACTCGTTTAGTCATTTATTGCATTAAAAATTAGGGGTTAATAGTTTTAGGCGCATTTATTTTTAATTTTCATTTTTTTTTTGCATTTAGCATTGGACTGATGGCAAGCATATTCCGATAGGATTTTTCATATATTCAGGTAATATACACGAATGGGTATATTCTTGGGTAGAAAAGGAATTTTTGGATAGAATATGTGAAAAATAAAAAAAGGGAATATTGCGCAAGGTGGGTATGTTTCAACGATATATTTTAGGAGTATCATGTGTGAACAAAAAGAAAAAAATATATACCGCACAGATACATTTTTTTAGACCTATATAATACCTTGCGCGCAATTAAAGAAGGGAGGCAACATATTGAATATACGGCTGCAAGGTTTTTTTCTTTTGATCACTTGGCAGGGGGGGCCGGCAATTCATCATTCAAAAAGGCCACAGAGAGGGGAAAATATTTTTATGGAGTTCTTTCACGGCCACAAGTCGGTGAGAGCATGTGAAAGAAGGAAAAACTAAAAATGTGGGGTTGTCTTCTTCCAGTGGGAGTCTTCAAGCGTGAAGTTCGGCACCTACAACTTTGACGCCCGCGGCTGCCGATCCATCGTTGACCGCCACCTGCCGCTACCTCAACTGTCGCTGAGCACCGCCTGATCGAGAGACGGCCACGATATGCACAGAGAGAGAGACCAAAAGTTTTTATCTTTTCCTGCAGGTTACAAGGAGGGACGTCTCCACTAGTGTAGCGCATCCAAAGGGAGAATACAAGAACGAAAGACCATATAGAGAGATGCCATCAGAGAGGAGAATCGCGAATTCTTTTGGTCGAGCCGTGCCGAGATTCCTGGCGCACTGCCCCCTGTCCCAACACACTATTGCTTGATCCACCTCTCGATCTGCTGCTTGAGCTTGCTGCTCTACACCATCTGGAGCCCAATGACCAGCCGCGAGCGTTGACGACGAATCTGCTAGCCACTTTACGACAATATCGTTGACGCCAATCATATGCTTGTTGTGGTTGTCCACAAGCCGTGGAGACCCGATCCTTGCTGCACGGTACCCTCACGTGATGAAATTTTGAGTCGTTTCCAAGAATTTTAAGGCGGCATCCGAGTTCTTCAAGGAGTCGTAGGCTTCCACTCATTCACGTGATTCCACGCTTGACCAACGTCCAACGCATGATGGGTGGAATCGAGAACAGAGATCCACTCAGATTGACCATATACAGAACGTGCCTAAAGAAGGGACAATGCAAAAGAGATGTTGAAGTCCCCACGCTTGGTGACTTTTGCTCTTACCTACTGATTGTTTGATTTTCCATCATCACGAGCACCATCACATCCAGTCGCGTGTAGCCGCACCGTGGAGTCCCGAACATTGTGTCCGTTGGAGAGTTGTTGCTAAAATAGAAAAAGAAAGAACTTATTTTATGCAGGAATCTGAGCGACCCAAGCACCGTGGAGCCGTGCTTCGTGTCAACCTGTATCGTCGCCGTGCACATAACGCTTGCTGCCGTTCGCCGTCGAAAAACCGATCGCGATCCCGGTCCGATTGCACTTGGTCCCAATTTGGAAAAGTTATCTGCACGATATCGAGAGCTAGGTAAGATTCTTGATTGATTCAAGTTTTTCGTATTTTATTGCTAGATCCATGGGATCGCGATTTATTTTGAATATTTGTTCGTTATTGCCATATCCAAAAATATTTTGAATTCTCATGAATTCGGGGAAATTATCCTAATTTCACAACGTGCATATGATTGACGGTCCGATTTCACGCTCGAAATATGACTCGCAATCGCACGGGAAAATCGCCAATCCGATCTCACGCTCGAGATATGATTCGTGATTTTATTTAAAATTGGCCAATCCGATCTCACGCGCGAGATACGATTCGTCAATTTATTTCCAAAATTAAATGGACATGGATCATATCTTGCTTGATTTGTTGCTGTGTCATTCTCGATGCCTTTATTTGATTGCTCTGGTAAAGGAAAAACCCAAAAAAAAATGTTTGAGTTAGGTTAAATGCATGTTAGGATATTACTGGTTTTAAGTTATGTTGCATGTTTAGGATAGGAAATTTATTTCGAATTTCTTAAATAAAAAGACCAAAAACATTAATTTAGGATATCATAATTTCTTCTCATTAATTTAAATTGCAGGTTTAATTATTTGGCAATTTTAAATTTCGAATTTCATAATAATAAAAAAAAACACAAAAAAAAATCATCATGCATCTATCACGTATAATTAGGGCATTCTTTGTACGTCATTGCATATTAGGATTGCATGTTTATTAATTATAGGTTTAAATAATTTATCCTAGATAGATTGCATGTTCTTATTAAAAAAACAAAAAACCATGTGCACGTCATATAGAATTAGGTTCATGAAAATGCACGTCATTTAGTGATTGTTGCTAGGTTCATTTAATTAGAAATTGCCCATCATTAAGATTAGGTCATTTTGGTTAATTTAGATTGCATATTTAATTATTGCATGTTCATTAAAAAATCACAAAATCTTTTACTCATTCATATAGTTTAAGACATTTGGCCATGCCATATTATTTCATATTAGGTTAGAAGCATTGCATTACATTGCATATTGACTATATTCTCGTTAAAAAGTGAAAGCAAAATTGATTGATTGCTTGTTAATTAGAAATCATATCTAAGATTGCTGATGTGAATTCTGATCTAACACTGCAGATGCTTTCGTTGCTTTGAGGTAAGTCCTGCATTATTTAATTGCTTTCTTGAGTGTTAAATTGGTGGATTGCGCACCCGCATGATCACCTCACATGTTAGGGAAATATATTTAAAATCAATCCAAGCTGCTTGCCAAACATTTTGTTTAAATAAAGAATGGTACCGAAAGGGCATTAGAGAAATCTAGTGTAACCAAGTCCCCGTACCCATAGTCTCTGGTTCGTAGGAGTAAAGTAAATCTCCCATTACTTTACTTGGGTTTCTAATCGACCCACCAAAAATAGATTAGTGGCGACTCCTAATTGAAAATCATTTGCATGTTAAGAACTCAAACCTAAGTCGCGAATTGGTATGGGCTTGGGAGAGCCCGAGTTAAGTCTAGTCTTAACAATCCATTAGCCAAACCCTAGGTGGTTCACACCCGAAAAATTTGGTCGCGACAGACTCGAACTAAGCTTCGTTGTTGTCTCTTAACTTAATATGATGTGAACAAAATAAATGAAAGTCGAGAAGTTCTCAACCTAACTTAGGACCATTTAGTATGCACAAGATGACTAATGTAAACAATAAAAGCAAGTCAAATATTTCTACCAATCTCACATCATAATGGCAAGCTCACGGCCTCATTCCTAATTCACCTATAAAATCTGGATCAACACACCAACTCACGGCCTATTCCGAACTACCCATGAAACCCAAATTCAGGACATTAAGTTTGCGGCCTCACCACCACCGTGACCTCGTCGACCAAAGCAAAGACTTGGGACCTCATCTTCTTTCCCGTTCACGACTCTCTCTCTCTCTCTCTCTCTCTCTCTCGATCGCCCTCTTATTCGTGGCCTCTCTCTCCTCTGAACTAACCGAACACTACCCAACTCACTACATCACTCTCCTACTCACTTGAGACTCACGATTTGCTCACAAAACACACTAGACTTCACCCGACCCCACCGGGCTTGCGGACCACACTTGCTCTCACTTCGAACCTCTTGAATTACTAACCCAACATTCGGCGCACTATCCTTTCTCTCACTCAAGCCTCATGGACACAGCCCACACAGCTTGCAGCACCACCTTGCGATCACTACGCATTATCCAACCTGATGACACTACTTTCTTTCACTCCAAGCCCCACGGACACACATGTACTGCTTTCGGACTTCATCACTCATCGCTCAAGCTCGCTTACTAAGCATTTCAGACCAAGTAACTAGCTCAAGGAGATCCGGACAAAGTTTCGGTGCTTCCCGAGCTACTCAAATCACCCCGATCCTTAAGGTGCATTTGTTTCATGGAAAACTCAATGATTAAGGAAAATATTTTCTTGAAAAATACTTTCCAGGAATACAATTAGTTTTCTTTTGTTTGGTATATATCATTGAAAACATTCTTTCTTGTTTGGACCTCATTGGAAAATGCTTTCTCTCAGATAAAAAATGAAATTTTTAGATAAATATTTATTAACATTCTTTCCTATTTGGACCTCATTGGAAAATGCTTTCTCTCATATAAAAAAATGAAATTTTTAAATAAATATTTATTTTTCATTTATTTTTTCCTTTTTTCCCTTCCCTCCCAGCTACCTCCCCACCTAACCCATCGCCCCATCCTCCTGTCCACCATCATCTTTGACGACCTTACCTCCCTTTGCAGCAATTCCGTCAACCGAAGCTCGGCTGAGCTCCGAGCACAGGTACAAGCCGGCAAGCCTTGACCATGCTCGAGATGCAGGCGCACGCGTCGCAAACAAGGACGAACCTGGGCTCGCAATAGAAGAAGGCGCAGGCGCACCGAGTAGAGAAGCAGCAGAGGTCCCCAACGAGGCAAACAATGGCGAAGGGGAACTCAATGCGAACGGCGACGGACCAAAGCTCGCGACAGGCTGAGCCATTCCAAAGGGCGACAATCCTCCAGACACGACTGACGACACCGAAGAGCATCGGCGCCGAAGTTGCCGGCGTGGAGCCAAATCCTTTGGAGAATGAAGGTGCAAAATACGCCGACGAAGATGAAGAGGAGAGAGCGAAGCCAACAAGAGAGCATAGGAGGAGCTAAGGTTGGAGGCAACGGTGGTGACAAAAGAGAGGGGGCGAAGGAGAAGGAGAGAGGGGTGGAGGAGTTAGGGTTTACATTCACGGACAAAGAAAGAAAAGAGAAAACAAGAAAAAATAAAATAAAATAAAATAAAAATAAAAAGAAAAGATATAATAATAACAAATTCAAAATTTTTAATTAGAATTTTTTTAATAATAAATTTTTCATTAAACAAGGACCTTAAAACATTTTAAAAAACGTTTTCCGGTTCTTTCAAAGGGGAAATTGTTTTCCTGAATTTAAGCTTTGAAATGAAAACATTTTCTGTTAATTAGGAAAATATTTTCCGTTGACTCATTTTCCTAAATGAACCAAACACTGGAAAATGAGGAAAATGTTTTCTCAAAAAAAAAAAATTGCAAAACAAACACATTATTTGTTTACAAACCATAAAATCATCACCAGAAAATGAAACTTAGAGGCCCACTTGCTTTGGTGAATTTTGCCATTACTTTAGCAAACCCACCTTGTCCCCAAAAACAAAGAAAAGAAACTCTTGTCACGAAATTAACGTGTGTAACAATGAAAAAAAAAAACCTTAACGATCGGTGATTTGACTTCAAATGCGTAATATATGTCTGGTTCCTACCTAAGTCCACTGGCAAATAATTTCCCTTTTTCTCCTCTATTTTCCTTACCTTACGTATTTCCATTCACAGGAACGAATTGGAGCCATCCACGTTTTTCACCAAATATGCATGCGCAAGGAATACTATTTCAACTTCTTTTTTTCTCAGCTCGAGTATTTGTGGCAAAACAAATTGAATGGTGATTAAATGCGAGATGATGTTCGGAGGCTAACGGGTATATAAGTTAATTCGTGAATATTCCTTACAGTCATTTTATTTTCTTTATCATTATCATTATTATTATTCCGACTAATTTCTGCAATGCCGTATGGGGAAGCTATGAAGCACGGACACATTATATGTGCTTCCGTGTCATCCGACACGTGTCGGAGCGTGTCGGACACGTTAACATGTTCGGACACACATTGATTGCGTGTCGATTTGTTGACATGTGGTCAACTTTTGTCGACTCGTTTCAACACGCGTGGTCCAAAGACAATGAAGGGTGGAGGCAAGGGCGAGGGAGCAGAGATGAGGCCGCGAGCGACGGCGAGAGACGACAAGAGAAAGAGAAGAGACTGAGGCGAGGGCCACCACTCTATGATGCTACAATAGATCGGCGACGAGGCTGCAGCTGCGAGGGAGGAAGGGTTGGAGGCGAGGCAGTGAACGATTGTAATGAGGACCGAGAGTAAGCAGAGATCAAGAGGAAGAGGAGAGGAGGGGGTCGTGCTGCGAGGAGGAGGAGAAGAAGGGCGATGCTAGGGTTTTGAGAAGAAAACTAAAAGAATAAAAAAAAAGGGATTTAGCATGTTGTGTCAGGTGGTGGGGGAGAGAAAGAAAAATGAAAAACATTTGGGGGCGGGGGAAAGAGACAAGGGGGTGGGGGGAAAGAGACGAGGGAAAAAGGGGGGGAAGTGACAGGTTATAAAGCACCGACACTCTCCAAAAACTTTCGTTCATGTCGGACACTTCAACACATGTCCAACACTCTCGGACTCTCTCCAACACTCAGTCAACACGTGTCAGAAAATCTGACACCTGATCAACTTTCTTGACACTCTCCAACACTCGAGTTGGAATTCTGACATACGAGTTTCCGACACGTAATTCCGATATCGATGTCAATTTTAAACAGTAAATGAGATGTCAAAATATGTGTGTGTGTGTGTGTGTGTGTGTGTGTGTGTGTGTGTGTGTGTGTGTGTGTGAAAAAATAAAACACAATAATAAAAATAATAAATGGAGAAAGAATAAAAAACTAATCTTCTATTTTCTTCTGATTTTCACTTCCCGTGATACACAATTCACCCATTAAGTTATTTTTCCCCTCTTTTAACATATCTAACATGCAAGTCCAGAATATGGATCGCTTGTTTTTTCTTCAAGTTTTTTGAATTATTGAAATAGAGTTGAATTTGTCAAATTAAAACAATAAATGATATTAATAAATTGTGGATTAATGTTTTTAGTGTATATTCATTCTAGGCTTTTTTTTTAAAATTATTTATTTATTTATGAATTCAATTCAAATTAATTTGATTGAAATAATTATAAAAATGATCATTTATTATGTATATATAAAAATATTAAACGTGTCCTAATGTGTCGGAATTCTCTATCTTTTTATAAACGACATGTCGGCTTGTCGTGTCACGTGTAAGTGTCAGTGTTACTTAAATGACAAGAGGGAGGAAATTTGGGGGTGGGGGAAAGAGACAAGGGAAAAAAAAGGAGGAAGTGACGGGAGGAAGGGGGAACTGTCATGTGGTGGGGGAGGGAAAGTGGCTCGCCCTTCTCCACCCACCGGCCCCACCTCTAGAAGATAGCCCACCGGAATTAAATTTCTGTGACCACAATGTAAATGGCCCATGAATTTTAATTTAATGTGTGATATTGCTCATGAACTTTTAATTCATGTAATGTGGTTCCTAAATTTTAGTCACATCATCACAACGTAAGAGAGAAAAAAATAACTAAAAAATGTTGTATTTTCTATTGGTCAAATTGACAAAATTAATAAAAATGACTTATCCTCCTCTCCATCCCCCTCCTACGATCCAACCATCATCTCTTCTCGCCTCTCCACCCCAGAGAGAGATCCCACGCCAATGGCTCTCCCACTGATCCTCCTCTCCATCCCCCTCCTCCTCCTCCTCCTCCTCCTCACCCACCAACTCTACCAGCGGCTCCGGTTCAAGTTCCCGCCGGGGCCGCTGGCCTGGCCAGTGGTCGGCAACCTCTACGACATCAAGCCCGTGCAGTTCCGGTGCTTCGCGGAGTGGTCCCAGGCCTACGGGCCCATCATATCGGTCTGGTTCGGTTCCTCCCTGAACGTGGTCGTGTCGAGCTCGGAGCTGGCCAAGGAGGTGCTCAAGGAGCACGACCAGCAGCTAGCGGACCGGCACCGGAACCGGTTGACCGCCAAGTTCAGCAGGGACGGCCAGGACCTCATATGGGCCGACTATGGCCCCCACTACGTGAAGGTGAGGAAGGTGTGCACGCTGGAGCTCTTCACCCCCAAGCGGCTCGAGGCCCTCCGCCCCATCCGGGAGGACGAGGTCACCGCCATGGTCGAGTCCATCTTCAAGGATTGCACCAACCCTGGTAACTTCTCCTCGTTTTCTTTTTGGCATTCGCAGCCTTCCTCTTTGCTTCTCCTTTGAAAGCAAAGTCATGATGTGGATGCGTAGTACTCATGACTTGGCCACGTCGAGGGCCATGTTCGTCCTGTTCTCGTTTCAACCTAATGTTTCGGCATAGTTTCGGTGGAAATAAGGATTGCTTTTAGCTTCTTCTTGAACAACATTAGCGCATTGAACACGTTCTTCTTGGGAAACTCGGCTGCTTTTTCTGCTTTAAGTAAGTTACTACGCTTGATATGGTAAATGATTCCGAGTCGAATCAGCAGTGTTAAGACCAGCACGATTTGCGATGTGGGTGCAGATAATTCGGGGAAGACCCTGCTGGTGAAGAAGTACCTGGGGGCGGTTGCCTTAAACAACATAACGAGGCTGGTGTTCGGGAAGAGGTTCATGAACGCCGAGGGCGTGATAGAAGGGCAGGGCCTCGAGTTCAAGGGGATCGTGTCCGACGGGGTGAAGCTTGGCGCATCGCTCGTCATGGCGGAGCACATCCCGTGGCTCCGCTGGATGTACCCGCTGGAGGAGGAGGCGTTCGCCAAGCACAGCGCAAGGAGGGACCGCCTCACCCGGGCCATCATGGAGGAGCACACGCTAGCCCGCCAGAAGGGCGGGGCCAAGCAGCATTTCGTCGACGCCCTGCTCACCCTCAAGGACAAATACGACCTCAGCGAATATACCATCATAGGACTCCTCTGGGTAAGTTTAACGACCGGCTCTGGACACCTGGTTTAGTCCCGAAACCAAATGGTCTACTGCAGATTCTAGGAATTTCCTTGGCATTGGAACTGACTCCATGGTCCATACCATATGCAGGACATGATCACAGCAGGCATGGACACTACTGTTATTTCAGTGGAGTGGGCGATGGCCGAGCTGATCAAGAACCCGAGGGTTCAACAGAAGGCCCAAGAGGAGCTCGACCGGGTCGTGGGGTTCGAGCGTGTGGTGACTGAGTCCGACTTCTTGAACCTCCCTTACCTCCAGTGCATTGCTAAGGAAGCGCTCCGGCTGCACCCTCCAACCCCGCTGATGCTCCCCCACCGGTCCAACTCCCATGTCAAGATCGGCGGCTACGACATCCCCAAGGGGTCGAACGTCCACGTGAATGTGTGGGCCATCGCCCGTGACCCGGCCGTCTGGAATAGCCCTCTCGAGTTCAGGCCCGAGCGGTTCCTCGAGGAAGATGTGGACATGAAGGGCCACGACTTCAGGCTGCTCCCGTTCGGCGCGGGCAGGCGGGTGTGCCCCGGCGCACAGCTCGGGATCAACCTGGTCACGTCCATGCTGGGCCACCTGCTGCACCATTTCGTCTGGACTCCGCCGCAAGGGACAAAGCCGGAGGAGATCGACATGTCCGAGAACCCCGGGCTGGTCACATACATGTCGACGCCTGTGCAAGCCGTGGCCACGCCTAGGCTACCCTCCGAACTGTACAAACGCGTGCCGTATGAAATGTAATTTTCCCTCTTTAACTGTTTTAGATTACGGGATTTTTGAACTTTCTGAGAAGATTGTAAATTTGGAAGTTTGTCATCGTCGTGGATTCATGAACCTGAAAGATGGTTTGAATAACGAGATTACGATCTGGGAAGAGCAAGAGTTGTGTAAGGAAATAGGAGACTCCGTCGAAAGGCGATCCTTATATGAATCGAAAGACTAGTTCATCCTTTCAAAGCATATCATGGTAAGTATGGCATAAACTTGACAGTAAATTACCAGCAAAACAGACGGCGAATGTAAAGTATGGCATGATGAAACAGGACATTAAGAGCATCATGGGAAACAGAGCACCTATGAAAATACAAGTCGGAAGCAAAAGTATGATCGGTCCCGACAGTGTCGGCAAGATGATTGAATGATCACAGCAGTTAACTGGCTGCTCGTGAGGGGAGACAACAGTTGTGGCCGCCGCTGTCAAATGCACAGTGACTGTGCCGGAACATCGACTCTTGTGAGTATGAGAAAATGGTCTCTTTCTCTATACTGGGGAAAAAGAAAACAAATCGTTCGCACAAGAGTTCCTTCCTACTTACCATTTTATACCGGGGCTAGTTTTACGCCAAAGGAATTCAAAGAGGATGACAAGTAATTGCGTAATGGCCTTCTTGACTCGAGCTCAAAAGCAAGTTGAGTGATAAGTCGAACCCACCAAAAAATAAAACTAAGAAAGTTCTAATTTTTCAGGCTAAACTAGAGGGGTTACATTTTTTATATGGATTATACTTCTTGGTTGGAGGGAAATATCTGTATCTTATAGCAATCTGATTGAGAACGTTTACACATATGATCAATTCTGGCAAACACATGGTCTTCAAAGATAAGTCGAAAACAATCATATTCGATTTGCAATATTTCTCACTAATCCTTCTTCATAAAGAAGAAGAGGGCAGAAATTGCCAATAATCAAAGTAGTTTTTAGCCCAAATGCACCATCACATGATTTAATCCGACGATAAGTTTGCTGAGCCGGACACAGTGGAGGTGCTTGACCTTGTTGATCCAACGTGTCACAATCAAGGGCTCGTCGTTGACCCAAATGTCGATTTCTTCATTGTAGAACACAATTGTGTGTGAAGAGAGAACTCCTTGCTAGTTTTGATTGTTCGAGATTATGGAGTAGGAGTGAAGAAACTGAGTTACATATAAGATTACGTTGTGGGGGTCTCTCTGATGTCTCATTTACCAAATGTCTGCACAAATTCGTGATCCAACGATTGCCTAGTTGAAAACAACCTTCGCCTATGCAAAGGTCGGTGAGTATTTCTCTTCAATTATGAAGTTCAAAAAAATAAAAGTTAAAATTTTCTTTTCTACAGGGTTCGAAACAGTAATATATTCTAAATGATGTTCTCTTCCCTTCTTTTAAGTCTCTGGAAATCATAGATGATAACTTCCTCTTTTTTAGGTCTTTATGGATGCTCTCATTCTTGCCATGGATAAGCTCCTTAGACAATTACTCAATAAAGCCAAGGCCAGAGAGCAAGAAAGAGTTCTTAAACATACTCCATCATGGGAATTGCGAGTTAGGCGGAGCTTCATTAGAAACAGTTAAACAGATCAGACATGCTAGAAGGAAGCAAAGCCATATAAACAAACTATAGATGCAAGATCATACAAAGTATTAACTTTATATGTACATAGTCACTGAATAGGGTACTGTTTTCCCAAATTCGACGTGATTTCTCATACATCAAAGAGCTAGATGGCGCTCTTCTGCATATGGACTCAATTTACTATACGCGTCCACAAATTCTTTAACACATACCTCGTAATTATTCTAATAGGGAGTGGATCCACTCCACCCATTGATATAGATAAAGGCTAGTCTTTCTCCTTGCTTCCCCCTCCCCACCTTCGGAACTGAGATCTGGCAGAACTCTCAGTGACCTACACGTTAAGAAGAGGTTTCAATCAGATACCCAACAACGAAAAAAAGAAGCCACTGCTCGGGGCTGCTTATTGTCTACTTGTTTTTTCTCATGTGGCTAAACAATGCATGCAACTGCTAGCATTCACTTGCCTCATGAGCTTCAGCCATGGCCACTAGAGCACTGGCTTAGGTTACCACTGGAAAAATCCCCCAACCCCAGATTTTGTATCGAGCTTAAACAGAAAACCAAGAAATACTTCTAAAGAGGAAAGCTAGAGTTGGTCTTGGGAAACGTTATTAGGAGTTTGGAGTTTGAGGGGTTGGGAAAAGCATAACAAAATGTCTCATTAGACGATATAAAAAGCTATGCTTTGATTGCACTTAGTTTAAACTCGACAGAGAATTACATAGTAAAAGAGAGGGAATGCAGATGAGTTGCAAAATGACATGTCGCATTGTCCAGATATAAAGATATGCATACTCATTACACAATTTTTCAAGGTTCATATTGACATAAATAGTAGGCAGAGAAAAATGGAGATGAGAATATGCAGTTAAATTTGAATTAGCTCTCTGAAGCCATAAGATGAATTTGAATATTCACAACAGCGGAGAGTTTCGGCACAGACTGTCGGAGCCTCTGAAATAATTACGACTAACAATAGTCACCTCAATATCCGATATTTTCTAAATCACCAACCAAATTCAAAAATTTCTTTCCACCTTGGATGCCTATGGTATGATACACTACATTCTGTAAATTTTATGCACAGTTAAACCCCCCATGCAATCAAGTAAAATATTCTACATCAAGCAGCTTTAATCCTGATCCATGCTAATGTCACAACGGCCAATGAATCTTTTTCTTTTCTCTTTTTTTTTGTCAATTTTAAATTGGTCGTCCTGGAAATGGACAATCCACGGCCAAGTAAAGTCATGGCCAAACAAGTTCATTTGTGCTTAGCCCGATACCTCGCTTGACGCCGAGGCCAGAAGCCTTGGAAGCAGGCACGTCCTCAGCATACTTGAATTCCTGCAGCTGCTTGAAGTTCATCCACGGCTTCACCCACACTTTCGCTTCATAGATCTTCTTCTTGCCGGCATCAACAGCCTCAAGGGTAAGATGGTACAAAGTCCCGGCAACTACCTGCTCTTTGGCCTTCAACACACGAGCAAACTCGAGAAGCGCATTCTGCGATGAATCGAATGACGCAAAAGAAGAGTCAAAGAGGAAATCAAACGCAACAATCCGACACAATGAACGATTATGGCTATGACTAAAGTCTAAATGATGCTCCAACAATTATTTATTATGCAATTAGAACAAGGCAATCCCAGAAAGATGGATTACTAAAGTCAACACATGCTCGACCAGATTACCTTATCAAAGGCCAACCAGACCTCAATCTAAGGAAACGAAAAAAGGGCAAGAACCAAAGAAGGATAAGAAATCAAAAGCGGGGAGGAAAAGTAGAAAGACCTCATTTTTATTGTGCTCCTCGACAGCGAAACGAGCAAGGCCCTCGATCTGGGCGCTGTTCTGGCTACCCTTGCAGTTGTGGACCCCGCCGGGCTTCATCCTTATGATCTGGCCTTCTCCGCACAGACCCACCTCGCTCGACGCGCACAGGACCGCCGCCACAAGCGCCAAGGCGACGCAGAACCTGCTGAGCTCCATCGGGATTCCGGTAAAAAAGCGATCTTTCTCCTCCCCGCACCGCAAGAGATGGATTCTCCTCTGTAAAAATTCTCCCTTTCTTTTCGAGACGATGAGAGAGACGGATCGATAGCCTTTGCGTGGCTTACGAGGTGGGGGGCTTCTTGAATGGTTGTTGCCGGATGGCGTAGCGGCTAAGGAACAGTACCAAAGTCGACATCGTTTCGGAGAAATCTGTGTACCGGTCAACGAATGGAGTGATGCCCACGATGGAATCTCGATGGGTTCCGTGGTGGTGACAATGGGCCGGATCAGCGCAATGCAGGCTGTGTTCTCGGCCGTAAATCTTGATTTCCCTTCTCCATCTTTGTTTCTTCAGAAAAAAATGATATAAATGATATCTATATTTTGGCTCGATGTATAATATAATCTCTCAAATTTTTAATTTTTTCAATTTAATTACTGAAATTTAACCTAATATTCAATTCGATCTTTGAATTTTTATTTTATTCAATGTGGTCCGTAAACTTTTGGTATTTGTTCAATTTAATTCATAAATTATATGAAAATGTTTACTGTTGTCCCTGAACTTAAATTAATGGAAGGAATATGTAGCAAAAGTTCAAGGTTCACATTAAACATTAAGCTAAAATTCAAGAACCGCATTGAACAACCGAATAGTTAATGGACTACGTTACTTATCAAGCCAAAGTTCTAGGATTATTCGTGTCATTATCCCTCTTTCTTATTTGAGACGATTGCTCAAACCCCCCCCCCCGCAACTTTGATGCCATTTGCATAGTAGTCCCTTGATTTTTAGAAAGTTACAGAATGCAACGTCTTAAATTTTTATTTTTGCAGCAACCGCTAGTTTTTCGATTAACATAATCACTCAATACTAACTGAAAATAGACCGATTCACTTTTATTAATCGATGTAATCTCTACTTAATTTTCTCAATTTTATTAACCATGCATCGCGTTGCTATCTTTCTTCTTAACTTCATTAATCATGCAGTAGAGCTTACTTTGATAATAATTAATAAAAAATGATTTAGTCTATTTTTAAATAACACTTAATGGCTATGCAAATGAAAAAGTTTACGGCTGCAATAGAAAACAATCTTTACGAGTTTAATCTATGGCTTTTCAATCGTTGTGGGCTACTGCGTGATGATGCCAGAATTTAAAGAGGTAATTTGTAATTTTCCAAAGTTTGGGTTCCATCGCGCAACTGTGTCAAAGGTCGGGAGGGATTTTGAGCAATTATCCCTTCTTGTGTTTTTCTTTTTCTGCTTCTTACGTGAAGTATCTTCTTTCTCGTCCATGATATGAAAGATTATTTTCGGCATACTCTATGTCTATGTCAATCGAAAGATGAAGAAAATTATAGGGATTTATGCACTACGAGTCCTCAAACTTATCACGAAAGTACAACTAAAGATTTTTTTTGACAGTTTCTGTGTCAATCGAAAGATGAAGAAAATTACACTATAATTTCTAAAACTTGTTGCGAAAGTGCATCGAGTTCTAACATTTTTAAAAAGTGCAATCAAATCCTAAAAATTTTAAATTTGTACCAACTCCTTCCGTTAACGCCGTCAATTTGTCTAACAAAAAATGATGACATGGAATTTTTAAATTAATTTTTTTCTTACATGGAATTTTTTATTACTTTTTGCTTCAAATCTAATTTAAATAATAGTAAAAAAATCTAAAATAATTTTGGAAAAACAAAACTAGGAAAACAAATTTAAAAGAAAGGTGCAAGATCGTGGCTGGGTGTTGGCACCATTGCCCATCACCCAAGGGACCGACGAAGGTCGCTAGCCTTAGGTGACAGAAGGGGGTGGCCCTCATCGGCCTAGGTGAGGCCATCGTCGGCCTAGGCAATGGCTAGTGAGGCTTGCCCAAATCTAGGCGATACCTCGATTGAGACCAGTGCAACTCAGCCAAATCTAGGCGACATCGGCCCTCACCTATGGCCAACGAGCCTCGCTAGCCCCAAGTGAGGCTTCTCCAACCTCGGGCGAGGGGTGATGACCCTCGCTAGGCTTGAGGGAGGGCTGACGTCGCCTAAATTTGGATGAGCCTCACCCGAGCCTAGCGAGGGTCCTTATGGCCAGCGAGGCTTGACTAGGGAACGTCGGCCCTCACCTAGGGCCGGTGATGGCCGACCATCCTTCGACAATGGGCAACAGTCGCAGCGTCCAGCCATAATCCCTACCATTTTTTCTTTTTTTCTAGTTTTGTTTTTAAAATTATTTTGGCTTTTTTTAGTTTTTTACTATTATTTAAAAATTCCAAATAAATGTATGAAATGCCATCATTTTCTCAAATAAGAACCTGAATTAGATTTTGTTTCAAATAAGAGCCTAACGTGACTATATATATGTCAAACAAGGGCCTAACTTTTCGATTATCAAGGACATTATAGTCGTTTATCTTTTTTGAATTTTTCCCTTTATACTTTCTTTTTTTCCTTTTTATGGTTTTTCTTTCAGCCACCGACTATGTCGAAGAGCGCTGAGGGAGGATTGCCCTTGCCCAATATGGTGAGGCAACCCTCATCCTAAGGGAGGCTGCCCTCGCAACCATCAGTGAGGTCGGCCCTCACCATATTTAGGTGAGGGTCGCATCACCAATGGCCGGTGAAGGTTGCTGAGCTCTCATCGGCCCCATGGGAGGGCTTGCAGGCCCTTGCCAACTCTTACCAGTGGTTGGTGAGGGTGGCCAAGCCTTGCTAGCCCTCGCTAGTAGCCATTGGCTCTTGTCAGAAAGAAAAAGAAAAGAATAAAAAATATATTTTTTAAAATTAAAATTGTAACCGGACGAAAACACCCTTTTTATTAGTCAGAATATTTAGCTAGTCGGTGAAATCACGCCCTTATTTGAAACAAGCATGGCAACTTTAAGCTTTTATTTGAAACAATCATGGCCCTTCAAGCATTTATTTGACATAAGGTCCATTTTGGGCCATTATTTGAGAAAATAAGTTTACTTCAAGCTCGTATTTGAAATTTTCCCAATAAGATTTAAGCAAAAAGTAATAAAAATGCCACATAAGAAAAATAAATTAATTCAAAAATGCAACATCGGTATTTTTCATTAGACAAATTTATGGTGTCAATTGAAGGATTCAATTGTATCAATTTGACAAGTTTTATGACTCAATCGCACTTTTTAAAAGTTTTAGGACTCAGTTACACTCGATAAATTCTAAGACTTGTGGTGCACATATCCCAAAATTATACTTGGATTTCAAAGTTTTGCCGAGCGTTCATTATTATAGCAGTTAGCAAAATTTGCCTTTGCCAATGTAAAACTTACTCTACACAGATAATCTTTGTTTCACTTCGTGTAATAAATTCTATTGATTATGGATTTTGTAAAAGAGTGCTCGTGGGAAACTTACTAGATACCCGTTCAAGAAAAGGCTGTGATTTCCAAACACAACGTCATTCGTAAAAATATAGCATATATCGCCAATATAAACGAAATTTTACACAAATGGTCTTCTTTATCATTGATTTTAGAATTATTACTAATACTCCCTCAAATCCATGATGTAAATATCCACTTGCGTAAAAAACAAAAACAAAAAAAAATCAAATTGGTAATGCATGCTATAATTACTCATCTTTTTAGCGTTGTACTGTAAAATCGAAATATTTTCTCATTAGTATGATTAATGCGTGTACCTCTTTAACGAGATCCTTAATTATTAGTGGATCACCAAATCATACTAGTGATTTTCCGAGGCCTCGCACAGACGATATACATTTGGTCACTGGGACCGGATGAACAAGTATATATTGCAAACAACTACAAGTACCCCTAGGACACTTACTAAATACCCTTTTAAGGAAAGTCCGCAATTTATAATTATTTGTCATATGAAAAGAAAAAAGTAAAGCATTTATCATTACTGTAAAGGGACCTTTACCGCCAGTAAAGGAAAATTTACACAAACGGTTTGACCCATTCTTGATTATGATGATTGTATCTACGCACTTCTCAAATCAATGATGTATAAGGCCTCTTGTGTAGAACTTATTCTTTAAACTGGTGGTAGATGTTATAATCATTGATATCTTTTCTGCGTTTTGTATAATCTAATGAATCGGAAATCGAAACGTTTCGTCAATTACTATTGACATGGTAATATGGCCAAGGTGGGTACATCAAAAGAACTTAGGGTTATACGGAAATTTCCTATGATAACAAGAAGTCAACCAAGAAATGACAAAAGCCCAGCTGTTCAACAGCAATTTAAATTGCTTTCATGAGACATTCACATTGAAATATGGATGTATGCCTCTCTACTCAGTAGAATATTAAGTAAACTGCTCTGCAAATGGGTCGGCAATAGCATGCAAAGAACACCTCAAGTGCCAAAACTTGACACAAAGAGACAGCCAAAATTTACGAAATTGACACTTGAGTGCCACTTTTTATAAAAAAATAGGACACTTGAGTGCCACATCCGGCGAATCCCGCCAGAAATCCTACGTAACAATTTTTTATTAATTTTCTAGCTTACGTGGCTCGCCAGATGGCTAACTTAGCAAACCACACACAAAAACAATGTTGTATTGGTATAATTTCAATTTTAATATAATGATTAATTAAATTAAATTTTAAAATAATAATAATAATAATATTTAGCCCTCAACCGCCGGCTGCCTCCCTCCTCTTCCTCCCCCTCCCCCTCTTTTTTTTAAATTAATTAATTATTTTTAAATTTAATTTAATTAATTATTTATCACGTCGGCACCAAAACGACGTTGTTTTGACACTGTTTAGCCACATCAGCATGCAAAATGACGTCGTTTTGCACGTAACTCGCTGGAAAATTGCTATGTTAGCGTTTTGGCCGGATTTTTTTCACCAATGGCATTTAAATGATCTATTTTGCTCCAATTTTGACACTTAAGTGTTCATTCATGCCAACTTTTGGCACTCCGGGTGTCCCAGTGTCCATGTGATTGAGTCTTTCAGAGTCAATCAATGCTCTACTCGGTCCTACTTTTCAACAATAAGTGATACATGCACTTGAACTACCTCATAATAAGTGATCCATGCACTTGAACTGCCCCATCCAACGAGAGCCACATACAAATTAGGCAAAGCTGTGAAAAATCAGACTTGACGAAATAGAGTTTGTCTATCTGGCAACTATTGTTCCAAGTCAAGATGACAACATAAAAATATTTGCACATCGGTACTCCACTAGAAAAGTTAACTCATACGTTAGGGGAAGAAGAACCCTTTGATTGAAAATTGTTTTAGGTTAACGCTAGTAGGCAAAGCTACTCAGAAAGGGAACTTCGACGGTGAGAATTATAGCTCATTTACGGTTCTTCCTACTTCGGACCAACGTTGGTGCAATTCAATGTGTTCATTCATGTTCATGTTAGTCTTAGTTCCAAGTACATAATATGATTCAGAAACCTTTCCAAGGTGTAGTTCCTTTTGCTCCGCAGAATCATGTCTTTCGATGTTCAAGGCACACACAAGAAGAGTAACCTATTTTCCTTTTAATAAGTTCTCTAAGCCAGCCGTTGGCGGAAGCTGGCAATGAAAACAATTGGCGAGATCATTAAGGCAAGTGTCAAGAGTTTCCAAAGATCACAAGGATAGAGTGGTCGTCTCATGTATCTATATAGAGCCAATGATTGTGACGGCTGCTCAAAATTGCATGATATACAAGGGTAAAGGGAATATTGCTAGGAAAGTAATAAACCTCTTGTACAGCAGCGAATTTAATTATGAACTTCTTAATTTTTTCAATTTAATCTTAAGACATTTTAATAATTTGTCAATATAATCATTCCAACCAATTTTAGCCGAAAATAGTTAATGTGGATATCGGCATCCTGCGTGGTGCGAGTACCACATCAATGATTTCCAACCAAAATCAGCCAGAGTGACTATACTAATCAAAAGACTTAAGATTAAATTGGCCAAATTACTAAGCTGCTTTATCTTCTCATCCATCTCTCTCTGGTTCCTTTTTTTCTCTTCCACTCAAAGCTCCCTTGACCGAGAAATTACTTTCAATCAAGGAATGCTCCATCTTCTTAACTCGAACTGAGATTTTCTCTCCCGATCTGATCCAAGAGTATTTTATTGCTTTTATCTAGTTTTTTTTCTTTGCTTGCTGCCAATACTTTTCTTTACCCGTTGCATGTATCTTCCACTTCCATCATTAGGAATTGGCCCGCTACTTCAAATCCTCGAAACCAAGAAGTCCAATAGAATCGAGGAGGAATACAGCGAGTTTACACTGCACTAGAAGCAATTACACTACTTCTTCAAATTTTGGAATCCCTCATCTCCCAATCTAGATGTTGGAGCTCTTATCTTCCGACAAAGATTTAGATCTAGGAATTCCTTAGAGACGTTTTTGTGCTCACTTATTCTCTTCCAATCTAGTCCAGATTTGGGAGCTCGCTCAACCTATTTTTGTCTCAATGTGATGATGTTGAAGGCGTCGAGTCTAAACTTGCACCACTCACTAGAAAAGCCGTAGCTATTAAAGAAAGAGATTATGATGTGCACTCATCACTTAAAATTATGGGCAAGCCGACTGGCAGCCGTTCGTTCTGTTTTATGGGATGAGAGTGTGCTTATCATAGCATATTATGCTTTATTGTTCTACTTTGCTGTTTGGAATTTGCTTTGTATTGAGCCTCTCATGTATCATCTCGAAATCTTAAGATATGAATAAAAAACTTACTTTCTAGAAAGAAAGAAAGAAATGGCCAAATTGACAAAAGGGTGGGAACTAAATTGACAGAACTGAAAAAATTGATAACCAAATTGATAACCAAATTGATAACCATTGATATAGAACTTTCTAGACAATTATCGGAGAGGATAAACATGGAGTTCCATGAGATTCGGAGACTGGCTCCTGAAAAGCGACAAGGGGTTCTCCAGACCAGCTTGTTTGCTCCAAGTTTCAAGTGCCTTGAAAGTGAAGGAAATGGCTGTGCTGGGGGCCAGCTGCTTTCCCATCAAGAACGGGATCGATTGGCGCTCGCTCTTGCAACATACTGCTCAACGTCCTCAAACCAAAGCCGGATCAACAGGTGGATCCGTGCGTGCGGTGGTCTCGATCAAAAATCCTTCTTCGTAAAGGGAATCTTTCAGGAGAGAGTAGGCAGGCGGGAGGAGTGGGGGGGCCCCTCCCTCTCTTGTCTTTACTCTTTACTCTTCAAGCGAATTTTGACTTCCCAGCTTGACACCCTCTTTTTTCAATATTTTTAACTTTTTTTTTTCTAATTCTTAATTTACCATCCCTTCGACAACCTTAATTTAACCTTAAAAAGAGGCTAAATTAAAAAAATAAACAAAAGGGGGACACATGAGCTTAATCAAGATAATAAACAAAGAAAAACAGAGAGGAACATTTTATTTATTTTATTTTATTTGTGAGCAGATACTCCTACCATACAGAGAATTTTATTTTATTTTTGGTCGAACTCCCATATTTAATGGCCGCCCAAAAGGAAAATGTCTCTCTCTCTCTCTCTCCTGACTTCAGTTGAGCTTAGCCGTTCACTCTCTCTATTTCCTCTTCCCGTGACCTCGAAATGGCGGACTCAGGGACCACCGTCAGCCCGTCGGCGGAGGAGCGGCCCGATTCGGATTCCGGCGAGAACCCGCGAATTCCGGCCCTCGCCGAGAAGCCCGGGAAGGACGAGCGGGAAGACGGGCGAGAGACCAAGCGGCGGAGGAACTGCCCCAAGGCTCTCGACAAGGTCCAGGAGCTAGCCCGGCCGGATCACCACCACCCGGACCACCACTCCTCCTTCACCTTCGACACCAACTTCAACGCTTGCTCCCCCGAGTCCACCCCGAGGTTCGGGTCCTTCAATATCTGCGGCCAGGCTCGGGAGGAAACGGAGAGGACCCGAGGGGACGAGGAGAGAGAAGACCGAGAACAAGAACAAGAACGAGAACGAGAACGAGAACGAGAAGCTGATGAAGAAGATTCTTCGAATTCTCCGGTGATCAATGGGATCGGCAAACCGTTGGAAGGAGAATGATGCGGGAGGCGAAGCTGGGCACTGAAACTGATGGGTTCGATCGGGCTGACGTTAACGGGGGGTGGGGGGGGATCGGATCGGGGGGGAGCTCCTGGATCGATTGAAGCGAAGAAAAAGAGAGGAAAAGGTTGTCCTTTTTTCATCTTTTTCTTTATTAGTTTTTCCCCCACTACGCTCGTTGCACGATGCTCAAGCCTAGTTGTATCTTTTCGTCCCCCTATAAAAAATTAGCTTATTATATTTTATGTACTGAAAGCAGCTGCCATCATCAGTAGCTCGCAGCTGCACAGTGAGGAATGGGGGACTGAACGATCAAAGTCATCTTTGAGTCACTTCCACGTGCGGCCCCTCTCTCTGTCTCTGTCTCTCTGTCTCTCTGTCTCTCTCTCTCTCTCTCGGACACGCAAAACAAAAACGACATTAAAGACTCCTGCTTTTGCGTTTCAAAAGCGAAGCTGACTCTTCTTCCCTGCACGCTTGCTTGCTGACGTCTTTGCTTTCGACTGTGGAACGGAATCGGGCGGCTTCTCCTCAATTCACGCCCAGAACGAGAGGTTAAAAAAGGGACGAAAATGCAAAAGGGAAGGGACAGACGACACCTGTGGCCCGGTGGATGGTCGCAGAGGATCGATCCCTCTTGGTCTTGACAGTTGGCTTGAGTCCTGACGAGAGACGCTGAAAATGATGAGAAATCTCAACGCATTGAAAAGAAAGACACAATGATAAACATATAGCACGAATCCCCCGAAGGCCAGCAGAATGTCCAAGAGAAGACAAAACATTTCCTCAAAGCTCATTGAATATGCATAGAAAATGGACTTTCCCGGACTGATTTTGCTTGTTTTCATGAATTGTGTACTTGTTTATTAGTTTTCAAATCTTGGTAAGGATTCCTAGTATCTTTTGAGTCATCTTAAAGTAATGTAGCTCCTTAATAAGATAACATCTCCTAACGTTTGACTGACTATGACGCGCCATTACTTCTACGATGGGGACATCTGGACACAGATGGACTTAGCCCTTATGGGGATCACAAGCGATGAAAAACCAGTGATTAAAGCGAAAGCAGCAACCACCAGCGATAGCGATGGCTTCACAACAGTCGGAAACTAGTGGAAATCACCACACCGATGGCCAGTGGTAGGGTAGCACTGGCAACAATGACTCGTGGTAGTGTTCGCAGCAGAAGCGACAGAATTGGCTGCTGGCAAAATGCTGCTAGAGGCCATAACATCGAGGCTTATGTAAACGAGCTTCTTGGAAACTTAATAGAGCTGCAAAATTGGCATGGGAACATCACTCTATGTCATGGTGCGATTCACTTTCATAATGGAGAAAATGAACCGCCAGCCAGTACAAATTCTTTCTAATTCTTACAACCTCTTAAACAACTGTACTTGCAACTTTCATCCCAATTCTGACTCGCCCCTGATCTCACAAGTTGACAGTACGTGAGCTTCTATAATATATATACAATATATTCCCCGAAGCTATCAAAATTTAGAAGCACGGGAGAGACCACAAACTACATGGAAAACCAGTTGGTATGACAAGCAACCTCTCAAGTGCAGACTCCAGACAGTTGATCTAGGCTATACTTGCATTATGACGATGGAATAAGTCATTTCGAATGCAGCCTCTGTGCTTGACACGTTTGCAGGCTTCTGTATTACGAAAGTAAAGGGGCATATATTCCCTCTCCTTAGCATCATACCCTCAGGAAAGTTCCACCACTGGTGTGTCATACAAACCATGTCCAGCACATCTGAAGGCAGAAAGCATACACGCCCAGAGCATCAGTGGCGAAACAAAAAAAAGATTAGCACCATTGAGGATGCTTTCACCATTTAATTCTGATCCAAGACTGTATCCCGAGTTTAGTCAGCATCGCCTAGTCCATCACTGCCATCCCCTTTCTTTGTTATAGGTGCATAACGAGAGTTGGGTTTCTTGCTTTGCGAAGCTATTTCTGCATTCTTCCTTAAGACAGCTCCAGGAGACGGGTATGGACGCTGTTGAAACAGAGGACCCTGAAATTTACCAAAACACAAGTCACTTACTCAAGCAGGTGAAAACATCAAATGAATGAAATCATAGGCCCCAATAACATTCTTAGGACAGACTCCAGATCATGTGTCTTTTTCACAGATATGAAAAAATTCCCATTTTCTTCTTCTCCTCCTCTCCTTTTTTTTTTTTTTGGGTCTCTCCCAGTTTCTTCTATTCAATCAGCTGAAAATAACCCTGCCTCAGGGCTAACCAAGAAGAAAAAAGTGAAAACAATTTCTTCTATTTCCATTTTTTATATCCGCTTAGAATAAGTTTCCATATTTGAACTTAATGCAAAATGCATTCATCTACTAGAATAAAAGTAAATGCATTGATGTCGCCAATGTAGTGTACCGTGGCTGTGGTATCAGCTGCACGTGGTTGTACTCCTTTCAAGCCTACAACCCTGAAGTAGATCAGCAATTTCTTAAGTCAATAATGCATATGAAAAAACCAGATCATAAAATAAACAAGAAATCAAATCAAAGAATATTTGTCACACCCCCATGACCACCATTTCAGACATAAAAACAGCAGTAAAACCAATGTAACACATACCATCCTCCACGAGGAGCATCTGAGTAAGAGCTTGGATCCATGGGATCCAACTCATCATCCTCAGAATAGGCACGTTTCTTGCTATCTTTTATGTTTCTTTTTCCTAGTGGAGGTCTCCAGCCAGACCTGAGATCCAAATTGGTGTTGGTTACTATTCATGTGAAACAACATTTACATAAATCTCATAAGTGGTAAGAGCTGCTTCTACATTGTCATTCAAGCACGTGGACGCCAAAACTACAGGTAGTATAATGCTAAGAGAGGAAAAAAGGGGGAAAGGGAGAGAGGGAGGGAGACCACACGCATTTAAAAAGAAAACTCCAGCTACTTTAATGTTATGTCATCCTGAAACCTAGAGACTGGAAAGATCTCCTCATCATGACAGCACATGATGTTATTCACAGAGTATACCTAACAAGAGTCCTCAGGGAAAAATATGTAGCTTCAATTGACGTAGTGAGGTTCATTTTCTTAACCATACGATACTGTTTCATGAGCTTCAGTTCATATGCACAAGAATGACAAACAATCTCATCCGTTTGGCACTCTGGCTCGGAAGAAAGGGGAAGGTTCAATAGCAGTATAAACATGATGCAATTATCACGAGTATCAGTCACAGCTAGTCTACCAATTTCGAATTACCTGTCCTTGGAGGACTTTCTCTCAATATCTTCTCCTTTTGCATTAATGCTGATCTGCTGATAGTTATCTGAAATGCTTGATATGTACTGGCTCTGAGGAAGATTAAGAACTCTGCAGTTCACATCATATAGAGAAATTTCATTTCAAACTTCACATAGAAAGTACAGTTGCATTCAGTATGTGAGCAAACTCTGTGCATGAACTGATGCATTTGAAAAGAATAGGCATAAGTAGGAAGAATAAGCTAGCACTCCAGATAAGTAAAAACAAGCACACAACATAAGACTACTCTTATGCAGGCACCACTAGGCCAAACCTTGGCTTCAGTAGCATAATAGCATCCATACTTAAAAAGGTTTGGTCTCTTCAAAGCACTTAGAGACACCATCCTTCAAGAGGATCGTGAATCTAAACTTTTGAGAGAAATTTTGGAACGATAAGGTCTCGATGGAAAAACTGACATATCACTTGTAGGTTTCACTCAGTCAATCCATTTTCCTTCCAACTACTAATGAAGGAGCCTTACTTAAAGTTAGACAGCTCCCATAGAAGATAGATTGACAGTTAGTCTTAGCCATCAACAACATTCAGTAGAGTGTTGGACTATAAAAGCAGCAATTTTTTGTTTCCTATGAGCTCCCAGCTTGCAGATTGCAGTTTAAAATGGTCAAATGAGTCAAGAAGAAAGGGGTAAAGTTGAAGAGAAATGCGTTGCTTTTTCAAACCACATCAGTAAACTTGCCCCATAGGCTCTCTTCAAAAGTAACCTTTTTCCTCTAGCAGTCCAAAATAACACAGCAAGATTACAAAAAATACGGTGATCATGAATTTCAAATTACCGAGTGCAATGGTTGCAGTATCCCCAAGACTGCACAAGACCCACTCCCCAGCCACCGCATTCCATGCATCTCGTTGCATGAGATGACTGGTCGTCACAATTTTTGTTAGCTGCACTTTGAGACACCAAGCTTTCATCATGTTGTGAAGCAACCTGCCGCGATGAACTAGGATGCTCCCATTGTGATACATGTGTCGCCGTATTATAATAGTACTTACGACCTGTAAAGAAAGATTCAGTTAATCTGAAAACAACAGTAAGTGGCAACCTAATTCACAGACGTTTGCATGCCAATACATTTATCAATGGGCTGGGAATCTGACCCATGCATGGTGACTGATAAGAGATATGCTAGAGCAACACAAATTCTAATATAGATATGTGAGCAGAATGAACTATTTTCCCACTTTGAATCTTCCACCATTGGGTATAGAAATTACACAAAGCAATGTGCACAATAGAACGAAACCAATTTCCCTTTCCATGCATTAGGGCGCAATTTCAAACCGCCAAACCCCCTCCTCCCCCCCTCTCTCTCTCTCTGGCGAGATCAAGAGATGACATGAGCCATGACTAACTAAAAATTGTGTTTAGGAGGAAACGGTTGCCAAATCTTCACAGATCCATGTCAATCTTACATTTTTCAGGAACCCACAAGTTGACAGTCAGATGATTTCGTGAAGTACCTGTCGTCTCATCAAGTGTCTCCACCCAATTTTCTGGAAGAGACGCTGATGGTCGAGAGTGGCCAGCAGAAGAAGTATGTTGAGGAATTTCCCACTGACTCATCCCAGTGCTTTGATTATAAAAGTATGGAGCACCAGTTGCTGGATCTCTAGCCTCAATCTACACAAATTAGTGAGTAATTAGCAGAATCAGAAACTTCTAAAAAGATTATAACTGCAATGTCCAAATTTTTTGAAAAACAGAAAAGCACAGAAACATCTTTCCACTGCATCTTTTTCCAGTTTTACATACAATGCAGTGATTTTAGGGTTTAGCCCTAACGCAAGATGTCATTACCAAAAGCGTACTTACTAGTCTATACCTCTATGCCAAACACCAATCAATCAGGGAACGATATGGAAACAAACAATAAGCCAAGATGCAGTCGACCGAGTCTTTTCAAATCTGAGATTATACTGATTGAATTTACATACTGTAGTTTTAATTCATGAATAGAGGACAAATCGATGTTACATGAACGATCCTAAAACTCTGAGAGATTATCAATCAGCAACATCCACCAGTCTCCTCAGACATAATGGTGTTTTCTCAATCCAAACAAAAACATTTTAGTCTAGCAGCAGAAGATTACTTTAACACCTGCACTCCATTATACCATTTTCACCTTGCTAGCTTTTATTCTTGAGCTGTTTATACATGACCTACACTTTTGTTGACATTTAGTGGCATTTAATCTCTGTCAAACTATGCTGACTAGAGGAAAAAAAGCTCTGAGGGATGTGGGATACACATGCATTTTATCAACACTTGGAGATCTATACCAGTGATCTCTGAAAGATCCTTAAGAGCATGGAGAGCAGATTACTGTAAAGTTCACAAAGACCACAAAACTTTCTTAAAAAACCTCCGTCTAGCATTTGGCATTCACAGATTTATATTCACCAGATCCAGGGAATCAGTTTTAAAGCCTCAGGCATATGTAAACAACAACATGCCAAGGGCTGGAAAAATTATCTAATGCACCCGCTAATGCAAGAGCTTTAACCATTAGATATGACAGACTTCTGCCAAATCATCGATCAGTCACAGTAAACTTGTAATTATTTGAACATAAGCGTTTTTCCTATTTTTAATAGACTCCAGCCAATCAGAAAAGAGAAAATATGTCATGCTGTAGTTCCAATAATTACAATCTGCATCAATAGTTTGTGCTTGTAACCACTGACTAGTTTGTCCTACATAAACTAAATTCTTTGTGCATTGAACATGCTTCTTAGCTCTTGACTTACACAAATGATCACAAAAGAGAGCATATGAATAGGTTAACTGTTACCCACCCATCCTGGAGGCAACCTTCCACTCTGTGAGATCTGAGCTGACTGTACGTCCAACTTCTGAAAGTCAAAATGAAAAAAATAAAAAAAAATAAAAAAACAAAAACAAAAAAGAAAGTGTTAAAGAGAGCCTAACACTTTCACATCAAGATACTAATCTTTAACTTTTCGAGCATATGCAACAAGATATATTTGAAAACAGAAGGTGCAAATCCAGAACTTATATAGGCATCTTCTATCAGAAAAATAGACAACTTCAATACACTCAAACAAAAAAGACATGCAGAAAGAAAAGAAACAATATCAAAGAGACGAGCAGATAAAATTCTCCATCCGCAAACAAGTGAAAATGGAAATACTAAAAGAACTCTATGAGTTACAGCATCCTACATTCACAGCTGCAACAGGATCCTTATTGGCCTTATTATCCATTAATAAGCCACGTGCTTTCAACTTCTGCTTAAGATACTCAGGCAATTCTTTTGCAGCTGACAATTCTTCATTCCCAACACATCCTGAAGTGCCAGAAGAAAGAGAGATATGACCACCTTCAGTGTAAAAAAAGAATTGCACTCGAAAAGTATAGGCCATTCAATCTTACTGGGCATAGTAACATCAGGCCTCGGAGCAACAGCGTAAGCCCCTCCTCCAGGTACACCATATCCATTTCCAATTTCTAGATTACCTGTAATCCATGGTTCATAACTCTTAAACACAAAGATAAACATTACCAAAACACACCTGAACTATGATAATTCACGCCGTCTCTTTTTTAAGTGGACAAAGAAAAAATGAGAACAAAATAGAGCTTAATTAGAAGTAGATCTATATCTTACCAGTACGCAGGAACCAAATAGCTGAACGATTGATACTAATACAAAGAGATCAATTCAATCATATTGATCCCCAAATAACTTTAAGAAGTTTTAATTAAAGAGTATGTAATCTGACAATTGTCCCATAAACAGACGAAACAGCATCAGATAAACACAAACCCAAACAAGCAGCTCATTAACGGGACTGGCCTTCACATCAATAATCTAATTTAGGGTTTAATTTCTCTTACTGTCTTTAATAGAACTCAGAGGTTGAGGGTACTTCAAACAAGGGTACTATGCATATCCATATGAACCTAGACGGCCAAACTTATCTCAGAACCGGGGAAAAAAAAATTGCCAAATGCAGGTATCAACCAGATGTTTAACTTGCCAAAAGAAAAGGAACATACAATAACTTCCTTTTCCATCCCGCTCTTCCTTAACTCCCAGTTTCACTACCTCTTAGTTCTCACTCTGTTTATTCCCATTCTTTTCATGAACAAACATGTATTATTCAGACAAGCACAAACATGGAACTCTGTTTATGCTGATGATGGTGCCTCTGGGATTTTCAAAAAGTACAAAGATGAAATAGAAACTCGTTACTATAAGAAAAAGGAAAAATCTAAAACATCATAACCAAATACAAAAACAAAATTATCTACCATTTTCAGGGAGGGAAGACTTCCCACGCTTTAAAGCCATCTCTGCACGATGATCAGATGCCATCCTCAGTAAATGTTCCTGAGACATTCACATTTATTCAAAGATTATGATGGTGCACATCAAAAAATAATGCAAGTAGGTGCTGGCCAAATAACCAAAATACTATATGTAGATGATACAGAGTCTTGAATTTCTTTTTGATAGATAAAACATAATGTACTACAAAGTCTTGAAATATGCATACTTTTATAGCATTGGGGTCACGGCGTTCTGTGAAAATGTCTGCATCATCATCAGGAGGTCGAGTTGCAGCATTTGCCTCTCTAATAAACAGAAGATTAGCTGCAGAACGATTTTGAGTTGACAATTTAGATATCTCTTTGTACTGAGTGCTCACCTTTGATTTCGTATAACATTTTGAGTAGCAACTTCCTGATAAGTCAATCACAACAAATGCTCCATAAGCATAAAGAAGATGCAAACGGGGAGAAAAAGTGAAACATGAAATGGCAAAAAAAACAATGAATGAAAAATGATATACTTGTTCTCGGAGCACTTCATTTGGAACGGCAGTCTCAATATCCTGAGCACCTTCAATAAAATTGCTGGCAAAGACAGGAGATGCACTGGCATTGTCTGGCAGTCTGTTGGATTCTTCAGAAAGATTTTTCAATCCAGAGTCTTGAGTAACTGAGAAGATGATATCACCATCTCTCTCGATCTTTGCATCAACCGAGCCTGTCTCTTGATGCTTTGAACTATCCATACGCTGGGGTATCTCTACAACCTTCAAATTTAGTTCTTGAGGCACCTGCTCCTCAGAGCCATTCGACATTGACGGCAACGAGTCACCTTGCTGAGCATCGACCTGTTGAGAAGTCCTAACTTCACCGGTCTGACAGTAATTTACTTCCCCAGAATTCATTTTCTGTTGCACTTCCATGTAGACTACAGGACTTTGCATTGGCGGATGTGAAGTTTGTTCACCATCAGATTGCCTACTATAAAATGAAGAATCGCAGTGAACAACAGGGCTTGGGACCCCACTGTGAATAGAACCATCTGGATTTAAAGATCCATAGGAATTGAGAGTTAAATTTGGATCGGCAAGGATATTAGAGTGAGATTCATTAACATGTTGAATTCCATAAGGGTTCTGGCCAGACAAATTTGGAGGATATTGAGCAAAATTAGTCTGAGGTGTTGCAGCATAAGGATAAAAGCTTTGAGTGTTCGTGTTTTGAGCGATATTAGAAGAAAGAGGCAATGAGTGGTTTCCAAATCCACCAAATTGATGGTGAGGTCCCCAAGCATTATCAGAATGATAAGAAGGAGCAGAAGTGGCTGGCCTGGGAGGTTGGTTAGGTGAATATTGAGTATATGATTGAACTCCTGGAGGTAGCGGCTGAGCATGATAATTATTCATGATCAGCACCGCTTCAGTCAAACGTACGCTAAAAGATATTGCCAAGAAAAGAGAAGCTAGAGATGTTGCTGATGGTCAAACAACAGTGACGATAACCATAGAGCACCTGAGTTGCATGAGCATAGAAAAGCGGTCAGCACCCATTTTGTATCATGATAGCTCTTAGACAACAATAACAATGGCAGGAGCAAATCATTCCAAAGAAAGAAAACATAAATGAGAAAAAAAAAATAACTTGAGCAAATGTGAATCGCATCGTGATTCAAATTTTGAAATTTGGTAGAAAAGCAGGGGGAAGAGAGGAGCACAATGCTGAAATATCATCGTCACAGCCTAACTCCCGAGATTCCCTAAATTCAGACGACATTGGAACAGAGCTAATGCCAAAAAAAGCACACCCGACTAAACCTCCCTAACCGCAACCTGAATTCGCAGTCTCCATCCAAGCTAAAGCACGCGTGTGTCTCTCCTAGAGCAAACACTACCCGAGCCTCGGTTCCACATTTTATGGTCTCCTTAAAAAAGGAGACTCTTCATCTCTTCAATCTCAATAATTACCCAGTCGAGAGTGCCGTGACAGACGAACAACAGTAGCACTACACAAGCCACGGCGAAGCCCCGAATTTCTCTCTCGTCTTGCCTCTACAAAACTCAAAAACTACGCAGCCGATCGCCGCGACAGACAATAACAGTAGCACTACATGAGCCACGGCAAAGCCTCGACTTTCACCCTCGTCTCGCTTCTGCAAAATGCACCGACTCGAAAGCCTCGCCGCAAAAAGAAAATCACGCTCAACTCCTCTCGCTAAGAACTCGGTCTACGGCCGTCGCGGACTCTCCCGAATCCTATCCCAGGCCGGGTTTCCACGCCCCCAATCGCATCGATCGCGCGCGACAATCCGCTCGACGAGAACCGATTCCTCGCCATTCGCCAAGCGTGCTGCGACCGGAGCCTCGCGAAACGACCTGAAATCGCGAGTCGCCGCCGCAAGTGCTCCGGCGAGGTGAACGAGAGCGGATGAAGGAGGACGAATTACCTGAACTTCGCCGGGATCGCCGAGCAGCGGAAGGGCGTTTCTTCCTCCCTCCTTCCTTTCGTTTCCCTCTCCCCGCTTGTTCACGTTGAGTCGGCGTTCTTGGCCGTCTTCTTCACCGCGATGAAGGGCGAGGCGCTATTCCGGTGGGAGAATACGTTTAATCGCGTGGACAAACGAACCTCCTCTGCTCCCCTGTTTTGGGCTGGCCCGGCCCGAGTCGGCCATCGTCTTATTGGGCCGATCAGGGCCCAATATGGAAATGCTCGCATTCTTCCAAGTTAGGGGCTAAGGGACTGTTTGGTTGGGCATTACCAATGGGCTTTGGGCCCCCAAAGCCCTTTGGGGAAAATTTTTGTGTTTCGCAACATTTTTGAAAGCTCATTTGCCCAAATACGAGCATTCCGAATGCTCAATGCTGAAAGCTGGGGAGGGGTAGCATTGACGTGAGGAGCATTTGCTTTTGTGCTCAATATATTCAATTTCTAAAGCGTAGATGAGAAGCACGCTCGATTTTAAATCGATTAAATGGCTTTTAAATGAAAGTTAAACATCCTGTGAAGAAAGAAATATTCACCCACGAAACTTTGTGAGACCGAACTAGTAAATGCTAAAGTCATAGTAAGTTGAGGACACTTCTTCAAGGTCTACCACGATGTGTTTCAATTATGAAAAAGCACGTGCATCTAATAACTTAATTCTCCACGTCCACGACATAGGATTTAACTTGTTTGCGAAATACTTCGTGGTAATTTTTTATTTGCAAATGAAAAATATATAATGCATTTTCAGTAACTTAAAAAAAAAAAATCAGTCGCTTGCGAATCGGACCAAGGGAGAAGTCAAAGTATGACGACGAGAAAATATTCTTCGCATTAACCATACCACACCCGATTGACTTGTTCTACATAACAAGTCAATTGAAGCATCATTCATGGTATTTTGTACCTTATCTTGATTGTATTCTTGTACTTGTTTAATTATCGATACAATATTTTTTTCCAAGAAAGAAAAAAATCAATTAAATCTTGGATTTTTCTAAATATTATATATCGTGATAGAATCTCTCTATAGCACCTAATCATGTTGAAAATAAATATAGCGATTGGCATGATTTTCGGGGTCAACAGTAAGGAGTGCAAATTGCTCCTCTGCGAACTCGAAAATTTTCATGGATTTCAACTTCTTCAACCTCAATGATTTCATCGAGAATTAATGAGCATTAATGGGAATCGTTTTTTAAGCTATTGATCAAGATGAAGAAACCGTCAAAGAAAAAAACACCGATGGAAATGCCTGCGAATATACCCATAGCAAAAGTTCAATAAATCGAAAAAGTCGTCACCTAATAATAAATTTAATCGGACCTATTTTTACTTTAAAAAAACTCAAGGCGATAATTAGTTTACCAACCGACTATGTACCAAAATGTATTATTTTTATTTTCCGCTTAATACCTTCACACGACACCTCGACAATGTCTAATCAATACAACGAATACCACCATAAATTAATACCAAAAAATAGTATACAAAATAAGAATATATCTTCCTCGACAATGCGACGTGACCCATGCGTCACTGCTGGCGCTCTGACCTCGTCAAAAAGATTCCGAGATTCGCTTCTAGAAACTGGTGCTGTCCCTTTCGTATCCCTTTACGAAATCTACCTTCCTTGGATGCGTACACGACGATTGATGGAGGGCCGCTCTCCGCCGTTGGATTCTTATCCACTGCCCTTTATCTTCTTCCTTCTTTATTTTATCTATTCATTTTTTTTATATATATTTTTAAAATTTCCTTGCGGGTTACTTTAAAGAAGTTCCTTTGTCTTTGCCCCCCTCTGAATTTTGCCATCTTTACTTGCCTTTTACTCCCTCGACAAAGTTTCGATTCGATTTACTCCTGCATCTTCACCAATCAAACAATACCATGTCTACGTCTTCTGATATGAACATTCATATCACTAGGGTAATAGAACGTTTATCCTCTTTAAGGATTTTATTAGATATTGTACCTAACACTCGGTACTAAACAATCCGACATTCAATCACCTGTTATCATGTCAAGCGCCTGATGATGATGAAAGTTTAAGGGTTTTGCCCTTTATATTGTTGGATGGTCATGTGGTGGGATTCTAACAACTGATGAACGCGTGATTGCGATATCTTGGTGTGAGAAATTTGGAGAAAAAACCCACATAAAAAAAAGGTCGGTAGGAGAAAATTTCCTAGATCAAACAAAACGATAACCACTCACAACACTATGATTTCCATCTCGGTTGACAATTTGGATCGAAGTGGCAATGTACGTGAATTTCTAGGCCTATGCTAAAAAATTCAACCCTCGCCACGTGAAATTGCCATCAGCACTCCCCTCTCACGTCAAAAATTCACTCCCTTACAGATGCTCAATGACAACTTCGATCGAGTTGGAATGAACCCACCGGGGCCCCCACACATGGGGAGTTTGAGGGGTGCTATGATTTGAAATTTATTTATTTTTACCAGTGTTTCGATACCCTGTTTTTAGAACTATTATGAACACGTACCCGGGGGCCGGGGCAAAGTGAATTCTAAAGTGAGCCCCATATAAAATTTACAAGCCCTTCGAGTTGGCCCCGTCGGTGCAGCACTAGAGACAAAACGATCCCCACAATTTAAAAGAACAGCAGTTGAATCGGGGCACGGGACGGACAAACGTTGGACGAGTCAACGTTGGACAGACGATGGACAAAGAAGATTATGTTGCGGCATGGCCGATGCGGCGTGGGAGGACTTTTGCCCGGTCGCCACTCGCCAGTCAATTCGAATGCGATCATCCTCCACGATCGAAACCACCCTCGTCATCGCCAGTTTTGTCAGCACGACTTGGGATTTTTCAATTCGATTTTGTCGATTCAAATCTCGAGCAACTTGCCCCCGGATGAATCGGGGAACGCCAGAGGAGGCGTTCCGGAATAATTTAGGTAAGATTCCATTTGGCGCTATTAAAAAACAAATCACCATTATCGAGTAATTGCATCATATAACACGACAGGCGTGCGCAATGGCATTGCGAGCCGATCATTATTAGCTTGAGGAGGAGGACCCTTCTCCCGAGAAATAACATTTTTTTTTTTTTATAAGAAGAGTTCATGAGGGAAAAAGTCACCATTGAAATTGGAGCTTCTAGAGATTTTACTAGTCCCACGGGAGGACAATGTTGACTATGTGTCGATTTAAGAATTCATTTAATGGACGGAGGTTTGATCGGGCTAAGACAGGACAATCCCATTTTCTCTTTTATTTATTTATTTATTAATTTAGTGGAAAAGAGTGGGAAGGAAGTCCTAGTCAAGTTTAAGGACTTGATTAGAGAACGAGTCAAAGGGATAAAAAAAAACAAGGGTGAAAAATATATTATATATTTCCATTTCAGTGGACTATATTTTATAGTTCAAAAACCTATAACATCAACCGTGATGGGTCCGGACAAAATAGAAAAACCGCAACATGTCATTCACTTAACTAAATAGGCCATTTTTATATTTATGATTCGTCGATCAAAAAAATGATCAAATGAAAGTTTCTCACATCGAAGATGATGAACAACATGGCTTGTAAAAAATAAAATTCGTATCGAGAACAACCTTAAGATACGAAGGTATCGATCTGTCGACGTGAAAATTAATGTCAAATCGGTGCACCCATCGCCGCATTGATTCCATGCACTATCGAGTAGACTTCATTACACGGCACTCTTTTTTCATCCAATGAACATTTCATCGTTGATCTACCGAAATATGCCTTTGTAAAAAGTGAAGACGGAGATCGACGACGACGAGCTTCAAAGAAAATGCGAACGACACAAAAGAGTGGGTGGGAGGGAGAGGGACAGATTTTTTTTTTTTTGTGAGATCCTACATAAACTAATCACGGATCAAGAATCGGATCTCATTAGGTGATACGAGAATTTTCCCGTTTCAATACGGCACGGTCCAAGTCCAGTTGAGATTTGGAAAGAGGACATTGCAAACCCTTTTTGTCTTTAAGACGAGCTCTTCGAATTCTCGTGCTAAAAAAAATAAAAAATAAAATCGAATCGTACCATATGAAATTGGAAAAGTCGAATTATGTAAATTTGCCAAAAAAGAAAATAAAACACGGACCAAGAAACCGACACGTAGTATCATTTTCCCCATCTCTCTCCTGTTTAAATTCCACGGCAAGTCACAGGCCCCAGCTCCTTCATCTTCTCCTCCACTTCCATCTTCTCCTCTTCATCTTCTTCCTCCTCCTCCTTCTTCTGAAGAGAGAGAAAGAGAGAGAGAGAGAGAGAGAGATCTTACTTTCATCTGAGTCTGCACACTCCCATCTGACCATCTCCGGTTCCATAATATCGGCTCGCTCCTTGATAGCCTCTCTTTGGAAATGCTCTGACAGTCGTCCCTCTCTCTCGCTACTGTTCCCTACATACTCCGAGCCTGACCAGAGAGAAGCACGGCCAACATGGCGTCTTCGTCTGACCCCATCGCCAGCCTCGGCGCCCCTGGCTTCCGGCCCTCCCCCTCCTCCTCCGTCGATCCCGGCTGGCTCCTCCCCCGCGGCGCCGAGGCGCTCACCAGGTCCCTCCTTCGATCCCTCGCCGAGCCCGAGACGCCGAGCGCCTTCTTCTTCGACCCCGAATCGACTGCACCACCCTCCGCCTCGGCCGAGGCCGCGGCGAGCAAGCGCCCCCGGACCGCGGGGCCTTCCCGCAAGAAGCGCAAGTCGCGCTCCTCCAACCGGTCCCAGACCACGTTCATCGCGGCGGACGCGGCCAACTTCCGCCGGATGGTGCAGCAGGTGACCGGCGTCAAGCTCGGCGGGCCCCACGCCTTCGTGCCGCCGGTGACGAAGCCGGAGCCGCAGCAGAGGGCCGGTTGCCGTTTCATCGTCGGCGGAGGCCTGTTGCCGAATCTGGACGCGTCGCCGTCGCTGTTGATTGGTGGCGTCGGAGGTGGTGGCCCCGAGGGCCCGCTCTGTTTCCCTGCGCCAGCGGCGGCGGCGGCGGAGGGTGGCGGCGCCGGTGGGCTGGGCTTTGACTCTTTCGCGTGCTTTCCCACTCTGGATTCATGGAAGCTCATCTGATCAAGATTGAGAAGCTCTCTCGTCTGTTTTTCTTCCTTTCTATCTTTACTGTTATTTTGTCCCTGTCTACTTAATTGCTGATAATATGTTGGGCACTAGAAATGAAGGATTATGCATGCTAATGCTATCTGGACAAAAGCGTATAATGAGAGTGATTAGTCATATGATTTAGTAGGAAAAATCATCTTGAGTTTAGTAAATATAATCAGTACCAAATTCTCCATATGATGATCGGCATTGTTTACTATTATAGCACCTGGGATTTAATGACCCATCGATATTGGACTTGTAATCGAGGCGTGATCACAAAATTCCACTCGTTACTCCAAATAAAACCAGTCTCGATCCCGTTCGAAATGAGCTACTTTCAGAGCAATGACATCATCTTCCAATGTTAAGCCGCGAAGAATTCCATCTCGAGAGTTATTCTTCCAATAACTTCAACTTCACTTCTAATTATGCAACTTTGTCAAATCAAAAGGCATGGCTCACTTCCTATCAGAGCTCCGTTATTCAGCATTTTCAAGTCACCCAAAGCAAGAGCAAGCTAAACATCGACACCACAATAAGAGGGCATGTCTAATTATTAATGAATCTAAAGTTGAATTCTTTATCCTATCGATGAATCAATCTTTCTTATCGATCCCCGATGAATCCAACGAAAGTAAAATTCTCACAAATTCATCGCGGAATCCGGCTCTCAGCCTCGTCAATTCTTTGAAGCTTTGCCCTACAAACATCACGGCCCCTAAACAGGTTACTGATCTGATTACCCAACTGATGACACATGGAAACATAGAACAATCAACTCGACAATAATAGAGGCGATGTACATGGGTTACGCTCAAGTCAAGAAGTCATAATGAAAAGATCATGTACGTGGGGTTAGGTGGTGGCGTGGTTGACTCCCGTCTCTCTGTTTACTTTACTTTTGGGAGTTTGTATTTATTTACGAGGGCACAAGTGCCGATTGGAAAAAGGAAACCACGCTTCGGTGGTGATGCGTAATTAATCATTTCTTTAGGGCAGTGAAGTGTACTAAATGATTTTATAGCTAATTGTTTTGGAGGGCAGTGTTGAAAAGACGTGATTATATCAATAAACGATCATGTTACTTGATCATACATGTATTAATTCGATCTTATAACTTTTCGATTTTGTCGATTTCGTCAATTTCGTCCTGAACTATCGAGAGCGATGCATATCAATTCTAGCTAAATTAACTTGTGGGACATGATTGGAAATGCGAGATCGAATCGATAATGGGATATGGCACGGTGCGGATCCGCCCATAGCTTTGCTGGGTGACGGGTGGTAGGAAAATTAGGAATTGGTCAAATGGAAGTCGCTCTCGTGATCGAAAACGATGGCTACAACTTATTTAATTTGCAGCTTGGAAAGAATGATTTTTCTTCTCCATGTTATTTCGGCTCCCCCGAGAAGGAAAAACACAGTGACCCCTCGAAACGCAAACTGACATGACTGTTGGACTTTCTATTTTTTGGGACCATTACGTGTTGTTTCTTTAAGAGAGGACTTCGATCGATCTCTTCAATTGTAATCAGTCTTCAATCTGTAATTGAAAATTTTGGTTTTTGATGGTTACGATGGTTGGTTCTTGTAAGGAAAAAGGTCCACATCTTGCTCTTGCGATCGTCGCTAAATATGTCAATTCCAATTCGCTCAATCAGAAATTGAAATGACATGTATGTAACGTAATAACGAGAGGCGTTCGATTACCGAATGCACGATTCTCAATAGATAAATTGTCACATCATTTAGTGAGAGAGTTTTCGTAAGATCACTCTATGTCTAATGTTGCTGGTGATGATATTAGAAAGGATGAAGAAAGGAGGCCAATGGGAAAGAATAAAAGAGTCTGCATTTGATTCGTCGAGAAATAAAGTCGGATAGGTTGAGCAACCCAACTTTTAGATTTCTCATATCTCTATCTTCATAAAAAAGGACACTGAATACAAGATCGAGCATAGATAAGACAAAAATTGTGAATCGATTTGAGTATTTTTGTATCGATTGTAATTTATAAGTCATTATCGTAACGTTTATAGGCGGTATCATCGGGACATAAGAATGAGATCTCCATCTAGATCATATCTCGACTGATAAAAAAAAGTTAACGGCCTCCATCATCGACCATCGGGCGATCGCCTGTGTTGCGATGGCGACCACCTTCGGTGCTATTGATGGCGCCACTGACCACCGTGGTTCCACGAGGAAGTAGAATGAAACTCCGGCATCGGACGGGATGAGCCTTTGATTGAAGGGTTTTGTTAGAAATGTGGACCCTCGGATTAAGTCCATTGAGTCAGAGCCGTCCGTCCATTATTTTAATGTTTTGAGTGGGTAACCGGTTTGCCAATGGCTTGGGGGGAAATATTAAAATAGAAAGAGTTATGTATATTGAAAGTTTTAAAACTTGTTATAAAAGTGCAATTAAATTTTAAGACTTTCAAAAAATGCAATTAAGTCTTAAAATTTATCACGAAAGTGAAATCGAGTCCTAAAACTTTCAAAAAGTGTAATTGAGTTCTAAAAGTTATCAAATTGATCTAATCAAATCCGTCCATTAATTGCAATTTTTAAAAATCTAATGACTCGATTGCAGTTTCGTGATAAGTTTTAAGACTTGATTACACTTTTCAAAAATTTTAACACTTAATTACAGTTTCTTGACAGATTTTAGGATTTTATTGTATTTTTTGAAAATTTTAGAACTCAATTGTATTTTCTGATAAATTTTAGAACTCCAATGCACTTAACCCAAATAGAAACATGTGATGTCCTAGTAATTTTTTTTTTTCTACTAAAAAAAAACACTCGTACGATGTGGTAAAAAAAGAAGAAAAGAAAGTCCAATAGTGTGGCGACCTAACTCGGTCGTAGTAGAATAACTTAGTTTTGGTGGTAAATATGTTAATAACGAGGTGAAAATCCAACATGCTTTTTAGTATTTATAGCACTAGTGGACATTGGGAAAAATAAAATTATCTTCTTTAATGAACCACTAAACATTTTTTTTTTTTAAAGTTTGCCTCATTCTCGTTCAATCGCCACATTTTTCTTTTTCATTAATAGATGTTTTGATATCGACGAACTCCTACTTTTCTACTTTATTAAATGTAAAGAAAAAGGTTGATAATGATATACTAATGTCTTACTTAAATAAAAAAAAAATAAAAAAAAAAAGAAAGATATGTGAGACAAGAGTCTAAAGAAGGATTTACAACATACCCACCTCGTGGGAACTTGGGAATGCCAATGGTCACGTGCTACTTCAGGTCCAACAACAATAGGCAAGAAGAGAGCGCAACGCAAGGAGTTCGAGAACTTTCGTTCTTCAAATGAAATAATTGTCTTTCGACTAATTTCAGTTTTATTATTTTCCAATATAAAGAAAGAAATTAATTCACGAGATAACCCGATCTTCTATTTTTTTCCCCTCTCATTTTTTACCAAGTCCCACTTTACTTCGGATCCTCCCCATCATCTCCTAAGAGTCATTTTTAATTTTTTTTTAATGTCGCAACTAATTGGAATCTGATATATCTTATAAAAAACGTAACAACAAGTGTCGGTGTTAATCAAATTAGTCCGCCTAGAATGCACGCAAGTGGTGGTGAGAAATTTGGATGGGACGGTGATATTTAGTTTCAGATGTGGGTAGTCAAATAAAGAAGCAAAGTTATAAATTTTTTAATGTCCCGACAAATTGAAATCTAAAATAGCTTATGAAAAACATAACAACAAGTGTCGGTGTTGATCAAATTGATCTACCTACAAGGTATGCAGCTGGCAGTAAGAAAATTGGCCGGGACAGTGACGTTTAGTTTCAAATGCGGGTAGTCAAATAAAGACACAAAGTTTTAAAAAAAATTCCCCTCCCCTTTTTACGAGGTCCCACGTTACTTTGGATCCTCCTTGTCTTCTCCTAAGGGTAATTTTTTTTAGTTTTTTTTTTTTTAAATGCCACGGCATCTCGGAAAAGCCCTTTGGAAGATTTAAAACATCCTATGAAGAACCCAACAACAAGTGTCGGTGTTAATAAAACCGATTTACCTATTGAGCATGCGGCTTGGAGATAAAAGAACTGGACGGGATAATGACGTTTAGTTTCAAGTACGAATAGTCGATAAAGAGGCAAAGTAGAAATCTTTTTTCCCCCTCTCTTGTTTTACCAGGTCCCACGTTGCTTTGGATCCTTCCTGTCTCCTCCTAAGAGTCGTTTTTAAAAGAAAAAATTAACGCCACAGGTCTTGGAAAAGCTTTTCGAACGATTCAAAACATCCTTAAAAAATCATAACAACAAGTGTCGGCGTTAATCAGATCGGTACACCTGCTGGGCATGTGACCCCAGTGGTAAGAGAACCGGGTGTAATAGAGACGTTTACTTTCATGCGCGGGCAGTTGATTGCTGTAAAAAGACAGAATAAAATCTACTAAAAAAAAAGAAAAAAAACCAGTCTCATAAACTTTAGCCAAAATAGGAAAAAAAATAAACTGTCTCATTGAAAAAAGAATGAAATTCCCCACGGAAGACCAGAGATCTGGAATGAAAGGATATTTTGGTGTCTGAACCGTGCGCTCAATTATGACCGGCAGTGGCCGTCCTTGTAGTTTTCAAAATTTATGGGCAGGAGAAGGGTGTTGACTTTTGGTGCGCCGCTGCACAGAGGCGGTTGGGAGGGGGAGGTACAGCGTTAGGGGCGAGAGTCAAGGCCTAGCAAACAGTCCTCCCGCGACGTGTCCGTGTCAGCTTCAAAGTTTGACTCCGCTTTGCGTGCGTCCTCCGCTCGCTTCGCCCTTTTCTACCTTACCTGGTTGGGACCTGGGAGGCAGCCCCCGCCCGCCCCCCCGCCACTTCATGCTTACGCCCGCATCTCGTCACCGATTCCACTGCCACCGCGATGCTAGTCGGAGCATGGTCAGGATCGTTCTGATCGCAACATGGATGAATCTACGTTATGGATGAGCAAAAGGTTTTGATGGAGCTAAGGAACGGCCGTGGATTCAACTTGTATTAAGTACTACGCTGCTGTACGAACCATTGCGGTGGTATTAGGCTTCGTTGAGGGCGGAGATTGAACGCTAGCCGGCGGTGCTCCATCGCCTTTGCCTCTTTGTGAAGTGTAAGGGAGTTGGGGAGTGGACTGTTTTTCCATGTTCAACGTTGGAGTCAAATTAGTGCGCTTGTTTTGTCTTGGCTCCATCGAGAGGACACCACTTCACTAAGTTTAATCACGCGTGCCGGACATGTCAATCACTAGTATCGCATTAAGTTATATTTCGCAATCTGGATAAAAGTTAGGATATAATAAAATATTATTCTATATTTTATTTGGTTGCTGTCTAAGAGAGGACAAATTCGGATATAATAAAAGTACGACATGTATGGATATGTCTTGTGTAGATGTAAGATAAGTGTGGATATAAATTTTTTATATTCATAGTATTATTATAAGTTACTTCAAGGAAAAGACCTCACCCTCTCCTTCTTCTTCTCTTATGCGGTCATGGTTCCTTTTGTCATCTTTTGTAGGGTCCCCTTTGGCAGCACCTGCTCCTCCTTTGGCATGGTTTACTGTGGTACTCATTTGCTCCTGATCTGACATGGTAAACTATAGCAGTTTCGTAATCTAGCAGCTTTAGTCAAGCTAGTTATATAATGCAGTTCTCATTGCTGGGGTCCAATCTGGCAAATTGTCTATGGCGATCCAAGTGCTATATATGAGGATAGCGACAGTGCCTTGCTCAGCTTTATATTCGATTGTACCGGGAAAGCGAAAAAGGACTTTTGCTTTTTACTATTTCATCACGCAATTCGGAATTAGATTCTGCTTGCTCGATTTGCTAAATCCCGTGAACAAAGTTTACGGAAAAAAGCGACGTCTTTTTTTCCTATTCATTTTTCTCCGGTTGAAAGCCTTTCTTACATCTTGATCTTACCCTTTTTTTTAACAATTAACAAACGAATTTTCTAAAGTATCCATTTGCACTAATATGCAGTTCCTGACAAATAATAAACATGATATGATATGAAAATACTCGGTTTTATTATTGCGATTCACCAAATAAATTAGAAATTCAGACGATGAAATGTAGTCTTAAGATTTTTCGCGTCCATAAAAAAAATCCCGGTTTGTTTCAACTTTGGCAAACGCAAACGGTCCTTCGATTTTTGTGTGGTTTTCCGATCTTGGTCGGGTGGGCCTGCAAAATGAGAGGACAAGACCGAGGCCCCAGATGATGGGCCCGAGCCCGAGCCCAAGCCCAAGCCCAACCTGCAGGAATCGTCCGTCGTCCCCTAGCACGACATATCCTATCCGTTCGCTGCGCTGTGGCCATCACCGTTATCCACCGGGGTGAATCGGAATTCCAGCACAGACGCGAAGCTCTCTGCCGCTTTGCTTATCCCCAAAGCACCACGACGCCCCGAGCGAGCGGGCATCCATCACTCGTCGATTCCGGCTGTGTGATATGTGAGAGAGAGAGAGCGAGAGGTAGAGAATGGCACTGCTCTGCTGCTACAGTCCCGTCGTCGCTTTCTCTCCCTCTCCACTCTCGTCGTCGTCGTCGTCGTCTCTGCTTCTCACTGTGAAGCCAGGTACGAATTCTTTCGTGGGTCTTTGAATCTTGGGTTTCTCGTTGCGGGATGAGAGACGACGGAAAGACTCGACCTTGATGGTGTTGTAATGTGTTCAAGAGAAGTGGAATGAGGTGGAGAGTACAATGTTCTCGTGCCGTTTGAATCTTGGTTGCATTGAATCTTGGGTTTCTCGTCGGGGGACAAGAGACGACGGAAAGACTCGACCTTGATGGTGTTCTAATGTGTTCAAGAGAAGTGGCATGAGGTGGAGAGCATAATGTTTCTTGCGCGTTCGAATTTCTCTGTCGGGCTTTCCTTCATACACTTCATATCATAATCGTGTGGCGATTTCGTTTGGAGGAGTGGTGGTGTAATATGAGTAGTTGCGTCCTAGTAGTTGTTTGAGGGTGTCTCGTCTTCAATCCTAATATGAATATGGAAGTAAGAAGCACGCCATATCTTGGGGTTGTGTTTTGGCGCTCCGTGACATATTCTGAACTTGTGTTTCAGCTTCCAGGTTGCACATCAAACCAATCACACTGCCCCCAAGTTCTTTCTGTGTGATTAGTTATCCAAATGAAAGGAGGGGTTCGCTAATTGTGAGGGCTGATTCCAATGCTGAGGGAGCAGGGCCAACCGATAGTGGCGAGGCTCCGTCTCCATCGCAGAACAAGGAAGAGGCAGCGACAGTTGACAAGCTGCCCTTGGAGTCGAAGCTGCAGGAGAAGGCGGAGCAGAAGTTGAGGATGAAATTGGCGAAGAAGATACGGCTCCGGAGGAAGCGGCTCGTTAGGAAGCGAAAGCTGAGGAAGAAGGGCCGATGGCCGCCTTCGAAGATGAAAAAATTGAAGAATGTCTGAGCTACATACCTCAAGATGCCTGGCAGGTTTTGTTCTGACATCCTCTTTTGAACTTGCCATTTTGGATGGAGATTTGTATTCATCAATCTGATACATGTTGATTTGACTGCTTCCTGTAAGGCAAAGATTTAGAGGTATATATTTTCATTGTTTGGGTTAGAATTTGGCCTCAAAGTTTGGGTGATTGGTGTTTGTCAACCTCCCTCCTGCTGGTCGGCGATCATGAGTCATTTGTGATCTTTAATTTCTGCCGGTTTGTTATGGTTCAAATCCTCTGATAGGATTTTGGTTTTGAAAGAGGTTCAAATGTTAACGACATCATGGAGTAATCAGTAAGTTCGCCCTTGCGACCAGATAGAATGAAACACGTATGGATCAAACTGGCATAGGGGAGCATGGATTTGCTAAATTACCTGAATGCAACAACCCAATGACTAGGAAACAATTATCGTCAATTGTCAATTGAGTTAGCTCTATCCCGTGAATACCATTGTTGAAATCTATCCCGTGTATACCATTGTTGAAATCCCATCTCTCTCTCTCTCCATTGATTCCACAACCAGGGCTTTCTGGCCCTTCTTTACCCAATGAACCACCCACTTGCCGCTAAGAGTTGCAGAGAGCCTCTTCACAACTCTACATTCAGTCTCAGTCTCAGACGTTTTAACTGGTAATTGCTTATATGCTGATAATTGATGAAGAGACTGATGAGGAACAATGATTTCTGCTATCACCAAAATTCTTGCAAATTGAAGGTTGCTGGCAAGGCTGCCTTTTGATTTGACTCTTAAGGTTTTGGTGAGCACCTCTCGCGCTCCACCAAGTAACCAAAACTCTGCTTAGGACTTGAGGGAACAAAGAGCCGAATTTCACTAACTTTCGGCTCTTTTACATGCTATTTCAATCTGCCTATGGTACAAGTATGAGGGCCTGTTTTGTCACGAGAAACGCCACTTCTGATACTCAATGCTCTAGTGTAATGATTTTCTATGATTATGGTTGCCGTTCGAATTTGCTCGAGGACTGGAAATGTTCTGGGTGCATCTTCGCCCTGTCGTTTGTGCTTGATGCATACTGGAGCATCGGTTCTGGGGTGCCTCTCATTCCTTGAGGACACTAGTAAAGAGCCTTATGACTTGTTCATTTATTTGAAACTGCAAGTTCTTGCCCTCTATAACAGCTTTTAAGCGACTCAGTTTGAAGCGGTGAAAAATTAAAACGATAAAACTAGTCCGCTCTATCGTTTTATCATGCTCTATGTCATGAAACAAGAATCGATATGTTCTATCGTGCTCTTAATGCTGCAGAGTCACAGGGTCGTGAACTCAATGCTTGATCTCAAGATCCATCAAGTAGAGGATTCGATGTCCTTAACTTCCAAGAGGTTGCTAGCCAGGAAATTCTTAGAGAATGACTTCAATTGGATCAGGTTGCTGGCACCATCATTTGGATATCGAGATAATACTGTCATGAATCAATCACGAGCATCTCCGAAAAGCGCAACATCGCAAATGAAGGGCGACACCAACTCTTACACGAATTCTATTTACAAAATTTGGTGCCGATCATACATAAATAGCTACAAACAGGAATCGTTGTAAGAGAAAAACCCAATTCCGCCCTTTTCATCTTCCCTTCATTCAGTGCATCAGCAAGAGCATGCTGAGCTAAACTTCCCTCTCCCCCGTTCTAATCTGGAGCTATGCGGTCTCCTTCTTATGGTCTCAGTGACTGTTCAGACGAGTGTGTCCCCCTTGAGAATGTTAAATTTGCAGAGGGGACAAGTTGCATTTATCAGGAGCCACTTGCTGATGCATGAGCAGTGGAAATGGTGATTACATGGAAGGGTATAAAGCTCTGCCCCATCTACATATGACGAGAGGCATATGCAGCATTCCTGCAAGTCACAATAGAAAGCTTATAAGTCGGGCAGGCAGAGGTTTTTGTGGGGCTACTACCAGTAATGAGAAATCATAATCTGAGGAAAGTCATAAGGGACCCCTTTTAATCGGCCAATCAAAGTCCACGTGTACTTAGCTTGGACTACATCTCATCTTCTGCTAGTCGGTAATTAAAAACCTCATGGAGATTCTTTTTAAAGCAACTGTAATCATTTGACATCACGAATTTGTAAAGATTATAAAATCATTTAAAAAATGTCAAAACTTTGCTTCACACGTGAAGAACTATCTTCCATCAAATGCAACTTCCCTTTCTTTTGGATCTTGGACATCCGTAGGACTTTTGCAAAGCATAATCGAGGAAGATAAGCATAAGTACATGAGAAGGTGTTCAAAAGATATGCTCACTTACTGAATCTTCTGAATGAAGAAAAAGTTCACCACTTGAGCCATTGTTTCCCAATCCTGACCTCGCCCCAATAACTTCTTCCATCCCAAGATTGTTGAACGTGCTAAGTACAGTAGCTTGGCGGTACCTATACTTAGGAAGACTCCTGATAATATCTTCAGATGCCCCTTCAGTGCTTGCAACAGCATAGGCAATTGCCAATATGGGAATGCAGCAAAAGAGAGCCAAGAAGACCACGAAAGCTATACCAATGCAGAAGATCACGAAGAAGACATCAAAAGCAAGAAAAACCACTGTCAACCTGCAATTAATTCCAGCAAGTAAATAAAATCAGGATTCACGTATGTTTGTTACACTTCATTAAACCACGGAAGAGAACAGAGACACAACAATTGTGCATGGCCATCACAAAGTATAAAGCAGGAAGTAACTGCTGGTCATTCAAGACATACTGATGCCCCACTTTAAAATGATTTCCAAAGCAGGTTGGTTCCAAAAGCTCCCACAGTAACATGACTGTGGAAGAATGTAAAGCAATCAACTTATACATCACTGGGTCACCAAGCAGAGAAAACCGTACTCCAATTCTGAAAGAAAGTGATTCAAGATGCACAGTAAAGAAAAGACACTCACCAGTAGAGACGTGGTGCATCTTGAAGAAGTGGTTGTCCACCCACAACAATCCAATAGAAACCAAACACCCACCATATCGACGATATTACTGTATTCAAGGATTCCAATCTTTTAAGCATCCTGTAAAACATTGAAAAGGAACACAAGGAACTGCTTCAACAATCAGTACCTTTCTTACATCTACAATTATAGCTACTTTATAATCTGAATGATGCTTTAAAGGAATAACAAACAAAAGTGAAGTAAAGAACTCAGCTCAGCCTTGAGCTATTAAATCTTCGACAACCACACTTGTCCTGATAACTAATATAAGCAAAGGATGCAACACAATAGCCTGTCCTAAAAATGTTTCTCCATTTGCTTGCTTCTTCAAAACTTCTAAAAAAGGCGCAAAAGTTTAAACATTACTAGGAGAAACTTGTTGGCATGAGCAGTAGATTTTCTCTCAAATTCCTAAAAACTTTCTCCCCTATCCTCAATCACTCCCATGGGCGAGCTAGAGCTTTGCTAACACATGTCAGATCCAAGAAATGACCCAGTTCGTTGTCTCTTGAACTATTTCAAAGATCCACAAAAGATGCAGGACCTTGTGGCTCTCCCCTACCATAATCACGACATTGTTACAGTCTGAGAATCTAGAGCAATCAAAATCATCTCTGCAGTTAAAACACATTTCTTCGCAATTCCTGGTCAACTCATCAATGCCCGCTCATCTTTCCTTGTGAATGATCACACGTCCCTTAGCCAACTACTACCATCACCAACATAGATTGATCACCTCATGCTCACTGATCGATCAAATTGACAACACAATAACGACTAAACGAGCTGTTACAACCCACAAAGCTTCAACATTTCAACTCTTCCTCCCTGAACTGATGCCTAGTGATCGCACGTCCTTAGCCAACTACTACCATCACCAACATAGATTGATAACCTCATAAAAGCTCGGTGTAGATCAAAATGACATCACGATAACGAGTCCTTACAATCCATAAATCTTCGATTTTTCGGTTCGCAACGGCAACATCACGGGCAATTTACCAATGTAATATCACAGAAGACACGAATTGAGGCTCACCTGCTGCGACTCGGCGACCGCGACAGCCCACTCCCGCCTACGAGCTCATCGTCCCCGTCCCTCCGCCGATACTCGGCGCACACGAACCCCACATGGAACATACACTGCAGCGCGTACCCGCAGAGCCACAGCCTCAGCGGAGTGGACGGCCTCTCCTTGAAGGCGGACAGGAGCACGACCACCGCGACCACCACGAAGGCCAGGTTCCACACGAAGTCGAGGACCACGATCGGCCTCGAGCACGCGGCGAGCCCCTCCCCGAACACGCTCGACGCCGCCTCCTCGACGTCGCCGCCCGATCGGCCCCCCGCGCCGCCGCCGCCGCCGTCGCCGCAGTCCCCGAGGAGGAAGGACCGGTGGCGGGTCCTGATCAGGCGAGCGAGGCGGGAGGGCGCCGCCGCGGGGAGGGCGTGGCGGCGGAGGAGGGGATCGCCGGCGCCGCCATGCAAGGGGTCTTCAGGGTCATCCATCATCTGGGTCTTGGAGGGGAGAGGCAGGGGGAGAGGGGAAGGGAGGAAAGATGCGACCTTTGTCCTGGGAATGAGTATGGGGGGCGATGGTGTCTTGTCTGCAAAGAGAGAGAAAGAGAGTTTAGGTGGTGGTGGTGGTTACTGGGTAGGGGAGGAGCTGGTGGAGGAGGGGAGTGGTTTGGTTTGGACTGGGACTGGGAACGGGAACGGGGTTCGGGAGGGAGAAGGAGGGTGGTGGGAGTCCCCTGTTTTGTCTGCCTGCGTTGATGTTGTGTAAGGAAAGAAAACTGGGGACGGGGAGGATGCCAAACCTCCCATCATTTTCCCTTTCCCCTTCGCCAATGGAAGTTTTTAGGGACGTCCGTGCTGGATTGTATTTCGCGACAAATTTTAGGATTCGATTCGATTGCTTTTTTTGAAAGTTTGAGGATTTAATTGCGCTTCCGTGACCAATTTTATGACTTTTTTAATGTAATTATCCGGAATTATTTATGAGGAATGACACCGAAACTCCTTTTCATTATTGAGTTGCTTAAGATGCGTGTATATTGGGAAGTTCCTGATTTATTATGAAATTCCATGGCTGTCCTCCTTTGTTTTTGTTTTTGTTTCCCATTTATCAAAACTTGGGGGTAGTGTTTATGCCTTTTGGGTTGGATGGATGGTGCACTCATTTGCCGTAAAGTTCTCTCCTTGGGAAATGTCCTCACCCTAAGATTTCATGTTGGACAAGTTATCCTTGACTTTATTTAGGAATAAGTGCATTAAAAATCTTAAATTTTATCATAATAATATAATTAAATCCTAAAATTTATCACAAAATTTCAATTAAGACATAAGATTTGTCATATCGGATCCAATCAAGTCCTTGAGGATTTTGTAAAAAAAAAAAACAGTTTGTTCATTGATTGTATTCTTTGAAAATTTTGAAATCCAAGTATACTTTCGTAATAAATTTTAAAAGTCGATTGCACTTTTTGAAAGTTTTAAGATTTCATTAAATTTTCTTGATAAATTTAAGGATTATATTACATTTTTTGAAAAATTTAGAATTTAATTACTCTTTGTTGACAAATTTTAAGATTTCCTTTTATTTATGGTTGGAGATTTGATGTAAGAGAATGGGGGCCTTAAAAATTGGAAATAGACCGATTTCTCGTCAAGAAAAGATTGGATGATGAGGGCGGCGACGTCACACCGACTCACGGTCCGTAGCGACTAGGATGGACGCATTAACAGTGGTGGGAGTCGAAGATAAAAGCGATCGAAAGTTAAATTGAAGATGGTGAGGGTGACCACCGTATAAATGAATCTTGTGGTGTCGCTGCTGACAAATTTGATGATGGTGATTCGGGTCAGATGGCAATAATAGAAAATGGACTGATAAGCTATGTGGTTCTAGAAATCACCTCCACTACGAAAAGGGTAATGTTAATGGACAAACTTAGGTATCTCTGTTTCTTGTCGGAAAAGGTAACAAAAAAATTTATAGACTTATTCTGTTTATGCTATTTTAGTCCTAAATCTCTCAATTATATTAATTAGATCTTAAAATTTTTGATAATTTATCAATATAATTTATTTGATCAATTTTGATCGGTAATAGCTGATATGAATGCCAGCATGACCGACACTGACGCGGATATATTTTACAAATTTTACAAATTTTAATATTTTTAATATTTTGTTTTTTCTTCTCTTTTTCTCTCTCTCTTTTAAAAAAATAAATAAATTGGGCTCTGATACCATAAAAATGATTATGTTCAAAACAAGAACTTTGCAAAATGCAAGTATTCAATTCCTTACGGTGCCTTTTATAAGCCTTACCATGTCGGGACCGACCTTTAGCATTTAACTAAACCTTCATTTAAAAAATAAGGCTTTTTGGTCTCAGTTTGTGATGCACAAGATCCTTACGAAGGTGAGTACATAGCATACCTAGATTTAAGCTAGGGCCTAACACCCTCACCTGTTAGTTAGTGAGTGCCACGACACCCTCGCTAGCCATAGGGAGGGGCTTACGGCCCTAGCTTGCGGTTAGTAAGGGCAACGTAGCCCTCCCCCCATATTAGGCAAGTGCTCAACACCCTCACTTGGGTGAGGATGTCCCCATCTAGACCTAACTTGTGGTTGGCGGCTGTTGGAAAAAAAAAAAGGACAAGAAAGAAAATAATAAAACAAAAAAAGTAATAAAACATTTAGAAAAATTAGTTTTTTTAAAAAATTGTTCACGTCAGCGTCGATCATGTTATGTAGGACGTCGGCGTTCGCATTAGAATTTTTTTAGCTAATATTGACCAGATGAACTATATTGCCAAATAATTACTTGGGGTTCGCCCCAGTGGCTACCATTCCATCTTGGAAGGAGGAGGTTGGAGGTTTAAATCCCCACATTCTCGGGGGAATTGGGGTGGGGAAGATTTCATTTTAGGAGTGGGTTTCGACTCCCACGCCTTGCAAGGAGGCAGGACAAAAGTCTGAGAGTGTGTGTTAGAATAGGATTAGCGTAAGACTGACAAAAAAAAAAAAAAAACTATATTGCCAAATCGTCAAAAAGTTTAAGACTTGATTGACACTATTAAAAATTTAAGTATTAAATTAGTACAACTACGATAGATTTCAAACTTTTTTTTGGTATGTTTGTCAACAAAACATTTTAGATTTATCTTTTTAATTTTGTACTAACCCTATCGGGGTTGGACGGTCAGTCGAAGAAAACTATACCCGTCCGAACAAGATGCAAGACACAAACAAATTCGACGCTCTATATTCCCAAGTCCAGAAAACATCTGGTGCATCGATTAGCCAACGACCTTTCGACTTCTCCCCATTCTAACACGCGCTTGATCCGATGATGAAGAAAACAAAACATTTTCCTTCGTTGCACAGCTGATGACAGATGTGGACGCATTAGCGTTTCGTTTCGATGGCTTGCATCGATTGATCTGAGGGAGTTGGCAGCTGACAGACATGGAGAAACAGACTGTCCATTCATGTATCATTGTTGAAACTTAGCTTGTCGTTTCAGGAATTGGCATTGCCGCGATCGTTCTTGGCGAACCCTCCCATGCGTCGCATGTTTTCTTTAATCAAAACGACTCGGTTTAGCACCGGAAATCAGCTATCGCGGCCTTGTTGCATGAAGAGGGTGATAATGAACATCATTGTTAGAATTAGGAAGGACAAGATAGTTGGTGAGCAGGGGATAAATGATTGCACTTTCTTTCGAATGCTAATGATTGGTTTAAGACGTGACAAACCCCCTTAATTTAATAAGCTTGATACTTAATCAAGATTAGTTGGAGGTTGGTACTTAAATCGTATCTATGGCTATAATATGTTCGGTGTTCTACCATGGGACATTCGTCAAATGATGTTGTTTAGTGATTCGTCTGTCCGATTTTCTAGTCGAAAGTTCAATTCACGTTTGCAGTAGCTACATGAATAGGGAATATATCGATGGCACACGTGTGCATTATGATAAGGAAATAATTGAATTAGATGCGAAATATAGGTAAAATAACATCAAATGTCAACCCCTAAATAATAAATGACCCTGGCCTGCCACAATGGTAGGTATTGGACTTTGCATTTGCATATTCCGAAGACATTATTTGTATAATACATGATATAGAATATCACAAAATGTAAAAATGAAAAATAAAAAAAAAGTTGCCAAAAATGACTAGAAAAGGTCAACTATTGACTAAACAATTTCCAATTTGTTGGGGCGTTTTAATTGCATTCAAACCACGTTGACCCTACCATTAATCGAATAAATTATTTTCTTTCGGAAGGAGGTCTTTATCAACAGTGCTTAATCGTCCAATATGGTGCAGTTCTGTGAACAAAATTTCTAATTTCTGCTAATCGAAGAACGAGTCTAGTCGTCTAAAACAACTTCCATTCCGAACCAGATTCTCTCCTCCGGATGTCCTCGGCCTGGAATTCAGGTAATCTAAACAAGGCTGAGGAACATCATTATTATGTTCAACGAAATGCCACTTCAAAAGTGAATGATCAACTCGTTCCAAACTATAAATAATCACAAGAAAATCTTTTGATAACATGGATTCTACTTATCAATCAACTTGCAATACGAATTTGGCCAAATCCAGCGTCTCTCGTGAAACAAGGAAAATGCATGGTAAGTTAACAAGATGAGAATCACTCCTTTAGCAGCATATGTAATATGATTTATATTATATAGCATCGAACGGCAGCTAAGCAAGAAGTACATCTTACAGCCACAAAGATCTACATAACTTCTGAGAATCATAACATCTGAGTCATGAGATTATTCCATATAATTACACTCAAATCAGTTATATAAATTAGATAGAAGATCTGGACGAATAATCATCTCCCTTCATCTGGATGCTAGTCGATCCTTTTAACAGATCAAAGGAAGTGAAGGAATAGGGCAAGATAACGACATCCATCTCTTTGCCTGCGTTTTCGAGTAGACTTTGGGTCGGCACCACCTGCATTGCATTGGCCAAAATCATATATCGGAAGGTGAGATGAGAAAATAGCCTCCCCACATCATTAAGACTGTATTCACTTGATTTGCATTTCTTATCCTATCCTCAACTTGAATTGCAGAAAATCAATTCAGGTAATCAATTTGGATGAGCTAGCAAATCCTTTTACACTTGCCAGCATGACAAATTATGTCCGCATTAAAGTTCGAAGATAAATAAGACATCATCGGGGAAATAGGAAAGACAAGATGTTCTGACCTTGTTCGGCTCAGAAAAGGAGTTCTCATCCTTCAAGTTAGCAGATGTCAATACCGTCGTTGAGGATCCAGACTTTTGTATTGAATTTTGATCCAGTCCACTAATGGAAATCGTTAGATTAACTGGACTGCTACCGAAGTTCACGATCTGCAAAAACTTACCAGGTTACCCAACCAAGCAAGACACATTTATGTATGGATAAGACAAACCAAAGTAAATTTTGCAGCATTTATTTTATGAAGACCACACTGCTCTTATTTCCTACTATAGTCACGTCTCACATCTGAAAAAAAGGAAATGCATGGACCCCAAAAGTCAAATGTTATCTGGGGTTAGAGCATAAACACAGCAACACAAAATAAACGTATAGCACCCTATCACAGACCTTAATCTTTATATAACTTTTATCATCATCTGAATTTGTCCACGTGATTGCTGAGGCGAGAAGTGAGCTGGAGGAATTCGCTTGAATTGTTGTATCAAGAAGAGTTGCTCCACTTGACTCGGCGAAAAACCGTTGCACCCAGTAACTTGGAGTTCCATAGAGATGTGATGAATCGTAAACGATTGCATCCGGATTCCACCTAGGATGGAAGATTTGTCAAACCTTAGCCAGAAGTTAAGAAATCCTGCTTAATGCTAAAAGTCTCCGCCAGACCAATATTCAAAAAAGGCATTAATGGAAGTACCTCCTATCGTTTGAATTCACGAAGAGTGGTGCATAGCTTGCCATCTCAACAATATCACTGCAAACGATAATGATAAAAATGATCAATAACCTTTCCTTTAATTCATCTGCAAAGGATGAATTCAAAAGAAAATCAGAGCCACATCCTTGAGTTCAAATGATTTCCCCAATGTGAATTAGTCAGTTTCATATGTTACCTCTTTTCACATGGAAATAAAAAGGCACATCAGTGAGTGCACACGTGCATGCATTCACAAACACACACTCATATGGAAACAAAGAGCACACCTGTTCTTTTCTAGCCCAATAAGGAAGCCAGCTTCAGCCAAGCCTGCTAATAGACTTCCTTTGCCAGCATCATCCCCAGTCACAGCATATTCGCTTACAAAAGCCTGAACACAGTAGATCACAAGATCAACAGTAATGCTCCGTTGGACGTGTATATTAGTTGAAAGTAGACACACACCTTTGGACCAGTGCGGGACGTCTTATCAAACTTATGAGCCATAGAAAATAGATTATTGGCAGATGTATAGACCTAAGCAAGACGCAAAGGTATTCATCAGTACAATGATTTAGAATATAACACAAAGAAATCTGCAGCAACAGGAAATTGCAGTGCTAAAGATGTCAATGTTTGACTTACGTGAAAATCGTAGAAATCAGCTGGGTGATCCAATGGTTGAGAAGAGCCATCGCAGTTGGAAATCATTTTAATATCTGGATAGGCACTTCTTATAGCTTTATGAAACTTGAGGTAATTCCCTGGTCAGTTTGATACAAAAAGGAGATCTTACTGGATCGGCCCTCCATCCAAAGTTCAGACATAGGAAAAAGGGGATGACAGTCATAAACCAACCTAGGTAATTTTTCTTGCCACAGTCTTCATTCCCAATAGCAACATATCGTAGGTCAAAAGGCTCGGGGTGTCCCAGTTTAGCTCGCAAGGAACCCCACGTAGAATTGGGATCCCCTCTAGCAAACTCTATGCCATCAAGTGCTTCCTGGAGTCAAGTTAAAGGTCATTGACCTAGAAATAACCTTTATTACCAGAAAACAAACAAACCCTTCAAATGAACAGACGTTGAAAAATTTATCTTGTGAGGAAGTGCTGCAAACTGTAGACATAACATGAAAAAGAATATTCACATAAACCAAAGGACTAACACTCACAAAAAGAGCAGCTGATAAATGTCCAGATAACTTAAATTAAGAAACCAGTGGCTTACGCTTTACAAAAAGAGCAGCTACAGTATTTTCACATAACTTAATTGAGACGACATTTACATGACAAAATGATTAAGATTCATAGTCTCATCCATAATAACCACCTAACGTATTGAGCAAAAAGAAAAGGCAGCTAAAAGATGGTGTGTCCGAAATAAATCAGGCTCCATGGAAAAGGAATGCTTTGCCCAGATGGGTTCATCATCTTCACTCAATATTTAATCCCTTTGCTTTCTAAAAGCAGCAGTCATTCACTGACAATGACAATTTGTGCAGAAGTAATTGCATACTGATGGAATGTATTCATGGAGGCATTCCTCACTACATGAGGGCATTAAATGCATTATATCCCTCAGTGCACATCGATACTGTCGAGTTCTGCTTCAGAGATGATGAGACATACTAATAGACAAATTGTGTAAGGCTACCATTGCTCATTAACTGATCAATGTCAACGAGCCATTAATTGGTGAGATTGGATGGTAATTGGACACACCTGTATGAAAGGCAAGACAACAGAAGAATCAACTTGATCGTTGTGGCTGATTCCTGCAGAAAGAAAAGATAACAAAGAAAAGACAGGCAGAATATGGTGATCAATGATATATTAAAAAAAAAGAAAAAGTGACACAGCATCAAGACGCTAAAAGTACCATTGTTAAACACCCATATTGGTCGAGTTTTCAGGTCCTCTGCAAGCTGCAAAGAAAATAACCATCGAGTCATACAATTAAAACTCAAATGCACATCTTTGAAGTTGTAGAATTACCTTAACGAAAATAAATTGCAACTAAAAGTATAAATACTGACCTGAAGGAACTCCAAGTGACCCATACCATCATCGGTCCAATACATCCACACGTCACCAAAGTGGCCAGGTCTCTCTTCCCACGGTCCAACAGTTTCTTTCCAGCGAAATGCATTTCTTAACCATTCACCTTCAACAAAACAGCCACCTAGAGGCAAAATGAAGAAAGGATGCTTCATGACCTAAGATGAGTAGTGAGATTAATTTATCAAGCTCACTGTGAGCTGTTCTGGGGATACCTATTACAATGCCTATTGATGATTAGAGACATGCAAAACTTGGATCTGGGAAAAATTATTAGATTGATGAGAGAAGAAAATATGAAAGGTAGGCTTTAAAAAAAAAGAAAAAAGAAAAGAAATCATATATATTTTTGGGATAAGTGTACTGGAAGTTCTAAAAATTGCCATGAAAGTGTAATTAAGTCTTAAAAATTTCAAAAAGTGCAATCTAGTCCTAAAACTTGTCAAGTTGGTGCAATCATGTCCTTCCACTAAATCCATTCAACTTAACAAATGAATAATGCTAATAAGTTTTAAGAGTTGATTGCACTTTTGAAAAGTTTTAGGACTCAATTGTACTTTTGTGATGAGTTTTAGAACTGAATTACACTTTTGTGATGAGTTTTAGAACTTCCAGTGCACTTATCCTTATATTTTCCTGTCGAGAAACTCAACTACAAACCACTATACGACCGTCCTTGAAAAATGGCAGCCATCGTATTAATAAAAGGAGAGAATAGTCTCCATCCAGCTCAGTTGATATAACTCCTACTGCTATATGAAGAACTAATAACCAGAGTCTTGGAAACATTAGTTTATAGCCAATTATTCCAATTAAAGAGTAAGTTGAAACAGTCTAAGTCAAAGAGTATAATTTCATGAAACTCCTCCCTGTGCCAACCAGTGGCATCTGAAACATTCATTTAACAAATCGATGCTGTATGGAGAGGCTTAAGTACATGAAGTTCAGAGCAGCAATTCCGCAAGTAAAGTGGACTTGGAAGTCAAGTCTTTACATCTGAATTAGGTCTCTGTCAAGATTAGCTAGTGGATACTCAGGTTTAGAAAGTGGTTAGATAAAATGAAACTAATTCTGTCCTCTAATAGACAAATTTAAAACAAAACTATAAGGCCAAATCGCATTGGAGTAAATGAAGAAACTGAAATATGTATCACATACGCTTGCATGCATGCATGCATGCATACACATAAGCACCTAAAAAAATGCAGCCACCTAAGGAATAAGAACACATAAGAATGATTAAATGCTCAAAGGTTTTCTTGTTTATTAATCCAATCTTATCGAATAGTCCACATCTATTGTCCTCCACATTGCAAGTCTGAGTCATTTTAGTAGACCATGACATAAGGCAAATCCCGAAATTTAAGACCAGCTTAGTGCACATATACACATTTGATGCAACTAGGGAAAATTAGCATCTGAGATAGTCAATATTCAGTCTAGATGCACACAGTCCACCTCATATTATGCTAGTGTAGCATGAGCTAAAATGTAAAAGTAAAATTATATACCCGGGAATCTGAGGAATTGAGGTTTAATAGCTTCAAGCATTTCAAAAAGCTCAGTTCTGAAACCATGTCCCTGTTACAAGGTAAGTTTATGGAAGAACATCAAGGGACATTTAGATAAGCAACTAATAATGCATAAATTTTGCAGAAAGAGCACCTAGAGTCAAGTTCTCATGCTTCAGCTAAAAGCACATAGATTTACATCCCATGCTTCAGCAACTCCACATAAAACCCATGAGAAGAAATGCTCAATTCGAAAATTATTGACTGGATGTTGAAGCAGTATGGGATATTTATATTAGATTCCTCTTTAGAAAAGTCTTCTCTCTGTATTAGTCTACCTATTATCAGATGAAAGACAGCCATACTGACATAATCCTTCTCCACAGGCTTAAGGGATGATTCCTTGCTAAAAGAAAATAATTGGTGACAATAACTTTCCCTCAAAGAGATAATGTATGGCAAAAGAGGATCACCTCAGAAAAGAAAACCGCAGGGTTATTCAAAAGAAACAATGATTCGAATGGCAGAACGGGCATAAATCTTTTTGAGAAGGCCGCTGGTCACAAGACACTGCCTAGTGAGCATCGGTGTGTCAAAGAAAAAAAGTTGATACCTTGTACGTGTCCTGAGGCATTACTGAGACTTGATCAAACCATATCACTCCCTTATTTGTGGTCGTCAACTGAAGTCTAGAATTGGTATTTGATTCCTTGGCTTGCAAAAGAATTTCCTTCTTTGTCCAGTTTGATGCGTCAGAAGCAGAAGCTCTGCAATAAGACTTTCAAACATCATCATGCTGATCAAGTAGATCCTCTTTCCTAAGGTCACTCTAAGAAGACTCTTCATACCTCATAATGCATACCATTTTCAATCGAAAGAAAAGAAGCTGCCCCAGAAAGGGCAATAAAATGGGCTAGAGAGAGTGCAGAACGAAATTCAATGGTCCACAAGGATACCCCAATTTCAAATTAACACTATTTATCCGAACCTCTACAAGCACTTAAATGGTACTTACATTATGTTTGCAGCAGCCAGAGTTGGCGTCCCACTTGAGCCCGTCAAAGATACAGATACATTAATTGATCCTGATGAGCGAACGTAAAGGACCACTTTGTACGTCTTCCCTTCCTCTATATTCTGAAGAGAGACAAAACAATAGGCTTTGAAGTACAAAATAATACTTAAAAGAAGATGGAAAGAAGACAAAATCATGGAAGCATTCAATAAGAGATCCATGAAGTTGAAGAAAATGTTGGGGAGATCTGAAGTGTCTTGGAAATTGAAAAACTGGAACCCAACAGATAGAGTTGAGAGCCTGAAGCCATGTTTACTATTATTGATGGAGATCAGAGCAGAAGTAACACAATGGTTGTTTAGAAAATAAACATCAAACGGTCATTAGTACTCACCATCCCCCAGAATCCTGGGTTATACACACCGACACCACCAGCTGGACACATGTTATCACCTTGGCTGTCACAAAGCACATCCATCTTAAGCGCAATTTTATTGCGTTCAAAACATGATGACCGATCAGTTGAAACAACCAAAGATGACTCCTCCCCAATTATTGACCAAGGGTCAATGTTTGAGGGTGTGTTAGGGCCCCCAGCTTCAAATCCTGTAGTTAGAATGAGTCAGGAACTTTGTACAGGTGAAGGCACCTTCATAGTGCAGGAGTTAACATGAACAACTGCTCTTCCTTTAAAATATGAAGTTCATGAGAAGATGAGAGATACACTGGACACAAAAAACAGACAGATTCCACTATGTCCATTAACCACTGGAAGATAAAGAATGAGTCGAACTAAAACATTCTTTCGAAGAGTAAAGTGCATTAATAGGAAAGCATCCTGCTAGCATGCTCAATCATGCACAGATAAGTCCACATACATAAGCAACTAATTCTCCTTTGTACCAGATGTCTGACAAATAATTCCATTCCAACCAAACCAATAGGAGCAGGGACACTTCCAATTCCAACTACAACTTAGCTACATAAAGTAAGCACTCTTGTTGAGCGTACCATTTCCGATACAGCCCTTCAAGAAGCAACAGTCCACATCCAAATTAATTTTTTAACAGAAACCGAAGGAGCGAGCCATCTCAGATTATCAGACATCTGATAGTAATCATTACAGTAGTCTGAAATATAAATTCGATAAGCACACTATTTTAAGTTCTTGTATTCAAGAAATTAAAGGGATCCTGAGATCACCTCTGTTGCTTACAAGCTCTGCCCACAATCCTCCAGCCCCAGCATGGTTGATCTCCTGCAATGACGACACTTCATATAAGGCACATCCACCATCAATGAAACAAAGAACAGCAAAAGCTAGAAATTTAATCTAGTTGTTGAAATGCATCAACCAGTAGAATGAATGTTCAAGAGTAACTACGGAAATAATGGTACTTTTGCTGTTCATATCTTTAGTCAAGTCAGTAAATGCTGCCTCAAGGTGGATGTTTGTGCATGCAGCAAACAATTAGAAACCAATAGGCTCGCCTGAGCTTTGCTACCCACAGAAGCATGGGGTCATCTCAACATGGCATTAAAAGGTCAAACAGATGATTGCGAACATAAGTCTAGCAGTTCACTGAAAGGTCTCCGTAGACAAGTTCACATAAGGGTACAAATAATTGCAAAAAAGAAAATTGACAGAACAGAAGAATGAACTCTTTTAGGGTCCTGAACAGACCTCAAAGAATATCCCGAAAAGCGTTTCAGGTATCAGCCGGCCCGTGGAAGCATTAACCTGCAGCAGTGCAGTCTGATTCGCCTCAACATCAGAAGCAACATATTGCCATGCAGAACAAAGGCTGATGAGGAGGAAGAGCAGAAGGCCAATTCTAGGAGCTTCTTTGCAAACCCGCATTGTCATTCCCTCAAGACATTCAATTTCGGCACGCCCTAGTAAAGGGAAAGTTCAGTAGAAAACTCAGTCATGCCACCATCAATAAGATTGATATCACAGAAAAGAGAATAAAGTCAAGATCATCATAACATGGCTTTGTTGAGGCAATCTAATCCTGCCCAAATATAGAAAAGCCAGTTACTCATGACCTTTTGTAACACCCTCCTGAACGTTTTGTCACTATCTGGACTCATCGAGACAACTCATGCAGATACGGACGATGAGGTAACGGCGGCAAATTCCAGGCTTTTCATCACCCACAGACACAATTCCAAATTTTTCGAGCAAATAAGAAGCAAAAAAACACAGAGCCACAAACAGGACTCGCAAAAACTTCTTCAAAGTAATCCTTTTCAGAACCGGACGACAGAGAAAGAAGAGCAAACAATTCTGCCTCGCTCGTTCACAAGACGTTCATCCGGCGAACACGATCACGCACCTGAAATGCCCCGATTGACGAACAGCCAGAGACAGACTCAGTCAATGGAGAAGTGGGTATGGGCAGGACCGGTAGTTCAACAAAAGAGAAAAAGTAAAAAGATTGCGTTGTTCGGCGAAACAGAGAGAATTTCGTAAGTGCGATTAGTAGCGTCGCCGCGAGTTGACTGGAAGGCTGTGGAGGGGCGGAGTGCCCATTTATCATCGCGGCAGAAACATGGGCTTTCCGTCTTTTGCCTTGCTTTCACGTAAGATCTTTGTCCCCATCTTGGGTTTGGATTAGACGCAACACCCTCCCCCCGTCAGCTCCCTTCGAAGATTTCCTCCCTGTGGGTCCGGCGACGGCTAGCCGGGGAATCGGGGGCCGGCGCCGGCGCGTGTCGGCGCGCGCATCGACAAGTACCGCACGCGCATCGACAAGTACGAGGTGTTCCTTGTACTTCGTGTCCGCGTATCTGGATATTATCTCCAGTGATGACGAAAACCGAAAATAGATTTTACCCGGATGAAAAGCGATTTAGTTTATTTACTGGGAAAAAATAAAAAAATAAAAAGATGGGAAATTTCTTTTTTACTGAAAGTTCGTTTGGTTACAACAGCTAAAAAAAAAATGCAATTGCAGCAACTCCCGACAACTAAACATGTCCAGCGGTTTAAGGAAGTTGTCTCTGCTGCTGATGGATGTTTTGATCATAGCTGAGAAGATGAAATCGATAGAGAAAGGCGTGACCGTAGAAAGGCTTCTTCTACCATTTTTCCCCTTCGACGAGTGTCCTAATCAATGGTTGAGTAGACGGAATCGATGCATAATTGGCCTTCTTTTATTGACATGCGGCGCATGGTGGATTTATACAGATTGTGTGCCGACGAAAGAGTAGCTTGTATATTCATTTTAATTTAATGCATATAGATGAAGGCAAAAGAATCCCGAATTATGATTTCGATTGTTTACCGATGAAGCTCCTTCTCCTATGTGCTCCTTCTCCAGCCGAAACTCCATGAAAGCAACGAAAGAGTCGAATCATGATAGTTTTTTATCATTTTCGTTTATACATTTAAACTTATATAGAGTTCCTAACGGAAATATCCAGCTTTAATACTGTAATACATTTAACGTAACAAAATTCCAGGATTTATTTCCTTTTCGATAATTGTTTCTATTTGTGCATTTCCAGTTTCTTTGTTAGTGAATTGTGAGGGATTCTTATCATTTTCGTTTATGCGTTTACATTCCTACCAAATAATAAAAATGATAGGATATGTAAATATTCCTTTATTATTGTGACTTACCAAATTGTGAAATTGTGGATAAGATAAAACAAAGTCCTTGAAATTATTTTCTATCCCATCATTGCCTCCTTTTGTTTATACATTTACACTAATATACATTTCCTACCAAACCATGACATTATAGTTTATGGAAATATCCGGCTCTATTATTACGATTAATCAAACCATGAATAGGTAGCAAAATTTATGGACAAACATCATAGACTATTCTATTTAAAAATCTAAGCAGCCAAATATAATTTTAAAATCCTAATGAGTTATAGCCTAAGACATGGAAGATATGAAAGAGGGAAAGACAACAAACTTGATATTGTAATTTTTAAATCTGTCTGGTTGATGAAGCTCGTACTAAGTATTAATTTCAAAAGAAAATAAACAGATAAAGTTGCTAAAAAGCATAGAATACAATAACAAATCTGATAATGTGCGGTTGAATAGGGCCTTATGACCTTTGGATAACTCACAACATTATGTTTAGAGATTTTGTACAATCTAACATAATCCAAACATCAAAAGGGGTAACATTGTCCTTATCCAAATCTCTCAAGACAGTTTGGATCTTAGTTGAGGTTCATGTGAATCATATATAATTTAACCCGGTCCTATGAAGTGGATTGAAAACACAAGATGAAAATATATAAATCGTCGCACAAAATGGCATTTCGTTCGTAAAAGGGAAGAGACCAAATGCTTTCCTCCTTTGCTCCGTTTTCTTTATCCACACAAAGATTGCCCATGCAATCAAGTCATGAATTATCGAGAAGGCATCGCATTGTCCACTCGACACGATAAGTCATAGTGGGAACGAGAGCAACGTTGAAAAAAGGCAGGCAAATCCTGACTAGGAAAAAGGAGTGGAGTGTTATCCTATTCCTAGGATGCCTTGCGCTCGCTTCAAGTTATGGCAAGCAATTGCTGTCGACCCAAATCTAGTGACGAGTGAGCCATTTGAATCGCCTACCTTGAACATCAGGACAATGGTTTGCTTTGCAGAGAGTGTTTGTCCACGACTGGCGGGTTTGTAGCTATCAAAAAGATGCTGACAAAACAGTGTTTCGATATTTTTTTGAAGTCCGACATCAATGTATTCATCAATTTTTTTAAAAAAATTTGTGTTCAAAATTTAGAAAAATGTTTGGCGTGAAACTTGTAGCCAAGATCATAAGCTTTCTGTTGATGCGAAAATCATTGAAAATGGAACTCATTCGGTTGGTCAAAAGCTTAATCAAAGTACCGAAGAAATTTGATGCTTGGATCCGAAATTTCAATTTCAGGACGTGTTGTGAATTGCAAGGCATCTGAAGTTCTTTTTTACAAAAAGTAAAAAAAAAAAAGTTGTTCAGAAGATGCTAATTTTGCAAATCTGGAAAGTTTCATAATTTTTGAACAAGTTTGGGCGGGCAATTTGAATTAGTTCGGATAAGGTCAGAAACGGCCTCTAAAATTGTTCCCATTTTGAGTTGGGGGTGTTTACTGAAGTTTCGCTAGTTCTTGGAGGGCTTATTTGCAAAGAATCATAAAATTAAAGTCGAAGATAAATGTGCGTTTGGTAACATTTCTGTTTAAAAATTGTTCCAGGGAATAGAAATATAAAAAAGTGTTTTTGTTTCGGGGAACAATTTTTGAACAAAAAAAAGGGTTTGATAAACTTGTTCCGGGAATAAAAAAATGAACAGAAACAAGTTTGGTAAATTTGTATTTCTTGTTATTTCTTTTAATATTTTTATTTTTTATTTTTTATTTTTCTTCTTTTGGCCGGTCGCCGGCCTCGGCATTGGCCGACGAGGGCCGGCGGCCTCGCCGAGCCACCGCCGGTGACAGCCAGGCACAGGTGGCGTGACCGGTATCGCTGCCGGTGGCTGGGCGAGCTCGAGCTCGCCCAGATCGACGGCCGGTCGCTGTCCATGGCCGAGGCCGGCGACCGGCCAAAGAAAAAAGAAAGAAAAAGGAAGAAGAAAAGAAGAAGAAAAAGAGAGAAATGTTTCTGAATTTTATTCCAGAAACAAGAAACAATTTTTTTTTGTTTCTTGTTTCTGTTCCAGATGTGTTTCTGGGAACAAAAAAACAATTTTGGAACAAAAACGCACCCAAACGCGTTTCTATTCCTTTTTCGTTCCCAAGAACAAAAAAACAGAAAAATTGTTCAAAAACAGAAAAAAGAAATAAAAACAAACGGGCCCTAACATGCTGAGGATGCCCCCTGTAAATTTTTGCGGCATTTGAACTTCATTTACTATTTTTCCCGCATTTTGCAAAAACCGGATCCGAACCGGGTCGGATCCTAAGTGGCGGGTAAAATAGGTAAATCCGGGTAATTGGGCTCAAAATTCGGGAAAATAGTCTAGATGAACATTAAACTACACTTCCCAAACTTTCATTTTCCACTGGGATTATTCAATTTCGACTTCATTAGATTAGGCAATTGAATTAAAACATAATTGGGCAGAAAAGGGGAAGAAATAGAGAAGGTGCCCTTTGGACAACTAATTGTTTGTTTGATTCCTAAGGCTAATTGGCCTATGCATGTTCAATTAAGATTGTGTGTGATTGATTAGATGAATGTTAGCCTAATTGTGATTTTCGATGCATGTTTCCTCGATGGGTTTATTAGAGAAAGGGGATTAAAGTTTAATTAGGTGCTAGTGACTTAGCCTAGCGCACTGCGAAAAGCACAGTGTAGGTTAATCATCATTTATCAATAATTAATCAATCATAGCTATACGAGTTGGTCGGGTGATCGAACTGCATGATTGATGCCAAATTCCCGTTCCAAACTTGAGTTTTTGTTTGTCGATTGACTTGAGCGAACCAATTGCTGCTCGACTCGAATGTTTGTATGAATGAAATCGAAGTCCGCAGGTGGTGTCCGGAAGTACGAATGGCTAATTAGTCTAGTTTAGCCGATAGACTTGGGTTTCAATCCATGCCCACCGGCAATACGAATTGGCCAAATACCGCATCTCTCGCGCAGCTGTGTTAAGCAAACTAAGGATAATGCATAAGATGACATATAAGAACTACTCTTTTAGCAGCAAATGTAAGATGACTTACTGTTCCATAGCATCGAACAGCAGCTAAGCAAGAAGTACATCTTACAGCTGCAAAGATCTACATAACTTGGATTGAGGGCGATAGCATTAGTGCGATTATTCCATATAATTTACACTCATCAGTTAATATAAACGAGATAGAAGATCTGGAAGAATACCATCCGCCTTAGTTCAGATGCTTGTCGATTTCTTCAACAAGTTGAAGGAAGTGAAGGAATAGGGCTAGATAACGACATCCATCTCTTTGCCTGCGTTTTCGAGTAGGCTTTGGATCGGCACCACCGGCGTTTTCAAGCCTGTATTCGCTTGATATAAGGTACATCCACCATCAATTAAACAAAGAACAGCAAAAGCTAGAAATCAGGTCTAGTTGTTGAAATGCATCAACCAATAGAATGGATGTTCAAGAGTAACTTAGGAAATAATGATACTTTTGCTGTTCACCCCTTAGGCAAGTCAGTAAATGCTTCCTTAAGGTGGATGTTTGTGCATGCTGCAAACAATTAGAAACCAGAAGACTCGCGTGAGTGTTGCCACACACAGAAGCATGGGGCCATCTCAACATGGCATTTAAAGGTCAAACAGATGCTCGTGAACATAAGTCCATCACTTCACTGAAAGTTCTCCGTAGACAAGGTCACCAAGGGAAACAAATACTTGCAAAAAAGAACATTGACAGAATAGAAGAATGAGCTCTTTTAGGGTCCAGAGCAGATCTCAAAGAATATACCGAAAAAGGTTTCAGGTATCAGTCGACCCATAGAAGCATTAACGAGCAGCAGTGCAGTTGGTTTCGCCTCAACATCAAGAGGAAAACATTGCCATACAGAAGAAAGGCCGACGAAGAGGAATAGCAGAAGAACACTGCTAGGAGCTTCTCTGCAAACCCGCATTGTCACTCCTCTACCAAATTCAATTTGAGCACGCCCTGATGAAGGGAACTTCAGTAGAAAACTCAGTCATGCCACGATCGATAAGATTGATATCATAGAAAAGAGAATGAAGTCAAGATCTTCATAACTAGGCCTTGTTGAGGTAACCTAATCCCTGCCCGAATAGGGAAAACCAATAACTTATAACCTACGGTAACTAATCACGTACAACGTTTTAAGAAAGTTCTGCTGATTGATGTTCTGATTGTTGTCGAGAAGATGACATGGTAGACAAGGCATTCTCTTTTATTAAGATCCGGCATGCATGACGTAGATGCAGTTATATGGAAAGGCTTTGCAACTTTTGACGTCATGCTTGACAAACATCTCACCCTTGTAACGCACCGTAGACTAAATCGACGCATGAATGGCCTTCTTTCACAGAAGAAGCTCCTTTTTCCTGTGGAACTCTTTGGTTCAGGTCGAACTTCCACATAAGCAACAAGAGAATCCCCTTCTCCAGTCAAAAACTTCACGAAAGGGGCAAGAGTCGAATTGTGATAGATTCTCATCATTTTCCTTTACGCATTTACACTGTTCGTACCAAACAATGGAATGAAAATATCCAGCTAATAATATTACGTGTCATCATGAATATATAAGATATAGCAAAATCCCTGAATTTATTTCCTATCTTGTAATTGCCTCCGTTTGTGCATTTTCATTTTTGCATATACATCCCTCACCAAGATGTGATAGGATATGGAAATATCCAGTTCTATTACTACGTTTCAACATACGGTGAATAAGATAGAGCAAAATTCCTAAATTTATTTCCTATCTTGTAATTGCCTCCATTTGTGCATTTTCATTTATGCATGTGCCCTCCTTACCAAACAATTGATAAGATATGGAAATATTTGACTCTATTACTATATTTCATCAAACAGTAGATAAGATAGAATAAAATCCCTATTATTTCATATCCTGTAATTGCTTCCGTTTGTGCATTTTCATTTATCTATGTGCCCTCCTTACCAAATAATTGATGAGATATGGAAATGTCTAGCTCGATTACTATGTTTTACCAAAAAGTAAATAAGATAGAGCAAAATTCTTAAATTTATTTCTTATCATGTAATTGACTTAGTTTGTCATCTATAGTTTCATTATCAATGAATTGTGAAAGATTTTTACCATTTTCATATGTTTACAGTATAGCAGAAGTATAGCGCAAGTGCCAAAACTTGACATGGGAAGACATTTAAGTGCCAAAAGTTCGGAAAAATATACTTAAGTGCTACTTTCTTTGAAAATGAAACATTTAAGTATCAACTCCAACAAAGGGTGTTGGAAATCCGATGTGGTTTGTTTTTAATAATATAACTCGCTTACATAACTCACCGGAAAGCTGAGTCAGCAAAAAAGAGCCAAAAGAACGTCGTTTTGCGTCTTATTTGAATTTTAATATAAATATCAACTAAATTAAATTTTGAAAAAAAAGATTGCAGAACGTTTCGGCAAGGGTTGTGTAAGCCCCCATCATCGCCTCTCCATTGTTGCTGGGAAGGGTTGGTGATGCTGAGAGGAGGGCTAGCCAGGGTCACTGGGCCCTGGCTAGGGGCAGTGACCTAGGCCAATCGACAAGGAGGGTCTACAAGCCTTTGCCTAGATTTAAGGGAAAGGTTGCGGTCCTCTCCCAAATTCAATGAGGTTGCCGGCCCTCGCCCAGCGGGGCCAAGGGCCATTGCTAGCTAAAGGGTTACTTGCTAGCATCGGCCCTTGTGACCAAGGTCACTAGTTGACTCTCCCCCTATTATTGCTAGCCCTTCCCGCTGATGGCGGGGAGATGGCACTGAGGGTGTGCACAACCCTCGCCGAAGCTTTCTTCAATCTTTTTCTTCTCTTAAATTTAGTTTAATTAATATTTATATTAAAATTCAAATTCAAGGCAAAACGATGTCGTTTTCGGCTTATCTAGCCACATCAGCATACAAAACGTTGTTTTGCATGTCTTGTTGGAGAAAAGTCACATTAGTATTTTGACCGAAATTTCTTGCTGTTAACACTTAACCGATCTATTTTGCTTCGATTTTGATACTTCACCATATCTTTTTGAACTTTTGGCACTTACACTTGGAGTGTCCAAGACTCCTTATAGTTCGTATCAAATAATGAAAATAATTGGATATGAAAATATCAAGTATCATTATTGCGATTCATCAAACAAATGTAGCAAAATTTCTGAATTTATATCTTATCCTATCCTGATTAGAAATTCATGCGACAAAATACAACTTTAAAGTTCTAATTACTTAAATAAAATCCTTATTAGTTATGGTCTACAAAATGGAAGATATGAAAGAGGGGAAAACAACATAAACCTGAAATTGTAATCTTTAAATTTGTCCCGTTGATGAAGCTTGTACTGAGTATTAAGTTCAAAAGAAAATAAACAAATGAAGTTGCTAAAAAGCATAGACTCTAGTGACAAATGTGATCGATCCGACAATATATGTGATCGAATTGGATGGTTTAATACTCGCACCATTATGCTTAGAGCTTTTGCACCATTTAATATGATCCAAATATCGTAAGGGGTAGCATTTTCCTTTTTATTCAGATCTCAAGATACTTTAGAACCCATGTGATATATAATCTAATTGTTCCTATGAAGTGGGCCAAAAAAGCACATTGAAAAGATATAAATCATCGAACGAAATTACAGTTCATTATGAAGAGGAAGAGACCGAATGCTTTCCTCCTTTGCTCTATTTTCTTTATCCACGCAAGATTGCCCATGCAATCAAGGCAAGACAGATAAACATCAAGGAGGCATTACATCGTCCATCCTACACTTGTCATAGTGACAATGAGAGCAAAATTGAAAATGCAGGCAAGACCCGAATGAGGAAAAGGAGTGGAGTGTTATCCTATGATGCCTTGCTTTCGCTTCAAGAATAAGCAGACAAACAAGTGATGATGGCACGTCATTGTCGCCCCAAATCTAGTGACAAGTCACCCATTTCAATGGCCTGGCTTTGAACATTAGGACAATGGTTTGTTTTCTAGTTTCTAGAGATTGTTTGTCCACAAATGCAGAAGGATAAGCTCATATCATAAGCAAACGAAAGAATAGGGGGTCTGCAACTGTCAAAAAAATGCTGACAAAACAGTTGCCGTAAGGCATCCCAATCCAAGAGCTAGTCTCAGGCTGGTCTTTTGGGTCTTGCAGGGGTTGTTTGGTTGCCTCCACAATTTGATAAAACAACACGAACTCTGACAAAGAAGGAGGATTGCCTACTTGTAACTTTTTTTTTGTACAGCACAGAAGAAACGCAGCGCAACTGTTATGTAAAAATACTTATGTACCATGACAAGCCCAAGAGTTTCATTCTCTCCTTGCTTCGAGAGCCTTTCGGTTTTTTGCTTAGCTCAATGAAAGGCTGAATGCCAAACATGCCGCGTGACATGGCTTATGTTAATCTAGAAAAGAAAGATTGAAATTCGTCATGAAGAACGATATGAAAGTTAAAATGCAATCCTTCCGATATACTTAGGAAATTCTTCTAGAGATCTATGTGGGCTAAACAATGGACGCCATAGACCGGCATCTCAATGCCCTTAGCGTGAAATCCTCACCTCATCAAAGCTCTCAACCTTAAGCAGCCCAGTTGAGCGTGTTATATCATGGCCTCGCCTCGCTCAACGTGGAACTAAGAACTCTACCTACTCAACCCCATCAAATTATCTCATGGGAGGTGATTAACCGATCGGAATGCCAAAGCTTGAAATTTGCACCCCACGGTAGACGAATGTTAGAGACAGTTCAATGAGTTTTAATGGAACGGGGCGCTTTCTTTATCAATTTTAGAAAGAACAAGTACATGGGCATGCTTGTAGCCAAATGACCTCACCTGGATATCTGGTGACCCTGCCTTAGTTATTTGGGCCTCAGGCCCAGAAAAGATGTGAGGCTTAATGGGCCTGTGCAAGGGGCTAACAAGCAAATGCATCGCGTCGCCCCCTATCATATCAGACCTCATTGACTCCTTTTGGTGGCGACACTTGTTTTTAAACGCTGAACTTTAGTTCAATATATGATGTGGTCAATAAATTTTTAATTTATTTAATACAGTCTTTAAAATTCAGCCTAATATGCAATATTGTCCATGAACTTATAATTTATTCTATGTGGTCTTTGAACTTTTGATATATTTAATTCGTGAACTGTATAAGAATGTTTAATGTTTTCCCTAAATTTAAATTAATGGAATGATAATATAAAATATTTTCATACTCTTTGTTGGGTTATAATATGCGGAATTACCAGGATCTTGCAATTTACGTCAACGCGAAATCACCCCAGAGAAATTAAACAAGAAAAATAATGATACCAGAAATTTACGTGGTTCGGTCCGAGTATCGGTACCTACGTCCACGGGGAGAGCCAGCAGCAAATAATCCACTAAAATCGGAGAATCAGAGTTTACAATCGCTCAATCGCTCAAGTATTTCCCACATCTAGATTTAACCACAAACCCTAAGTGTTTATAAATAACAACTCAATTGGGTATAAACTCACGATACAAAATTACCGCGCGTTCAAGCTCAAATGCAACGCTCTACGTACGAAATTGCGTATAACTTCAAGCTTCGTGCGGCTACTCTTTTTTTTTCTTCGTACGGGTGCAGCGGTGCGGACGTGCAGCCATTTTTAATTCTTCTCACGGCTCCGTTCTTCTTTGCATTCGTAGGGTTTTATTTAAACCGCCTCGCTGAAGAAGACGTGTGCCCAAAGGTCAAACAATTGACCTGGGCCCACCAACTGCCCTTTTGAATTTCTTACGGATGCTTGCAGAGGACTTCACATGCGAAGAGGTATCGTCCAAGCTTCTTTCCTCTTTTGCTTTCTTATTTTATTTCCTCTTTTGTAATCTGCAAAAATCCAGCGAATCGCATTTTCGTAAACACTCAAACTCGAGTCATATTTAACAATTCTCCACCTTGGCTCGATGTTTGAAACCGAGTTATAGTGCTCATCATCCATGCTGCTCTCCCAACGCCCCGATGGGCGCTCACTCTCCACAGACACTAATAGAGCTCAAGCAGAGCTTGAGCTTCGCCAAAGGAACAGACTTAGTCATCATGTCTGCCGGGTTATCTGCTGTAACAATCTTTTTAACAATAACAATACCCTTAGCTAAGACATCTCGGATGAAGTGGTACCTGATGTTGATATGCTTCGTTCGCTCGTGATAAACTGGATTATACACCAAATATATCGCACATTGGTTATCACAGTGTATATCCACACTATTATGTTCTAACCCAAAGTCCGAGAGCAAACTTTGTAACCATATCGCCTCCTTTGCTACAAAGGTTGATGCCATGTACTCTGCCTCAGTCGAAGACAAGGCAATGTGATCCTGTAAGGACGCTTTCCAACTAATTGCACCACCCGCTAGCGTAAACACGTACCCTGCTAAAGACCTGCAATCATCCAAGTCACCGGCGTGATCCGAGTCCACAAAACCAGTGGTCTCACTGCCATTACTATCTCTTCAGTATACTATACCCACGTCTGTTGTCCCCTTCAGATATCTGAGAATCCACTTCACAGCTTCCCAATGAGCTTTACCAGGGCGCTTCATATAGCAACTAACCATGCTCACAACTTGTGAAATATCAGGCCTAGTGCACACCATAGCATACATAATACTACCCACGGCACTAGAATAAGGAACACGGACATATGCTCCTCCTCCTCCTCAGTCTGCGGGTGATAATTTATCTGAAAGTTTAAAGTGCTTCGCTAAATGTGTATTTGCAGATTTTGCTGACTGCATATTAAACCGTGCAACAATTTTCTCAATATATTTCTTTTGAGATAGACGTAAAACTCCTGTAGTCCTGTCACACAAAATCTCCATACCCAATATTTTCTTTGCAGCACCTAAATCTTTCATCTCAAATTTAGCATTTAACTGCCTCTTCAGCACATCAAATCATACATATTCTTAACTGCTATCAGCATATCATCAACATATAAGAGTAGATAAATCAAAGAACCATTCTCCAATCTCCTATAGTAAACACAGCTATCCATCTGACTTTTTGAGTAATCTTGACTAGCCATGAAAGTATCAAAACGTTTATACCACTGTCTAAGAGATTGTTTCAGCCCATACAAATATTTCTTTAACAAGTAAACATGATATTCCTTACCCGGAATAGCAAATCCCTCCGATTGCCTCATGTAAATCTGCTCCTCCAATTCACCATGAAGAAACGCAGTTTTTACATCTAGCTGCTCTAACTCGAGATCCTGCGAAGCAACTAAGGCAAGTAAAACACGAATAGAAGTATGTCTTACCACAGGAGAGTACACCTCATTGTAGTCAATGCCCTCACGCTGTGTATACCCCTTCGCCACAAGTCTCGCCTTATACCTCGCTGCCTCAACACCGGGAATGCCCTCTTTCCATTTGAAAACCCATTTACTTCCAACAATCTTTTGGCTCTTGGGTACTTTGACCAGCTCCCATGTCTGATTTCGATGGAGAGATTCCATCTCTTCACTTATAGCCCCTAGCCACTGCGATGACTCCGAACTAGCCATCGCCTCAGAATAAGACGAAGGCTCATCTGTCTCCACCTCATCACCTACAGTCAATGCATAAGCAATATCTGTATAACCATAACGTACCGGTGATTTAATGTGCCTTCTCTGTCTATCTGCGGCTATAGTTTGCTGCGGCTTTGCTGGTTGTTCATTATCATCGACTTCAGGAACTGCGGCTTCATCTGCAGTCTCAACTTCTGTTACATTCAAGGTCTCTGGAGCCTCCACCTGAAGCTCCACCTCACTAATGGCACCATGATCTGTCTTCTCTGCTGGTTGTGTCTCAGAACTCCTCCGTTGAAGCTTTACAATCTCGTCGAATATCACATCTCTGCTGATTAGAAAACCGGGTGATCTGGGATCAGTGCACCACAGCCGGTAACCTTTCACTCCATGTGCATAACCCAGAAATATGCACTTCTTCAACCTCGGCTCAAGCTTACCATCACTCGCATGAGCATACGCAGGACATCCGAATATACGTAATCCAGAGTAATCAACAGGTTTCTCCGACTATACTTCCTCAGGAGTCTTCCACTCGATAGCAGACGATGGAGATCGATTTACCAGGTAACATGACATGTTTACTGCTTCGGCCCAAAATTCCTTACCAAGTCATGCGAAAGCATGCATCGAGCTTGCTCAAGTAAAGTTCTGTTCTTCCGTTCTGCCACGCCATTCTGCTGTGGTGTCCCAGGTACCGTGCGGTGTCTTACAATACATTCTTTCTCGTAGAACTCGGTAAAATCTTTACCACAGAACTCCATGCCATTATCGATTCTCAGGCACTTGATTTGTTTATCTGACTACTTCTCAATCAATGCCTTAAATTTCTTGAACCGATCAAACACATCATATTTGTGCTTCAGAAAGTAAACCCATACCTTCCTCGAATAATCGTCGATAAATGTCAGCATATATCGGGCACCTCCTTTCGAAGGAACCGTAGACGGGCCCCAGATGTCTGAGTGAATATATTCAACTGGTCATTTGGTCGAATGAATAGCTGTAATAAACTTAACTCGATGTTGCTTCCCATAGATGCAGTGCTCACATAAGTCCAGCTTCCCTGTCTTCTGACCCTTCAACAATCTCTTTTCACTCAGCATTGTCATACCTGCTTCACTCATGTGCCCCAAACGCATATGCCATAATTGAGTCAAGTCAAAATCTGACTCACCTGATGAAACTGCAGCGGTTCCGGTCACGGTCTCTCCCAGTAGATGATAGAGAGTATTTATTTTCTTCCCCTTCATCATTGTTATGGCACCTCGAGAGATCTTCAGTACTCCACCTTCAGCGGTGTACTTACACCCGATGTCATCAAGTGTCCCTAGAGAAATAAGGTTCTTCTTGAGCTCCGGTACATGCCTCACATCTGTCAATGTGCGAACCACCCCATCGTGCATTCGGATCCGAATTGTTCCTATCCCCACAGCCTTACAGACTGCATTATTCCCCAAAAGAACCCTACCACCATCTGCAGCATGGTAAGTAGTAAACCAGTTCTTATGAGGCGTCATGTGATAAGAACACCTCGAATCTAGCACCCATTCGTCTCCTGACGAAGTAGCAATCACACATGAGACAGCTTCTGCATCACTAGTGCTCCCCTCAACAACGTTTGCCACATTGTTTGTGGCATTCTGCCTATCAACTTTATTCCTCCTCTTTGGACAATCTCTCCTGATGTGCCCCTCCTCGTGACACTCAAAGCACTTCACGCGTCCCTTGGACTTTCTATGGCGTGATTTTGATCTGCTTTTACCTCTGCTGCTACTAGGCTCTCGATGTTGTTCTCTACCTCGAATCGTCAGTGCTTGCATTGCTCCTTTGGCCAGACTGTCATCTCGCAACTTTCTCTGCCACTCCTTAGAGAATAAGGCGGACTTTACCTCCTCTAAGGTAATTGTAGTACGCCCCTACAATAGTGAATCAGTGCTCCCATGACTCTGGTAAAGAGGCTAACAACATCATGCCATGTTCTTCATCATCAAGTATCTTACCGACGTTCTTCAGATCCAACATGAGTTTATTAAATTCATCTAGGTGGGTTCTGATAGACGTACCTTCAGTATATCTAAATTGAAACATCTTCTTCAGCATGTACAAGCAATTATTCAAACCTTTCTTCACATAGAGTGCTTGAAGTTTTGCCCATAATGCTGCGGCATCCTTCTCCTCAGCAACCTCTATTAAGACCTCATCCGTCAAATTTAACAGGATTATGCTCTTTGCTTTTTCAATCAGCTCTACCCTCTCAGAGGTTTTCATTATAATCGGCAACTCATCTTCACCATCCAGTGCCTTGGCCAAACCTTGTGTTGTCAATAAAGCTCGCATCTTGATACTCCATAACACAAAGTTATTGCTCCCATCAAACTTCTCAATCTCAGATTTCCTCTTAGACATAATTGCAATAACAGAATTTCCAGATAATAATCAGACAAGCAAAAACCCCAAATTACAATCAAGAAATCTAACCCCAAGCTCTGATACCAATTGTTGGGTTATAATATGCGTAAATTGCAAGATCCTGGTAATTCCGCATATTATAACCCAACACTCTTCAAGAACTACATATACTAAAAGTCCGAGGACTTTGGTGGAAAAATTCAAAATTTAGGAATGACATTACATAATATTAAAACAAAGTTCATGAATTATTTGTATCATTATCCCCAAAAATAAGTATCAATTGGACTTCGGGTTTGAACCCGAAGAAGATGTAGAAGAAGAGGAAGTGGCCTCTTATCCTACTGAACAGATTTGCTCCAGACTGGACAAAATCTTGAATCTTTTCTCGAGAGACCCTTTAAACAAAGAATCAAGCTTTGACTTGAGCGGAAGGAAGGCCACAGCCACAAGCACCGGACGGTCAGCCGAAGTGGCATCATCACCACCAGACAAAAGTAATCAGACCGGCCTATGGCCGCCCGCCACGTGTCACCCCTCCAATCAAGCCCTCAGATTTCCATCGGATCACACACATAATCACCCGTCGGCCAATCGCACGCCATGCTGCCACCTTATCCGCCCTCCCCTGCTCTGCTCTCTCTTCCACGATATATAATCTCTCCTTCCCCTCCCGCTGTCAAGAAAATCAAGAATCCCCGCCGAAGCCACGCCGGCTCTCCTCCAGCTCCAGGAAATGGCTGCCGAGATGGCTCTCCTCAAACCCATCTCGAAGTTCGCCAGCACCCCAGGACTGGCCGGCCCCGGAGCACCCTCGCGCCCCCGGTTCGCCGCCGTCAGGATGTCGGCCACCGCCCAGCCCGCCGCCCCCAAGAAGCCCGCCAAGAAGGCCAACAAGCAGGCCATCAAGGAGACCCTCCTGGCCCCGCGGTTCTACACCACCGATTTCGACGAGATGGAGCAGCTGTTCAACACCGAGATCAACAAGAACCTGAACCAGGACGAGTTCGTGGCCCTGCTGCAGGAGTTCAAGACCGATTACAACCAGACCCACTTCGTGAGGAACAAGGAGTTCAAGGAGGCCGCGGATAAGATGCAGGGCCCGCTCAGGCAGATCTTCGTGGAGTTCTTGGAGAGGTCCTGCACTGCCGAGTTCTCCGGGTTCCTTCTCTACAAGGAGCTGGGGAGGAGGCTCAAGGTAACTTGGGTTTGGCTCTCTGCTTTTCTTGGTGCAATCGGTTATTTGTTTCTGCCATCCTGTTTGGAAGAATATATGAAATGGGTTCGAGCTAGTCGTATCGCTTATTACTCAATACTTCAATTTTCTGCTATGCTAGTATTATTGTTTTGACCATGTAATTGGGAAAAGGTGTGCTTTTGCTGTTTGCATTTCCAATTTCATGAATGGGTGGATATACTAGGTGTTCTCCGAACTTTTCTTGCACCGCTGTTGAATATTTGTCAGAATTTCAATGTGCTTTCGGCGGTGAAATAGTATAATTCGTGGTGGAAGATAGGAATTGAATTTTTGGACATTCATCCAGCTGACTGACTAATTGAGTTATTTGCTAACAGAAAACAAACCCGGTGGTAGCCGAGATATTCTCTCTGATGTCCAGGGATGAGGCCAGACATGCTGGGTATGTAGGGTGTCGCCCTATTAGCTCTGTTTGCAATCACAGTGATCAGTACTATCGTATTACATTGCAAAGAACATGATGAATTTGCTTTGACGGTATGCAGATTCCTGAACAAAGGGTTGTCCGATTTCAACTTGGCATTGGACTTGGGTTTCCTGACGAAGGCCAGGAAATACACGTTCTTCAAGCCCAAGTTCATTTTCTACGCGACCTACTTGTCCGAGAAGATTGGGTACTGGCGATACATCACGATCTACAGACATCTCAAGGAGAATCCCGAGTACCAACCATATCCTATCTTCAAGTACTTTGAGAATTGGTGCCAGGACGAGAACCGGCACGGTGATTTCTTCTCTGCTTTGATGAAAGCCCAACCCCAGTTTCTCAATGACTGGAAGGCAAAACTGTGGTCCCGGTTCTTCTGCCTTTCGGTAATAATTAGTTCTCGTGTCCAACATCTGAGTTCTGTGAAGAGAATCATTCACAGTGTCTCTGCTAATGCTGTAGAAGTCCCATGTTTATGCCCTAACCTGCCTATGCTTTATTCCTCAGGTGTATGTGACAATGTACCTTAACGATTGCCAGCGGACTGCTTTCTATGAAGGCATTGGTCTCAACACTAAGGAATTTGACATGCATGTCATCATTGAGGTGAATGAATACATTCATGTCGCTGCATTGGAGAAGTACATTATTTTTGTTGCTGCTGCACGCTGTCCATGACTTCTACCATTACTACCGTACTTCGAATTTATGAACTTGGAATATTTTGACTTCTCGAATGAATAATGATTGAAAATTTCTTCATCCAGACAAACCGCACCACAGCCAGGATTTTTCCTGCCGTGCTGGATGTAGAGAACCCTGAATTCAAAAGGAAGTTGGACAGGATGGTGGAAATAAACGAGAAGCTCCTTGCGGTTGGGGAAACTGAGGACATTCCATTGGTGAAGAACTTGAAGAGGATTCCACTCATCGCTGCATTGGCCTCCGAGCTCTTGGCTGCATATTTGATGCCACCGATCGAGTCTGGTTCAGTCGATTTTGCAGAATTTGAGCCTCGACTTGTGTATTAAGTCTTTTCCACGACTTTCATGTGAAGTTGTTAATCTATAGTACTTCAGACAGTGTGTCATTACAAGAACTGTCACATCGAGGAACACTTGTAAAAGGAAGATTTGTTTGTATTTTCAGGATTAGAGCTTCTCTTCGAAGATAAAGCACGTCTTCTCTTTAATACCGCTTCCTTATGTTTCCCATTTCATCAACTACGCTTCTATTTAAATGAGTTTGACGATGTGGTCAACCTTTTGGCAGTACCATCTTCAAATGGTAAATCTTTATCTATGATCTTCTCCGTCCCAAGCACCTTCAGAGAATTAAATACTTCTGAAGCTGTTCTTGGATTAAGCCCAACATATACGGTTTTTCTTCTAGTGTGATGGTCTTAATTGATCGTAAACAAATTTCTTCATAAACCCATTCCGTACCTGTATCTCAAGCTTGTGCTTGTTCAACCAAGAATTATCAGCATGAATGTTGAGCAAATAGCACACGATAACTGGACTGAAAGCAGCAATCTTGCCCACATCTTGCAAATTGAAATGTATGAGCTCACATGCACTTGCAGAGAGAGAGAGAGAGAGAGAGAGAGAGCTTAATATTGACGAAACGTGGTACATTGGATACACGGTTTAGGGAGAGCTTAATATTGAAGAAATGACAGATAATCGGGGCTCCGATCATACATACAGATTGCGCAATGAAACCTACCCCTTGAATTTCAGCCCAACACGATTTACATAATTTATTGCCATTTGTCTACAAATAAAGCAAATGCAAAGGGTAGTGTCTAATACAAGAGTTAGATAAATCCGACAGACCATGCAGATTGCCTGACCTGACAAAGGATTAAACTTAAAGCACATCTCGTGCCTTCGGTCGACATATGCTCCCTGTATCCAATTTCTAAGGATGAGATAATCCAGTAGACACCGAACAGAACTCGAATGCCATTCCTCACTCTGATTTTTTCTTCTTTGCTTCCTGCTCTTTTAGCGGCCCCACAAGCAGTCTAAATATCCACACTGCCAGCAGGGTGGCCTCTACCGGGGCGAGCCAGTAAACAAGCACATGTTCCTTGGTTATATGATCCCCACGAGCATAGGCCCATCCCATTGCCTACAGTAATTAACAAGTTTTAATCCAAGCATGAGTGATTCTGAGGGAACATCCACCACTGGTTTCCTCTCAAAAGAAAAGAAACGCACTTAGATTTTCGTAAGTACTTACCGAAGCTGGGTTCATAAATCCACCGGTTAGATCAGAACCAAGTACTTGCAGAGTCAGCTTAGAGACACTTGATATCCAAGTCTTTGTGTAAAAACTTCCAGGAATCTTTCTACCGAGTCCTAGTGAGATGATGACGATTACAAATGCTAAGAGTCCTTCAGTTAGTGCCCCTCGATGAACGTCAATACTCAAACGTGGTCCAAGCCATAGGTGAGGAAAGGTCGCAATGATGAGCCTAACCCCAGTGATAGAACCAACTGCCTGGAGAAAAGATGAACAGACTTAATGATATCAGTGTGATGTCACCGCAAGAAAACTCTGAAAGCGTGAAGAGAGACAGGCATCATATTCTAAATGATTATTCAATCTTATCTCCGATGGCAAGTCCCTTCACTGAAGGCTACTAATTTCAGATTACTTGTCAACCTATTCCATATTAAGGGGTGTCGGAAAAAGATTCTGTCCAAAACCATGATGCTGACACTGCCCCACCTTGTTGTTTATGTGCAACTCTATAATCTCATCCTTCCACAAGACTCACATTCGAGTTTCAAACCTTTAATTGTAGAAACTTTCTTGATTTAAGGTGTATAGAGCCAATCAATTGACCGAGCGAATGAAACTTGAGAGAATGAGCAAACAATCAAGTAGATAATATCAATCTCGCTAAACCTAAAAAAAGCAATCGAAAGCAGACAATCAACTAGTGTTTCCATTAACAAGAAAAATTGAACAGATAGTGCTGCAGCTTGCTAAACTAAACTGGCCCCTCAACAATCATCCAATTCCTAGCAAAACTAGAATCCATCCATGGAGAGTCAGTGAATAATCAGCAACCTGTGTCACTGAGAAGCACAAAGGACTATCAGTATTCTTGTATGATGATGCCAAGCATGGTATCACTTTGTTATCAGGTGCTCTGGCTCACAACGACAGGAAAAGTTATTGCATAGGCCAGGACCTACACAGCAAAAGCTCACAATAAGAAATGACCTAAAAGGCATTGAACACAAGGGATGAATTTCGATTGCATTCAGTCTGACATGGAATTTTTTGGAGACAATGGAAACAGAATTCACAACTTGTGTCTATAACAAGAAAATGACTCAAGTTGAGACAGAATGCAGAATTCACAACTTGTGTCTATAACAAGAAAGAGAGTTGCACTTTTGCAGTATCCTAGTCACACCTTACGTTGCATTTGGATTCTGCCAAAATTATCTTGTTGACTCATTATAACCAAGATTATCTTGCAGTTCCATCTGCTCAAAGGATTGTCATCTATAGTATAGTGGAGAACAGGGCAAGAAGATGGACAGCACTGAACCATCTAACAAAAGTACGAAGAGACATTTCTGTAGAATATCATCCAGTGATGAAGTCGTGATGTAATCACTAATGGGGGTTCATCCAGTGATCAGATGACATGACCCTGGAATATAAGCTGTAAAGAGTAAACATGAGGTAGAAAGTCCAAAGCTCAAGCTGCAGTCATATTAAAACATGTTTTGGTGAAAAAATGTGGGGAAAAAATGGATACGGTGTCTGTGATCATGAAATAATCGAATACACTTCCGCATTTGCAAACTCCAGAAAGCTACAAAAATGCGGCAAGTGCAACAGCCATTCTAAATTTACACTGGCGACTCAAACTTTAATAAGGGACTTGATATATGAGGAACCAATCTTCCACACAAATGAGTCAGCAGGGAGCCCTCAAGCTCAGTTAAAAAAAAACCACCAGTCGAAACTACATTGAAGCCCCATCGGTCCATCAAAAGAAAATTGGACTGTACCTTCTAGGATCCCAATTCCCCTTAACAAAGGCCCTAACTTTCCCCGACACCATATTCACAAACCCCGTTATCTGAAGCCGTTACCCACACCTTATCTCGAACATGCTCCTCAGGTCTTGTCAACGTGCCCTAGACAGTGTAAAAAGCCATACTGCTGATGATAGAAAGTCCATACTTTTCTCACAGCGAAAATGAGCAAACGCAATATTGAATCGATCCCATGGCAAGAACACCACCCCCTTAAAAAACCAACCTTTTTCGCAATTACAAAACAAATTAGCCGCAACATAATTGGTAACCCGGTAGCATCTTAGCCAAAATCCAAAACCTTTTTCACAGGACACACGCCAACCATAAAAGCCTCACCTTTACCAGGGGCAAGGAAAAATCAAACGACCCGGTCCCGACACAAGCAAAAAAAAGCAAAGGGAAGAGAAAAAAACCCGACACCTAAACCGAACCTGGGCGGGGATGCGAGCGCCGACGGTGAAGAGGAAGCGGCCGAAATCGCCAGAGAAGCCGGAGGCCAGCACGGTGAGGGGGTTGTACGAGCCGCCCTTCGTGAGCTTGCCCAGGAACGCGAAGAAGAACATGTCGACGATGTAGAGCGCGCACTTGACGGTCTCGCCCCATAGCCCGTGCCCCAGCCCCAGCACCTCGTACACGAAGATCTTTATCAGCGCCCCCGACCAGACCCATATGAAGGAGATGACGAAATCGGAAACCAGCAACGCGGTCGCCCCCATCGACGCGACCTCGACCGCTCGCTCGCTCGCTCTGATCTACACGATTCAACGGTCTCTCTCGGTGTCCTTCCTTCCGGAAAGGGGCAGGGGATCCTGTTTGGTTTTCCGGTTTGGAAGTTGACGCGGTCCCAAAGGCATGGATTCCCGAAGCACATGAAAAGGACAAATATTCTTAGGAAAAACAGTGGGGGCCCAAGCGAACTTTCCCTGTTCCAGAGTGCTGTCGGAAGCCGAATCGATTCCTCACCTTACCATGTAACGGAGTACCCGTCACAATTACAATCACCCCTTTTTGCCGTTTACAGTTTTGACAGAATTTGAAAAAAAAAAAAAATAAAATAAAATAAAATTGCTGAACAAAGTGGTTTAGTAACACTCGTTGACCGAAAAACGTAAATGAAAGTAAGAAGGCATATTTTAGAAGTGAACCAGCCTGGTTCGCAAGAAGTGTTGCGAATGCTTAGGGAGAGTTTCTATTGTCGAGTGATATGAAAAATGCGGGTAATGCATTTTTTTTTTTCATGAATTTCAATGCATGTACCGACAATTTTAGTTGGTGTTTTTTCCCCCTTTAGCTGAGCATGTAACCCTTGGGAGATGAGTTGTGGATTATTCGTTCAATAAGTGTCGAAGAGGACACTGGGATCTTGGTGCCAGAAAACACTCTGACGTGAATAGTATGTAAGAGCAAATTTATTCCCATCATAATACATTGCCCATTACCATCACCGCACAAGTTCACACAGCCTCAGAAAGCAGTGTCTGACTTAGGCTTCCACACAGGACAGGGATGAGGAAGGCCGGCTTGTTTTCCCTTCCAGGTTCTTCAGGCTTTTGCTGCCTCCACGATCTCGACCTCCTTGTCAACTTTCCCATTTGCCGCTGCATTCTGGACCTTCAGAGTGTCGCCAGGGTCGGTCTTCCCCGCTTCGAGGTTACTGCTGCAGTATTGGAGGAGTATTTCAGCAGTCCAACCGCGCATCTGCACAACCGTGGTCTCATCTGAGTAGTAGTCATGGAAATGTCAGTTAGACTTTAAGCAAGATACTTGATTGAAAAGGACACTGTGCTGGGATTAGATTAGCGATGGAAGAAGTTTAAGAACAGACATTTATACTCACCTAGCCTTGGGACGGTGTGGCCTTGGGGATGTCTGATGATTAGGGGATTGTCAAATGCGGTCGCCAGATCCTGCGATGGCAGTTTCAGCCAATCCTTGTCTCCAATGAAATGGACTGACTTCGCCTTGATTGGGTCCTTGTAGGCAACATCACATATGTCTGGAGTCCTGAACTTCGAACCTGATATAGATATGAAGAACTTCAGCGGTGGGTGATCCTTCAATACCTTCCCCTGCTTCCAAAAATATATATAAACCATATCAACCGTCACTTCCCGACTGAAAATGTTGCATAGGAGTACGATGAAAAAAAAAGAGGCTATTCGGCTTGCCTGTGCTTGGTAACCCAGCAAAAGGGCCGAGAGTGTAGCACCCTGAACAAACGAGAAAATCAAGTGTTGTGAGATGAAGAGAGTTGTCTTAGCAAAATGATGCTATTAAACTTCATCTGCGCACTTTAGACCGTGACCATTTGCTTAACCGCATTTTGCGTCTGAATCTACATGAACATCTGACTGCAAGAAATCATGGCAATAACAAAGAGTACCTGAGAGAATCCGAGTAGACCATCGAAGGGGCCTTTGCTCATAATGTACTCGCACAGATACTTGACACATTCTTCCAAGTTTGTGTACTCCGTGAAATCCTGATAAGTTCAAGTGCTGTTAAGAAAATCGCCTCCTTGGTTGAAGATAGTGAACAAAAGATGGCACACTCACAGTGGATTGGAGATCCAGAATAGACAGGCAAACTCACCTTTTCAAATTGGAACCATTCAAAGTAGGGTGGTGGAAAGATGCCTTCGATATCGGATTTGCCTCCTGCAGGAAATAAACCGTCGGGGAAATCCTGCAAGAAAGAGATGCAGTGCTTCTGGTCAGTATGAGTATGTGGTGAAAGTCTAATTGGTATCGATCTTGTGGAGTTTCTTGACATGGAAATTATTTCAAGGCCTGTTGTGGAATCTAAATTTTCCTTTCGAGCGCTGTAGAACTGTAGAGGATAAACAGCATCATCGGAACCCATCTTCCACACAAGAGTTGACATGGGTAATTCGTTTTACCGTTGCTTGATGACAGAAATGCATCATAGACGCACAAAAGCTGCAAACAGATAGTACTTAACACGAAAAGTACTCATCAATCATGACTCAATCTAATTCTCTAGGGCATCAGTTGTAAATCAATCAGCTCAATTGGGGGCAGCTGATAGCCCGATTGGAGTCGCTTTCACGAGTGTTAATTAGTTGAACTTCCTTGCTTGAACAATCATCGAACAAATTATACATTTCTTTGTGATATAAAAATCTATATAGGCCAGGGAAAATCTCCATGTCCAAGATGGAAACATGTCATCCAAAAGGCTCCCACTCATATAATCACAGTAGGAGCTTCCCATTTTCACTCGCTCAGATGATATTTGGAGCCTATATTAGTTTCAGGAGACAGCTCATGCAGTCTTAGACTTCAATCTGGTTACTGCGTGCATATTCAAACGATTGCTTCGTGGCTATATCGATTACTCATCTCGACAGTGCAGACAAATTCTAGTCGAAAAGTCAAATTGGCCAAATTGTTTCGGGGATCGACATCTTTAGCCATCTTCACTTGAAAAGCACAAGCAGTGGTCAACCCTTTACTTCATAAACCCAGCCCAGCGACACAAAGTTACTAATTCCTGCTTGGATGATGACAGAAAAGAGAGGAGAGGGTTGAGAGAAGTTTCGATGTTACCATGTCGAAGTGAGCGAAAATGGAAGGATCCCATTTACTGATTTGCTTCTTCAAGAAGCTGCCACTGGTTCTGAACCCATGGAGGCAGAGTATCTTCATCTTCTTCTCCTTCTCCTGTGCAACCTCCATTGATTTCGTTAGCTGTACTTGGCTCCTTCCTTGAATGAAAGCGCTCTCACCGATACACACTAATTGAAGAGAGGCGGGTGGTAGACTTGTAGTGATGGATCATGACAAGACAGCTATTTGAGACCTACCCTCACGCATCTAATGGCGCCAACTACCCTCCTCTCTCGATTTTGGTGGTCGTTGATGCACGTGGATTCCGGTTAGGTGACTTGGACCAGATGATCAAACCCAATCACTAGGCTTAATGCTAATGCAATCATCTGAGCCAAATTGAAATTTTCCCCTGGAATGCAAATTCAATGAAACCAAGAACTTGGAGTAGGTTGCACCAAACTGCAAAACGTAGTCCATCTATTTTCAAAATCGACCGCCCTTCCCCAAAATAGATCGTCCCAGAAACAACAGCAGTTTTCGAAATTCAACAACACCGCGCTGAGGTTTTTTTTTTTTTGTCAGTCCTACGCTAATCCTACTCTAACACTCACTCTCAGACTTTTGCCCTACCTTCTTGCAGAGCGTGAGAGTCAAAACCCACTCCTGGAATGAAATCGTCCCCACCCCAATCCTCCCGAGAATGTGGGTATTTGAACCCCCAACCTCCCCCTTCCAAGATGGAAGGATGGGGAATCCCCAGTGGTTCACCGCGCTGAGGTTGAAATGAAGGATATGGGTCCGCAAATCTCATGCACCTGGTACGTCTGACTCCCGCTCCCGCATACACATTATGAGGACGGTCCATATTCCATAACGCGACTACGAACCGAGTTTCCCATTTTTCACCTCCGCTTAATTTGCATAGATACGTCATAGGAACGTTCAGATGACAGCATTTCACATCATTATGTATGGTTTGTAGCTCTGTGGACAAAAGATCAGTTACCAAAATTTCTGCTCCACTAGAGTTTCCTAAATAAGGGGACCAAAGGTCGATGGCAAGCCGAGATAGTAATACAATACATATGAAAGCAAATTGATCCTTATGCTAAGCAAAACCAGACAAACCAAGCTGACATTCACGAGCCAATCAAGGGAACTTTTAACAAAGATGGTACCCTACAGAAAACATTTTATCAGCCAATCAGGATCACCAAAGAGAAGACTACCACCCACTCTTTTTCAAGGTTTAATTCATAACATTCATAGACATTGCAAAAGGAAATGCAAGAATCTTGTTACATTAGTTATTGCAATCCTTTCTTTCCATTCTCTTGTGGGTTTTGCTCAGATGCAGCAAATCACTTGGCCATCATCACCTTCACAAACTCCTCATAGTTTATCTGGCCATCTCCATCTACATCAGCCTCCCTAATCATCTCATCAACCTCTTCATCGGTGAGCTTCTCCCCGAGATTGGTCATCACATGGCGGAGCTCGGCAGCAGATATGAACCCATTCTGATCCTTGTCGAAAACTCTGAATGCCTCTTTCAGCTCTTCTTCAGAGTCGGTGTCTTTCATCTTCCTAGCCATCAGGTTTAGGAACTCCGGGAAGTCAATAGTCCCGTTACCATCAGCATCTACCTCATTGATCATGTCCTGAAGCTCTGCCTCGGTAGGATTCTGCCCCAGCGACCTCATGACAGTTCCAAGCTCTTTGGTGGTGATACAACCTGAAGAGAGATGGGAGTGACCAATAGTTCATTTATCATCCTTAAGAAAATCCACCTTTTCAAAGCAACAATTTGACTAGAAAAAGCAATTTTCAAATGTAAGACATAAAGCTATATGTCACTGACCAGGACATCTACATCTCACTTGATCACATATAAAATTTTAATCGATGCTTATTCAATTGGTGAATTTAGTGACTCAGACAATTCACGTCATCGCATACGATAATCAAAAGACCCTCAAAGTCAGAAGGAAAAATCGTTAAAACCTTATTTAAAATGAAAGATTTATTACCTCATGAGTATGACCAATATTTTCTGAAAACGACAAACTAAAAACAAAGAAGATTTGAACACTTTAAGATAAACACAAACTACTTTAAACCAAAATTCCAAGAGCTTTGCAACAGATAAGCGACATGCTGACCTCATAAAAAATACCTCATGGAAAGATAATGATGCTTTGATGCTTAAAGAATAAATAATTTCACACATCCAATATGATCCCTAGAAGATAGTATTGATATATCATGATCAAGATTTTTACAGAGAATTCTATTAAATACTCCCCTGATAACATGTACTGATACTTGTATAAAAACCAAGAAGCGCATTGCCTGCTTCGTACGGTCAATTAATTATATATCATAAAATCCCGCTTCAACTGACTTTATAAACATGTCAAGTGTCAAACAAACACAACCATGGAAGACCCACTAATGGAATCTAACTCGGAAACAGAGCAGCCGGTTTTCAGGAGCATGGAAGATCTAGCTCCAAACGCAACCCAACTGCATACCCAAATAAAGAAAGATCGTAATTTCCGATTACCCGTCTCCCTTGTGCTATCCTCGTGTCATGCGCAATATACGCATCGGACATAAGAAAAAAAAAATACAAAAAATCTCTACACTAAGAGCGGCATAACACGCCGCTCGTTCACAAGATCCAAGTTCAAATTTTCCAATCATTAATGTACTGTGCATCCACCATTTCTGAAACATGACAAAGATCCAGCCCCAAATGCCATCAGACACCAAAAAAAAAAAAAACTGCAATTTCTTCCGCCCCCCTCCCTTAATAGCGTAAGAAGACATTCTGACAATCAAGAGGAGTGACCAGTCCGGAAGATTTAGCGAGCCACCGCAAAACGCAATCGACCCGAAGAGCCAATCGGCAGCGAATTCGCGGGTAAAAGCGCCCACCCTTTACACGATCGCACACGAATCGCGCGCAAAAGCAAGCATCGGACCAAGGACACGTGCGCCGACGACGCAGCAGCTGACTCGAATCAAAACCACAGGAAGACACAGAGAGAGAGAGAGAGAGGGATCGAACCATCGCCGTCCTTGTCGAACAAGCTGAAGGCCTCCTTGAACTCGGAGATCTGGTCGTCGGTGAGCTGATCCGCCATTTTCTTCTCTCTCTCTCTCTCTCTCCGAAAAACCTCGTTCCTCTTCCTCCTCCTCCTCCTCCTCCTTATCACCCTGATTTTCTTAAATCGAAACGACAAAGGAGATGGAGAGGAAGAGAGAGAAACTTCTAGAGGGAGACAGACGCGATCGATTTCTTCGGACAAGACGAGCGATTTATGTTCGTCGATGCCAGCGTCGATGACGCGGAGCGACGGTGTAAATTTAGCAAAAAAGTCTTCGCGCACTTTTTCGCTTTCCCCTTTTTGCCCCTCCTTATTTTTTTCCCCTGCCAGATATTTTTTATAATATAATATATATTTTTCGGGGGGTTTTATGTATTGTAGTTGTTGATTTTTTCCTCTCTCACAGAAAAAAAATTGGGTAAATTGATTTTAAAATGGTTAAGACTGAGTCCTTTTTTTTTCGTTTTCAATGAGGTTACGGGAGGTGGAAAATTGACTGACACGTAGGTCACGTTTGATCCCAAGGAAGAGGATGGAGATGGAATGGAAAATAAAAATAAAAATGAGCTGTTATATTTTAAAATTGATGCACGAAATAATTTGATAATTAATATGATGCTTTCATTTGAGCATTCACTTACATATTTTGTAATATATGATCTTCATATACCTACCATTATGCAATAAAAAAAAATGAGAAGAGAAATGTGGTGCGCTAAAATGAGGATTTTCACTTTTTAATTGTTGATTCTATTAGATGGAAGGTGCGGATGAAAAAGAGGAAATTATGAAATCTCAATCACAAGAAAGAGAGAACAAATGAGGATCCACGCACATATGATGCCAGTGAATAAACTATTTAAGGAATGAGAAAAATCATGTTTACTTTCAATTAGTAGAGGACTTAGGCTTTCTTTCTTTCTTTATTTTATTTATTTATTTATTTCAAAGTTGAACCTCGAGCCCTTCACCGAACGCCGACAAAGGGCTCATGAGAGGACAAGCCAAATCTAGCACTAGTACTAGCAATAAATCAAATAATCATAATACCTCCAAACCACCATTGCCTGTACTCATACTTAACATCATATTTAATTAAAACTAATATTACATATATTAACCAACTAAATTAAAAGTGCCAAGTAGATCAACCTAACTTAATTCTTAAAATTTTTACTTATCTAAAATAGAACTTGGACAACCCAAAGCTCTAATAACCTTGTACTATTGGAAGATGAAATATTGGCTTTTCAATTCTTAGATTGGAAAGCGAGAAGGGTAGAAAAAGTGAGGGAAGATGTAAAATGGATTCTTCTGCCAAGTAAATGGACTAGGGATTTTTACTCGAGAGTTATTAGAAAGGTAAGTAACCAAGGTTAAAATGATGACTTGATGTTTAAAGGGTAGGCGTAAGGTTGCACGTGAGTTGAAATTACAAATGGCAAGCTTCGTCCCAAGATGAATTTTAATTGTTTCCTCAAAAGTAATTAAGGACTTTTATTCAAAAATACAATTATAGTAATATTTTAATTTTCAAGTAAAAACAAAGAGGGGGAAAATTGTTCCAAAAAATTATAAACTTATTACGCTTTTGTCGATTTAATCGTCAACTTTTCAATTTTATTAATTTAGTCATAAACATTTTCACATTTTGTCAATTTAATCCATTTAGCTAATTTTAATCGGAAATCATTGATTTGGATGTCGGTTGTCCTATGTAATAAGGCCAAAACAAGCATGGACAAATTTTATTAAATTTTTGATTATTTTTATATATATTTTAGTTTCTTTTCTTTTTTTCTCTTTCTCCTTCTTCATCCACTAATCATCCAAACTTGGCAATGGCTAGCAACCTTCATCGGCCTCATATGAGGTCACTCTCGTTGAAATCTGACAAGAGGCGACCTAGTCAAGATCTATCGAGGGGCAACCTTGCTACCCTCGGGCGAGACTAGTGAGGGTGAAGCTTGACCTTGCCCAAAGCTGGCGAGGCCAACCCATGCTAGCCTCAAGTGAGGTCGCCCTTAGCTAGATCCTAGCAAGGGGGGCCTTAATCGAGGCCCGCGTCGCCAACCATCATAGACATCGGTGATCGGCAAAGAAAGAATGAGAAAAAAAAAGAAAAAGAAAATATTCAAGAAGTTAATGAAAAAAATTGCAAAATAAATAAATTTTATTTATATTAACATTAATTGTATCACGCATGACAACATTCACATAATTGATTTTTGAAAAGGTTTATAACTCAATTGATATAATTAAAATATTTATGATCGAATTGATAAAAGTCTAATAGCTTTATGCGTAGAGACTAAACCACCACGTGTTAAAACAACGAAGACAATAAATTTTCGAGGGAGCATAAATAGCCCGCTATCCCGATCCCTTTATTCATTTGTCATGACGATGAGCATGAAATTCCCAAGTATTAAAAAAAAAAAAAGCAATTCACGTATCAGATTAATTTTCCACAAGAAATGCAATTAAATTAATTAGTCGCTTAGCTTCTTCAACAAGGCACGCCATCTTCCTCATCGCCGTGCCGCCCCAGGAAACTCGCGTCAGCATTCTCGTCGCTGCAGTACAGGCATGGATGCTGCTCGAACCCTTGTTTCCTCAGCGCCTCCCTCGCCCGCACCACCACCGCCCTGTTGCTCAGCAGCTGCCCCCGCTCGCTCTCCCTCAGGACGGTCTGCACCGCGTTGCTGAACGCCCCGTACGCCTTCCCTCCCTCCGCCGCCGCCGGGCTCATGTCCGCGGAGGTCTCGTCGGCCTGGCACCCGCTCAGCAGGATCCCCTCGTCGGGCTTCAGCGGATCGAACGACGCCGCCTCCAGGGGCGGGAGGCGGAACCGGAGGCTCGCCTCGGCGCCGAACGACTCGAGCAGGTGGGTCCCGACGTCCGAGGTGATTATGTTAGTTAGGGACGAGAGGTGCTGGAGCAGGTCCTGGAAAGGGATGTGCTTCGGGGCGGCGGAGGGGGAGGGGGGCGTGCTGCCGCCGCCGCGGTGGGCGGGGGCGGCCGACAGGCCGACCTGCTCTTTCTCCTTGTCGATGAGGCCGCCGCTGTGGCAGGAGTCGGAGAGGATCGTCAAGGTCGCGCCCTTCGGGAGGCGGTTCACCAGGTGCCGGAAATCCACATCTGCAAAACGCATTCATTCTTTCCGACGGTCATGCGAATGTTCACGGCGAAAGAGCTCGGGCGATGAAGCAAAAATTACCGGTGATGAGATTGAAGTCGCAAGGCACGATGGCTTCGTCCTTCTTGAACGGAAAGGCAGGCCTCGGCGACGGGATCCGGGTCCCGTGGCCGCTGTAATGGAAGAACAGGACGTCTCCCGGCTCCGCCCGGTCGACCATCCGGCCGAGCGCGGCCATGATGTTGGCGCCGGTCGGCATCACCGGCGAGCCGGGCTCGTCCGTCAGGACCTCCACGCGGCCCTCCTCGAACCCGAACCGCCCCACGAGCGTCTCGCGCATGGCGCGCACGTCGTTGATGCAGCCGTGGAGCTCGTACTGGGTGCCCTGGTAGTTGCAGCCCACGAGCACGGCGGATCTCTTCTTGCCCTTCTCCATATTCGATCCAAACCAAGTCAATGAATCTTCTGCTGATGCCCTGTATGCGATCGCGTCTGGCCTGTCGTTTCGATTTTCTCAGCTTATATAGAACTTGCACAGTGCCGCTCCATTGATTAACTTCAGAAAGTGTTGCGGTCTCGTGCAGGTTTAGATTTGGTGAAGCAAATGGCGTTGCTTGGGATCGGGATGTTTTTCGCTTTCAAGCTCAGCAAGATTTTGCAGTTAAAGCTCCGACGAGCTCGTGCTTACCAATTACCATGTCACGTCTCTCGTTGTGGATTGGGACTTAGAGTCAGGATTAGAATCGTAAGGCTATTAACTTCTTCGTATTATAATTAGTAATGCTTGTGCTCGTTAGGTTCGACCTCGGAATTTTTATTTGTAATCTCGCTATGTACTTCTTGTCTATAAATGATTTGGTCAAATTGGATTTTTCATGTCATGGGATGATGCTCCTGTCTAAAATGATATTGCTTCTCGATTTCAATTTCCTCTTCTCGTTATCTAATCAAGTGACTTCATTTATTCAGAGCTGCCCATACATGCGACATTGCAAATATGTTGGAATTAGGATTGGCTGGTGTCGGTATATGTGAGGTTAATTCATATGCATCGAGATCTGCCTAAGTTTTTTTATTTTTTATTTTTTCAATGTTTTGGCCATGGTTTCCCTGCCTAACTTTATTCCTTCCTTAAAAGCAACAGTCTTGACCGGCCTCTGCCGGCTTTAATCTTATTTTTTGGACATTCTTTCCTTTTCTTCTAAGACCACACGTTAACTCAAAGACATATTTTATTATCAACCGTTAACCAAAGAAATGGAGGGTAATCAAGCCGTTTAGTGGTTGTTGATTTTATAATTTGAGGGCGCGCAGAGGAGAAATCCTTTTTTGGTAAGTAAATGGATGATGCAATTCCTAACTAAAGTGATGAAAAGATCATGGCATGAATTTTGCGAAAAGATTAACATTTTTGAAAGTTATTTCCTAAGAAATCATTTTATAAAAATAATAATAATATTTTCTAGTGTTTGATTAAAATCTAAAAAATATTTTCCGTTGTTTGAAAAGGAAAACTTAATTTTATTTTTATAAAGAGACATATGTGATATAAATGATATCCAATTGTTTGGGTCCAATAGCGGGAGTGAGGTTTTCTAGGGCTCAACCACTAAGGGTGTGTTTAGTAATGATTCTTTTCCCGGGAACAAATTCTGATTAGAAATGATTTTTTTTTTATTCTGTTCCCGGGAACTGATTCCGAGTAAAAGAATGCATTTGGTAATTATACAAAATTTCTAATTCTGGAATAGAATTGCGTTTGGTACCGTGCTCATTGATTATGTTCCAAATCAATTTCTTTTAATTTTTAAATAGTTTTTAATAATTTTTTCCTTTTTTCCTTTTTTTCTTTTTTCTCCTATTCTTCTTCTTCTTCAGGCTAGTCGCCGGACCGACAACTGGCCAAACGAGGGTCAGCGACCTCATCGGAGTGTCGCCGGCCCTCGGCGAGGCTGGCTCTCGTTGGCCAAGCCTCGCTGATGGCTAGGTGAGCCTCCCCATAGGTGAGCCTCGCCGGGGCTGGGCGAGGCCTGCCTGGCCATCGGCGAGGCTAGGCGGGGCTGGGCGAGCCTCGCCGATGGCTGGGCTTGCCTCCGATGAGCTTGTCGAACCTTGCCTTGGCTTGGTGAGCCTCCGGCGAGCTCGCCAGACCGGTTGTCGGTGACCGGCGGCGACGGACGGCGGCAGCGGGCGACGGTAGGCAGTGGTCGCAGGATGGCGGTTGATGAAGAAGAAGAAAAGAGAAGAAGAAGAGTTTTAATTCTCAATTTTGTTCCCGGAACAAAAATCACATTTTTTTTTTATTCTCAGTTCTTGTCCAAAACTGTTTCCGGGAATAAAATTTTTACCAAACACGATTTTGTTTCTAAACTGATTCTAGGAACAAAAAATCAGAATCATACATTGTTTGGATGGTTACCAAACAGTGCCTAAGAATCCTAGCAGTACTAGGAGCTAGGCTCAGCCTTGATGGACTTGAGCTTGGGCATCAATGACTTTGGCACAGGAGGGGTGCCTAGTGAGTTGCTTAAGACCGATCACCAACATTGGGATCTTAGGCCTAAGCATGAGGGACTTAGGCCCAGCCTTTGTGGAATTGAGTCATGCCAAAAAGAAACGAGTGAGTGCCATGATTTGGATGTAGGAGCTGAGCACTTGCACATGATCGCAATTGGTGAAGGCAAGGGCATTTGGGTCTCGAGCTTGGTCTCAAGAGACCCGAGTGACTTGAGTTTGTGAGCTGGATACTTGTGATGGCTGCAACTGGCAAAGGCAAGGGCATTAGGGTCTCAAGCCTGGTCTTAAGAGACCTGAGTGACTTGAGTTTGTGAGCCAAATGTCTATGTATGGCCACTAGAGACACTAACACAAGCATTAGGGTTCGGGCATGGTCGTCACTTAGGAATTGGGCACAAGAGCTAGGTAGTTGGCTCAATTGTCTAGGACCTTAGTATAGGCATTGGAGTCTTCGACCTAGCCTCTAGGGACTTGGGTTCAACCATCGAGGAATTAGGCTTATCCTTGATGGACCTAAGCTCGAGTGACAATGTTTTGAGCGAGGCGGCCAAGTACATGAACATAGCTAATGGAGACCCAACCTTTAAGGATCCGAGCCTGGCAATCAATAGACCTAGGCCTAGCTCTAGGCTTGAGTGCTAATGACTTGGGTGGGGGAGCTGACTACTCGGACACGAGATGAGTGACCTTTTAGAAAGTGTTTATCAAAATTGTGAGGCTTGTTATGGGACAGGTCAAAGTGGACAGTACTCTAATGCATTTATCTAGGGACGTCACAATTGAGGGAATTGGTCGTGGCCTCGATGGACCTTGGGATAAGCACCTAGGTCTCAAGCATGGCCATAAGGAAACCTGGCATAGGCATCGGGTCTTGGGTTGGGCTCTATGGACCTAGATGACCTCTGGGACCCAAGCCCGATCGCCAAACACCCGAGTATGGGCGTTGAGGTTCTTTTGCCCAAGTTCCAAGGTCGTTCATCTAAGCTCTAGTATTTAGTTGTTCTTTTTATAAATATGATTTCTATTTTTTTTAAAAAGAGAATATTTTTTTTCTAAATTAAGATGTAGATTTTCCTTTAACTAAGAAAAGATTTTTCATTCACTTGTTTTCCTAAGTGATCAAAACGTCGAAAAATGTTTTCCCAATAAAATATTTTCACAAAATAAAAGGAGCCATGAAATGGCTGGTAACACATCCTGAAAAGATAGTCTATTTATATATGATTTCGGCCATTAGCTTCTTTACGTTTGTGCCTAAAATCTAGGCCAGCGTCATCAATTTGCCTATTATTTATGTATTATTCAAAGCAAGAACATACAACTATCAAATATGCATGGTCATAGTCAAAACCTGAAATCAAAGCTAATTGTGAGAGGCAAAAGCCGTACGGTCGAGACAGATGAACTGTAATTGAATCATGGATAGTATTTTATCATTTACGGTTGTCAGATAGCAAGCAGTTTCGTGCATTCGGTTTTTCCTCAAAGCATTACTGAACCTGGATATAAATCAGTTTTTTTTTTTATTCGCATTTCCCTTTTACCTCATCAATCAATTTTCTATTCCTATCTGTCACTAGAAATTGGTTAAATTCCCTTCCATTTCTTGGTAATTTCAAGTTAGTATAAAATATGGAACCAAAAAAACAACAATTACGTGAAAGCCGTGGCCGGCAGATGAATTACTTCTCACTCTCTGTGAGATTTTTCCTTTGATTCATTAGCAAAATGAATTTTTTTTCTTAAAATTGAGATAATGACATAATTAATCTTTAAACTTTAACTCAATATGTATTGTGATACATAAATTTTAGCCTAATATATAATATCGTGTTTGATCTTTTAATTTGATATGAACTATTTGAAAATGTTTAATGTTATTTTAGGAACTAGATTAAACATTTATTGCAAGTTTAAGAATTATATTGAACAAATTAAAAATTTATGAATGATATTGTACATTGAACTTAGTCCGATGACTATATTATATATTATGCTAAAGCTTATGGACTAATTGGATCATCTTCCATAAATTACTAATCATCAAATCACTCATTTCTGGTCAAAGCGAATTCACTTTTGTCCGCCATAGCTAAGCCGAACGAGCTCAGTCCGTCCGTCCAGCTTCGTTGCAGGAGCGACGACCGGAAGAGCAATCCGAGGGAGAGAGAGATGCTGGCGCGCTCGGCCGTCGGCGTCCGCGGAGCCTTGAAGACCGCCGCCAAGCTCGCCAGAGGCTTCGCCTCCGTCGAGCAGGCGGATTGCGTGGTGATCGGCGCGGGCGTCGTCGGGCTGGCCGTCGCGCGGCGGCTCGCGCTCGGCGGCCGCGACGTCCTGGTGCTCGAGTCGGCGCCGACCTTCGGGACCGGCACGAGCTCCCGCAACAGCGAGGTCATCCACGCCGGCATATACTACCCTCCCGATTCTCTCAAGGTCCGGTGATCTCTTCTCTCTTACCGGCTTTGTAACGGCTTGTCGGCGAGATCGAGTGATGCGTTATAGGCCGAGAGTAGTAGCGTCTCGTGGTAGATTTTGAGGTAGTCTTCGATTGTCGTCGTATGCTCTGTGAAAATTCCGAGATGGAGATAGTGAAATGCGTGCGGTTTAGCAGGCGGCGTTTTGCGTGAGGGGAAGGGAGCTGCTGTACGAGTACTGCTCCGAGCGCGGGATCCCCCATGGGCAGATTGGGAAGCTGATAGTCGCTACGGGGCCTTCGGAGGTTCCGAAGCTGAGCAATTTGATGGACCGTGGAGCTCGTAACGGGGTCGATGGGTTGAGGATGATGGATGGTGCCGAAGCCATGAGGATGGAGCCTGAACTGCAATGTTTGAAGGCCTTGTTTTCCCCTGTTTCCGGCATTGTTGACTCGCATTCGTTGATGCTGTCGCTAGTGGTGAGTGATAAAGTTTTGCGCTTTGGAAATGTTCGTCTTAGATTTTGCTTCTTTTCTGTAGGTAGTTTCATTGCTAACAGATTGACAGGTTGATCACCCGAATGTGAGTCTAGGGAGAAGCTGAAAATCACGGAGCGATGTTCTCTTACAATACTACTGTGGTCGGCGGTCATCTTGAAGGCATTTCTATGCACCTCCATGTTTGTGAGACCAAAAATCTCGATGAACATGGGAATGGACAGTTTCCTTTCCAACCTGAACTTGTACTAGTTCCGAAGGTTGTCGTCAACTCAGCAGGCTTAAGCGCTCCACTCCTGGCAAAGAGATTTCATGGTCTTAATGGTCAAGTAATTCCTCCAGCATATTTTGCTCGCGGTCACTACTTTACCCTTGTGAACACGAAGAACCCCCCATTCCAGCATTTGATATATCCAATTCCTGAGGATGGTGGCCTTGGTGTGCATGTAACTCTTGATTTAAATGGTCAAGTAAAGTTTGGCCCGGATGTTGAATGGATTAATGGTGTGGATGATGTTTCAAGCTTCCTAAACAGGTACTTATTCCGATTAAGTATACTTGGTCTCAGTAGATACGTGATTTGTCTTCTATGCTTCTGTTGAGTGGTGGACTAATAGGGGGTGAATCCCATGTGATGCTTGACAGAGTTGATTTTTGAAAATTTCCGTGGGGATCTGATGAATGAAAAGCCAAAAACTTTTCCCCCTTGGTAATTTGTGACAAGCACATGGTAACTGGTTTTTTTGGCAAGAAGCACATAGTAACTGGTTGACATGCAATTTTTCGGTCTCAATTAAAGTGAAGTTTTCCCATGTCTTCTTGAACATGCATTAAGTATTGAATATCAGCAAAAAAAGTTTTAGATTTCAACCTCGTAAGAGTTCACCAAGTTTTGGTGTTTTGCTTAGTAATGCTTATTGGACCACGAAATACCAATATAGCAGATGACATGATCCTATAATCAAAATACAAGTATCTGTACTTTTTAATTTGGCACTGATAGCTATGTCTCCAATTGTAAATAATTGCCAAAGTTCAATTCAGGTTCGACTATTCTGTATCTGCAAGCCACGCGGAGAGATTTTATCCAGCCATCAGAAAGTACTATCCAAACCTCAAGGATGGTTCTTTGGAGCCAGGTTATTCAGGGATTCGGTCAAAACTTTCAGCTCCTCAACAGCCTACCAGTGATTTTGTGGTACAGGTTGGATCTTAGCTCCCCTCTTAACAGAATGTGTTAGGTCAATAAAATCTAAAAATTTATGTTGGGCATCACGACTTTATTTAATTTGTGTTTCACTATGCATTATTCCAACAGTAGGTTTTCTTTCCCTTAAAGGAACTATGCTGAACACCAGTTGGGAAAGCTCTGATTAACTGAACATTATCTTTTCTCATCGTTTTTGTGCACGGGATTCTAGATGAAGTCTTCTACCTTGCAAGAAGGTTATAAATCAATTTGAGATAAATCAGACTTGGTTTATCAGGAAGTGCAATAGCAACATTAACTGGGCTTATTAGACAGTAACAATAGGATAAATTTGTTTTAGATTAATGCTGGGAATAGTAAAATCAGTCTAATATGATGTGACAAACTACAATTGACCATTTAAACAAGTATGTCGTATGGAACACCTGATGGGTGTCTGCAGCATTACTTAGTACACTAAATTGATAAAGTAGTCGTATTGGACCTAACATGATTCTTTGTCTTACCCAGTCCAAGTACTTTGACTTTTCTTGACAGTATCTTTGTTTTATGCACATATTTCAAAACTTAATTCTTGCAACATCATTAGGAAACAGGGACATATGCATGTACACATCTTTATAATGTGAGATAAGATGATTTCAAAACTATAAGTCTCTGGTTATTGAATGCTCAATCATCACAGATGCAGTTTCTGCCTTCGTTGTACATGCAGTCATATAAGTGAACCTTCCATTGCCAACATGAAGTTGTGGAATTGATATCCTTTATGAAGGGCCCGTGTGAACGCAGGGGATTATTTTCCTTTACATCCTCATATCACCATGGTTGTGTTCGGCCCTGTGTGCTAAGAGTGTTGTTATCATCACTGCTTATCCTCTATCGGCATCTTTTCTGTGGTGCATTATCGAGTCACCGGACAGTAGACATCCTGTTCATGGAGTACATCCATCAATTTACGTACTACCTAATATAGTCAGATCGATTGTCAACTGCTCTGTGTTGAAATTGGCTTTAACACCTTTTACCAGCCTGGAATATTGCGAAGATCTGTGTCTCCTTTCATTCATTTACTACAGAAGCAGAGAGACGACCTTCCTTTGTTGCTTCTATAGTCTTGGGTTTCTTGTATTGTGCATCCTCTTTCTTTAAGGTCAATGATGTACTCCTTCACCTATTGGCCTGCAGACAGGCAGCATACAAGTGTAGTTTTGCTTAATCTTCCTCTTAAATATTGAGAAACTATGCAATACAATGATATACATTATCGACCAGCGAATTTAATCTCATTTTTATCACTTTCCATCATCAAGTTTGCTTGAAAGATTTAAGGGACGGCATGGTCAATGACAATTCTATCCTGATTTTGTTTTTGCAGGGGGAGGAGACTCATGGGGTACCTGGACTGGTTAATCTCTTTGGAATAGAGTCACCTGGTTTGACTTCAAGCATGGCCATAGCAGAACATGTTGTTGCCAAGTTTTTGACATGATAATGAGGGTGCCGAAGATGAGATGCTGGTCATAGAAGTCGGCTGTTCCAGCCATTGTGGCTTTTGAACCTTCAATCTCGACTTAATTTATGGGGGAATCTTGAATATCCGCAGATTCGGTAAGCTTGTATCCCTCTAGTCGAGCTTATCAGAGATTGTATAGCCCTTTCTGTCCCTTGGTCGATTCCTCTGTGAAAAGGGATATGTTGGATGGGCCATGCTCAATGTGTGTCATAATAGATCATGTTCTAGAGTTAAAGAGAGAAGAGTCTAACAAGAAGCCATCAATTTCAACACGACCAAGCATCAACGATCCTAGAATGAACTGCTAGAATACCGAACTTTATAACTCGCATGCCTTATCCATGTCTGCTTGGTTTAACAGAAGTATCTATTGCTTTCTTTCCAAAATTTTGTAAACCTGATAAAGGATTTAAGTTTCAAAGAGGCATAATTACTGCGAAATGGCTCAGACACGACACTCGTATATTTTGAAGAATCCTGATGTTCAACATCGAGTAGAGGTCAAATTTGAAATGCCACAAGGAGGAGGACAAAATTAAGTCAATAAGTATGAACTAGAACTTCTCGAAAGAGTCAAATATACTCAGCTCATGTTTATACACTATGATTAACGTAGAATAAGTAAGCAACGAAGGAACAGGTGAGGTGCGAAAGATGTGCTTACACCGGCATGAAATCTAAAAGATGACAGCTTCATATTTTCTGCCCACAATGAAAGAGAGACGTGGAAAAATAGACCAACTTCGATTTCACGAATTATGTTCAACAAATAAGCTAACGGTACACTAGCTCGAACTCAAGGTTTACATTAAATATCATGTGTCAAAAAATTGTGATCTTGGCTTAACATCGGTTCATCAGCCACCTGGATCGTCATCCAAACAGGTAAGTTTTGTAGAAGAGATTTGACTGTAGATGATAACCATTACTTGCGCAAAAGAGAAGCATCAAGCTGAGAAAGAACTTTATTCATCGCTTCCGTTCTGACCGCCATTTGTATACTGTTTTTGAGGTTGGGCAGACGATTTCATCTTCACGAAGTTTTCGCTTCTTGCCCTTCTTCTGCTTATGGATAAAATGCTTTATTAGAAAACATCCAAACAGACCAACCAACAAGTCGAAAGTCAGTGAAGCCTACCTGCAATTCCTTCTGCAGCGACATTTCCATGTATATCTTCTCCAAATCATTTACTCTACTCTTTCTTGCCTCTAGTTCCCTGTATGAAGCAGCTGTTTTCCTGCACAAAGTGTGGATTTTAAGCTGTCTACTCCACAGAGCACAATCAAACAGATCAAAGATGATAGGCCAACAGAACCACCAAAACATTCTGTTTACATAATGCCAAACAGCTTTCTTTATATCGGTTTAGACGGAGGGAAAAATAAATAAAAACAAACAAGCACGTTAGGAAAAGGTACAGAACAGCATCAATATCGACACCTGAAAAGCAACAGATACCATGGAAGTGGATGGTAACATGGTCAATAATTCAATGCCCAAATGAGCGGCAAGAGACATCAAAGTGCTTCTAATGTCGAGCTAAAAGCTCAATTTCTATTCTCCAGAGGAAGATAATCTTTGATTAACTCAATTACACTCTTCCTATCAGACATTCTCTCTCGACACCTGAACATAACAGTGACTTCCAGCTTCTGTGCACTCGAAACAAGTCTTATCAAGAAATAATCAACTTCCAAACAACAAATAAGCCGTATGAGCTTACCTTTTGATATTATCAGGAATGTCCTCGAAAGATATTTTCCCATTCTTAGAAGATGATGATTGCATCTCTTTCGCCTCCTCTCTACAGAAATTATGAAAAACAAATGAGATAATAGAAGATGCTAACTCAAAGCTTTAGAGAGGGCACCAAAAAAACAAAAGAGAGCGCATCAACTAAGATGGAACTAAACAAGGGTAAAGAACTTTCAAGGTAGTGATGAGCCCAATCACAAGGCAACCAGCACATCATCTCGCGGCATCCCTTGGAAAAACATTTTACAAGGTGATAAATACATTGTAACCTTTTAAGGGGATAAAATCGTATTGATCTCACTGCACACTCAACTCATTGGCTATTCATAGTTCAGTAAAACATGGCATACTAAAATGGCTTCGAGCTATATAGTTTTTAAGCATGCCAAATTCGTCAGAAAGTGAGATTGGTCGGTCGAGAAAGCACAAGCACAATGCTAGCATGTCAAACTTTCAGCCGAGCAACCAGTATGTCTGTTCTCTACCTTGAGTAAGAAAAAATGCAACTCCAGTAACTACAACAACCAGCAGTCGGTAGAAAACTAATTAAGGCCAAAGATAAGGAGAAACAGACCTGTCTTCGGCGTAGTAAACATGATTGCTCGACGGGCGATCATCGAGAGAATGCAGCATGGCAGTCAGCTTTTCGATTTTCTGCAACAGACACCACAATTCACACACCATCAATATCTCTCAAGAGCAACATTCCGGCAACAAATTTTGACGAGGCACAGCACAAATGAGCAGCACCTTTTTCTCACTCTGCACTTTCTGAAGAATATATCCAATGTCCTGCGTCTTCATCAGCATGAGCTCTTCGTTGGTATATTTATTTGCCTGGCTCCTACCCAAGACAAACTACAAAGTCAGAGATTGGACTGCGAAAGATACACGATTAAGCCGAAGACCAAGTTCAGAAAAACTTACTCTCGCCTGTGAACTCCATCGACGGTCTTGGTCTTGACCATCTTGAAGTAGAACTCGTCGGGGTTCCTGAAGGCCGCCTTCTCCTTGAGCCTCCGGAGGGCGTCCTCCTTCTTGTGGAAGGCCGTCGCGCGGACGACATAGTCCTTGTGCTTCTCGAGAATCCCGAACTTCTTCCTCGATTGCCTGCCGCACCCGCCCGGAAAAATCGCCGCCGCGTCAGAAGACGGGATTCAGCTTCAAAAAAAAAAAAAAACACCGGACGACATAGGAGGAGGTGGGTGAACTTACGGCTGAGCTCGCTCCTTGTGAGCGCGCCGACTGATCGCGTTCCGCAGGGAAGACATTCTCTCTGCCGGGCGTTACAGACGCGGAGAGACGACGGCGACGGCGACGGCGACGGAGAAAAGGAGCCCCGATCGATTTCTGCTAAAGCCCTATTTCCCAAAACCTCGAAGAGCGTCAGCAATTCTTCGACCCCAACCCTAAGATTTTTCTCGTCTTTTCCGGGAAAAGATTTTACAGGAAGACGGTGGTGATATCGTCCTCGTCGTGGGGAATGGTTGGGCTTTAGGTCCTTTTAGCGTCCTCGAGGGCCCACGCCAGGCCCTCGGGCCCAATATTTCTCCGGCCCACACGAACTCTCTCGCATATGTTCCTACTTGGGCCGAGATCCATCTCTCGTGTTTTTTTTTTTCCTTTTCCAAAAGACCTGACAAGCAAGATAAACTCAACCCAGATCAGAAAATGGTAAGACCCTCTTGACCTTTTGTCTAATTATTCATTTTCTTGAACTACTTGCATGCCTTACTTCAATTTCGCATTGCTCAGGTGCAATGCCCCCTCGGAACTTTGCAAAGCTTGCCCTTCTATGCAGCAGGTCTCAGGATTTTTTGATGAACAACCAATTGTTGGAGACTTTTAAGCAAACTTTGTGGTTCATGATGCATAAATTTTCTTGCGTCATTGAATAAAGATACCAAAGATACCTAACAAATATATGGATGACGACAGTTGACATGACCCTGTGTATATTCTCTCGTCTTGTTCTTTAACTAGTGCTTTTACTTCTGTTCTTTTAGTGCACTTAGCAACGCAAGCAGAGCACCACTGTATTTTTAACATTAGGGAAAGCAAAAAGCTAGCAAGTGATGCAGAGAGGGGAAACACCCAACCAAAAAAGCAGACAAAAAAGTGAGGCTGGAGGCCACTTTTTTCTCTCAACTTGAAGTAGTTAAAAATTCCATCACATTCTACTGTCTAGACATGCTTTACCTTGGCGCATCCATGTGAATGGGAAAGCAAAATGTCTGATCTAAAAGCCAGGCCTATAAGCGAGTTTTACCCGATCTAAAAGATGGGGATCTTTCTCTTCTCATTTCATGAAGCACCAACACTTCATAGGTTACTCTTTCTTGTGGCATCACTGTTTCTATAAAATTAACAAATGCTCGGCGTAAAGACTAATGAATCTTGCTCCATGGACCATCAAATGATATGACAGAATTATATGTCCGGCATCCAGACTAGTTTGACATAAATTCTAAAGAAACATGATGTTTAGAATCCCGATTTGCGCAAAGAGAACCTTACAGGAAGTCCTTTGATGTAAAAGAGGTGAAGAAACCCAAAAAAAAACAAAGGACTTTAATAGATGGTTTAGGAGTTGGGGAAGTGGAACAATTGACCTCACAAATTGGTAAAACCAGCAGGACCAAATTGCTTCGAGTTGAAACCATTCAAAGCGTAAGTATTGGGAAAAAGGAAGAAGAAGAAGTGATACAGACAAGATTCCTCCGAAAGTTGGGAAAACGGGGTTGTGTAGCCTCAGGAAACACGGAAGTTGGGGGCGTGCAATTGGTAGATTTGAACTGCAACAACAAGACTGCTTTCCACATGACACTCAAATGTGGTGAGACGTCAAAATGGGCGCAGAACTTGTTCGGCGAAGCTTACCCTTGGGCTCAGTAGGTGGCTCGCTTGGAAACATCTTCTCGACATCCTGTCACGGGTAATTCGATTCAACTGCTGGTTATCCAGAAAAAGGAAGTCGAAGAAGCAACGAGATTGAAACAGCGGATATTAAGTGCAGCACTGCACGAATAAAAGAATAGCGCTTCATGATCTTACTGCTAGAGAAGCATAAGAGCTTAACAGAAATCATGTTCAGCATGCCAAACTTACTCTCACTACAAGCAGAACATATTCAAACCTCCTAAATATAATCACGGAGTCCTGGACTTTCTAAATCTTTGCTATATAGGCATTTGAACGTGTCATGTTATTACTGTATTTTGGACTCACAAATCTTTCGTTGCATGATATATGATGATATGTTGTTATACTACATTCTAACATTATGCATGGACAAGGACATCTATATAAGCCAACCTCAAACCTGCAAAAGTCTGCTACCTATGACCATGGTACAAGTAGTAAAATGGGCAAAACATTGCCATAGCATGTGACATCACGGAATGGTCACTCGCACAAAAAGTAAAATCGTGCTCGAAGAAGTGGAGGCCTTCAACTTGTCTTTGGAACCTTACTGAGTAGAGTCAACATTAAATTCTGTTATGGAAGGTTGTCGCTTGGAAAGGGAATTGTATAATAGAATCCCATCCTCAAAGAAATCTGGAATTTAGCATTGCATAATGAAATCACCTCATTCATATCACATCAGAAATGATCCTTGGAAAGTAGAAGTAAAAGATTTTTTGCTAATCAGAACTACCTACATATTCAGGGTCTAACACGATGTCCCCTGCTATCTTCTTATTATATTAAGGGGCCAAACAAGACGCTTAGATTTCCTAAAATGTATTTGGCAACAACTCAGGTAAGAGGTTAAGATACAACTGTACAAGTGACTCGGGACATGTGGTGTACAGCAACCGGTATCTTGAATGAACAACAATAGCAGAAGTCTTGCAGGTAAAATGTCCCTTGTTTCACCGAATTGATAGAACACTTAAGACATCAAGAATCATTGATGACCTCTAGCTTACATTTATATTATCATATGCAACTCGTTTATAGCAGGCTGCAGGATAGCCATGAAGATGTCATATTCACAGGCAAAACAATAATGCAACATACCCTCTGCCGTCTAAGCCTTGCATTCTCCTCCTCCAATCGCATGACCTTGTGCTCCAGCTCATGGGTATACGCCTGCCCAACCAATGTTGCACTTAGCATCATGACTAAGACAACGAAACATACAAAAAAATTCCCCATTGGGATATGGAAATTCTATCAGACAATAACCTGTCTCCTAGCTCGTGATCGCGCAGCCGATTCTCTGTTCTTAATCATCCTTTTCCTTCTCCTCTCCACAGTCTTCTCCACAACATCTCCTGGCATGGCCGTAGTCTGCCCCGGTGACTGAACATCTGAAAGTGCACCGATCAATGTGGAAGGGGACATAGAAATCTGGGTGTCCAGGTAGCCTGCATCCACTGAGGGATGAGTCACGATGGGAATCCGTGGCTGAACCATGTGGTCACCTGCCGTTGGGCCCGTCATGACATTCTGCGACTGGGGGATGGAGGGGAGATGGTACTGCATCCACTGGATACATTGAGGGACAAAGGGCTGTGGGGCTGGAGCTGATTCGAGCCCTGAAATCAGACCACCATTTTGGCCAACTGGAGGAAGTTCCGCCATAACTCCTGCCTTCAACAAAAAGTCTTCTAATGTGATTTCCCCAAATGTGGGCACTCTCTCTTCTTCATCCATGCTCTCATCGTGAAGATGATTCTCAATGCCATTTTTCTTCTTATTTACTTGTTGAATGTCTTTCCACACCTCCTCGACTGTTTTCTTGCAGAGATCCTTAGCAAGAGGCTGAACGCCGGCTGCACCAGGTCTTGGGCCCAGATCGGCTTCAGCGCTCCGCACACTCTCAAGAAGTTCATCAAGGTTCATGCAGCCAAGTGGTTTCCCCAAGTGGCTGAGCTGGTTTTGGACCTCGCCTAGAGTGAGTCCATACAGAGACCCTTGGCGGGCCAGTATCCGCGGTTCGGCTGCTTGTACTGCACCACTGCCGCTGCCACCTTGAGACGCCATTCTCTTCACTAGCAGCCTATTGTTTCATTCTAGGTGCCTGCTATATCTTCAATCTCTGTACACCCCACTGAAAGATTAACGTATGACAAGCTCAAAATCACACATTACCAAAGCACTGAAATTTGAAGTTTCGATTTTTTAGTTCTTGATAAAGGTCAGAAACTGTTATCTGCAGAAATCAAAATCCTATGATGCCAACGACAGAAATACATCCTTCAGTTTACTCAACACAATAATACACCTTCAGTACATACATAAAATCCATCCACAACAAAGATCTTGGCTTCGAGAAGCAAGAACAAAGTACATGCAGAGAAATGTCCCAGAAAAGGAAACTTACCCAGAATGTCACAGCCTGCGAACCGTGCATGACGTACTCATGAGCTTCATATCGGTAAGAAACAAGAACCTGCACAAATGATCATCATGCGGGAACTGGAGCCAAATAGATTGGAAACAACCAAAAAAAGGAAAGAAAGGAAACGAACCCACATTCTCCGAGAGAAGAACGAGTCTCAGAACCACCACCACCCAACAAAAAAAGAAGAACAAAAAAGGAAAAATTCGAGCTTTGGAATTTTGGAAACACATACAAAAGAAGGGAGAACAAAAAAAACAAATCACCTGCAAAGGACGGAGCTTTGATGGCTATTTACTTGCTTGCCACAGGATCCGATCTGAATCTAAAAGGTGGCATTTAGTTGGCAGGGAAGACTGAAGAAATACAGTGATGCACTGCGTTCGTTGTGTGGTCTTTCAGAAAGTATTAAAGAACAGATGGAGGGATTAAAGAATGCTTAAACACCCACACACATTCTTATCCCACCCTTCCTTCTTTTTAACTGGGTTCTAATTGCGGGTGCCTTTCTTTTATTAATTTATTCGAAGGGTTCCCACGACATAGGTTGGCGAGCATTTCTGTCCGAAGTATGATAGTTTAATGAGCAGTACCTAGTAGAGGCATTGTTTAAGGAACTGCCATTGGTACCAAGTACTGTCTCCATTGTCTCTTCCCTGTTTAGGAACATACTAAAATGTTAGTACAGATGGAAATATATATGTTTTGCTGTTGTTTTGTTTACGGAATGGCTTGATTCATACCATGCTTTGCTGATATGTGCCTAGACACCAAAAAAAGTAGTTTTTTTTACACATCAAATGATAATTATATCACTGTCTGATCAGGACAATCGAACAGTCTTTGCAAGTTGATGCGCATTCACACTTCAATCGTGTTAAACGTGCATTTTAAGTAACTAGTTGTGACTAATTATTGTTTTGATTACTAGTGAATTAGACAGTTTCTTTTTATTGGATAAAGAGAACAAGTTGGATTGGAATCATAAGTGATCCGACATGCGGTAGGCCATGGTTGTTGAATGCCCTGAGTCTATCACCTTCTAGCTAAAGCACTTCTGTACAAACCGATGAAATTTTTTGCATGGGTCGGGGGCTATGAATCAGATAGATGTTCTACTGTAGATCAAGTCGAGTCAATGAGAAACTCACTGACAGTCAACGTTTTACGATAAATCTAGTCTATTCAAGAAGCCTGTGTTGCCAATGTCAGGTGACCCACCTCCGTTATATGATTGCCTCCACCAACACCATCGATGATCGGAGCGCTAATTACTATCAAACCTTCCTTTATGCAAGAGGTTATATGATTAAATGCATGTGAGTGTAGTTCGAAAGAAAATGGAGGGATTGAAACAATTTTATCAGGAAGAAACATCTTCCGGTTCAATATATATATATATATATTTATACAGTGAATCACATCAAAAAATTTTAAGGAATTATACGAAATGTAGCAAAGTTTTAAACATTCCAATAGCCATGCAATTGAGTCCCAATGTCACCACCAGTGACATACAATCATCATAATATAAATCTCGATCAAAATGAGCATACTTTCAACTATAACTATGAAAAGAAACATACTACCATCAAATTGCATGACTTGACTGTGAGAATCAATCTTAGAAAACACTCGAATTATATGTAGAACAAAGGAAACAATGAATTGTAAGTAAAACCCTAAATTCGACAACGAAGTAATTCGCATGTTTATGACTAAATCACTAGAAAGAGAGATTTCCCATATTTAGTAAAACTGATTTTTATATAGCAAATTGAGAATCCTCTTAATGAAAAAGAAAACAATATACTTACATAATACATATTTATATATGTATTGGAGGTCTATATAGTACGGGGAAGATAGGTAGGCAAGAATCTAGGAATAAGAATGTTGGGAAGGGAAGCAAGAGAGGGACAAAGTGATGAGAGAGCGCATGTGCATGCCCACGAGAATCCGCACGCGCGGTTCCACCGAGGTCAGCATTTGCACGTGCAGGTGTTTCTATGCCCCCGCCGTCCTCCCTCCCCTTCCCGTCATTTCCCCCCCGTTCATAGCTTTACACTCCACCTAGCGTACCACCCCATCCACCTCGCGACACATCATTTTAGTCACGTACGAAAACGTCCTAGCACGTCGTAAAATAATCTTCCAACATTACTGCACATCGTCGGAACTAAGTGACGAGTGATAGCTGTAGTGAAATATAAAAGATTCGATGATTATTATAACTCCATCGACACACTTTAGCAGATCACGGTTCTTATCTTTTAAACGATTAATGTGTGAAATCTGATGAAGAGTAAAGCGGAAGGGAGAATCGAGTACTTAGGATAAAGCGGCGAGATCATTCGTTGAGAGCTTTTCAAGAGATAAAACTAATTTCTGTCGATAAAGATAAGGTAAAAGGCCAATAGATATATTTCTTTTTCTTATAAAGCATGTCGATGCAACGAATACTAAGCTGTCTTGGCCATTAGAAAGTTTAACTCAAAAACTTAAATCGGGACGTTTCAACATTGGCAGCACATCAGCAATGTTGGAACTCGGACATGAGGGACAGCCAAACTGATCGAACGGGTTAAGCTCGTCGGGTTTTTCGCCCCCTTCGATTCGGATCAAAGAGGGCCGAGCCAATTGGACCGGTTAAGCAATGCAGGTTCTGGTCCCAGGCCCATGCTGGCAGATGAGCCCAGTCCAGAAAGATAAGTATTCTAGGAATCTGCTAACTTGGACCACCCATTTCCTCGGTTCTTCAGCCCACGGCCTGGCAGGACCACCCGCAGATCATAAGAACATGGTCTAGAGATGATCATCCGGCGATCTGCAAGAAAAGAGTTTTGGTCTTTCCAGGGCTCCATCGCATCTTGCTCATGATGTCGATGTTCTTTGAATGGCCATGGTTTTTCGTCTGCTAAAACGGGGGCCTAAGAACATCTCTAGGTACCTTTTCTGCATCATTCCTGCGCCCAGCAACGATGTGGAATGTCGAATGCAATCATTCAAACATCACCATTTCCAACTTAATCATTGATTCTGTATCGGTCAGAATCATGCAAAAGCATAGACGGACCCACAAGGCCCATGCTAGAAGGAATAATCAAGGCAAAGGAAAGGAAAGTTCGGGGAACAGATTACACGAATCAAAAGCTACTGAAAAGCGCTTGCGACGTGAAAGGATAGAACACGGGTATTGTCACGGCGCGCGGGGATGGCGACGTGCGAGTCGGGATCGGCACCAAACCTCGCTGGCTATGTTGCGAAAGTTAGGGACAGGCGAGCCGGGTGAGAGCTCGGGATGGGCGGCTTGTTGGCGACTGGTGGTGGCCTACTGCTCACATGCCTGGCCAAGGCACTTGGTGGTGCTGGCAAAGATGAGGGAGGCCTGCTCTTATGATGTCCCTGTCCATGTCCATGTCCATCTCCATGTCCATGCACATGTCCCTGCACATGTCCCTGCTCGGGCGCACATTTCACCGGGCTTGGCCCCACGCTCACCGCCTTCTCGCATCGGCAGCTCGTCAGCAGCCCATTCCCTCTCCGCCTACCTCCGCCGCCCTCCCCGTCGCCGCCCCTCTCCACCTCCTGGTGCAGCCGCAGCTGCATCCTGGTGAACTCTTCCACATCAGACGCGCTGACAGAGTAATTAGTCACGCTCCCCCGGTCCCATGTTGTCCCTTCCGCCGTGGTGATGCTCCACGTGATGCTGGCCTCGCTCGGCTCGTAGCCGCACTCGGTTAACGCGTACCCGGCAGAGGATGGCGTCATCGATTGGTCGTCTAGGCCACTGTATAGGCCAGGCCCGGTACTGGTGTTCGTCGAGAACCGTGGCCTTGCCTCATCGAGGGAGTCCCTCCGGCGATGGTACGGGACTGGATACGAAGTGGATTGAGTGGAAAAGCTCTCGATCTCAAACAAATCTGAGCTCGCATCGCTGGCCACCTCATCGTCCATAGCCTGGTTCTCTCTCGGGCCGAGGCTAGCCGGTGCGACAAGCAGTTGGCGGGGATGAGTATTGGACGTGCCAGTGCCAGATGGTTGGAACACTTCCAATGAATCCCGGGGCGGATCTACAGCGAGAGGAAGCGACGGATTAACAGATTTTTTAATAGATGATTGGCCATTTGGAACGGGCTTCAAAGGAGGCAATGATGAGGATGAAGACATTGATGGTTTCAACACAGGAAAGGTGAATCCCGCGTTAGTGGTACCATCAATGAACGGCCTTCCTTGGGCTACGACCGATGCACGAACTTCGGGAGGGAAGTGATTCTCGGCGTCTGAAGAGATTCTACGAATGGAATTTCCAATCTTCTCGCCGGTTTTGCCCGTGTAGTAACGGGGTGTCGAAGTTGCCATTGAACTCTCCTTACTAGCTTCTGAAACAGCAGAAATAGAGAAGGCTTTGGTTTGAGCTATATCTGGCTGAACTTTGTGACCCCCACGTTCTTTCGATCTGCAGTTACTTAGGCGAGCCGGAGATCTCGGTTCCAGAGATCTCTCCTTGACACGAACGGATTTCTTGCCCAAGCAAGGGCACTTTTGCTGGAAAAGTAGCCACCTTGGAGAGTTGCTAGTCCCTCTTTTCCTATCGGCTACGGGGTCCCTGAGAGACACCGGTATCGCTCCAGGAGGATTCGTCAGGAGCCCGGTGTGGCTGTTCCAACTCGCCTCCGATGAAGCCGTTGGCGTTGGGGTCGCGTACGAACGGAAGGATCGAGCCCAGTAATTCCTCCCATACCCATCGGCGACGGATGAAGAAGCCGAGGACAATCTTGGGAGGAGCAGAGACGGGTCAGGCGAGTTCTCCTTCGGGGAAGTGATGACTCTAGGACGATCGGTGAATCCTTGGTCATTGGTTTCGTTGAAGTACCTCCGGGCATCAAAGATGCTGAGCTCGGAGTCATCGGCCCCGCACTGGTTGTGCTCTCGGGACGGTCTCTCGGGCTCCTCGTCGTCCGGCGGCGGCGGCCTGAGATAGGAGGAGAAGGAGAAGTCGGCGGCGACCGAGAGATCCGCCTTGTGTGGGAAGGAAGAAGGATGAACCAAAGAGGGTTCCATGAGACCAGAGATGGGGGGTGGTTTGGTGAAGCTGTTCTTTGAGGCTTTCATGACTGAGAAATCAATGGGTCAGGTATGAAGGAAGTCCTTTGGGTTGTGCAGAACCTCATGGTGTCTGTCTGCTGGAATAAGTAGGAGTTTGGCAGCAGAATTCTCCAAGGGCTTGCGTCAATCATGGAGGGTTGGACGGTCTCGTATCAGTAAGATCCACATGATGCACCAAATTGAACTGAAACATGTTGGGTGTCAGTAATTATAGAGACCAGATCTCATTCTATTTGTTCAACATTCCCAAAGAAAGAGATTCGATGACGGACCGACGATTTGCCAAATATCAAAATTTAGTATGAATGGACACATAAATGCCAAAACCTTTACAAAGTATACTTAAGTATCACTTTTTTTGGAAATTAGACACTTAAGTGTCAATTCCGACGAGGTTTGCCTGCAATCCAACGTGACGTTATTTTATTATTAAAACCATCCATGTGGCTTGCCAGAATGTCTACTCAATAATTCTTGTCTCAAAATGACATTGTTTCTAGCTTATTTAGACACTTCAGCACTGCGTGAATAATTTTTTTTTTTTAAAACGTCACGTCATTTATTTGATTACAAATTCTCGCCGTTGGCACTAACGTGTTCCTTTCCTCTCCCATTTTGGTATTTATGTGTCCTCCCGGATCAAATTTTGATACTTGGGGTGTTCCGTTCTTCTTCAAAGATTTGATTGACTGACTGATATTCAGCAAGATCTTGTGAAGCCCCAATCTCAGCGACTTGCTCCTGTCGAGTTCTCACATCTAACAAAGATGTAGATTTATAGAGTACGCCGTTTCTTGACGGTTTGAAGTTCATGAATATGCTCCACGGATATTTGTGACATGAACGAGCCCGATCAGCTTGGCGCGTGCATGGTTCACAAGGTTACAAGATCGTTCGAAACAAGATTTCTGAGTCGGGTGATGGACATATCTTGTCACATACAAAACCATGTGATCTACAACAAAATTATTAGTCCAACGATTTTGACTCTTTCTTTAGATTTTCCGAGAGGTGTTGGGGCTGCCTGTCCCATTGCCACGGTGTAAATTTGACCTAATTATGGGTTTCGAAGATAAGGGACTTCGCTCATTTTAAAAGGGAAGATAAGATGATATCTCCCCTCTTTTCTTCTTTTCTATGACAAATTGAGGGGTTCGGTTGGATCTATTCAAGCAATTTCGGGATCAGTTGATGTTGGTAAATTTCATGCAATTCGACAAAATTTGCAGTAAATTTAAACTTAGCCATGTCATTGTCATACAAGAGAGAGAAAATATACAAAAAGAATCACGTCAATAATTTTTTCGGAATTTGATTGTACCTTTTGTACATTTTATAATGTAATTACACTATTGTGTGACAAGTTTTAGACCTTTTAGTACATTTATTCCGTCCTTTTTTTTTTTGTACTTTTTGATTTGCTTTATTTCAATTTTGTGTATGCATAATTGACCCGTTTGAGCGCTGAAATTGTTGACCCTTGAAAAAGGAGTCGGGCCAAGTGGACCCGCAGGGATCAAGCCGAACCTACCCAACAAGACAAACGAGAAAAATAAAAATAAAAATTGTGACCCAAAGGTGTGGCTGACAGAGTTTGAGATGAGGTAGACCATATATGCGCCTCATATCTGATGGACTTAGCTCGAAATTTTAAATCACGTGAGAAATTTTACGCACCACATTTACCATATGTATGAATTACATGTTACATGGCCGACTATTCTCGTCACTATTAATAATAAAAGTCCATAAATTACAATAAAAAATCTTTAATTTTACTATCAACCATATACACATGAATTTGAATAAGATTATATTCGGCATCCCAAGTACACTTTATGGTCGAATGGAATTGGATAGGCTATGATGGGGTACTCCATGTATTCTTTGGCCCCAGGACAAATAGTAGGATGTGACTTATGCGGGGTGAAAAAATAACGAAAATGGAATGAGAAAAATATTGAGAAAAGAGGGATAAAAGGTAGAAAAATATGAGAATTTTCCATAGTTCCATGTAGGAAACCTAAAGATCACAACGGTGTACTTAAGTAAGGTCGCATGTCCAAGTAGGTCTCTTCATTTCATAACTCTAACAATCATTAGCAGCAAATGCATAATCTACGTCCAAATTGACTATATATTTTTTTTTTTTGTTAACCGAGGAATCGTCAGAAATCACCCTTCGGGGATCACCATGACTCTCCAGTGCCCGATGGCATCGTTGGGCTTCGCTGCAAGCCGCTATTTAGATGTAAATCTCGGGGGAGGCTAGCTTAGGACCCCAACACCTAAGAGGGTTCGAATCCTCGATCTCTGCAATGAGGGAGATAACTCACACCAACTGCGCTGCCCGTGGTTGGGTCAAATTAACTATATGTTGAACGATACATTAATAAGAAATGGCCATCTCGGGTTCTTTACACGGATGGGTTCTCTATATAGGCCAGAAAAATAATCCTCTTTTACAACTCTAACGCTCATACTTTTAGAAACTTGTAGCTTTTGCAATGGCTCGCCGGTGATTTCACATGAATGGAGGCCCCAAGACAAGACGACCAAGACGACCATACATCGCAACAATGCATGCAAACTTGCCAAAATGATGAGTTCATTCGTAGGGCTGGTTATGTAATGTAATCTTTAACATATTATTTTGTCGAACATGGCTGTTTTGATACGGCTTTCCTTTTAGTTCTCTCTTCTGACAAGAAAGATCTGTCCTCCTTCGCCTCTCCTTTCATCCTCCACCACAAGTGGATTCTCACGACAGAGATCCAAAAAGTGGAGCCACGAATGAAGAGACTGATCCCAGGAATTGAATATGAATATGAATTCAGCTTTAATCCCTCTCTCACCAATCAAACACAGCCGTCCATGGCATCCGTGACACTCTCTCTCAAGCTCCCAAACCCTCTCTCCTCATCCTTCTCTCATCATCATGCAGGCGCAGGGTCGTCCGCCAACTCGACGTCACATGCTCTACTTTCGCTCCTCACCGCCACCCGGCTTCACAGCCCCTCCTTGTCTTCTCCTCTCTCCCGCTTCTCCTCCAAGACTGCTCCTTCGAACCCCACAAGGCCCACTTTCTCCTGCAAATCCTACCGGTTCTTGGACGACTCTGAAGAAGACGACGACGGTGAAGAATTGGATGATTGCAGCTTCGGCGAAGCCGTGGCGCTGTTCAACAGGAGAGAGTACTACAAGTGCCACGACTTCCTCGAGGCGTTATGGAACAGAGCCGAAGAGCCGAGGAGGACTCTCGTTCACGGGATTCTGCAATGCGCCGTCGGGTTTCATCACCTCTTCAACCAGGTCCCTTTTGGTTCTTATCTTTCTTTTCTGTGCGTGTGTGTTCATATTGACGCGAGGGAGATGATGTGATGGACAGAACCACAGAGGGGCGATGATGGAGTTGGGAGAGGGGCTCTGCAAGCTGAGGAAGATGGACTTCGAAGATGGTCCGTTTCATCAGTTCGAGAGGGAGGTTTCTGCGGCTCTGGACTTCATTTACCAAACTCAGATTGAACTGGCAGCCTGTGAGTGAATTCACCTCCACCATTTAAATTGAGGGTCAAGGGTTCTTGGCATGGCGGGGATGACCGACGCTTGCTCGTGGTAGTTTGATTGGGCCATTAGAGCGAATGAACAGACTTTGATTAAGTAGAGCGAGCCAGCGAAAGGACTAGATTTAAAAAGGAAAAAAAAATTGCAGATGCAACCTAAGCTAGAAGACAAGTTTAGCCCATAACGAGAGGTTCTTTTAGGATATACCACGAGAGCCACCAGACCATCCTACACACGACGGTCCACTTATATCCCAAGGGGTTCATACAAATTGTTGTATTCGCCTTCCTCGCTCAAAATCTGAGGTTCAATCCTCCATACTTCCACAACTTGCAGCTACCATCTCTTAAGATCATAGACTTTTCAGTCTCAACCCCACGCGATTTAGTTCGGTGCTTAATGAACTCCGGGCCATTAGACTGTATCACTAAACTTTTAATTTGTATCTTTCTTTTCTAGGCTTCTCATGTCTTCTACTGTATACATGTTTCCGGGGGAAGATTTCCTTAAAGATGCAGGAAGAATGGAACAAATGAACAGATATTCTTTCGAACTTCCTGCAGGTACTGAGGAACTGTGTATTGCAATGGATAGATCAGAGAGATCCTACCAGCTTCTAGGGGGCTATGGTGCCGGGCAGAACCTGTATCGTCTAGAACTTGACCATGACGCGAAGATATACATTGTTTTCTGTCCGGAGAGAGACTACACGAAGACTGTTTCACCACCTCGGGTTAAGCTTCCGACACTAAATGCATCCGAGGAACATTTTCTCAATTTCAGGTGAGTGCTTGTGACGTTGCGGGAAAATAAGGAGAGAGAAAAAAAGAGATGACAGTTAAGAGAGCGCATGGAACCGGCAAAAAGAGTTGGGCATATTCTAACTTTTTGTGTACATCATTAGGTGCCTATAGATGCACGCCATCTAGGTTGGTCTGAAGTACATCATTGAGGTCTTTACAACTTATTACACATCAAAAAGCATCTCTTCTGGGTCCATCAATCCTCTCATTTAAACGGGAAAGAGAATAAGGACTCCATAAGGCTAATTTGTCAACATTTTGGTATTTGATCAGCACCAACCAAACAATGACGCAAATAGGACTCGTCAAAACAATCAATCAGTAGCTTGAATTTCCCCTTCACAAAGCAGGATCAAGTTTATGATTTTTACGTTTCACCAGCATATACTGTCGGAGGGCTAAAGAATAAGCAGAGCGAAGGACTGGGACAGAACCATGATTTAGTCACATAAGAATACTAAATTCCAGATTGAGAGGACAAATGCTTGAGGGACCAAAGAAAAACAATTCTTTTCCAAAAAGCAACACTATCCATGGCTTGAAACTTTATGTTCCATGCCGACAAGTTAGTTTTCCTTTCCCACCGTCAGCTACAGTAGAGCACATGAAACCTGCTTATGGAGTTCAAAAATTCCAGCAACAACATGATCAGAAAAATAAGATTGACATTTTAGCAGATTATAAAAGCAGACGATAGTAGTTCTTTAGGAAGATTTTATTGCCATAACATAATTGTGATTTCTGCACCTCACGATTCTTATGGGATGTCGTTTAATTAAGAAATTTATTGAACCTATAACTGAAACACTAATGCCAAAAATATATGAATGTGGAGTGTGTAGAGAGAGAGAGAGAGAGAGACCTCGTAAAGCATTGTTCTCATCTATCTCAACATTGCACTACTATCTTCACAAGTAATTTTGACATCTTGTTTCTTCTGGTAGCTGAAGTAGATGAACTGAATAAGTATCTGGACAAGATGTTAAGGATCCCTGTTGGACAAAGATCATCTTGAGCAACATCTGTTACTGAACAGATCTGTAAGTTCAATGTTGATACATTTGTAATTGGATTGACAAGGATACGAAAATGTCCAGAAGGGCGCAACCGCTTGATTCCACCAGCCAAGGTAAATTTGGCCTGATTTTTGACCAGTCTAAGCTGCTGACTAGTATACTGAAACACAGACAGATCCCATATCAGCAAATGAGAGAGAAATGATGAGTTTATGAATAGAGATGCATAACATGCTGCGATGATGGGTTTTAATTACCTTGCTACATAGGTAATATTTCCAATCAAAGCAAGAAGGAACATCCATGGATTGAGTCCCTACAATCAGATAGAACTTTCAGCAATTCTTATTTAAATCAACACATATTCAGTGTTCCTTGAGATGCAGCTAATCATAAGACAATGGAATTTTGACTGAAGCACAGTGTTTTCCTCCTTCAATGAGCATATGTGAATCTCCTGTGTTTTGGGGATTTTGGGATCTTGAATCCACAAATATGTACATGAAAGAGATGGGCAAGAAAAGGAAAATGCAATGGTCAGTCCTCAACAGAAGTCAATCACAAATTGCTCGGGACCCTATCAGATGAACTTAATGAGTTCTTGGGTTCAATGTCGCAAAATATTTGAGAAACTACCATATGAATCAAAGATCTCACCTCAACTTTTCCCCTCCTGATCTGCAAAAAGTGCACAAAACACTGAACATTAGACTTACATCTCAACCTCGCATATCAATTAGAACAATTCTGATGATAAGCAAATGTGGCTTCTCTTTTTCATCATGATAAATTAAGTACAAGACAGAAAACTTTCTGCCGCTAGTATGCTGTATAAAGACAGAATACAGTAGGATAGAGAGGAAGTATGCTTCATGCGGGCTAGGAAAGTGCATCCAACCATTTTAGACAAATAGCCAGGGTTACAACAATATAGAATTTCATAAATTTAAAAACAGATGCGTATATCTCACATTTAAGCATATCTGAGGAATCCTTCCGCCCATGTAAATAGCTGCCATTGCCCAACCGAGGAAAGTACCAACTCCACTATTTCCGGCAAAACCGTTTTCTATAAACATCCCATCATTAACCTGATATCATTGACCAATCATACATGTGACATTGAAAAATCCCTATGCAAGAAGAAATAGTCAAGACGGTTCATTCTTTTTTAAGCACTCCTTGTGCAAGGTTACTTTTGCCTTCCTTTTACAAGGACATTCTCGATTGATCTAAATGCTTCCTTTTTCATCAGAATGAGAGCTAAACTATCTTGATTGGTAAAGCAAAAACAGAATCCATCAAATGATCAACAATAAGTGAAACAACACAGAATGGAACTACATCAAGCCATATGAATAAAGATCTGACATTGTCAATGGAACAAAATGTCACTATGAATAGGCTCTTGATAGCTAATCGTGGATTAGGCTTTCCACCCATCAATTGCGGATACAGCAGTGGACTTTAGATTTTGTAGTGCCCTACAGGCTTACTGGACAGATGATCTGAAATTTAAATTCACCTGCAAAAGCTTTCTTCCAACTTGCATGATGCGTCCACTGTGTTTCTTGGAAACAGAACTTGCTCTGTCTTTAACTGGCTTTGGGAGATTGAAAGTGCCAAAAAACATAACTAGAGAGACCTGCAGTAAACTAAGTCAATAAATGACTTTTAACTGCTGATGAACATCACATCAGTATAATACCAAAGCTGTGGGAAGAGTATACCAGACATAGCATGTTTTTGGTCTTCGGTGATGGTGTAGATTGTTCTGACAAATCTCCAGCAAGCAATGGCTCTTCAAATGAAACTCGATCATCAGCATTGTTGGGACTCATCCTTTGTGGAAAACAAGATCCTGCTGTTGGTGTATGGCTACTTGAAAAAGATCTTGCTGATCTGAAACATACAACTATTATCTTTCATAGTTGCATAAGACAACCCTTATTGCCTTGAGGCAATTTCATTCGCTGTCAAAAATTGTGCTTTCTCTTGCACTAGAGAACATTGCCACTATATTCCAAAAAGACTAGCAACTTTCAAGCAAAATAGATGAAAAAATCTTCAGCCAGAGCGGCAATCTAGAGTGGCAAAATTGTTGTCATCAGGTTTAAAACAATTGCAATGCAGAAGAGGACTATTCTCCAATGATGGAAGAGATACTGCCAAAACAATAACAGACAATAAGCTCTATTCTTTTAGCAAACGTCCCTTTTCTATATGATAAAAGTGTGAGAATATCCAACGATCAAAGCCAGAGATAAATTTTTGATTCCAAAGCTACTCCACCACAACACATTAGTGTATCTTTTGACCATTTAGACAAATGCACGATACCTTATCATACTCCGAAAGTATTAGTGATAGCCAAAATGAAAATTGAATGATTGTATCAGCCACAGCTCTTGAAGGAAACATTCTCCGAGCTTAGTTAGGTCATTAATATCCCTATTTCTTGCAGCCAACTGTCTGATTAGCATTTTCATCGTTTTTTTATTTTATACTCATGTGCTCTCAAATGTGAAAGAGTCTTAAATTATACGGAACTAACCCAACAAACTTCAAATTGCACAAATAGTGGATGCTTGAAAGAGAAGCCAGGCAGAAATTCAGATGATAGAGAAATTTGGAGAAGGAAATTTAAGTACGCATAATAGAGTCCTTGCGGAGGTGAAGCATTTGTTGGAAGTGCTGGAAGAGGAATTGGTGAGCTCAAAACACTTCGTCTATCAATGGTGTCAGACCCATTTTGCAATCTCTCAGAGCTGTTGTGTTGTTTCACACTGTCTTTGTGAATGCTTAGTCTATCATTTCCCGCCGATTCAATCTCATTAAGCTTGGGACCCTAAATTTTACACCAGAGGCAATAGAAGATTGAGTGTGTGCAAAAAAGAAGAGAAAAATTGTAACATCTGGCGGTAATTCCATGGCAAACCATCTATGACTGTCATTAGAAAAATAAGTCATTGTCAAATGGGAACCTCTAATATACTAGACCATTTGGGCGAGGAATGAGCTGTGATAAGTTGATAAGCTTCTTTCCCTAATACCTGCTATGATATTAAGATGAGCAGCACAATCGTTGGTCAAGAAAAATCTATTGGCCATTGATTCTCCTTTAAATCTGCATGCATCATCCAGTTCTGAGAAAACAGAGTAATTGAAAATGGATGGACCTAGACAACTCAGGATGGCAGATAGTGCTTAAAGTCTGAATAGTAGTTTTAGAAAGGAGGCTACTAGAAATAAATAGAAAAAGATAAGAATATGCGAAAAAAATGTAGATATAAAACTACAGATCATTGAAGAGCAAATCTGCCTCCCTGAATTCTATCTCAAAGATATCCTTGAATAGATTATAGTTTTGTGGAAAAAAACAACTAATTTCCAAATAGGAAGAGTTGGTTCTGTAATTCCAGCAGAATATGCAGTTCCAATATGATCTTCGAAAGACAAAGTGGTAGTCTGAAATTTATGCAAAGAGTTAGCAAGAAAAAAGCATTTTCATGTTATTACCTTGCAGAATGGCCGCCTGTACTTCAACCGAGGGTAGATGTAACCATAGTATACCGTTTGCCCATAGATAGCCATTGTAGCGATAGTATACAGCTGCACATTGTATGACATGAGTAAAATTGTCTCACCCATTTCCAGCAATATGGGAAAAAAAAATTGACAGAAAAGAACTGATCGTGAACAAAAGAATAGGCTTGAATCTCATACCACTGCCATGTAGTATTGTGTCGGAAGCTGCAAAAGCAAGCAAAAATGTCATGCTGGTAAATGAGCAAAGGTGGTTAATGCCTTTGAACAAGAATAGTGATATTTAGGGGTTCACCAGTGTACACTTCCACATATTGCTAGAAGTTATCACACAAACTGCATGTTCTACGTACATATATATCCTCAATGACTTTGGTTAAAAGCATTGTTGAGAAGAGCAGATAAAACATAAGACAATAAAAACTCACCGTGGCAGGTTCCAGCATGCAGCCAAAAAGGTTGAACAAATCCCTGTATTATAAGATGGGGATATAGAACGAATCAACACGGTATATTCATGCCTCGATGCAACAAGAAAGTGAATATAGAATTAACCAAGTAAGAATTTTTGTGCCCCGATGCACCAAAAAGCAAGTACTGGAATGAAGTTTCTCTAGCGAGTGTCATAGCCCATCAATGAAGGATTTTGAGCCGAAAAAACAGAGAATACTGAATCGGCACATCGTTTCTGCAACTCACGTAAATTAGAACATTATTTCGTGGAGAATGAATACAGTAAGCTTATCAATTCGATGTAGATTATTCCACTGAGAATGGTTTAGATGCATCGGGACATCTATCATCGCAAAAATCTCTCATGGCCTATATAATGACAGTTCAAATCCCGAATTCATTGAAACAAAGTAGAAAAGCCCGACCTGCAAGCTGCTGTTAGACAGTAGGGATTTTGACATTTGCTACAACAGTCCTTTTTCGGACAAGAGTAGAGAGATAATCGCCAAAAACATTCGAAACATGTAGCAACGTTGGTGCACATGATGAGAAAGCATGGTTGGTACCATCAAGAAACTATACTCCAAAGAGGCATTTTTAGATTACCCAAATATCCATGTCGTCAGTAAAGCAAGGGAAAGACCCTCCGCGGATTTCAGCTTGTAATTCGTGACGATCTGCGGTATCTCGGCGACGCTCCAGCTGACGACACTGACCACGCCCAAGGACAGAGATATCCCGTCCTTCGTGCTGCATAGGCAGTACTGCATATGCTCTCTAAACCACCGCGCGCAATGCCGACCGGCCGGGCACTGCGGCACGTCGCGTCGGAGCAGTCCCATCGCATCCGAATAACGTGCGGTCGACTCGATCTGGGCACGAGGAGAAGATGACATATATCAAGGGAATGTAATGAGGGAAAGATACGGAGCCATATATCAAGGGCGCATAAGATTTGACTACATAAAAAGGGAAACCGTATTTTTCCCTCCAACCGAAGATGGAAACCGAATCGCCACCCACCCCGTCCGTCCCCGAAAACGAACTGCCGAGCAAAACCAGGCATCCGGCATCGGCGTCGCAACGGAGAACGGTAACTCAAAAGAGTTACCGAAGAGCCGGCGGCGCTGTATCTTTCTCGACGGAAACCTCCGTCGCTGCCGAAGAGCCGAAAAGGATCAGCTTCGAGGGGCGACGTCATCGGAGTGTTTTCCAGCTGAAACTGTACGTAACCAGCGATGGACGACACGCGACGGGATGGCCGGAGGACGCGGGTTCGGGAGGTGATTGAATGGGAGAAGGAAGGAAGGAAGAGAAGTTGAGCATGTAGTATGACCCATAAAAAAAAAGAAGAAGAAGAAGTTGAACGTGTAGAGAGGCGAGATCTACCTCTAAAACTCAGCTATGGCGAACGGCGGCGCCCGCGGCGGGAGCTCGACGGAGGAGCGGAAGTGCGTTCGCGGCGAGCCGAGCGAGGGAGGGAGGTCGTCTGCTTCCTTTTACGTGAACAGAGTCATGCGAAAATAGGCCTCACACCCTAAAAAGTCCTCAAACTTTAGCTCTTATTACGACTCTACTTTGCACTTTTTTTTGTCTCACAGAAAACCCCCAATTTTAAGTTCAATCTCAATTCCACTCTAATTTTTATTTTTTTTATCTCATAAAAAATCGTCAACTTTAGGTTTAGTACCGATTCTACCATAAATTTTTCTGTCATGTAAAAAAATCCAAGCTTTAGGTCCATTTTCAATTTTACCCTACATTAGGGGCGTGCATGGTCCGGGCGGGCGGTTCCCGACCTAGAACCGAGAACCGCCCGCTAAGGACCGGTTCCGAAAAATTGGAACCGGGATCCACCCGTTTGTTGCATGAATCCACCCAGGAACCGGACCGCCGGTCCAGTCCGGTTCCCGGGTGGATCCATGGAACCGATCTTGACGCGAAACAATGTTGGTTTTCAACATAGAACGGTCGGGTTTATGAGTTGGCAAGGAGGGGAGGAGGTCTATGGTTGGGTTTTCAACATAGAACGGTTGCAAAACAATTTTCCGTGGCTGTGGCGGGTGGCGGCCGATGCGAGGGGGCGAATAGCAGCGGCGGAGGAGCAACGGCGGCGGCATCAACGCTCAAGGAGGAATCGAAATGGCGATAGGATTAGGAGGAACCGAAGAAGAGACAAAGAGAGAGAGAACCGAAGACGAAGGGAGTGAGGAGATGAGATATAATCTAGGGTTTCTTTTAGTAATTTTTTTTTTAATATTAAAAAGGTTTCGGTCTGGTCCGGGTGGGCGGATCCGCCCATGGAACCGGGAATCGGACCGGTACCCACCGGTTCCAAAAAAGTGGAACCGGGAACCGAACCGGTTCCCTCAAGAACCGCCGGTTCCGGGCGGTTCCGGTCCGGTTCCGGGCGGTCTGGGCGGTTCCCGGGTATTTTGCACACTCCTACCCTACATACGTGTTCATTAAAATATCTACAACATTTACTTAAGTCCAAAATTTGCCTTCATTAACCCTTCGTCAAAATCGCCCTTAGTGATTTTGAGCTTAAACTTCGATCTTTCATTCTTGGGAATGGTTTGTCTCTCGCGGTCGAAGAGCTCGCGATTGAAATGCTCCAACAGCTTGCGCTTGGGAGTTTTTTATCACTCAATTTTAGACGAGAAATTAAGGAGGAGGATTAATGGGGCAGTCTTGTGACTCAAATAAAAGTTTGTGGTTTTTTACAAGACTGTAAAAATTTTAGGGTAAATTTAGGAGAAGACTTTAAGTTGGGGGTTTTTCATAGGACAGAAAAACGTTTACAGTAAAATCGAGATAAGACTTAAAGTTAAGGGTTTTTTATGGGATAAAAAAAATTATGGTAAGATTGGGATTAGACCTAAAATTGGAATCAGGACGAAAGTTAAAGATGGAGTTTTTAAAGGTATTATCAATTTACCAAGGCGGTTCCCACATCCTTATTTCCCTTAAAACCCAAATCAATATTTTTTTGTCCTTTTTCATACGTGCTAATCTTGAGATTTTAAATGCTGATCACATACTATTGTGGTCACGCACTTCCTCTTTTATGACAGGATCTTTTTTGTAGCTCGTGGAGGGCTGGCATGATAACGCTACTTAAATGACGGCATGCCATTGTCATTAAAGGTGCTTGGACCTAATTTTAACTTCCAAATAGGCTAATATCGTTCTTGATACATTGAATGTGTATCTAATGGTATTTTATGATCAACAATCATAAACAATCGTCACGTGTACCTACACAGTATACAACATGTAGTCTCCAGTATCGTTTAGATTATATGTGAGTGCTACCTTCAGCCCCATATTGTCTATTGAATTAATTGATTTGAGTCATGATTACTCCACAATCTTATTGGTCAATAACGTTATGGTTGGTAGTCATAATAAAATTCAAGAATATAATAAATTATCATATCTCATATTTTGTGCTTTGATATGTGAGGGATATAACCTGAATAATATAAAGATGGATAGGATTTTCAAGTTCCATAATATAAAATTTATTTGTCTTGACCAACAAACTTATAAAATCAATAAATTAAAATATTATTTGAATATAAATAGTATTTTAATTCTAATATAAAATCATTTTTTATTTGGTCCTATTTTTATTTATATATACAAATTTATTTCTAACTTATAATATAAATTCAATATATGAATATATATTAGTATTTATATTTATTATATATTTTAGGTATTCTAGTATTGTAGGTATATGTGTATAGTTTACTATTTAAAAAAATTCATTAGAGAACGATGGAAGGAAAAAAAAAAGAAAATAATTAAAAATAGACAGAAAAAATTTAAAAAATAGCAAATAAAAATGAAGTAGGCAAAATTATAACGAGATTCTTATCATATCCATTTGTGCAATTTTTAGATTCATTTACATTGATATGTCATTTATATTAAATATTGTACAAGATTTACTGTAATTCACTAAACATTTAATATAATATAACAAAATGAATCTAAAAATTGCCAAATATATTAAATAATGTACAAGATATACTGCGATTCACTAAACAATTAACGTAATATAACTAGAAATCTAGATTACCGAATATAACCTAAGTGAATCGAACACGTTATTCTCTTCGTGGAAGATAGATGACCCTTTACCATTTCACGAGCCCCCTTTGTTGTGCACTTTCCTTTTTGAGTTACTATGTTTTAGGGTGTGTGCGACCCTAATTTGTCTCACTTTGTGATTATCGAAACGACGCTTGCATCGAAAGATATAACTATTTCCGTCCACTCTCTTCATCAAGCAACCACTTGATTCGTGAATGTTAAATAATCACACACGAAACGTACACTCAATTCATTACAAAACAAGGGTCCTCTTTTTCATTCGCACGTGTCTCAATACTAATTACACGTTATTAGGCAATTCACCTGTGTTTTCATGATGAATGTGATAATAACTAAAGTCGTGACACTTTTTATTACTAAGAGGTGTACAAAATTTACAGAGTATTTTGGGTACCTTGGAGCCGTTGTTTGTGTAACTGACTGATTTCAAAGTAATTTTAAAACTTTATAGAATAGATTTCAGATTTCAAAAATTTAGAAAAGCTATGGATAGCATAGGTTTCAGGGTAAAGCAAATTATTCGTCAACTTCAAAATTGCACACCCATAATTCAAAGTTATGGGTTCAAACTGAAACTCATATGATATTACATATAACATGCACTAGATCAATGAGCTCTAGATACTATTAACAATCAACACTAATGCCCTTCTGTGATCTGGCTTTGAATTATACAAGCAATAGGAAAATTTATTGCATCACCGAGGTTCATGTGAGCCTTCCCGATCTCAACCGTCACATCCATAGAGTGGACACAAGGTTCACATCAACAGTTGATGCACATACTCTTACTCTATCTTGTACGATACTTCTTTCAGTGTCTCGACAAATGTCAGCGGTTGATAAGAAATTTCATTTTCATAAATCAATAATTGAGATTAATGGAAGTACCGATAAGAATATTATGGGGCAACAGATCCGCTTCCCTGGCCGTCCACCGAGTCCACCCAATGCATTCTCCGTTGTATTTGATGGGCCTTAATATGGTCTAAAGTAGTGGCTAACCCGAAAATCTCTACTTTTGGGCCTGATTTTCACTGCATGTTTCGGGCCTCATTTGGGCCCAAAAAAAAAAGATACATGCGGTGCCTCATTTATGTCTTTTACTGTAGACACGTTTCGCCGGAGAAGTTTTTCCTAAGGATGCAAAAAGAATGGACCAAATGAACAAATATTCATTTAAACTTTCTGCAGGTACCGAGGAACCGTGCATTGCAATGGATGGATCAGAGAGATCCTACCAGCTTTTAGGCGGACAGAGACTACATGAAGGATGTGTGACCACCTAGGGTTAAGCTTCCGACGCTAAATGCGACCGAGGAACTACTTCTCAAATTCAGGTGAGTGCTAGTGACACTGAGGAAGGATAAGGAGACAAAACAAAGAGAGGACAGTGAAACTCGGAACCAGCAGAAAGAGTTGGGCACGTTCTAATATTTTGGGTACATGACTAGGTACCAATGGATGCACGCCATTTAGGTTGTTGTTCTGATCTATATCATTGAGGTCATCACAACTCATCACACATGAAAAGGCATTTCTGCTGGGTCCTTCAATCCTGTCATTAAAATGGGAAAGGGAATAAGGGCTCCATAAGGCCAATGGGTCAACAGTTCTTTAATGAAAATCGGTCGCATGGGCCTGTCTCTTCTAAATCATCCGAGTGGTTCTGTGAAGTATCGGGACACAAGTCCAGTTCCTTCCACATTGGAGTTACTCTAAATGTATGGACCATTGACAATTTCAGAATTTGATCGAACACCAGCCAAACTATGTCAGCAATTAGGACTTGTCAAGACAATCAATTAGTAGCTTCAGTTTCCCCTTCACAAAGCACGATCATGTTTAATCATGTTGTGCCAGCATCCTGTCAGAGGGCTAAAGAGCAAGCAGAGGGAAGCATTGGGAGAAAACCAAGACTTAGTTGTGTTAGGAAAGCAAATTCTCAAATTGAGAGGACAAATGCTTGAGGGACTGAAGGAAATAAATTCTGTTCCAAAAAGAAATGAGTATCCACATGCGTCGAAACTTTATGTTGCATGCCGACAGAGTTCGTTTCCCTTTGCCAAGATCAAAAAGGAGATCTGAATTTTATTCACGTCACCTCTGGTAAAGCACGTGAAATCGGCTTATGGATCTCTCATAAATTCCTGCAACACATGACCAGAGAAAAAACATTGGCATTTTAACAGAGTACATCGAAGCAGATGATAGAAGTTCCTGTGTAATATTATTAGTGCCATAATATGCTTGAGATTTCTGCACCTCAAAGTTCTCATGAAGTAGCTTAGTTAAGATATATACTGAACCTATAACCAAAACACTCATGCCCAATGTATGCATGTGACGTGGGTAGGGAGAGGGAGAGAGAGAGGAGAGACCTTGTAAAGCACTGTCATCATCTATCTCAACACCGCACCACTATCTCCACGGGCAATTTTGACTTCTTGTTTCCTCCGGTAGCTGAAGTAGATAAACTGAATAAGTATCTGGACAAGTCGTTAAGGATCTTCATTGGGCAAAATCAGCTTGAGCGACATCTGTTACTCAACAGGCCTGTAAGTTAGATTTTGATACATTTGTAACTGGATCCACAAGGATACAAGGATGTCCAGAAGGACGCAACCGGCTGCATCCACCAGCCAAGGTAAATTTGGCTTGATTTTTGACCAGTCCAAGCTGCTGACTAGGATACTAAGACAGATGAATCCCAAATCAGCAAATGAGAAAGCAATTATGAGATATGGAATCGAGATACATAATATGTTTAACAAGATAGGCTTTAATTACCTTGCTACATAGGTAATATTTCCAATCAAAGCAAAAAGGAACATCAATGGATTGAGTCCCTACAATCACAAAAAACTTTCAGATGATGCAGCCATCATTACACATGGATTGACCGAAAGCACATTGTTTTCCTCCCCTAATGAGCATATGTGAATCTCCTGGGCTTGGGGTTAGGATCTTGAATCCACAAATATGTATGTGCAAGAGACCGGGGCAAGAAACAGGAAAAGTAAATGGCCAGTCCTCAACCTCAGTCAATCCCAAATGACTTGGGACCCTATTGAATGAATACCCTGGGTTCTTGTGTTGAATGTCACAAAAAATTTGACAAACTACCAGATGAATCAAAGATCTCACCTCAACATTTCCCCTCCTGATCTGCAAAAAGTGCACAAACCACCAAACATTAGACTTACAACTCAACCTAGCACACAAGTAGAACGGTTGTGATGACAAGAAAATGCAGCTTCTGTTTTTCATGGTAAAGAATAAAATCATAATACATTTCTATAAATCAAGTGCAAGATAGAAAACCTTCTGCCAATTGTCTGCTGTTGAATGTGGTAGGATAGAGAATAATTATGCACTCACGTAAGCTTGGCAAGCAAATCCAGCCATTTTAGACAAAAGGATTGAAGAGAGCACAAATCCTCCTTTTCAGGCTTATGAGAGTAATAGAGCTTCATAGATTTCAAAACAGATAAGTAAACCTTACATTTAAGCAAATCTGAGGAAGCCTTCCGCCCATGTAAATAGCTGCCATTGCCCAACCAAGGAAACTACCAACTCCAATATGTCCAGAAAAACCATTTCCATCATCAACCTGATTCATTTACCAATCATACATGTGAATTAAAAATCCCTATGCAAGGAGAACTAGTGAGAGACAAATCCCTATACTGTAAGCACTCCTTACGCAAGGTTTACTTTGCCTTCCATTTTACATGGGCATTCTCGACTGATCTAAGTGCTTCCTTTTTCATCATAATGAGAGCTGAACTATCTTGACTGGTAAAGCAAAAATAGAATCCACCAAATGACCCAAGAATCAACACAGAGAGGAACAACGTGAAGCCATGTGAATGGAGGTCTGACATTGTCAATGAAGCAAACTGTCACTATAAATAGGCTCTTGATAGCTAATCATGGATTAGGCTTTCCACCCATTAATTGCGGATGCAGCAGTGGACTAGATCTTGTGGTGCCCTACAGGTCTATTGGAAAAATCATCTGAAAATTGAAATCACCTGCAAAAGCTTTCTTCCAACTTGAATGACACGTCCACTCTGACTTGCTCTGTCTTTCAATGGCTTCGGGAGATTGAAAGTGCCAAAAAATGTAACTGCAGAAACCTGGAGTAAAATAAGTCAATAAATGGCTTTTAACTGCTGATGAACATCATCATAATACCAAAGCTGTGGGAAAAGTATACCAGGCATAGCATGTTTTTGGTCTTTGGTGATGATGCAGACTGTTCTGACAAATCTCCAGCAAGCAATGGCTCTTCAATCGTACCTTGATTATCAGCATTGTTGGAACTCATCCTTAGTGGAAAATAAGATCCTGCCGTTGGTGTATGGCTACTTGACAAAGATCTTGCTGATCTGAAACATACAATTATTATCTGTCATAGTTGCATAAGACAACCCTTATGCCTTGAGGCAATTTTATTCACTATGGAAAATTGTGCTCTCTCTTGCACTAGAGAACATTAATAGCCACTATAGCAGAAAGCATCGTTCTTTATTATTACAAAAAGACTAGCAACTTTCAAGCGGAATAGATTAAAAATCTTCAGCCAGAGCAGCAATCTGGAGTAGCAAAATTATTATTGTCAGGCTTAAAAAAACCGTAATGCGGAGGAGCACTATTATCCAATGATGGAAGACATAATACCAAAACAAGAAAAAAGGATGAGCTCTACTCTTTTAGCATATGTCTCATTTCTACAGGATAGAAGTGTGAGAATGTCTAATGATCAAAGCCACAGATATTAATTCTAGAACTCCTCCACAGCAGCACATTAGTTTATCTTTTGACCTTTTAGAAGAGTGCGTGATACCCTATCATACACCATGAGAGTTTTAGTGGCAGCCAAAATGAAAGTCAAAAGATTGTGCCAGTCATAGCACGCTAAAGGAACATATTCTGAGCTTAGTTAAGCCACCAATATCCCTAATTCTCGCAGCCAACTTTCTGAATAGGTTTTTTTCATCTTTCTTTTCATTTTATCCTCATGTGCTCTCAATGTGAATGAGCCAAAATACTTCTGTAAATCTTCAAATCGAACAAATACTGGATGCTAGATGAACAAGTCAGGCAGAACTTCAGATGATAGAGAAATTTGGAGTGAGAAATTTATTTACACATAATATAATCCATTCCCAGGGGAAGCATTTGTTGGAGGTGCTGGAAGAGGAATTGGTGAGCTCAGAACACTTTGTCTATCGATGGTGTCAGGCCCATTTTGCAATCTCTCAGAGCTGCTGGCTTCTTTCATGCTGACTTTGCAATTGCTTTGGCTATCATTTCCCGCCGACTCAATCAGAATAGGCTTGGGAGCCTAAATTGTAAACGAGAGGCAATAGACGACTGAGTGCGTGCAAAAAAGAGAATTGCACAGCAAACCATCTGTGACTATGTCTAGAAAAATAACACATCGTCAAATGGGAACATTTAATATACTAGAACATTTGGACAAGAAAAGAGTTGTGTCCCTAGTACCTGCTACAAAATTAAGATGAGCGGAACGATCATAGTTCAAGAAAAATATATTGGCCATTGATTGTCATTTAAATCCGCATGCATCATCCAGTTCTGAGAAAACAAAGTAATTAAAATGGATGGACCTAGAAAACTTAGGACAGAAGAAAATGCCTGAAGTCTGAATGTTAGTTTTGGAGAGGTTAATACGTTAGAAATGGATAGAGAAACATAAAAATATGTGTACAAAATTTAGATTATGATAAAAATACAAACCATGGGAGAGTAAATTTGATTCCCTAATTTCCATCTCAAAAATATCCTTCAATAGATTATTCTTCTGTTGATGAAATTAACTAATTGCCAGGCAGGAAAACTTGGTTCTGTAATTCCAGCAGAATATGTATTTCCAATATGATCTTCAAAAGATAAGTAGTACTCTAAAATTTTTGCCAAGAGTTAGCAAGAAAAAGGCATTTTCATGTTATTACCTTGCAGTCTGGCCGCCTGTACTTCAACCAAAGGTAGTTGTGACCATAGTATACTGTCTGCCCAGTGAGTACCATTGTAGTCACAGTGTACAACTGCATTGCCCAATATGAATAAAATTATCTCACACACCTTCAGCGATATGGAATCGAAAAAGTGACAGTAAAACTGACGTGAACAACAGAATAGGCTCCAATCTCATACCACTGCCGTGTAGTATTGTGTGGGAAGCTGCAAAAGCAAGCAAAAATGTCATGTTGGTAAGCAAGCAAAGATGTGTTGTTATTTATGCCTTTGGACAAGAATAATGATATTTAGGGGTTCAATAGTGTACACTACCACATATCTACTGAAAAATACATCCTTACAATTCACTTTGCTAGAAATTATCACACAAACCACATGTTCTTCGTACATTTATATACTCGATGACTTTGGTTAAAAGCATTGTTGAGAAGAACAGATAAACATAAGAAAATAAAACTCACCGTGGCAGGTTCCAGCATGCAGCCAAAAAGGTTGAAAAAATCCCTGTATAATAAGATGGGAATATAGAATGAATCAACACAGTATATTCATGCCGCAATGCACCAAGAAAGTGGATATAGAATAAATCAAGATAGAATTTTCGTGCCACTATGCACCAAAAAGCAAGTACTGGAATGAAGTTTCTTTAGCAAGTGTTATAACCCGTCAATGGAGGATTTTGACCCTCACATCCTTTGCTGAAACTCGTGTAGATTAAAACACGATTCGTTGAGAATTAACTCAATGTAAATACTTACTCTGGTAGTTGATTAGCTGGATCAGGACATCTATTACTGCAACAATCTTAATGGAGATTTTACAATCTCATAGCCTATGCAATAAGTAGTCAAAATATTTTTCTCCCAAATTCATTAAAACAAAGTAGAAAAGCCTGAGTTGCAAACTACTGTTAGAAGGTAGGGATTTTGACATTTGCTACACCAGTACTTATTCAGGCAAGAGTAGAAAGATAATAACCAAGAACATTCGAAGCGCGTAGCAATATTTTCGTGCCCATAACTGTTGAACTTAAAGCAACGAGAAAGCATGGTTGGTACCACCAAGAAACTTCACTCCCCCAGCCAAAGCACACATATACACACTAAGAGCAAAGGTACAGCACAGACAGAAGACTTGTGAAGCTACAAAGAGGCATTAGATTACCCAAGTACCCATGTCATCAGGAAAGCAATGGAAAGACCCTCTGCGGATTTCTGCTTGTAATTAGTGACGATCTGAGGAATCTCAGCAACACCCCAACTGATGACGCTAACCAAACCCAAGGACAGAGATACTCCATCCCTCGTGCTGCAGAGGCAATAATGCATGTTCTTTCTAGCCCACCGCGCGCAGTGCCGACTCGCAGGGCACCGAGGCATGTCATTTCCAAACGGTCCCATTGCATCCAAAATAACATGCGATTTAATCAATCTGGGCACGAGGAGATGACAAACATAATTAAGGAAATATCAAGAGTAAACGACAGGGAACCACATTAACGTGCTAAGTATTTCTACGTCAGGGGTGCATAAGATTTACTAAAAAAAGATATATCTTTGAATGTAGAACAAACGCCAACCAAGATACTTGGCAGATGGACACGCTCCTGCAGTCGTAAGATCACGAGAAAGAAGGAAACCGTGCATTTCTGCCACCGAAAATGGAAACGAATCCCAACCCAGTCTCCCTGTCCCCATATAACAAACAATAGCCATTGCAACGGCAACGGCAACACCACCACCGCCCTCCCTCCCTCCCTTTCTCTCTCCGACTTTCCTAATCAGGCAGTTTCTCCACTTCAAAAATTCTCGCCGTGCGGACAGCACAGCACGTTTTCTCAAACTAAAACGCCATAAAAAAATAAAAAATAAAAAGGGCCGAGATTCAGCGAGCAGCGATGCCGTTGGAGCACATTTCCCCCCCGCGACCGGGCGGTGGACGGTGCTCCACGGAACGCCACGGAGGAATGCGAATCCGTAAGCTAACGATCGAAAGGGAGGCGCGATCGATCTACCTTCAGCTCAGCTAATGGCGAATGGCGGCGTCCATGGCAGGAGCTCGACGGATGGAGAGAGAAGAGGGGGGAGAGCGCATGGATATATATATAGAGCGAAACGCGTTCGTGGCGAGCCGAGATAGAGAGAGAGAGAGAGAGAGAGATTCTGGAGAGCGCGCGCGGCGCAGAGGGAGCGAAGGAGTCTCTTCTTCCTTCCTCGACACCGCCATCGCGAGGTAGTTACATGTTGCCCTTTTCGTCTTCGCTGATACAAAACCATCGTCACATGCACGCAGCGCACAGCACGTAGCACGCAGGGCTCAGTATCCAAGGAGAAAAGGCGATGGCACGAGAAAACTCAGCAATTCGAAAAATATTTTCCTTACGTCGTTTAAAAAAATATTATTGATAAAAAAAAAATTGTTTTTTAAAAAAATTTGTTGTTCACGAAAAAATTTAAGTATAAATTATTATCGATAATGAAAATATTTTTAAAAATTTACACGGTATCGTGGGTATCTTGAAACTTCTACTTGTATAACCAGTTCCAAAAAAAAACCTTAAATTTTTGTTTCTCCACAACTGGTTTGGGCATTTCTACGGGAATTCTGAATGGGATTCTCCACAAGCACTATGAAGACTTTGCGTGATAGGGTCTAATTTATAGGTTCTGACAAGTTGGACATGCCACCTACAAATAGGTTCCAAATTATAGCTAATTAACTACTAATTCTAAGACTTGCAACTCCTAAATATAAATAATACGAGTTTCAAGTGCAACTCACATGTCTTACTTATGACATGCATTGGATCAATGTGCTGCGGATGCAACTAATATTCAATCTTCATTGAAGCCCTTGTTTGATTTGGCTATACATAATGCAAGTGCTAAGAAAATCTATTGCTTTATCTAGATTCATGTGAGCCCTCCTGACCTCATCAGTCAATTTCAGAAAAATGGACACGAGATTGGCATCAAAAGTTATACTCGAATGGTATACGCGTTTGGTACATGTCTTTCTACTAGTGCAAGATAGGTTTTCAGGTGCAACGATGTACAATATTAGGATACAAACACTCTACTTGTACTAGTACTCCTTCAGGTGTCCCAACAGATCTCAACAGTCGTAAGTCGTAATACACTCCATCTTCATAATCACAATTGATATTTATCGAGGCACCGGGCCCTAATTTCCGGGCCTGATTTTCACCGCACATATTGGGCCTCATTCGGGCCCAATTGCGAGTAGCGCGTGAACGACACTCTCTACATTTTCCCTTCCCGTCCTTTCTTTGGCACGCAAAATCTCCGTCTCGCTGTCGTTTCAGTTGAAGCGGCCATGGATGCGCCACGAAGGTCACCTTCTCCTCCTTCCCTCCAACCTCTCTCGTGAACGCTCTTCCTCCATCGCCGCGAAGAAGAAGAAGACGCGCGTGGCGCGTGGCGTTTGATCGATTCGCGGCTCCGAGGCCTGATTTCGCCATTCCCTCTCTGCTTCGAAAGGGAAGGACCGGCGCGTGATGGATCACTACAACGTGCTGGGGCTGCAGAGGAGCGCGACCAAGGAGGAGATCAAGGAGGCGTTCCGGAAGCTGGCGATGAAGTACCACCCGGACAAGCACTCGGCGTCCCCGCAGGCCGTCCGCGACGACGCCACCCTGCGGTTCAAGCGGCTCTCCGAGGCCTACGAGGTCCTGGCCGACGATCGCAAGCGCGCGGACTACAACCTGCGCTCGCGCGGCGGGAATTACTACGGTGGAGCTGGCGGCGCCGGCGCGAGCGCCGGGTACGGGCGCGGGTACGGCTATCGTCGCGGCGATTACGGTAGGGGCACTGATTATTCGTACGCCCGCGCGAGCGGTGAGGGCGTCGGTGGGTTCAGCGCGAAGTTTGAAGCGGCGTTGCGGTACATGACCACTCGGGCGTTTCTTCTTAATGTGGCCTTCGCTGGGTATGTTGATGTTTGGCTGGTGTCGTTGTTCGTTCGCGGTCTTACGTAATTGTGCAGCAGTTTTGGTTAATGTGCGTATTCGTTGCAGTACTCTGTTAGGTGCCGCGGTTGTCATTGATAGGGGAAGGGAGGCCCTGTGGAAGATGCAAAATTCCGGGGTATGTTGAAGTTGGTTCTCTTCTTGTCTTTCTTTGGCAAGATGCACATGTTGTTCCTTGGCCCAAAAAAAATATTTAAAAAAAAAAGCCGATACTGTCTCTCGTGTGGTCTCCTTTAGATGTCATGTCGCTGAAAGATTTAACACATTTGGCCTTTGCTGTCAATTCTATACTGATGTGCCATGGCACCAGTGCCTCTGCTGGCCAGATGACAGCAATTGTGGAGATGGAAGTAAAACATGTAGAACTGATGCAGATCATGTGCCCTTTGTTTAATGTTGATGATGAGGAAGAAGATGGGGTTCTTAGCTTTTTGAAATTAAAACAATGAATCCTGTTAAAGATAGGATTTTGTGATGCATGTCTTTCTTCCGGTTGAAGAATTTGGTGGACATGAACCCATCTATTATATCTCCCTCAGTAGATCTTTAGTTTTATTGGCCAGGTGGTGAACCCAGGGGACTGGTCTACATTGAGTGCTGCTGCTCTTCTTTTCTGTTTTTCCTTTCTACGTACTCGCCTCCTAAAGAAGTGTTCAAGGTCTTTTAAGTTGGAGAGTGAGAGAAATTATCATGCTATCTATCATATTCATTGGAGAACTTTGTGGTCAAAGGGTTTATCAGGTTTTATCTCCATCCCATTTGCTTAATATTGTGCTTATGGATAAGGAGAAGAGACAAAAATAGCATTGCGACTTAGGAGTTACCGTTCTTGGTTAACCTTATCATGTAAGCTCTTATGTTGTTTTTGATGTGCTTCCCGTCTATGAATTATAGACAAATTATATGAAGCTTTTTGCATATTTAGGTTTCCTGAAATATGATTTTGAGTTTTAATTTCGAGTATAGAGTTCCCTAGCTTTTATTAAATAAATGTAAAAGTAATCATGCTACTGTTTTCTTTATTTGGTTTGGTGAAACGCTTTGACAGATCACACTCTTTTAGAATCTTTTTGTAAGAATTCATTAGTCATTCTATGTCAATTTTTGTTTCTTCTTCGTTTCCGGGCACAGAAATCATTTGAAGAAGCAATGGAATCCATTGAGAAGGCGAAAGCTCAAAGAGATAAGATGTGAAGAGGGATTCAATGGTACCTGCAGTGACAACCAAGCTCACTTGGCAGCTGCAGTTCAGATTGCTTCACATGCTCTTGGACCTGACTAATGACAGCTCTTTATGCCATTCTTTTGATAATTTTCTTTGTGCATAGTTCTTTCCACCCAGCGTTCCCATGTTGTGGGAGAGATCATGATGACTGTTATAGCATGTGTTAAACTGAGCCTAAAAGACATCTTAGAAATCGGAAGATATATAAGTTTCTTCTACAATTAGGTGGAAGATCTTACCCATTAGGGAGTTTTTTGATGTGAGGTCTTTTTTGCGATCTCCATCACGAGTCCCATAATTTGTTGTGCTGGACCAAGTTTATGTGATAATTTCCCCAAAGATGTAAATTTCAGAATAAACCATTGCCTTTGTGGGTGCCGATTGCCATGTGAGTAAGCCCTCTCTGCTGTTTCTCTCTTTTCTCGCATGGAGAATGCTTTGCGATTTTAAAATCTATAATCCCCCGTCCCATCTCTCTCTCTCTCTCTCTCTCACTCTCACTCTCAAGATTGAAGACAAGTGATAATACACAAATGTCATTATCTCAATTTAGGCATCTTCCTTTAACAGATTAGTGGAATTTACCACGAACCAGTGGAAGTTAGTCAGGAAAAGGGAAGAACTTTAGCATATTCTCATAATATATGGACTTGATTCTTTACATAAGGTCGAAAATATTATCCTGCCATTATTGCCAGGCCAGTGGATGCAAACTTGTGGTGCACTCCTTAAAATGAGAAAATAGCAAAGTTTGTCATGTCTATTAACTTATGGGTCGGGCTGTTTTCCATCTTCTTTTTTTATGACTCGATTTTTTTGGTCCTAATTGATCTTGTTCTCTTTCCCTTCTAATAAAGTTAGATTACTCTAGTTTCTGTTGAAGCTCAAAATATGTCTTTCAGAGAGTCTTGAGCCAGTGCAGCTGAGAAATCTTGTCAGCAGATAGCCAGCAAGCTAAGGTATGTGCCAGTTACTTCTTTTACTATTACAATTGAAGAAGGAAAAAAAGAAAAAAGAAACAACAGATATAACAAGGAAACACTAGTTTGCTTTAGCATGGTTTCTTGGTTTTTTTAAGGTCTACTGTTCTGAAAGTGCCATCTGTGCTGGATGATAGTAGCATGTAATTCTGTATCGGTTTAATAACGCTTATTTCCTGTTTACAGAAGAAATGGCATGTGCCAGGAGACTGGTTAGTTAATCTGAGGAAGCAGAATTTATATTGCAATATTATTGCTTGGAGAGACTATGCCTTGCTAGACACTGCAACCTATCAAAGTATTTCCAGTCCTTGACTGTATACATATACCCACACTTTTTACATGGCTTGCTGTCGTTTATTGGCTATCATTTATACCCTCTAATGGTACAACACTGCGAATGCAGAAGAGCGGAAGTCTTCTATCCCTGCACAGGTCCCTGGTGGTGGAACCGTCTGAGATTTGCCTCTGCAACAAAAAATTCTTCGTTGGTATAGTGAACAAAAAAACAGTTCTCGATGCAGAAAAACCACTTTATAGGTAGCATAGAAAGTCAATTATCTGTTGGTTATCTGTAATATGAAATATTTTAAGGGAGAGAATCATTACAGTCTTTCAAAGAAAAGAAAAGTTCAAGGAAGAAGAAAGAGGAAATGCTATTCAGTGATAGTGCACCTACATCACCTAGAATGTTAGTTTTTTCTCTCCTTGCCTCATTAGGTACCTTCAAATAGCACAGCCACTTACTTGAACGAGAAAAGAAGGATTTCTTATTTTGGCTCATAGAGAAAAGAATTTTGTGGTTGGGTTTTTCCTTTTCTCTTTTTTCTTTTTTCTTTTTTTGGGGAGGGGGGGTGTGGTGTTGGAAGGAAGAAGAACCCGAATAAAAAGAAAAGAGGAGCACTGGATGAAACTGTGCTTTAAGATTAATTCATTGTATTGTGTCAAACTTTACCGAATTCCTTTTATTGTGGATATTGGTTGGTAAAGCCACTTTTTGAGCCCAAACTTGCAGATGATTGATATTTCTCTGTTGCTGATGTGATGTCCCTCAGAGCCAGAAAATAGAAGATAAGCTCTTTGATATGGAGAGAAGCTCAAAATTTCATTTGGAATGATAAGAGAATCAAGAATGCTTTAACCATGATGAATAATGTTGAATGATGAAGGCAATGAAATATCTGAGGTTATCTTCTCTTGATAAGTTATCAACCATCTGTTAACTCTGGTTTGCAATGATGCTTTCATATTGCAGCTCAGATGAATGTGCCTTAGATATGGAGAGGTTGATGTTTATATAGCCATTAAGGTCAGCAGCTTGCTGGTATAGCTACGAGCCTATGGCACTTGGTGAAGCAGAACAGTTGAGAGCGGTAAAAGTGAGCGAGGCAGCATGAAGATAATGCTTCGCTCTGGCTGTTCATTTGCTCAGATTTCGAGCTCATGGCATCGCATTATCAGAAGATCTAAACTGCAGAACTCCCAAAAAATAGTAACTAAATGTTTAAACCAGCCAATTATGATTCCACTGGGGGTATGTGCATTTCAAAGCTCATCTTTTGAAAGAGATTATTCTGGCAGAAGCCGTTTGACTTCAAAGACGAGGTATGTCGGTTTTTTGCATCTACAAGAAAACACGTCAACAAATCCATGCGCCTGAGAAAGCAGAGAGGAGAAGAAGCAGTTTTTGAATCGAGGTGATTGCACTTAAATACATATTCTGCAGGGTACAGAATATAGTCCGTTAGTTTCAGAGGCTCGTGTCGTGTACCAAAAAGAATCGCGGGTTCACGTTCCTTCTGATTTCTCGGTTAATACGGACACGGTGTTTAGTGGAAGAGCAACACAAAGCCACTCGCTCTGCACACGTCAGGTCGAGACGGATGTGGACCGCACGTACCTCCTCTTTCTCTCTCGGGAATCTACTCCCATATTTCTTCCCTTCAAGAGCTCCTGCACAACTCTCAAAGCGCCCACCTACCTGGAATTCTTGCTTTCAAAAGCCGTTGACAACACTGGTGAACTTTCTGAACCACGACAGGATGAGCAAATTTCAACTTAATCGACCGACTTTGACGTAACTCAGAAGACCACATAAACCCCGCCTCAGAAGACTGATCGACCGACTTTGACGTAAGCGACAATGTCAACCACGTCGGATCGGTTTGCGCGAAGTAACTTTTTCAAATGCGACCGCCCCAATCGAGATTTCAATAAACAAGTTCCCATCCTTTTCATAAACACGACATGTGGGATACAGCCTCGCGGACACAGGTCGAAAGATCTCGGCTGCCAAACTTCGGAACAAAGCAAAGTTACGGGGAATGAATGTCCTCGCCCGAGGGAAGCAATGATTATTCCACGCCCTTAAGGCAAGTGGGAATCAATACTTAAGCCCCCGTAATGGGTTTTAAAATAATGGGCTTTCGCCCTGATCCTCAAAAGAAAAAGGCAAAAGCTACCCTCCACCCCAACATCCTGTCTTTTCTTTTTCCTTCTCGATTTCTCCATTATTTTTTTTCGACTCCTCCAATTTCTACCCCCTCAGCCTTCCCTGTCAAGACCGGGCGTTGGTGACATTCCAATTCCAACTACAAATCCGAGGGTCCAACTTTCATTAATGTCAGGGTTATATATAGAATTGCTAACTTTAGTCCAGGATCCGGTAGTGGGCGATTGCTCTGTAATGACGTGATGCATGTTGAGCAGGCATATATGTATTGGAGGAGATACGAGAAACGGTCAAGACCCGAGGGGGGGATTGTAATCCGCCGGATTAGAAAGGAATGATAGAGGACTCGGGGAAAAAACTGCAACTTTTTCCTCCCTTTCTCATTCATTCTCTCTCTCTCTCTTTCTCTTTCTCTTCTTTTTGTGCCGCCCCATTTCCTTTTAGATATACCAAAGCTATGAAGGAAACAGCTCTTCATAGCTGTTGCTGAGGCCAAAAAAAAGAAAAAAAAGAAAAGGGAAAAGGGAAAAAGAGAACACATTGCCTTTTTGATTCTGGCAATCTTGGGTCTTTAACTCGTGCTTTACGGGGTCTGATCTCTTCACTGGGTGAGTTACTCCTCTCTTTAATGTCGTTCTTCCCCGCCTGTTGTCTCCTGAGATATCGTACTTTAGCTTTGTAACCACTTGGCATTTCATAGTTCTGAATTGGGTGTTGATCAATTTAATCTTTTGATAGTGGGTGGTGAGTTCATGGTCTAATCTGTTTACCCTCATTTTCTTTTCTTTTCCTTCCCCTGTTCTTCTGATCGAGGCTTTACATAGATCTAACGCGAATTTGGGTTGTTCATGGTTTGTTTCATTTCCTCAAGTCAGATTGCCATCAGCAGATAAGACCATAGAAAGAAAAGACACTGAGGTGGAGAGAGAATCTGATCTCTGATATGATGGGAACGGGAGTTAAAATCAGGAGATTTGTGATCATGTCGGTGAAGACATGTTACAGATCAGTTTGCAATCATCCGTTCCTTGTGGGTTTGTTGTGCTTCTTGTTTTTCATGTACAGATCATTTCCATTCCTGTTTTCGCTTTTGGTGTCTGCATCCCCTGTTTTGGTCTGCACTGCTGTTCTGCTCGGCACTCTCTTGAGCTTCGGGCAGCCAAATATACCCGAGATCGAAAAGGAAGAGAGAATTACGCACGATGTTGCTTCTCTTAAAGCTGGTGTAGTGCAAAACGCCACTATCATCAGCCGCAGCGAGGACTGTGTTGTGGAGAAATTTGTGGGTAGGGAGAGAGAAGTCGCGGATAGAGCTGTCCAAGAAGTGGGTAGTCCAGATGGTAAAACCAGTATGGTTGAGGAAGATGATGGCTTGCTTGAAACTACCCGGTTGATTGATGATAGTTCCCAGGAAAAACAAGGCGAAAAGCATGTATATGAGGAAGCAGCCAAAGGATTTCGTGATCTGGAACAGGAGAATGTTGCTAGTGTTCATGACGAGAAGTCGGATGTTGACGGTCATGAAGATGGAGGACATCAGTATATTTTAATGGAGGAGGAAGAGTTTCACAATCTTGAAAGGGAAAATGGTGGAATGGCGAGAGATTCAACCGATGTTGATGGTCATGAAGATGGAGGACATCAGTATACGCTAATTCAGGAGGAAGAGTTCTACAATCTTGAAAGGGAAAATGGTAGAATGGCAAGAGATTTAACTGATGCTCATTTGGAAAGTCCACTGGGGTCCAAATGGAAAGAACTTGATGAGGAGGAGGATGACGATGACATGTCTGATGGTTCTGGTTCTGATCATTCAGAGAGCTCATCACCTGATGCTTCAATGGCCGACATCATGCCAATGCTTGATGAACTTCACCCGCTTTTAGATGTTGAAGCTCCACAACCAGCTCCCCTGCCGCTCGATGACTCTGATATTGGCTCACAGCATTCTAGCAAGAGTGAAAATGGGATTTTGGAGTCTGACGAGGATAACAAGAATGAGGAAGGAGATGATGAAAATGATGTAGGGGAGGAGGAGGAGGAGGAAGAGGAAGAAGAATCTCAGAGAGGCAAAGATGATGAAAGTAAGTCTGTGATTACTTGGACAGAGGATGACCAGAAGAATCTCATGGATCTCGGTACTTCAGAGCTGGAAAGGAACCAACGGTTGGAGAATCTGATTGCCAGGAGGAGAGCAAGGAAAAACCTAAGAACAATGACTGAGAAAAATCTGATAGACTTTGATAGTGATGATCTTCCCTTTAATGTGCCTTCTATTGCAACTACGAGAAGAAACCCTTTTGATGGTCCTGATGATTCTTCTTATAATGTGGGTTTGCCACCCATCCCTGGGTCTGCACCTTCAATTATGTTGACAAGAAGAAATCCCTTTGACATTCCCTATGACCCCAATGAAGAAAAACCCAATCTTAAGGGAGATAGCTTCCAGCAAGAGTTTGAGACATTTCATCAGAGGGATACTTTCTTCCGTAGGCATGAGAGTTTCAGTTTGGGACCCTCGCATTTAGGGGTTCCGAAGCCAGAGAAGCAAGACTCCATGTGGAGGCCCTTTTTTGTGCCCGAACAGTTTGCTTCGGAGGGAACAAGTTTCCACCTTATGCAACGACAGACAAGTGAAGTAAGTGTAAGTGACTCGAAGGTGAGTTCTGTTCCTGATACAGAATCATTGTCTTCAAATGCTGATCAAGATGACAAGAGGGTGAGTGAACATGATTCTTCTCAAGAAACAGAAGGTATTTCCAATGTAGACCAAGCTTCCCTGCTTGTAGAACATGGAAGCCAATCTTCTGAAGATGTAGATTCTCGCGATATTGAAGATGTTGAGGCGAATGTCATTCACCATGAGGAGAATGAGATAATTTTAGGCAATGTGGATGGTCAGCACGAACTTGAACCAAGTTTGCCTGAAACTGGAGAACAAACTGATTCTTTGCATACAAATGTGAACGAAACACAACAGAAAGTAGAAGCAGCTGAAGAAGAGTACAGCGGTGGATCAAGCTCGCCGTTCTTCTCAGAAGTGAATGAAACGGTTGCTGATATGAAACAAGAAGAATTAGCAACATCAATAGATGATCTCGGTGAGGAATCTAGCCTTGCTCGGGGACATCCAGTCAAACACTTTGATATCACCCTCACAGCCAAGGCAGAGGATGATAATCCGCATAGGGAGCCTGTTTATGATTCTAGCCCGCCAGCAGTTGAAAAATACCTGTCTTTCAAGTCTATTTCATCTGACGTGCTGAGTGATGTGTCTGAAATAACTTCAACTCCAGAATCGATAAGGTCAGCCTGTGTTGACAAAGAGTCTGAAGGGCCTGGTGAGATGCTGAAAGAGGAACCCAACTATGAAGAGATGTTTGCAGCTGCTTCACAGGTGCATGCTGAAAATGAAGATGAATTGAGCTACATGGAAGTTGCAGAGAATGCTGAAGAAAACGCCTGCGAAGGTGAACAGCCCATGAATGATGGATTGGATGGCAAGAGTGAATCTCTGGTCCCTAGAACCGTGTCTGAACATATCTCAACTGGTCCAAGTTTGCCTTCATGTAGTAAATCAATGGGGGAGGACAGGAGACATGATCATGATTCTCATAATGAACACAGTCACCTTGTGACCTCAAGCTCTGATGCTGACAGCCCCAACTGGATCCAACAAAGTGACGGTGAGAGGCAAGACTCTGAACAGGAAGAAATCCACTTATCATTCAGGGATGGACCATCCGAAGCTGTTTTGCCATTGAAGGATGACACTGTGCATCATGAACAGCTTCAAGTCAACTCAAGTGCTAGTTCAGAGACCAGTAATACATGTGCCCAACATCCGTCTGAGCATGTGGATATGGAAATATCTCTTAACCAGCAAGTAACTTTTGATGACTTACATTCTTCCACACCAGATGAGGAACCAACTTTTCTGGCAAATGAGAATGTTTCTGTTATCCATGAATATTCTTCTTCCATGGAACCTGAAAGCATGAAGGAGCATTCATTTGACAAGGAAGACGTTGCCCAGTATGTAGAAGATCAAATTCAGTCATCAGCATCCGATGTAGTGAAAGATGCTGGTGTCTCCCAGGATTTGGAGGCGAAGGCAGTTTCGCATGGTTCTACATGTGATCTGATGCCCAGTGAAAACAAGCTGTCAGAATTGGAGGGACAACACTACTGTGCTCAAACAACTATTAGTGACCCTAATGGGGAAGAGGTAACCTATCTGATGCATTTAAAGTTTTTCAAAATATCATTAAATGATGTTTAGTGGGTTTCGATTGTATTTCTTGGGAAGATGATTAAGATAGCCAGCTAAGTGTGTCATAAGATGTAAAAGAAGTTATTCCTGCCTCAAGATGTCTATCAAAAAGAAGCCTCGAATAAGAGGAAGTTTGAACTCGCAAATATCGTTCAGTTGCTCATCTAACTTTAAAACTGTTAAGCCCCAGCACATGCTATAACTGCTTTGTACTAAAGTCGTACATGAAAATCCTAAAGTTCTGACATCTGAGCAAATCGATATAACTATATGAAGTACAAATTATAGTCAAGTTGTAAATCTAAAAGACTTGATAGCTATTACTTCCAGATCCCTCCCGTCTCTGCCATTATATAGGCAAAGTTCTTCATAATTGCTACACCATGCCAACCTTAGAGAATTAGGACCTCAAGGGGCTCTGTCCAACTCTGCCTCAGCATCCTAAGAATTGTTTTCAGCTGTTTTCTATCTGCCGAGTAGAGTAGTATATCTCCTAAACTGCTAAAATCTAGTCAACACTCACCTGGAAGATGAATGTTTGAAATTGAAATGTTAATAAAAAGTGAATTAAGGTAGGACTTTCCACCTCTCGATTTAACAAGTATGTGAATCAGGACCAAGGTCTGGGCATGGGTAGGACCTTCAATGAGTAGAAATGTTATGATTACAATCTTCATTATGTCCAAGTGCAACTTCTTCAGCATCAATTTTATGCTTTGGATCAACATTGTGAATAGCTGCAAATCTTATCTGCAAAGGTAGACCAATGTCGTACCAATCTCACCCTTGATAGATGTGATTGCCTAGCCTTTCTTGTCCCTTAAATGATTTCACTGGCTCTGATCCATTTGATCACAAATCCATGTTAGGCTTCTTTTTCCCCCGTTATCATGGTTGCAATAAAATTAACTGTTCTCTGTTGAACACTCTGTGTCATATTTCGCTGCTTAATTTTTTGTTAATTTGAATTTGGCCAGTTGTGATAAAGTTTATTCAGTTCTTAAGTGTAGATGGCTTTTCTTCTGACAAGATTCCATTTTTCCAATGGTTCATGCAATGCATCAACTCTTCTAGTTCTCTGCACACGGTGTTTGATGTTTGCCAATTATTGTGAATGTCTAAGGTCAACTTCACAATCTTCGTAATCTGAAGATTCCATGTTGAAGTGTCAATCAACAAAGCTAATTACGAACCATGTCCTTTTGTAGGGACTATCTGTGACAGTGGCAGAGCCTGTTGTAGAAATAATCAGCCCTAATGGCATAAATGCCAAGGATACGTGTGACGTTGAAGAAAACACTTTAGCAGATGCCTCTACCTTGACTCATGATTTTACCTCGAATCCAGATGAGACACTTGAATATGTATCGCCGACTGGAGCTGCTGAATCAAGAAATGTCAATGCTCATGATACTGAAATTGGAAGCCATGGACTAGTCACGACATATTCTGAACAATTAGCAGAATCGTTTGAATCTCATGTTTCAGGAGAAAGCATGCATGAAGAGATTGATCATATTAAGGAGATTGATGAAGAGTTTTTGAGGGAGCTGGATAATATCGGGGACTTCAGAGTCAAAGAGGCTGATGATGATTCTCTTAGTGCCAAGCTTTTGCCAGGGGAAGCCAGTGTGGGAATATATGGGAGTGAGTCAACGTACAAAGATGAAGAACCAGGGGAAAGTAGCTTAAAATTACCCGTTGTTGAAGCTAGATCTATTGAAGATGTTACAATGACCTTCAGAAAATTGCATGAAGGAGGAGATCTTGTTGAAGCCGTAAATGAGCAAAGTATTAGTGAGCCAAATATTGAAGATGAAAATAATTCAGCTTCGCTGATTGAAGAAGCTAAATCTCTCCAGGAAACCCCCATTACTGCAGAGCATATCTCAGAAGAAAGTGAGGAAGAGCGGCTGAACATCCACGAGAGTAAACCAGCTGAACCTGAAGCCGACGAAGGAAGTTCCACCAAAATTGTTGAATCTGGTGTTTCAGAGACTAAAAGTGTTTCTTTTGATGAACCGACCGGCTCAGAGGAAATTGAGAGCAACCCAAGCCTACCTGTTCTGGAAGTAAGATCCCTTGACGATATTACAATGGCCTTTGGGCAATTAAATGAGGGAGCAAATGTTGAGGAAGTCATTGTGCCCAGTTCGATTGAAGTCCAGGAAGATGTGGATGGATCAGAGCATGGAAGAGGAATGAATTCAGGCCTGCATGTCGTTGAAGCAAGATCTCTGGATGATATCCGCATCATTATGAACCAAATCTCAGAAGATAATCAAGAAGTCATGGGCAAGGGCCAGGATATGCATTATGAAGATACTGAAGTAAGCTCTACGAAGACAACTGAGTCCCAGTCTGTTGAATCCAGGGTTCGAGAAACTCAAACGGTCTCTCTGGATAAATCTGTGGGATTGGATGGAATAGAGAGCAGCTTAAGCTCCCCAGTTCATGAAGAAAGATCTGTTGATGTCACAATGCAAGTTAAGCAATATGAAGGAACAGATGTTGAGGAAGTCGTCCATCTCCATTCCACTGGTAATCAGCAAGGCATCGACGAATCAAAATTAAATTCAGGCTTGGAATTTGAAAAGAGCTCATCTGATGTTGATCATAATACTCTGAGGCAAAACTCAGGAGATGTGCAGAAAGGGCTGCCTGAGGACATCCACTCTGAGGAAAAGTCAACAGTTGCTGAAGCAGTGACTGAAGTTTCTACAGAGACAACAGAGTCCAGCAAGACCCAATCTGGTGTTCAAGAAACTCCTGCTATTCATCTTGAAAAAACAAAAGATGGTTTTGATGGTCCATCAGATGCTTCTAATATGGCGTCAGTCAGTCCAAGAGGTACAAAGGTAAAGCACGGCAAGCCTAGCTCCAGCTCCAGCTCCAGCTCAAGCTCTAGCTCAAGTGATTCTGACCAAAGTTGAGGATTCAGCAAAAGAGGGATGAAAAGTCTCGTGGTCATTTGATTTTGTTCGTGGTTTCCAAGATGCTCGTTTTTGCTCCCTAGTATTTGTCTTGCTTCCTGTTATCATTAGTGATAGGTGCATTCCTGTTCGCTGCCATATTGATTGGTTGCTTACCTCAAGAAATATCTTTTTTTGTTTGATTTCTTGAAAGTTGAGAGTGAGCAGTTTGAGGCTTTTCTGCGTTTTCTTTTCTGGCCTGTAATTTGAGGCTTTTCTTGAGAACTTCTTGTTATGCATTTGTAAATTAGTACCTTCTAGAATCTGCAAAGGACTGCTTGTACATGTACTGCTTGCTTACCTGATTTACTTGAGTAAGAATTTGATTGATTGTGATTCTTTTATACCGTCTAGACGGCATGTGAGCCAATATAAGTTGAAAACATTGTGCAGTTGGACCCTGCTTATGACCACTCCAATTTGATATTTGGTTATTTATCTGGCTGCAAACTGTAATTTAGCGAACCTGAGATGCATCTTGCTACCACTGTTTCATCTTGATGCCCTAATCTATTCATCAGGCTGGTTCAGATCTCTTTGTAAACTTTAACCTTTTTTCGCTAGACACCAACATAAACATAACGTGTTACCAGTAGCCTATCCAGTTTGTCTTGTTAATCTACCGCTGAATTTTTTACCAGCACGCATGGAAAGAAAAAGACAGGTTTGAGAATTCATTATCTGTCACTTTTCTCTTGTCATCATATAAATAACCGAAAACGAAATATAACGATGAATGGCTATAAACTGCCTAGCTCGTCCATTTATACCAATTTGGAATTGTCGCGATATCTTCTCAAAGTAAACTGTAAGAGATAGAATTGTTCGAGTAAACAAGCAGGAATGCAGTGATGATATGCACGTGTGAAACAGCACAAAATACCTCTTCATCCAACCAAATCCTCCTGCAAGAATGGAAAATCATGGAACTAGCATCCACCGGAATATCCAAATAAGGTCGTAACTCATAGTTTCATGGAAACCCCATCTTTTTCTAGATTCCAGTGCCTCAAAGACATGTCAAGTAATGTACAGAAAGCAAAATTACATGTAAGGATGAAGCTACTTTGAAATCAGACTGCCTTCCAAGTAGTTGTCTACACTAATGTAAAAATTCCTATGCAGAAGAACCCTAAGAAGAACGGCGTAATGCTTTTACTGCTTCTGCTTCTTCTGCAACGGCTCTACTGAACTCCCGGCCTGCCAAAGAATTGTCAAATGTTGTTAAAGTAAACTTAGTACCTTTGTATTGTCATTTAATATGCAAAAAGCATGAAATTAGATTCTGTTCTAACCTAACCTAATGAAGCTCACAGTAAAATGATTTGTTTGTATAACACCAATTATTGATCTCTCTTTCAATATATTAAGAGCTTATCAGGTTCATCTTGCTTCATTAATGTAAAAGGAATTTTGAGTATTGCTGTAGAGGAGGAAGAATTCATTGTGCACATCGTCGACAGAACATAGTATTAACCACAATGATGCTTCCAACAGACAGTGAAAAAATGATATCTTTGTGGAACTTCTCTCCCAGCATTGAAAACCTCCATTCTTCCGTGCCAGAATCTAATTCAACCTCAAATCTGGTGTCCTTAGGAACCACACTAAGTATGAACTCAGTAGTTCAGAAATATGCAGACACGAGAAGACATGATCCTCCCAGGAACCATCAGTCCTGAGCAAGTTAAACAAATGTTTGCACCTGTAGCTAAAAGGAAAGCAAGACTTCAAGAGACAAGCTGTTCCCAAACTCTCTTGATTTTAACATGGGCTGCGACATATTGAGAGGTATTTTATTGAGCATGTCAAATTAGATATTTGATCTACACCCCCCAGAACACACCCAAAGGGAAAAAGACTAGTTCTTCATTTCGATTGAGTAGAGAGGGACCTTCATACGCTCACCAGAGGTGTATCTTTGTTACTAACTCTCTACTTTGCAAAGAGAGAGCCAAAACTGCATATTTGAATGCTCCAATTTTATATATATGCAATTTTTATTTTTATTTTGCTTTTTTTTTTCTTCTGTGGAAATTGGATCCTCCCATACATGGTCAAATGGGCGTTGAGACGAAAGATTAATATGCCTACCATGCTAGAGAGTTGTTCCTTGATGTAAGCCATCGATCTCAACATTGCTTCGAGTGTTTCTCTCGTAAGCTGAAACTTCACTTCCTTTTCTCTTAAAGGAGACTTGGAGTGGTCTTGCAACTGCAAATAAGAGCCATAAAGCAAAGTCAAATGTAGCATGATAACAACGCTAAGTCACTGAGGTTGAGAAGCAAATGACTGCACCAAAATATGGCCTCGTAGAGTTTGCAGAAGGGGAGAAAAACAGGGGAACATTGCATCTTACTAATTCCCAGGAATATTTAAGAATAACAAATTTCCGGATGGTAACTAATGGATTTTTTGTGATTCAACCATTCTCTAAACCCCCACTACCTAATTCCTGCAGGAGAATTCTTGCTCTCATCACATCCAAGTGCAGGACATTCCCTCGCATGATCTTTTGGTTACTAAAAGTTTCCAAAGAAAGGTCCCACAATCTGGCAAGATTACTAACGAGAAAATGTTTGTACATAAAAAGGGACATGTTATCTTTCAGTCTTTCCCCAGGATAAGCTCAGTTGTGAAGGATTATGAAGCGTGCTCGCCTCTCATCATGCGGACTGGACCATTGATATAATCAAGATAGAATCACTCATTTCATCATCATACCTTCAGGGTGACTGCAGCCACCTTATTCGCTGATGCTTTTTGCTTCTCGATCCTCCAATTCATTTCAACAAACCGAGGAACAGTTGCCTATATGAATAGGAAATCAGTATCAATTCCTTTATCTAGAAGACAAAAAATCCAGGCTCAAAGTGTCATGCCTCATGAGAGAGAGAGAGAGAGAGAGAGAGATTCTTTAATTATTCTGAATAAGCAATTCTGCACCTTATGCCAGTAGAGATTTATGGAAGTAACAGAGGAACAGGCAACTTGCATCATTTTCATTTTCCAATTAGTAGTTCAGGGAAAAATCTGATGGAACACTTTAATTCATCAGAAGAAATTATAAAGGGCTAATGAAAATTTGTGTTGGCTTGCACTGCAGCTTTGGCCATCCTTTTGCAGCTGCTTGAAAGCAGTCTTCTCCCAAAAGCAATCCTACTGCTAGAGGAAGAGGGGCTTAATATTATTTGTAGTTAGACATCTCCGCATCAGATTTTATCGTTCTGTAAATTTCTCTTGTCGATTTAGGTAAAGATTTTAGGCATCTACCGTGCAATCAAACAACAGACAACTCCATGAGATGGAGACACGTGGCTGCCACTGCAGCACTGACTATGAAATTTAACTGAATGCATTTGCAACAACGTTTTGAATGTCTGGCAAGAGCATGTCCCTTTTACCATATTTTCAGAAGCACCGTCATCACGTTGGAGAGAGATGGGTGCCGGTTGAGACACATTAGACTCGGCAGTGATTGTTGCATTGCTGCCACTGCCTCTGCAGTTGAAGTCGAAACATGGATCAGCTTGGCGAGGCTGAGATAATGCTGAAGTTTCAGGAGATGGGAAAGTTGCGAGAGTAGGTGGTATGCTTGTTTTGACCTGATAGGAATTGCTGGAACGCGGTATTGACTGCTGGACAAGAAAAACACATAAAAGTAAAAATGGTGAGCTGATAAGCTGGAGAATCACAGAGTAAGCAACTCAAATCATGACAAAAAGACTGCAGGAAGTGCAGTTTCTTGATATCAATATAATTTATGACAAGAATATGCTTACACTGCACAAACAAACCATCTGAGACTTTATTCAAATCTCAAATCTTTATTGGCAGCAGACCACTAACACAAAAAACAGACATCAGCACTAATGTTCTCAATTCGATTCGGCAAATTTTGCACGGAAGTCTCAGTGGGACGAAACTTAAAGTTTCAATGCAAGCAAGGATGATATTAGCCAACTATAACATAAGTAAAGTACTTCTCAAGTTCTCATCACTCAAGCATAGCTACCTGAGAAGCTGCAAAAGCAACAGCAGCTAAAAAAAACCAATTTTCCAAACTCAAAAAAGCAAACTTCTTTGGCACCCGCGCAATCTAAGCCCGTCATCACGATGCTAAATCACAACGCAAAAATCTCTCTTTTCCTTCACCTGTTCTCTAGAAATGTCCTCCCTCCACTGATTCTTATGCTTCAGCAGCACCGACACGAGAAGTTCCCGCAGACTGACCGGCAAGTCGGGCGGGAACAGCCTCAAGAGATCGCTCTCGCCGAAGTCGTCGCCCACGCATTTCCTGATGAGGGAACGGAGGCACGCCGAGACCTGCGAAAACCCGGCAACCCACGTCGAAACATCAAGGAAGAAAACAAAAGTGCGAGACTTTTCCGGAATTCCGAACCAGGGTCATCACTCACGGGGTCGACTTCGGAAGTAGAAGCGAGGCCGAGGAGAGACTGGACATGGGACTTGTCCGGAGGGGCGAGGCCGGTCTTCCGGGTCAGCCAGAGGGTGATGAGTACGGTCTCGATCGCTTCGGAGGTGGCGGCGGCGGCGGCGGCCGAGAGCTTGTGGAGTTGCAGGAAGAGGGTCGCGTCCCCTGCTCCTTCCATTTCGCCTCTTCTTGTCTTCTTCCGTTGCTTCTTGGCAAATTGGTATGAGCTTCAATGGTTTCTCGAGCTTCTCAACAGCTGACGCCTTCTTCTTCTTCTTCGTCTTGAGGGACAAGCCATTGATGCGGGTCTCGCGCAGTTTGCGCTTCTTGCGTTTCCATTGAATTGAAGACCGCCATGAACGATCGAGTCGCTTGCTCCAAAATGCTTTTCTCGTTTGAGTAGTATCCAACATTTTGGATATTGATTTGGGGAAAATTTTCCAACGATAACTTAAAATGTTATAATTTTTTTCAATGATAATTTAAAGTGAAGTTATTTCAAATAAGAGTATGAAATGGTTATATAATTATATAAATGTAAAAAAAAAGCATAATCGGCATAAGAGCAATTTGTTTTTCACTTTTTATTTTTCCCTCTCCATGGGGTTTGGGACGGAAAGAGGGAAAAAAAACAAAGGGAAAAATAATATAAAAAATCACTTAAAATTATTTTGACTAAAATATCATTTTTCTTATGGTTGCAATAGTCAACGGCTAGCCAAATGTCCTTATTTGAGACGTTTTAGTTATATCAGACCATTATTTAAGATGATTTTATCACTTTATGCCTTTATTTGAGATGATTTTATAATTTCATATATTTATTTTAAAATAATATCTACTTTGAATTTTTATTTGAGAAAATAACGGTAATTCAACTCTTATTTGAAATTTTCCCTTGAGTTGATGTTACATTTTTTTGACTAAAAATTAAATTTATTTCACAAAAAAAATGATATTAAAGTAAATCTTTAAAATTGATTGCTTGTATCTTCTTTAAATATAAATGAATGAAAATTATATTCATCATTCGAGAAAATATTTTAAAATAAAATTTATCGATAATGAAACATTTTCCTTTATTAATTATTTCAAACAATATAAGTCATCATTTTTAGAATTTTATTAAAAATTATTTATTTTTAATGAAACAAAAATAGCCTAAGCATATAACAAATGTGTTAAATTCTATAAAATTATCACAAGGACAGTGTTATCAATTGATCTTAGAGAAGGGAAAAAAAAACACATTTTTAGACATTTTGGAAAATTGAAAAATTACATAACAAATTTACACTTTTGTAGCGTATTTAATGAAAATTAAAAACGGAAACACTCTTTAACATTTTTTGTGTAAATTTTAAATAAAGATCTAAAGTAGAGTCATTTTCTAAATAAATAAATAAAAGACTTGGAGGAGATTTTATCTCAAATAAGGGTCATGACCAAATCATCTTAGATAAGGATTTTTGGTTGACTGACAAGCATGCGACGATTCCAGCTGTCAAAGAAGGAGTATTTTAGTCAAAAGAAATTTAAGTATATTTTTTAAAATTTATTTTACCTTTTTTTTTTCCCTCTTCCCTCCCCTAGCTATTGTTGGGCCTTGTCCATGTCTAGCAAAGGTCATCAGCCTTAGATGAGTTCTACCCTCACTAGCGTTGGGTGAGAGCCACCCTTTCTCGGGTTGAGGGTGACCCTTGCTCGAGGCTGCCTTATGTCCATCACCTCTGTCGATCATTGACAAGGCTTGACAACAACTTGAGAGGGAAGAGGGAAAAAGAAACACATAAAGAAAGGGAAAAAATGGGTAAAAAAAAACTAATATATCTCTGACCAAAAAAAAAAAAAACTAATATATCTATAAATTTGTTGACCAACACATCTCTTCTCCAACGGTTGGAATAGTCACATGCTCGTCGATTGATTAAAGATTTCATTGACCAGCAAGTTTAAGCCTTTATTTGAGACAATTCAATCACTTAGGGTTTTTTTAAATGGTCTGATTACTTCGAGGTTTTATTTAAAATAAAACCTATTTTGGATTTCTTTTAGAAAATGACTTTACTTTAGATTTTTATTGAAAAATTTCCCCTTTCCATATTATAATTGTACGTCACTTCAAAAGGCACAGTGATGTAGCTTTCAAATAGCCAGTTCACCTGTTGCAAAATCTCAAAATCAGTTAGTTTTTGTTGTCATTTCTTAATTGCAGTCTTCCATATAAAGGCAGTTCGTACCTATTTCCTTAGATCACTTATGCTACAATCATGAACCCTCCCATACAATATAATTTTTTAAAAGAACACGTTGACTTAATTCAACTCCTAAAATATCCACATTTTTTTTTTCAGTGCACATTTATTGAATGGTTTGGACACATGCATGCAATGAGCCAATTTTTGACTATTTCACGAGTGATTATAGCTTAAAAGTTAAATATTGATTCATAGCTATCCTATCCTATTAACATGATGTCGAGAATTGACTTAATTTTGAGAATATAAAAGAGCTGCAACAGTATTTTCAATGAGTCGTTGGCATTTTATGGTTGCTTGTTAGAAGGCATGTGGTTCATGTACGTAAAATTATTGTCTCTTGTTGCCCCAAACAGGCCACACGCCATTCAATTCTCCCCTAATCTCTCGAAGGCAAGAATCAAATGCTGACCTCCTTATCTTGATATCTGAACCGCAATGTGGACAACGGTCAACAACCAGTCACTGGAACATGGCGTGTTCCGAGAATCTTTGGGAAACAGAACCCAACCTTCTCGATGACATCAGACAAAAATAAATAACGAATCTCGCCATTCTTGAATTGATCAGTCACAATATTTGATATGAGAATTACAAAATCATGCTAAGAGCCATGACCTGTTGTGACTTCAGGATCAACGTCCGAGACCAGAGAACCGTCCTAGGACGCGCCTTGTATGGGCAATCATATAGATTCATAACTCGGCAACCAAGGTGCTGCATGGTAATATTCCCCAGCCCAAAAATTTATATTCTTTTGTTCCCCAGAACAAAAAAAGAATAGAAACCCGTTTGATAACAGCAAGTTGATTTCTATTCCCCGGAATAGAAAAGTTAGCCCGGGAATAGAAACGAGAAACAAAAAAAAATTACTTCTTGTCTCAGGAACAATTTATAAAAATAAACAAATTTTCTTTTTTATTTTTGTTTTATTTCTCTCTTGCCGTGGCCACATCCAACCGTCTGGAGCCACCGCCGATCGCTGCCGCCGCCGGCCACTGCCGACCGTGAGCAAGAATTAAAAAAAAAATAAAATAATATATATATACAAATAAAAAAAGCAAATAAATACAAATAAAAGACAAACGCAAGAAAAAAAAAAAATAAAAAAAAATGAAGCAAATAAAGTAAATAAATACAGAAAAAAAATTCAAAAAAAAATAAAAAAAATAAATACAAATAAAAAACAAAAGCAAGAATTTTTTTTTTAAAAAAATACAAATAAAACAAATAAATACAAAAAATAATAAAAAACAAATAAAAGAATAAAAAACAAATACAAAAAGAATAAAAAAAATAAAAAGAACAAATAAAAAACAAATAAATACAAAAAAGAATCGTTGCATTACCAAACGCATTTCTATTCTTTTTCTATTCCAAGAGTAGAAATTTTGTGCAGTTATCAAACGGGTTCTTTTGCTCAGAAACTGTTTCCCGGAATAGAAATAGAAAATAACTATTTCTGGAAAAAAACTATTCCCCAACCAAGAAATTTTGAAGTATCTTGAGAGTCATACTTGATATCCATTTCAAATCGAACCGAATCGAAATGAATTACCAAGGAAATAAATTGCAAAGCCAATTCCTAAGGGCCTAAAGCCCAACACAGGCCCATTCATCTCAACAGCGAGGCCCACAGTTCCTCTCTCGCCGAGAATCGCTTCTCCGTCTGGTCGTCCTCGTTTCGCCCACAACAGCGACACCGCGCAGGAAGACAGAAGCAGCACCAGCCATTCTGAAAAGCTCCAAAAAAGAAAAAAGAAAAAGAATACGGAAAAAATCGGGGACGAGGAGGGCGGAGATCATGTCGAAGCGAAGCCGGAACGGAAGCGCTCGGTCGCCTCGCGAGCGGAGACCATGACGCGAGCTCGAAGACGACGTGCCGGGGCGGCTGATCTCGACGGCCCTATCGCTTGAAGCCGAACAGACGATCGGTGAGTCGGCGATTCGCCGTCGAATTTTTTTTCTTTTTCCGGTCGTTTGCGTGGATTGATTCGCGTGGGACTGGAATTCTCGTCCCGAGAACTCGAATTTTTCCCCGAATTGCCGAGGCGGTTACTCCGTGCTAGGGTTTTCTTATGATTCGGAGAAGGGCTGTCTTTGAGTGGAATGATGTGGGGAAATTTTTCTGATTTCTGTCGCGTGGATGCTTGCTTTGAATCCGCTTTTTGTTTCGCCTGGACTGTGGATTTTGTCGGCTGCATGTCAGTTCCGCCATCATGAGCTTGAAATTGATTCGGGCCCGCCTTTTTTATTTTTATTTTTGAAATTTCGTGTCTTTCTAAGTGTAAGTAGTCACGCAGGTTGTCGACAGAATTATTGGAGAGCAGAATGAGCAGTGAGGATTTCGACGTGCAGGCGTTGGGCGAGAAGCTGTCAAAGCTCAACAACTCGCAACAGAGCATTGAATGTACCTATTAAGTTTCTCATTCTCTTTGCACTTTCGGATTATGTCTCTCGTTAGCTGTAGATGCGATGGAAGAGTAGCGTCGCGATGAAATTGCCACCCGATTCTCAATGTGCTGTTGTTGTCAGTGTATGTTGCTTGTTTGTGAGCTATCGTATTCTCCCTTTCTGCTGAAGGGTGTGGGTGCGATGATATCGAGTAGTAGCGAAGATAATGTTATATCATCCTTGCATTTCCTTTTGTTGTAGAATGGTACCAAGATATTCACTAACAGTCTGCTTATGGACATCCTACTTGTCTGGAGGGTGTACTGTATGGTTTTAACTATCACATCACATGTACCTGTATGGTACGTTGGTCAAGCTAGAGAAGAATTTATTGTGATGTATTAACTTTTGAAATAAATCTTGATAAAAGGGATGATCTGGCCATGGTTAGATTTACTACTCATAACATTGATGAGCACAATTAACTCATTGCGAATACAGGACTAGTAAGTTTCCAGAGGGAGTCGTGGTATTTAGTTCTTGCAAAAAGTTGCAGTATGCTGGTGAGTAAGTTGTGAAGGGCCCAGAGTAAATTTCTCTTTGCCGTGTTTGTTATAACATAAATTTAAGGGCATCATCGACATCGGACATCCTTGAAGTCACAATATAATCGGATGGGGCATTTGACTGCGACTTTCATTTGGGGTCTAATTTCTATGGCTTCTGTGTATTAGTTTATCATTGGAAAAGAAGTCCAAATTTTTAGAGATATACTTACTAGTATATTTTATTTAACACCAGATGAAATAACAGAATTTTTTTTTTTTTAAAGTAAATGAGATTATTTTATAGGTTCTTACAGGCTGCCATTCCATTTAACTTAGAAGGAACTCAATGAATTCATCGTCAGCTGAGATTTTTTTCTGGATTTATTTTGGAGATGGTCTTTGGAGGAGAATGGTTTAGAGAATGGATGCTGTAAAGGATTCATCATTTAAATGATTGAAAAAACAAGTAACGTATATAGAAGATGTACTTTTTGAGATGGATGGCTATAGAATGTAAAAGATCATAGAATTTATAGAAGCTTTTGCGGAGGTCAAGCTAATCTTTCCCTTAGACTGTTTTTTTCTTTTTTCTTTTAATCTCAATAGGGCCGAGGAAGTGTTATGGCCTTTGGAACCTCTGATCAATATGATATCTCTATCACTTTAATACTGCATAAATTCCTCATCATATTATTCACTCCTAGATATGGCAAATGAAGTAGTGACGGCTTGGCATTGGGCCGTGGACTACTTATGGATTTAGAAAAGCATTTCTTACTTTCTGCATCCACCTTTATGTTTTGGTTCAAGATATGAGAATATTTATAATAGATTGATGGTAAATAAGAAAGCTACTCAGGAGACCGATTCTCTTTGTTGATTGTTTATTAAGTATGTTGTTTGTGTGTGTGGAAAACACTTTAGGTGCATGTGTCATAGACTTTATTGTGTAGGTGATCACTGTCGTGGTTTCGCCCTTCATTATATAAGCAATGTCTAGTTCTCTTTGGAGCCTTTAACACAATTTTTTCAACCAGAAAAGAATTAATTTGCGATAGTTAACGTATGTGCACAACAAGGGAAAAAGCTACCAAAAACCCTAAACTATCCCTACCATGACACATTTACCCTAAACTTTTTTTTTTTAAAATTTGACACAAAGACCTCAAACTTGTACCCATGTGACACATTCACCCCAAACCTTTTTTTTTTTTGTCTCCAAAAACTCTAAACTTGTATCGTGCATCACAATTACCTCAAAATTTGGGTAAATATGTCATATGAATATAAGTTGAGGGTTTTTGGTATAATTAAAATATAATTTAAGGTAAATGTGTCACATGAGTATAAGTTTAGGGTTTTTGGTGTCATAAAAGAATAATTTGGGGTAAATATGTTACATGGGTAAAGTTTGGGGTGATTTGTGTCAGAAAAAAAGTTTAGGGTATATGTGCCACAGTGGGCATAATTTAGAGTTTTTGGTGGCTTTTTCCTGCACAACTAATAGCAAGTCAGCCACCTATTCAGGTAGGGCCCCTATTATACAGTTAGATGCATGGCTTCTTTTAGCTCAAGCAACCAAATGCAGCAGAAGTGACAATGTGTGTACTAGGGATGTTATTGCACACCCAGTGTATGGATGCTACTTCTGATTGAGTTTACATTATTGTCCCAGTTTTTCACAAAGCACTGACCCGTTCCTTCATACTATTTTTTTATGTGCTTTCACTATTTTAAGGTCTTTCTCTTTAATAAGCTTGCATCTTGCTTCTTGTTACTGATACATTCCTTTTTCATTGTATCAGCATTGTCCCAGTGGTGTGTTTCTCACAGGAAGAGGGCCAAACAAATTGTTGAAACGTGGGATAAATTATTTAACTCTTCTCAGAAGGAGAAGTGTGTTTCTTTTCTTTATTTGGCCAACGACATTCTGCAAAATAGTAGGAGAAAGGGTAGTGAATTTGTGAATGAGTTTTGGAAAGTTCTACCTGCAGCGCTTAAGCATGTCTATGGAAATGGAGATGACCTTGGAAAGAAAGTGGTGACCAGACTGGTGAGCCTTTTTAAAAGATGCATCTTGCTGTCTTGTTATCTCTTATTATCCATCTGATAGTATTTGAGTGATGGAATATCATATGTGCAGATATAAGTGTAGGTGATCACTTATCACTTGGTTGACTAATGTTTGAGAGCTTTCTGATTCTGTTATTTAGCAGGAGTATTCTGAATTCTGTCTGAACAATTTTGCTTTAGGTTCATAAGTTTCTATTTCATTCTATATATGTTCAGCTAAGTAATGTACGGAGAGTAAGAGTTTTCCTGTTGTCTAGGTTTTTATATAAGTATGCTTCATTCACCTAATAATTGAAGTTTCTAGGTTGGCTTTTCAATGCACTACATAGATTCATCTCAGAATAAGAGAGAATGACCCTTTTGGGTTTTCTAGACACTTGATTTTGCATGTATGAAGAGAAACATTGATGAATATCAGGAAGAACTGGCAGTAACAGCTCAAATGATGAATTCAACATCTAAGGTTAAGAATTTTTAAAGGGTCAAGCATTGGGTTATTGTTTCGAGGTTATTTTTTGACATTGTGCATTGTCAATTTTGGATAGAATCTACTGGCATTAACCATTTAGTCCAATGTGGAGCCTGTCTGTATTCAAGTTGCAAAGTCAGTAGACGCATGTTTCTTAGTCAATTTTCAAAAAGTGTGCTGGTTGTTATATTCCATGTTTGTTAGGGATCATTCTTATCTGTTGCATCTCAATTCTTTCTTCAGGCTTCCGCTGAAACATACATTATGCTACTGATTAAGTGAAGCTATTTGTATAAATATTATGAAGCTCAGTGCCAGTTGGGCTCAGTCATATTGGTTCATTGTCTCTTATCCACCAATTATATGTGTATACAGAGGAGTTGGACTGGTGAAACATTTGTATGCATGTTGAGTTAATATTTATCTCAGGCATACTTTCCGAATACCTTGATCATTGTTACTCTAAGCATTTGCATAAATTTGAGAATGTTTACCAGTCATTATGTCTGTAACCCCATTCTGGTGGCGATATGGAATGGCATGATTGTCTCCAGTGAACATTGTTGCGGCTGATGCTGTCTATTGGCAAAGGTTGACTCTAGTAGATGAGTTGGTGGGATAATATCTGCCTGGATGAGTTGATTGAACCTCAATTTTGAAGCTTATGATCATAACAGGGCTTTTATGCCAAGGTTTTGAATGAGCTGATGCTAAAACCTGATATATGGAGATTACTTCGATGTTCTCCATCTTAATGTCAGGGACTCGAGTGAACTTCTTTTCTTTTTCAGGAGTTTCCTCCTTTCAGTATTCCATAAATTTGGGTTAGAACTAAACACTTTGGGATTATACAATTATATATGTCTGTACTTCCTTTACTTTGTATCTCTCTTGTCAGCTATACACTACTTGTTACTGAGGTTGTTAGAATGATGCTTAATTACATGCTAAGATTTGGTTAAAGCATGTCCTTCTGGTATTATTGGAGAACAGATCACTAGACTGATCGTCATGACTTCTTATTCAATTCCCCTTGGTCTGGCTCTTTTCTTGTATTAACCACAATTTGGAACTGTTGTTCAACTCTTGGTGAAAATGTCATCGACATAGGTATGGTGAAAATGTCCTCAATGGAGGAGTTTTATCTGTTATTTAAAGCCAAAACTTTCTGAGATGATGAAAATGCTGACCCTAATTCAATGTTTGGAACATAGACAACATGCCCTTTTTGCCCTTTAAATTCTAATCACATTGTTCATGATGCCCCTTCGGTTGGGTCGGGGAGAATAGGTTTTTGGTTGTCGGAAAAAGCCCTCTCATTGGATGATTGTACCCCTTACTTCTGAAATCAAGAACTATCTACTTAGTTAACAAAGGATAGGTCATAAACCAGTCCTCCTGTTTCTTAGGCTTTGTGTCCCTCTTCTCTTCTCCAGGCTGAACAGCCATTATCATTCCAACCTTGCCTACCTCTCTTGAATTATATTTCATTCTTTAAAGTACCCCTTTCTTTTTTCTTGTTTTTTTTTTTTTTTCGGAAGATAGTCAAGGCTTCTGAGACAAGAGCTTGTTTGCCAAGTCCGAATTGCCACCTTCTTGTATGACGGCTCTTTTCGATGTTTGCAATCGCCTTTGACCCTTTTCCACATCTTTATTTTCTAATTATTCTACTTGAACGAGAGACTTCACCTTTACTTAGAGAGGGGCTTGTATTATGATAGTCTAAGAATAGTTTTTGTTGGATTGGTTGGCCCAAAAAAATGAAGTATTTAGGCACCATTTACTTATATAGATGATGTGCAAGTCTAGATGTATACAGGTAGGTAGTAGGTACGTGATGTGTAGATTTGCTTGCCTGTGAATGATTCATCAGGGTTTGCAAGTTTCATCTCCTTGATGCTTTTCAATAAATCTTGTTTACTTATCCAAATAAAGAGATTTTTATGCAATTTGAGATATTTTCTTTTTCAAAGATACAAATCTTAAGAAGGTGCAATTTGGTAAACGTTCCCATTATTTCCTCCACTAAGGTTTTGACAGGGCACTTCTATGGTGCTTAATCACTGATCTTCAAATTAAGGGGGGTTATTTACTTCAAGTATTTTGTGAACGAACGTCCTCATCTATATTAGAGGTATAAGTTTCTAAAGGGATTCCCAAGTTCTCTTGTGTTTATGCTCAGGTCCTTTTTAATTTCACACTTCCATCTTACATGTTGGGGCAGTGCTTATTTAAGATGCTGTCGATTCGTTTTAAGAATGTTTTTGCCTTCTCTTCCTTCATGGCTTTTCTTCTACTTTTGATCCAAATTGATGGTTTAATTTGGTTTCAAATGTGGTAAGGTTGATATATGGGATGAAAGGAAAGTTTTTGGTTCACGGGGGCATGGCCTTAAAGATGAGATGCTAGGAAAAGATCCTCCTCCTGTGTCTGTGAGCAATGGAAAGAGTTCGAATCCCATTAAAATTGTGAAGAGGGATGCTAGCTCAGTAAGAGTGGTGAGTATAAAGCGATCCTTTTAGCATTTCTTTGCAGCATACTTTTGGCCCATTTTCCTTGACTATGTTCTTGGGCTTTTAATTTCAGAAATTAGCTGTTGGAGGTCTGCCGGAAAAAATCCTAACTGCCTATCAATCAGTACTCGACGAGCATTCTACTGAAGAGGCTGCTTTAGACAAATACAGTGCTGCGGCAACCCAGGTGGAAAAAATTGAGGAAGATGCTGATAGTAAATTGAATCAAGGTGAGATCCTTGCCATTTATCTTTTAGTCTTTGAATAGCAAACAGCATCATCTTTTTGTGTCTTGTTGACTATCTTTAGATTGACATAAGATTATTCTAACTGTGACTAAGGGACACCTCTCTTACTTTTCGCACATAATAGCCTTTCGGTTAGGAAAGGCAATTTTGTGAAAGTTGCTTGTATTAAATGGGGATGGGGAGGCTTAAGAAAGCATGGTAAGAAGCTACACATGATCTTGACATGACCCATCTTATGGAGGGTATCATTCTAGATTGAACAATCAAGGAAAAGGAAGTATTCATGTGTGTGTGTGTGTCTCTTTCTCGTATGTGTGCATGTGGTTACGTGCGTCTCACAATCTATTTGTCCATTGTTCTCTCTTTACGCTGGGGTTGTCAGATCTCGCCGGAGGCTGGCCAATGGCCACTGCAGTGCAACCCATCTCCCTCTGTTCTGTGTGTGTGTTCCATGTGTCTGACTATCTATCTAGGTTTATTTTATTCGTTTTGGGTGCCTAAGTCATCTTTATGCTATGTTTGGGAAAGGAGAGAGTGAAGGGAATTGAATATTGGACTGGACAATGACAAAAATGAGAGGAGAGAGGGAAATTTAAAATTTTGTCTCTAAATTTTCATTTCTCCCCCTTTCGCTAGTTCTCCAGACATAGTGTTAGTGTCTCGTTTGTCTGATAATATCAGATTGGGGGAAATCCTGGTATCTAATTGTGTAAACCGGCTTTTACACTTAAAGAGTCTTTTTGTGTGAATAAAGAAATCCAAGAATCTGGATTAACTCATTCTTAGGCCCAAGGCAGGATATTTAATGAATAGGAACGAATTTTGAGACCAATTGGCATTTGCGTTGGTGGACAAGTTGCTTACTGGCATTTATAAGATTAGATTTTATCCTTTTGAAGCTAAGTGATGGGTTTGACAGCCTGAGGTTTTCCTAGCAACGCCAATATCCAAAGGTTCAGGTGGAAATGAAATTGATGATTCTCATAAGGAATATAGACATCAATAGCTAGCACAGTTTAGTATAAGGATGGTCACAAAGATCAACTAAAGTGGCTTGTGGTGGTAATGGATCTGTGGAGTACAAGGTGAAATTGTCAGGGGCAGCAATAGCTTTGTTTTTTGGGCTAATGACATGTGCCATCTGGCTTAATCGGCTCCATTGCTTCAAAATCCAATGTAGGAGCAATGATAAATGCTTTTGCTGGGGTAGGATAAGTCGTCTGCTGGAGTGTGTTTCTAGATGTGCTTCTTAAAGGGAGGAATTGGACTCTGCTGTGCATTGTTATCATGGAAAAATAAAGAACTGTAATCCAATTTTTGTTGATCAGGAAGTCAGCAAGGTTCTGCATTGGTAGATGATCTACAAGAGCAAGAAGATATCATTAAGCAGTGCATAAGTCAACTTGAAAATTCTGAAGCAACAAGAGCTACCTTGATTTCCCAGCTTAGAGATGCGCTTCATGAGCAAGTACATTTTACTACTCTACTTTTGCTTACTATTGTTGAAAGTATGTGCTATTCTTGACTAAGTGCTGATCCACACTTTCCAGGAGTCAAAGATGGGACATGTGCGTGCACAATTGCAAGTGAGTATTGTCTCATTCTGCGACTTATGTGTGCCTGTGCTAGCTAATGCAGATGATCTTGTTGTGATAGTGTCCTTACTTTTTTATACATCATCTTGTAGTCTGTCAGAAAAGGAGAATTTGTTGCTTTTGGCTTATTGATTTTAATAGATATCTTCAAGTTTTGGTCAATGGATTTGTTAAAGTATTGTTATCTTTGACAAGTCAAACAGCTGTATCTTTGCCCACTTAGTTAATGATAAGATCACGTGACTAGTTTATTTCTGTCCTTCAGTCACCTTGACATAGATGGACTAAGTTCAGTAATCTTTTTTATTGCATAAATATGTAAAGGTTTGATGATTGCTTTGCGTGGCATGGGGTTGATCTTATGGACATCAACCTATCTATCTTTCTGAGTGACTCTTCATCTTGCAAAACTATTGGATGTGTTCTTGGCTGAGACTCTTATTGATTGTCTTCACCTTCTCAAAGGGGTGGTTTAGCTGCAGGGTGCCTGGCCGGATGTCATGGATTTGTGAATACTTTTAGAGAGAGAGGCTGACCTAGGTGACTTTCGTGAAATTTTTCCTCCTTCCTTCTCTCTATGTTCTCTACCGACAAAAGGCCTCGCCCTCCTCTTAAATGATAAATCCCAGACTGGATCCAATCCGTCTCATCCTTTTTCCCATCTGAGAGAGAGAGAGAGAGAGAGAGAGAGAGAGAGAGAGGTGTGCAGGTGCAGGTGCAGGTGCAGGTGCCCCTCTGAGAGTAGCATTGTTTTTTCCTTTTCTGTGTACAAGATGGGGAATGGGCATCTTGTCGCAGCAGTCATTCACTATAGAAGTTTACTCTTTGTTTATGATGTATGTGCATTTGAGCAGGGTGAATCTGGATGCTACGAATGTTGGCAGTCATCGCCAACTACACTCTGCCATGCACAGTCAGACATTGTCACCTTTGTTTTGCTTTCTGCATTTGGTCTTTTGGCTCTCTGTAATGTAGCCTGTTTCTCATCTTTTCACATTATTACCTCATATCATGTAGTTCACTATTCTTTACATGTGTTTTATTTTGTTCATTGATCATTGCCCTGATACTTTTTTCGCTACTTATCTTACATTGATAGTTGACAAGGCTATGCATGTGCAGGGTGCTCGAGTTCGGGTCGAACAGGCAAGTAATTTGCGGAAAAGGCTCATAGCACCCTCTGTTCTTTCACCCCAAGGCCCTACTAACTTATTCTTAGAAAGGCCAAGGATGGAGCAAAGCCTGCCTTCGATTCAACCGATGAGCAACACGACTCAGCCTCCTCTCTCCCAACCTGCGATGCCTTTTACCTCCCTCAAAACTTCAGATGAAGACAGCAAGAAAGCTGCAGTTGCTGCAATTGCTGCTAAGCTTTCTAACTCTACATCTTCTGCCCAAATGCTTAGCTCGGTACTTTCTTCCCTCGTAGCAGAAGAGGCTGCCTCGAAGAATGGTGGCTTGAAGCCCACTTCATTTTCCTCGGCTTTGCCTATCTTTCCCCCAGAGAAAAGGCCCAAACTTGAGAAAATGCCTGTCTCCAATTCTGGCAACTCTGATTTGGGAAACTTGTCCTACTTTAGCCCTTTACAGCAGCAATCGGGGAGCAACATGCCAGTCGCAACGTCAATGGGCATGCCACCTGCGTCACAATCAAATCAAATGCAAGCGCCATTTGCTTCACCACCTCCCCCGCCGCCATTGCCTTCCAGTCTATCTTCTGCAAACCTATCTGGGAGTCAATATGTCCATTCTGCTGGTATGAATATGATGGCGGGCCTGATTCCTTATGGATTTGGAGCGAGTCTACCGCCACCGCCTCCCCTGCCACCACCACATATTAGTCTGCAGCCCTTGGCAAGGCCTGGCCTTCAGCCACCTCAGCAGCCACATGTGGAGCAACCGCAGCAGCACCAGCAACCTGCTTCTGGGGGATATTATCAGCCACCAGGCCTTGGCTTCTTCGGACAAAGTCATCAACCAGCAACACCACCAGTACCGAGGCAGTGAATTTTGCTTATTTGAGACCAGGGGCTTCCTTTCTAAGAGCGACTATTCGTGGAAATTTAGCGGCAAAGCCGTTCTTTGGAAGAGTGTACTTGAAACTTTCTGTCTTGAGGTCGCGATGTTTACAGTGTCATCTTGTAAATTAGTAGAGGATTAGCAACTGTTGTAATGGGATTAATTGCAGCACCCTCCCTCTCTCCAGGACATACAGAACAACATTCGGGAAGGAGTTGCTGCTCCAGTAAGAGAGGAGGAGCAGGGAGAAGGAGAGAAAGAGAAAGGGGGTGTGGGGGGGCAGGGTTTCTGGGGAGGAAGGGGTGGTTTCCGGGAGGCGCTTGGCCGAAGGAATGTTCAGATATCTGTATTTTAGTTTTAGATGATGAAGTAGCGGGACTGTACTTTTATTCACTGCTTCGGTGATTAGCACTGAATCGTGCGAATAAGTTGTACTTCTCAGTTCTCACCGGCCTGTCTGCGAAGATGGGTCGAATCTTTGGATTTTAGCTGTTTAACAGGTTCGAATTGGTAGATTACGTTGTGGGGCATGAAAGTCGTCTTTCTTCTTTGGGTCGTCTAACCATTTGGTCCGAGAATGAGAGCTGTTGTGGGATTATCTTGGTTTATTTTTATTTTTATTTTTAGTTAGGGGTTGAAAAAGTCCTAAATATTTTGCATTTGTGCTAATTTAGTCATATACACTTTATTAGCCTTTATTTAGTCATGCATCTTTTCACTTGTGTCAATTTAGTCAAACAACCTCATCGGCCTCTGATGAGCCTAATGGCCACTAGCGAGGCTTGAAGCCTTGCTAGAGGCCGCGATGGTTGTTCACGGTGGGCGAGGTCGAGTCTTTGCCTAGAGCTGCCCATGAGCAGCCCTTGCGGCCTCTAGCGAGGGCTCGAGCCTTGCTAGTGGGTTGTCACCTCTAGTTGGTTGCTAGGGAGGAAGGAGGAGGAGAAGGAAAAAAGAAAAATAGAAAAGGAAAAGGAAAAAAGAAAAATAGAAAAGGAAAAGGAAAAAAATATTATTAAAATGTTATCTATGTCAATGTCACATTAGTCGATTGAGTTTGGGTTGAATTGGCAAAAAGTTTAGGATTAAATTAGTATCAATAAAAGGTTTATGATTAAATTGTTATAATTATAAAAATTTTAGGACTTTTTTGACACTTTTTCGAGTGGAGCTTGAAGGGACGTGCCTTTCAAAGGTTCAATTTTTTATTAAGTGGTAGCTGGTTTGCATTAGGTGACTATTATCGTCACTTAGTGTGATGTTCTAAAGGCTTGAACTGCAATAGTGTGAACTACAAATAGTCTCACTTTTATTTAAATATTGTTTTTATTTCTTTTAACGAATGATATGAAAAGTATTTTATTAAAAATGATTGCTTGAATTGCTTATTAAAATGAATGAATGGAAAATATTTTTATCATCCAAAACGTTGAGACATAAGTTGTAGTTGATACTTAATGTAATTTTCGTTAACTAATTATTTTAAGTGATATAAATTATAATTTTTAAGAAAATGTGTTTCAAATCATTATTATTATTATTATTATTTTGCATTAATATCCATTTCAATTTCCATTCTATTGATATATATGATTAGCAACATCTCTTAAGTGTATTTCTAATGCTAATGTGGAAGTCGACAGAACTTTAATAGGATATCGAAATAATGTTAAGACGAGCGAGTAAATCCTATGATGTTACTCATGTCGTGACAATAAAAGAAGTAAATATCATGGAAAAAAAAATAGATCACCACATTTTGGTGGTCGCCAGTGATCAAGGTGCTCCGATTAATTCAAGAGCATCGAATTAACTAAAATTGGACACTCGCTTGATAATTTTCCCGAAGCACAAGGCTCAATGAGGTGGTCGATGAGAGCGAATTCACAATTCGACGTGTGATATAAACACGAATCATCGCGTGCCATGCGAAATCGAGACGTCTTACGCCACGATGCGCATTCGAGCTATAGGGACGAAAGGCAAATGACTTTCCACACGAGGCAACAGAGTTTTCGAAGTAATCGAGTCAGCTCGAGAGGGACAGGCTTTGGGGATTTGGGCCGAATCAGCTTCGGAGAACGGGAAGAAGAAAAGACGTGAAGAGGAGTTGGAGGAGGAGTAGGAGGAAAAGCCCCCGTCGATTTCTTCTTCCTTCTCCATCTCTCCTCGACCGCCGCGGCCGCGCGGTCGAAATTCAGCTGAGCTGTTCCCCTACCTTTGCTTCGCCACCAAGCAAGAGGGGCGCACGATAGAGAGGGGGAGAGAGAGAGAGAGAGAGGGAGAGACGGGGATCCGCGGACTCTGCAGCGACGACGTCCGTGTCTCTTCTCGGCGCGTCGGGAGTCAACAGGCGCGGCTCGTCTCTCTTCTCAGGTCCGTCCCCCCCTTTTCCCCGGCCTTCTCCTTCTTCGTCTGTCCGTGTGGGATCGCATGCTCTCTCGTCTTTTCCGTATCGCCGCGATCGCAGCTGGGAAAAGAGCCCGTCTTTCGAGGCGCGTCCGATCCCTGGATTCTTTCTCGCGATTGTGTTTTTTTTTTTAGGCATTCGAATTCGACTACCCAATTGCGCGTTGCGTCGCATTCCGGAGCTTTACGGCGATCCCGCATCGGTTTGCGTGACTGCTATTGCTCTCCGGAGCCCCGCTTTCGGGTTGTTGAGAGTCTCGCTGCAGTTAGGATTTGCGAGTGGTGTCTATTGTTGCGGAATGTTTTTTTGCTGTCGATGCCCGTTCGTTGCTTTCCGGCTCGGTGTGAGGGTCGATTGAATGCAGGTTGGCGGCGGTGATTGGCGCGACTGATGTCGAGAACTTTGAGAAGAAGGCTCCATCACGGAGACGTGGGTGGGCGGGGGACCGAGCATCTGGAGAGTTCGGGTTTGGAAGGTTTGGATGAGCCTTTGTTGGGGAACTATGCAGACGATGATAAGCGTTCTGAGGTGAGGGTTGTCTTTTCTTGTGCTGTTATTTATTTATTTTTTGGATGGGTTGTTTCGAGTGTCGGTACTTCGTGAATGCATGCGTGTTATGCCTCATCGTATTTGAGCGTCACCCCTTTGGTGACTGATCTTTATGGTGCAGGGACAAGTACTGGAAGATCTTTGGGATGATGAGAGGAAAAAGGAGCGCCTCCATTGGACAATGTTATTTAGCCAGTTAATTGCACAGTGGATGCAATGGCTTGGTATGCAGAGCTCTCCTTCCTGTTCCAACAAGACATATTCCCTACGTCTGTTTTTATTTTGACCGATGGACATAGATTGCTGGAGCATATTGGTTCCTGTCTAATGATTCTTAGTCAAGCCAAACCTTGATGGAATATGATTTTTTGATGGCTTTGATCGAAGTTCAAAATACTGCATATATCGAATGGAGTATATACAGACACGGAAGGGACTATTTTTGTTGGATTCTGTTAATTACATACTGCCTTTTCTGTGTGTTCTGTTTTTAATGATGCGTGGTGTATCCTCTTGGATATGTTTTCACGTGTATTTCCAATTGTCATTGTAAAGATGTTTTTCCCTTCCTATTACTGCAGTAAGTTCGACTCTCTAATTTGCGGAAAAATCCTGAAGTGTCACCAGCTCTACTGTTTTGATGTAGAAATGTGTAGGTGAAATTATGCATATATCTGATGTTTGTTATTTGTGGACTGCTAGATATCTTACCTTTATTGTGGTTGTTGTTTTTTGTCACTATGGTGGGAAGGCAAAGAGACTTTTTCATGAGTTGCCTCTTCACTGCAGAAGTGTCTAATTGCTTGGAGTTATAGCATACTTGCTTATATGGATTTGGCATGCAAACATGTTCTCCACTATTTGCTAGTGGTACCTGCTGGTACTGAAAGCAGATTGGGACCCTTAAGCACCTGTAAAGATGCTTAAGAAAGCCTTAAGATACTGAAGTCATACCTTGAATTTGCAAGTGGGCCATCAGTGGGATCGATTGTAAGTCATATGGTCTAGGTTTGTAGCACCCGGGGCTTGGACTTCTAGAGTTTTTTCAGTGTAGGTGTGCTACTTGAGCACAATCATTTGCTGTGGTACTCGATGAATATTTGATTTTTTTTTTGCGAGAAGTCACATCTTAAGCTTAGCGGGTGATATTTCTACAGTATGTATAATTTAGCTTTTCTCGAAGTACTCTTATTACATTCTTGACCAGCATCATTTTGCTTTTTGTAGCTAACATAGTCCTTGGGTCTGGATCGCTGATTGGACGGTTTCTTCCTCTTTCTTCTATCACTCAGAATGGACAAAGCAAGATTTTGCAACCGACTCTTAGTCCATTGCAGGTATACCAGAATATTCAGAGACTTTCTGAACATAATAATAGAAGTTATCCTTGATACTATACTCAGTGAAGAATAATCTGATGCCAATGCATTATTACTTCATATAAGTGCATTTCACAGTATTCTAATTTGCGGGAAAAGATGGATATACATTGAAGTTTGACTGATATGACACTTCATTAAACTAACGAGGAGTCATTATTGAGAAAAGAAAAAAGAAGAAGAAGAAGAGATAACGTGTTAATATCATGCTATAGTTACCTTGTTAGATGGATAAGCTGCCTTAGTTGAAATTGAAATTCATGGAAGACTAGATGTTGTATAGAAAGTAAATGCATGGTTCCTTCGAGGTTTGTTTCTACTATAGGGGAACCAATTATTGGCCTCTCAAATTGGTTTCTTAAAAAATGTTATTATGGTAGATTATGCTCTTTTGTCTGTCTAAATGATATTTGCCTCTCAAATTGGTTTCTTAAAAAATGCTGTTATGGTAGATTATGCTCTTTTGTCTGTCTAAATGATAGAAAAGTTATTGCTTTTCTAAGTTGATCTACCATTTTGGTTTGTTTGTAGGAAGAAAGGCTTAGAAATCTCCAGCAGAGGTTGGGAGTCCCATTTGATGGTTCTCGACTGGAGCATCAAGTAAGTACGTCTTTGTACTAAATAAGCATATCCTTCTAAGATCTTAGATTAGCAAGTCAATGTGAAAGTGGAGCTACAAACAGTTAAGTTGGTTAAGTTTTTCATCTTCCAGTAAGGAAGGTTTTCCGTGTACAATACTTACATAGTAGGTTGAGGATAGGAACAAATTTGTTAACTTGCAAGACAGGCTGTGTAGCTTTATGCTTGGAAAATATGCCAGGTTATTTCACTTATAATAACTGAGTGTGGGTTTTAGGAAAGAATGCCGGGTTTCATGTGACGATATCAGTTTGTTTTAAGATTGTTCCCTTTTCCTCTTCTCTTGCATTGTTTAATATGCTGCTGCTTTTGAGAATGTGGGTGGATGTGTTGTTTTGGCCGCTGAGTGTGATGCAGTATTTTCTATAAACACAGGTTCAAATGATTGACGACAAATTTCCACTCATTGCATTCCTGTTTGCTTTTAGACATGCTTAACATGATTAAATAATTGTACACCAAAAATTGCAGAAGTTAAGGTTCAGATCACAATTAAGCTGAATCTGTCATCACTTCCAAAGGGGCCTATCTAGATGATGTCTTCAGACACAGAGAACATCTATGGCTGATGCGTTTGCTCTCTGGGCGATGCCTTCTGATATTTGTGGCGAGAGAGAGAGAGATATGCTTTGTGTGCTGAAACGTTGGTGCACATATTTCTTTAAAGGAAAGAGGTAGTGTGGGGCCTCCAGGATGACTGTTGGCAGATTTGCTTATATGATAAGGGGGATGAGTAGAACAGCCAGACTATACTTAATTAGTATCCTCATGAAAGGACATTGAAGAGCTCCAATAATTCTGAAATGCAGAGATTGTGTCAGGTATTCCTCATTTTTCTGTATTTGTTTGTTGTAGGATGCTCTTAGACAGCTCTGGAAGTTGGCTTATCCTGATAGAGAACTCCCTTCGCTAAAATCAGAACTGTGGAAGGATATGGGTTGGCAAGGTACCGATCCTTCGACAGATTTCAGGTATGATTAAGTTTTACATAGAAAGTGGTGGGTTTGAATCTTTCTCTGTTATTTGACTGAATTCCTCCTGTATGTCTTCATGGAAACCTTCTAATACTTCTAGGGGTGGAGGATATATATCAATGGAGAATCTTATCTTTTTCGCAAAGAAGTATCCGGTTAGTTTTTTATTCCTCTCCACTCTATATCTCTCCCCAACAGCAATTTTCGTATTTGCATCTACGTTGGTATCCAATCTTAATTACTTTTTATCTTTCTCTTGCAAGCAAAATTGACAAACATAATTTTCTGTGGTGATTATCTCTCTGTTTCATGAAAAAAGAATCAATGCATTATGTTGGCATCTTAAGTGAAATGTGATGGTCAGTGATTACCTTGTCACCTCAAAGAACAGAGAGAAGACTTAGAGAACTGGTTGAGGGATGCCCCTGCTTGCTAATTTTTTTTTTTTTTTGGTCGTTATTCTTCGAATATCCTCTATTCCTGCTGTTGTACTTGGCGGACATTATTCTTTGCGTACATTTCCTGCAGCTGAAATTTATTCTCTTGGCTTTTGCCTCCATAATTTTTTTATTGAAGTAGTTGTGTATGACGATGTGTCTGATGAATAAGATGATTGCCATGCATAATTTGATTGTATCTTGTTGTGAACTTTGAATGTGAAATTAGTATTAATATCTCTAACTTTGTTATTCTTACGGCAGGAATCATTTCAGAGATTGTTGCACAAACAAGACGGTACTAGGGCTGAGTGGGAATACCCATTTGCTGTGGCTGGCATCAACTTATCCTTTATGTTGGCTCAGATGTTGGATCTTCAGTCAGGTAATGATAATTACCGAGAGAGGTGCTTGGGCCTTCTTGATTTTCATAGGGTAAAGTGGCACAACTTTTTTGTTGTATCTGGCATTCTTAGATGATGAGTTGTGTTATATTTTACAACTGTCTGATTTTTTGCTATTGTAAAGAGGATCGACAGTTTCATTGCACCTGCAGGAAAGCCATCATCTTTGGCTGGCGTTAGGTTCTTAGAACTGCTTCAAGAAGATGAAATGGCTTTTGATAATCTCTATTGCGTGGCCTTTCAAATGATGGATGCCCAATGGCTAGCAAAGCGTGCGTCATATATGGAATTTAATGTAAGTTACCAAAGATAAGTTCCTTATGTTTATTTTCCTAGATACTGGTTATGAAATACCGTTGAAGCTTTCCTCTATTGACTGTTGAAACATCTTCAAACACTTATCTTTTGTCTACATCTCCTCGTCAGGATGTCTTGAAATCAACAAGAATGCAGCTGGAGCGTGAGCTCTCTCTTGAAGATGTTTCTAGCATTAGGGACTTACCTGCATACAATCTGCTAAAGTTGTAACTTGTAACTTGTAATTGAGAGAGATAAATATATATTATTGAATTGTCTCATCTCAAGTACGGTATCTTCTTATCGACCAAAAAAAAAAAAAAAGTACGGTATCTTCTTCACGTACCGTGCCTGGATACCTCGTCAATTTTTTCTGTTAGTGAAGTTGAGTGCACGGCACAATTTGCTCCATTGCTGTGCAATACCACGAAAATCTGAAACTTCCCGTTGTCTATCAAAATAAGTTATCGGGCATTTTGTTTTCACATTGGACTGCCACTGCTGCTACCTGCTCTGTTAATGCTAGAGAGATGTTGCCTTTGGTCGTGATAATTTGTAAACCTTTTTATAGGATTTAGCAAACATTCATTTTCTGGATGAGTTATGGCTTTCTCACATGATTATTATGATCCGCAATGCTTGCTTTCTTTTGAGTTGGTGCAAAGATGTTTACAGCAAGAACTATTAGATGAAGGTCGCTGGAGTATAAACGCTTTTCCTTCTTCAACCTATAAATTTTGTCTAGTCACTGAGAAATGGGGTCTGAAAGATCTATTAATCGATAGGCGTTGGATTATTCGAAATAAGAAAAAGAAGAAAGAATGAAGACAGCTAGCTCTCATCCGAAAACCAAAACTGGGATGAAACCGTATGCTCGAGTTTTCGCTCATCTGTTCAGCTGTTCAGTAGCAGAGCTCACGCTATCGTCTTCTGATATTTTCAAGAGCCACTTATTGAACCATTCCGACGCTTTGTTCGCCTATAAAATCAAAGCAATCTTGTTATTGGCTTTTAAAAATCCTTCATCACGAAAGGGAGACAAAAACACAAGAATCTTGAGTTCTTACTGATATTTTCAATCTAATGTAACTCCTCCTGCACATGTAATGTGAAGGCATTTATCTCATATGGTCCAAAATTGCATTTACCTGCTTGTCCCAGTTCGTTCTATAAGTAATAATACTGAGCACCGCCGTCTGAATCATGATTCCAATTATCATTCCTATCCATATACCCTATGGGCATCAAGCAAAGGAGTTTCAGCAGAGTCTGAAACCTGATTCACAGCTATCTTGGCCAGGTATTCTCCAGACAGGGAAGTGTCACCTCATCAAACCAAAATTGCAACACGAAATGACAGTAACCATCAAGTATCTGGCAAAAAACTAAAGCAGGGTTCAGGCCCTCTTACCTGAACTTCTAACTCGGCAACATACGCAAGCACAACTCCAAGGGGAACCCCAATCACGCAATAGGAACATATGTTAACATAGGCAACCATACTTTGTCTCCTGGAACGTACCGCTACACCTGCAAGTGATGAACGGATGGTTCAGCAAGAAAGAGTCTGTAAATAAGTTTACCATTCGCATGACGAGTAGTGGAACAGCCCGTGTACCTGAGAGCACTGGCTGAACACAATTAAGTAAAACAGAGAAGGCAAGGAGAACTGATAGTCTTGAAACAGCTTCTGCAACGTCTTCCTCACTTGTGAATATGTAGGCAATCTGTCGACTAAAAACTAGGCACAAGATCCAAAAGACAACTCCAATGCTAATTGAGGTGCCCAAGATGACTTTTATGGCAAACAGCGCCCCTTTTGCATTTCCTCGCCCCAATTCATTGGAAACCCTCATGCTGTAGGAATTGAAAGGATCGAGTCACAAAGTGTCAAGCAAGCACGGAGCAACTCAAAGAATTGCACAGGTTCATAAGCCAGGCCTAGCTACTGCTAGGAAATAACGGCCTACCATTAACTCCCAAGCCGAGATGTTGAGGCTGAAAAAGAAAATTCACTTTGGTTTGTCACTATCCTGGTGACTGATGTCAAAAGTAGAAAACGAAAGATCACTAATTTGATCCCATCATACCAAATCGAGAAGGCAGAAATTGCAACAGCAGCATTAGTCATGTACCCTGCCAAGACGACTAAAACAGCACTGTACCTCAACTATAAGCTATTTCGATCGAGGACAGAGAACATGTTATCTGGGTGAGGATCAAGCACACAAAATGGCATATGCATACGATCAGTTGAAAGAGATGAAGCGAAAGGGTTGTTAGCCTAACGCAGCTTCTTATACTACTCTAATACAAGCTCTATGTTCTTAAGAAAAAATGGAGGAGGCTGCGTGCATGTTGCTTGAGAGATGCGTAGGAGCAACTGTGAGGCAGACGGCGAGACATACATTACACTGATTAGTGGCTTTTGCAAATGCGGTAAACTTGACAATGCTTACGAGCTATTGGATAGGATGATACAGCAAGGTCATACCCCATGTGCAACAACTTATTTGCCTGTCACGCTGGCTTATGAGAAGATAGAGGAGCTGGGAGAGTGTTTGGAACTCATCGAGGAAATGAATTAGATTGGTTATGTTCCTGACATTAGCATCTATGTGGTGATCAGGTTAGCCAGTAAGCTGGCCGAGATTAAGGAAGGTGTTGAGCTTTGGAATCAAATGGAAGCAAGTGGGCTTTGCTTAGTCCAGGTCTGGACAGTTCTGTTTTCATGATTCATGGACTCATTGCACACGGTCATCTAGTTGAAGCATGCGATTATTTTAAAGAGATGGTGGGAAGAGGTCTTCTGTCAGCTCCTAATTATGGCACATTGAAAGACTTGCAAAATTCTCTTTTAAGAGCAGAAAAACTTGAAATGGCTGAAGACGTTCGGAATTGCATCGCGACGGAAGGATGTAATCTGAATGTTTTTGCCTGGACAATCTGGATTCTTGCACTCTTCTCAAATGGGCATGTTAAAGAGGCGTGTTCATATTGACATGATAGTTGCAGATGTAATGCCGCAGCCAGATACATTTGCTAAGCTCATGCGGGGCCTAAGGAAGCTGTATGACCCACAAATTGCAGCAGAGATAACCGAGAAAGTGAGGAAGATGGCTGCGGCTAGACAGATAACTTTTAAGATGTACAACAGGTGAGGCGAGAGAGACTTGAAAGGAAAAATCGAGGCAAGAAGGGATGGGAGGAAGATGAGGGCTTAGAGATGCCGACAGGGGCGGCACCCGGGCCGTGCTAAAGCAGATATCTCATCAGGGCTCAGTTGATGGGATCCTCAAAAGGCGTGATACTTGTGATGATATGATGAACGCTACATACTTCTTATTCATTCGAGAGCTAGGTTTTTCGGGACAAATAAAAATGACAAATTAAAGTTAAATAAATGGAAGTATCGCATTGATAACGAGATGCGAAGCGAAATCAAGTGAAAACTATATCCTTGGAGAAATTAGATCGATTTCAATAATCTCGACATATATCATGGATAGACATCTAGGATATCTATTTTGTTTAAACTATGATAATGCCTAAATAGCATAGATATCGGTCTTTTAAGGTCAAATACAATGGCTATTTATTCGTTTATCAAGTTACCAATTCAATGATTAGGTGATTGAGACATCCAGAATTTTCAACCTAGAAAGTAAACGTCACCAATTCAAATTTCATCAACCATGTACAAATTACTATCCATTACAACCGCATATATTACTACACCCCTGAATTTAACTGATTTACAAGGCTCGTACGTTGCTCCATCGGCCTTTCAAGTAGCCGGACCAGGATGTAAAGAATGAAGACATAAAATTTGATATTTCAATCTATTTGAATCATGTAAGAATAATTTATTTTGATAATTTTCTTCTTGGCGAGAAATTGTCCTATTATTAAACAAACCGAACCTCTCCCCGGCACCGATCGGGCGAACAAAGCTTTTCCTGTATTATAAACCTGTTAATGAACATGATAGGATAGTTGAATAAAACAGTATGCCACCTGGACCAATATGTTCGGGAAATCATAATAATTGGTAAAATTTATCATCGACGTGCCCCAGAGAGTTTTTCTTATAAACATGTCGTTGAAAAAATACGACTATTTAAAAGATCATTAGAGGGCATTTGAATAGACAACATGCTTTAAGAATGCAATAATGACTAATCCTAATTTTCTTTTGCCAAACAATACTTCGTTTTATCTTTCTACATAACGGGACAACTGTATTTAATTAAACTTTCCAAAAAACGCAATATGAAGCTACATTGCTGCACAATAGCTTGGGGAATGCCAGTCCATGGAAAAAGAACTTAGACTTGACATGAAAAGTTATATGATGCTTTACAAATCCGGGTGTTATCTGATCAGACTGGACTCATCCGAAAAAGCGAACTCAGAATTATCAGAAACCCGAAAGAAGTTGCAACTGAGCTATACCTGAGTAAAACCCAGCGCCATTTTATCCAATGAAAGGTAAACCCCAGATGACTTTAAACCTAGACCGAACCTGTACTCAAGAGCGGTGGAGGCAGAACCAGGAATGACCTGAACCTGAAAAAATCTGAATGCAACATAACTTAGCCCTAATGTTTGCCACCTCTTGATAGTCCTCAACATCTTTTTTTGGTCCCCAATCATGTTATATGGCGACAATTTGAATATGAGATATGGTCAGGGAATGAATGACCAAGCCTGATGCATGATGTCATCATCAATGAAAGGACGCAGAGCTTCAGATTCAGAGCAGAGACAATCTTTTCCTGCATAAGAATCGATGATTTACCACCGGAAATCAGGTATTGATACATATAAAGAGACACGACAGAGTACATAAAATTACTAACAATTAGTTCAGCAAAAAGTGATGGGCTTGATACCTGCATGACAGAGTCTTGTTTAATCATACTGTAAATAATACCCATCATGATAGCATAGTCTGTGAGTCCAGGTATCCCAGAATCAGCTGATGTAGTTTCCTCCTGAATAAAAAAAGAAAAAAAAGAAATCAGAACTTAATATAGAATAACATGAACAGTAGAGGTGGTGTTGGGAATTACTGATTCCTTAAAACAGATTCGACACTAAATCAAACCCCTAAAACGAATGCGGAAGACGAGCCCAAGAACAAACAAACATGAATCACCGATCAAAGGCACACCACGGGATCGAGCGTACCTTTTGTTCATAGACTAAACACTGATGTTGCAATTTGAGGAGGGAACCGGACATTGTTCTTCAGAGGAGAATCTTTTCTTTGGGAGAAAGCGGTAGGAGAAGACGTGATGAAAACAAAGAGAGCGTATTCTCTTGTTCTCAAAAATACGTAACTTCACTTCTATTGGAATAATTGCTTCTTAGATTTTCCTTTATCTATTATAACTTTCTCCATGGGCCCTCAACTCACGGGCCGGGCCCATGCCGGGCCAACTCAAGGAAAAAATCCATCATCTCTCACTCACACATAGTGGGCCAAAACTAACATGGGCGGACGGGCCTTACTTAGGCCCATCAATTGAAAATCCATCAACTCCCACTTGACATGGTGGGCCGAATAGAATCCTCTTTTCCTCACTGCAACATTTATACTGGTGAATAGTCCGTGCGACCAGCATTCTTTGAGAGCTCGTTGCCATACATCTGTTAGGAATATATAGCAGCTCATTATGGGCATCACATTCCGAGTAAATTTAGTATGCAGTACCCTAGATTGATCGATCACATTTATATCTATCTTGATCTCTTTTAAACAATTATATATATATAATACAAATTATGATTATCCCAAAGACAATCATAATTGGTTAACCAGTGAATACAAAACTACAATGTGATTCTCTAAATTTGATCTTCCTTTTTCTTTCAAACTCTCAATTTCAGTTCAACTTTCTTTTCTAGAAATGTCCTATTAGATCGAATCAATCCATGATCATTGGCAACATCCTAAGATAACAATCACTGAATAGAAATCTTGAGAATAAGTAAGAGTCATGAGGGCACTTAAATTGACGAACTCTTTTCTTCAAGAGTCTCATACGGCATACAAGTTGAGATCAAACTTTTGCCACTCTTATTGGTCGTCTCATGCATACGTAGTATGAAATACGTATTACGGTATTAACTCATTTTCCATGGAGCGTATGTCTACACCATCAATATCATACAGATAATAGTTCAGACATACATAATGTCTAACTTGAGTTCACATATCTACTTGTTCATAGAATTTATCAGAACTCACATCTGGCATCATAGACAGATAAAGTAAAATATGTGGGTTATTTTACTTTCGGACATAGTAAATATTATGTCATCATCTTAACACTCAGTTAAGGCGACATATATAATTTAAGCTACGAGCTCTCGATTTTCACCTAGATAATAAGCTTAAAAACCGTCTTATCTCTATTTATCACATAGTAAATAGAGGCGATTATTCGTGTGAGTGGGCTAATCTTTTATCTGTCCGACATACTTTATCAACTTATTATAATGCACTGAGTATTAAGATGCATAAACATCAAACAACAAATTCACAAGCATTAATAATGAAAAAACGCAAATTCATTAAATGTGAACACTTCAGGGAAATTACAATATTCAGTACATCAGTCTCTACGCAGTCCTAGAGATTTTACATGACCACAAAACACATCTCTAGGTATTGGTTTTGTTATAGGATCTGTTACCATTCTATGCGTAGATATGTAAGTTCACATCTTTTCGTGCAACCATATTCTTGACAAAATTATACTTGGTATCTATATGTTTGGTCTTGCCATGATATTTTGGATCTTTGGTGTACGCTATAGCTGCTTGGCTATCACAGTTAACCAAAAAAGGATTTGCAGCATACTCAATAACACCTAAATGATCCAAAAATCTCTTAAGCCAAACTCCTTCTTGTACTTCTACTGATAATGCCACAAACTCAGCTTCCATCGTGGACAATGCTATACACGTTTGTTTCTTACTGCTCCATGATATTGCACCATTATTCAGTAAGAAAACAAATCCAGAGGTAGATTTCCTTTCATCTAAATCTCCTCCCCAATCAGCATCCGAATAGCCTTCAAGTTGTAGATCATTTCCTTGGTAATTTAGCTCGTAATCAGCAGTTCCCTTCAGATACCTCAGTATTCTTTTAATGGCCTTCCAATGTGCTTGACCTGGATTGGATTTGTATCTACTCACCATTCCAACTGCAAAACATATGTCGAGTCTTGTACACATCATAGCGTACATCAAGCTCCCAACAGTACTAGCATAAGGAACATGTTTCATTTGTTCCTTCTCTTGTAGAGTCCTTGGACACAGTCTATGGCTCAATCCTTCACCTTTTGCAATAGGAGTATCAATGGGTTTACAATTTTGCATACGAAATCGTTCAAGAACCTTATTTATGTATGTTTTTGCGAAAGAGATAATGATCTCTTCGAACGATCTTTTGAAATCTTAACTCCAAGGATGTATGCAGCCTCACCCATATCTTTCATCTCAAAGTTGGAAGATAACCAACTCTTAACAGTATTAACAAATTCCATATTGCTTCCAACATTTAGTATATCATCAACATATAATGATATGATCACAAATTGATCTTTGGATCTTTTGATATATATACAATGATCCTCATCCATCATTGTAAAATCATATGACATTATGGCATTATGAAAACGTATATACCATTGTCTTGACGATTGTTTTAGGCCATATATTGATCTCAAAAGTCGACATACTTTTCCTTCTTGGCCTTCTATAATGAAACCGGCAGGTTGTTCCATATATATTTATTCCTCTAATTCTCCATTGAGGAAAGCAGTCTTTACATCCATTTGATGTAACTCAAGATCCATACTAGTCACTATTGCTAGAATAATACGAATCGACGTAAATCTCACCACAGGAGAAAATGTTTCTTCTTAATCAATTCATTCCTATTGATTATACCCCTTCGTCACAAGGCGAGCCCTATGCCTTTCTATCGAGCCATCAGCTTTATGCTTTATTTTGAGAACCCACTTGTTCCCAATAGCTTTGCGTCCTTTTGGAAGGTCAACCAGTTTCCAAACTTGGTTTGACTTCATTGACTCCATCTCCACTTCCATTGCATGCATCCATTTTTCCTTACTAGGGCAATTTAGAGCCTCATTAAGATTTCTTGGCTCATCTTCATATTGTGGAGTAACCATAAAAGTTTCCCCTTCAATGTCAAAACGTCGACGGGGAATGCTTTTGCGACTTGTTCGCCGTATGGGAGATTGTGCACTTTGTACATCATTCCCTATCACGCTCCCACTCAGATTAGATAATGACGATATCATCTCATCATGTGGTTGTAATTGAGAGTGAGTTGAATCAAATTCATTACTTCTCATGTTACTCCCACTTGGACGAACTCCACTATGTTCATTATCTTGATCCAAGGTTTCAAATAGGGAGTGTTCTTCACCTATTTTGCCTTTCTTAGAAAATTCATTCTCTAAGAATGTGACGTCCCGTGATTCGAATTCAGTTATACTTCTACTTTCCTGCTCACCTATGAACACGTATCCTTTCGAGTGTTCAAAATATTTTATGAAAATACTCTTATTTCCTCTAGGACCCAATTTCCTAAACTTGTGAGAGGACTCATGAGTATAGGCAGCACAACCCCATGGCTTAAGAAAACTTAAGTCCGATTTTCTACCTGTCCATAACTCATATGGAGTGGAAGGCACCCGGTTAAGTATATAAGTAGCAGTTAATAACGCATCACTCCAAAAGGTGATAGGTAAATTAGCATGCGCCATCATGGACCTAACCATTTCCAGTAGGGTTCTGTTTCTTCTCTCCGCAACACCATTTTGTTGAGGAGTATATGAAATAGACAATTGTATTTCTATTCCTTTTTCATCACATAATTTTCTGAACTCATCAGATAAATATTCTCGACCTCGATCGGATCTTAATACTTTTATTTTCTTGTCTAATTGATTTTCTGCCAAGTTCATAAACTTTTTGAAATAACTCAATGCTTCAGATTTATGAGAAATAAAATATATATATCCGAATAGAGTATAATCATCTATAAATGTGATGAAATAAACAGCCCCGTGTTTTCCTCTTACATTCATCGGACCACAAACATCAGTATGAATTAAATGAAAAGAAAATTAAGCTCTTTTACCTTTTCCAAATGGTTTCCTTGTCGTTTTCCCTACTAGGCAATGCTCACATATAGGCAAATCGACTTTTTCAATGTTGCCCAACAAGCCCTCTTTGGCTAAGTCTATTCATACGTTGTTGGCCAATATGATCAAGTTTAGCATGCCACACATTCACATAATTATCATATGAATTAAGAGACGTGAGAAGGGAATAACAAACATTTGCATTAACATAGTCAATATCTAATATAATGAAATCATCCAGAAAATAACCACAACCATAGAAATTTGTATCCAAAAACAAATCCACACCTCTATTATGGAAGTTCATATTAAAACCTAGCTTGACCAACAATAAAACAGACACTAAATTTCGACGAATCTCCGGAGCATACAATACATCATGTAGGAATAAAGTGCGTCCACCACGCATGTTCAGTTGGCAAGTGCCAATTCCTTTTACTTCAGCTCTAGAGTTGTTTCCCACATAGATCCACTCAGTTCCAGTTGGTACTCGTCGAAATTCCACGAAGGATTCTCTATCCTTCGCTACATGGTCTGTCGCTCATGAATCTACAGTTCACAAAAGATTAGACTCAGTCAAAAATACAGAACTTGACACATAGGCAAAGTTTTGAAAAGCACAAGAGGTGTATACTTTCTTTGGCTCACGACAATCGCGAGCATAATGACCCTTCTTGTGACAATTGTAACACTTCACCCTTGTCAGCTTCTTCATTCGAGAACGTTTTCCTCTGTCATGTTGGTCAACCTTTGGCTTCTTCCCTGAAGGACCTGCTCCCTTGCCTTTCCTTTTATCGAACCCGTTAGGACGTTTTTGCTTGGAGCTCGAAGCTCCATGTGAGCTAGAACCAGCATGATAAATTTCAGCTTCCGGCTTAGCCGCTAAGAGGCGGTCCTCTTCCAGCTCAAGATGACGCATTGCATCCTCAAAGGTTTTGATATTCTCATTATGGGTCAGGTACACCTTCATATGCTCCCAACTTTGAGGTAATGAACGAATCATTGTTTGCACTTGCTGCTCATTAGTCAGGACATGGCCAGCATCTTTCAACTCATTTATCATGTTTGACATCTTTTTAAGGTGTTGCTTTATGGTCTGACCATGAGGCTTCTTATAAGAGTCAAACCTAATAGTGAGTTGTCTCAGTCTGGTCACCGAAGTATGACCAAATCTTGCTGCCAATGCTTCCCACATTTTCTTGGCATTCTCAAAACGCCTGAACTCTCGCATGACGTCATTTTCCATGCTACTCAGCAACGTAATGTGAGTAAGGGAGTTCTTTCTTTTCCATGCAGCAAAAGCATCCTTATCTCTCTTATGCTGCGCAATGTTTCCTTCTTCAGGTTCTACCATGGTCAGGTTAAGAGCTTCTAGTGCCTCTTGCTCTTCCAGCACATATTGGATTTTCATGTGCCAGATTTCATACTTATCGCCATTGAGCTTTTCACCTTTGTTCAGCTTGGCAACTATGCTCTTTGTGGCTGAAGCCATTGATCTGAACACATCATTCATATATGCACGAATAATTAATGCATATCATTTATGCATCCATTTTGCACAGACCCATCATATTAATGAACAATTTCAAGTAAGGTTTCAGAATCAGAAGGTCAAGTCAACGGTCAATGGGTCGGAGTCAACGGGCGGTTGGGTTGGACCTGTCGGATCGGATGGACCGGTCGGAACGGACAGATTGGTCGGACCGGTCGGACGAATTGACCGGCACGTGCCACGCGCCTGGGCCAAAACGGCGCATCCGATGCGCCGTTTCGCGCGTGCGTGCGTCGCACGCGCTTGGGCAAAATGGCGTGTTCGACGCACGCGCTTGCGGGGGACCGAATCGGCGCGTGCAACGCCCCGTTCGTTCCGGCCGCGCGTGGCGGCACGTCCGGCGGCGATCCGCGACTCGTTTTTCTTGTATCGACGAGAGCTTCATCCATGCACTATCAAAAACGAATTTCGACTTGCACAAAATCACGAAACAAGGCGAACGGTACTCGGGTGTCAGGTTTTTCCGTCCCCGATTGACCGGCAGCGGATTTTCTCGAATTTCGACCAAAAATTAATCAAAAGCAATAAAAAGGGGCCGGGAAACATGAACTAGGGCTTTGATACCAATGTTGGGAATTACTGATTCCCTAAAATAGATTCGACACTAAATCGAATCCCTAAAACGAATGCGGAAGACGAGCCCAAGAACAAACAAACATGAATCACCGATCAAAGGCACACCACGGGATCGAGCATACCTTTTGTCCACAAACTAAACACTGATGTTGCAATTTGAGGAGGAAACCGGACACTGTTCTTCAGAGGAGAATTCTTTTCTTCGGGAGAAAGCGGTAGGAGAAGACGTGATGAAAACAAAGAGAGCATATTCTCTTGTTCTCAAAAATACGTAACTTCACTTCTGTTGGAATAATTGCTTCTTAGATTTTCCTTTATCTATTATAACTTTCTCTATGGGCCCTTAACTCATGGGCCGGGCCCATGATGTGCCAACTCAGGCCCATCAAAAGGAAAAAATCCATCAGGTGGCAATGGCCCATTTTTAGATTCATATTTTTCATTAATGGGTCGTATATGGGTCATGAAGATGTAATGGCCTAGCTAAATGGATAAAAAATTTAAGTTCAATTTTATATGGGGACCCATTTTCAAAACCTAAAAATATAGAACACTCGCCTGGATCGAGCGAGCCGCGAGCTCGCCGGCCATGGGTGAGCTCGGGCTTACCTGGATCTGGCGAAGCGAGCTTGCCGGCCGCGACTAAGCTCGGGTCGCTTGGATCGAGCGAGCTGCGAGCTCGCTGGCCATGGCGGAGCTCGGGGTTGTTTGGATCTGGCGGGCCACAAGCTCGTCGGCCGTGACGGAGCTCGGGCTTGCCTGGATCGGCCGAGCCTCGAGCTCATCGATCGCGACGGAGCTCGACAGCTCGGGCTCGCCTGGACGGGTGGAGCCTTGATCTTGCCGGACTACGGCTTGGCCAATCATCGTCGATGGAGTAACAATGGAGAAGAAGGAGGAGGAAAAAGAAAGAAAAGAGAAAAGAAGAAAAGAAGAAAATAAAATAAATAATAATAATAATTTCAAAAAAAAATTAAGTAATTAAAAAGTCGATTTTTTTTAATGATATTTGGTAGATAGATATCCATAGACATACTGGAGAAGTAGTTTTTAGACGAAGCTCGATGCTGTTTAAATTGATTAATAGAAATTCAAAAATCATAATGTAATTTTTAACTTGGTGAACTAAAATAAAAAAAATCAACCAAAATTAAAAACAATTACAATTAAGAAGCTTTGCATTCTTGCATTCAAGAAGATTTGTTTTAAACAAATATTATTTTCATGTCAATTATTAGCTCATCAAACTTTTTCTTATTAAGAGTTCTTCAAAAGTATTTTAATTTAAAGGTTTTTCACATTTTTTATTTTATTTACTTTTTAAATTTGGTGTGAAGTTTTTATTTAAGTAACTAAATTGAGTTAAATATAAATGTGTTTCGATAATATGAGTTGGGTTGGGTATGGGTCATAAGATTTATACTATAAGAATATGGGTCAAAACAGGTTAAATGGGTCAAATATGAATCGATTCATTTTCGACTCGACTCGATCCACCCATTTGCTACCTCTAATTTTGAGACACGTGAGTGGACATAATGTTTTGGTCATCAAGTATGTTGCAGAGTTTTTTAATAAATACAAATTCACATGATTATCAATTTCCACTCATTGCTTTCCCGTACTGCAGGAGTTGATGTTGCATCATACTTAAGTTGTCATCACCTTCAAAGGGGCCTATCTAGATGTTATTTTAAGAAGGAATACAGAGAGAGATCATTAATAGCAGATGTCTTTGTTCTCAGGAAGATGCCATCTGATGTCTGTGGCAAGACAGAGAGATATGCTTTGTGTGCTGAAATGTGGGACTATATTGCTTTACAGGAAAGACAGTAGTGGTGGGGCCTCCAGGATGTCTGTCGGCATATTGGCTTACATGATTTACAGGGATGAATAGACCAGCCAATCTGTACTTAACTATATGTCCTCATGAAAGGACATTGAAGAGCTCCGATAACTCTGGAATGCAGAGATTGCGCCTCAGATATTCCTCAAGTTTCTGTTCTTGTTTGTTGGAGGATGCTACTAGACAGCTTTAAATGTTGGCTTATCCTGATAAGAACTCCCTTCGCTAAAATCAGAATTGTGGAAGGATATGGGTTGGCAAGGTCCTGATCCTTCGACAGAGTTCAGATATGAAATGAGTTTTATATTGAAAGTGGTCCTGGATTGGATCTTATTTGTTATTCAACTGAATTCTGAAAAAATAATTAAAGGATTATGTCGGCAATTTAAGTAAAATATCATGGTCTGTGAATATTACCCTATCACCCTTAAGACCAGAGAAAAAACTTAAGAGAACAGGTCGAGGGATGCCTAAGCTTGCTAATCTTTTTTGTTATACTTCGAATATCCTCTATTCCTGCTGCTGTACGTGGAGGATGTTATTTTTTATGTACCTTTTCTGCAGCTGTAATTTATTCTCTGGGCTGTTGCTTCCATGATTTTGTCCTTCAAGTAGTAGTGTATGCCCATGCATCTGATATGTAAGACAATTGCCCTGCATATTTTGATTGTATCTTGTTCTGAATATCCAACATAGGATTAGGATTCGTATCTGCCGATATTTCCACCCTTACTACTGGAATCATTTCAAAGATTGTCGCACAAACAAGATCGCACTAGCGGTGAGTGGGAATTCCCATTTGCTGTGGCTGGTATCAACTCGTCCTTTATGTTGTCTCAGATGTTGGGTCTTCAGTCGGTAACAATAATTACTTAAAGGGGTGGTTGGGTTCTCTTTTGATTTTTCATTGGATAAAGTGACGTGATCTTTTTGTGGCATTTAACCTTCTTAGATGGTAAGTTATGTTAAATTCTATGTCGATTTCTCGCTATTGTAAAGAGAGGACCGAGAGTTTCAGTGGACCTCTAGGAAAGCCATCCTCTTTGGCTGGTATCAGGTTCTTGGACTGGTTAAAGAAGAGGAAATGGCTTTGAATAATCTTTATTGTGTAGTCATATGTGGAATTTATTGTAAGTTACCAAGGATAAGTTCCGTATGTTTATCGGCCTAGTTACTATTATGAGGTACTGTTGAAACATTCCTGTCTTTTGTTGAAACTTCTTCAAACACTTCTCTTATTTATCTTTTCCTGCCAGCATGCCTTGAAATCAACAAGAATGCAGCTGGGGCGTGAGCTCTCTCTTGAAGATGTTCCGAGCATCAGGGACTTACCTGCATACTAATTACCAAAGTTGTCATTTATATATATATAGTTTTGAATGATCCCATCTCATGTTCGGCATCTTCTTCGCTTACTCCCTGCATGAATACCTTGTCAATTTCTTCTACTAGTGAAATTGAGCACACGGCACAATTTGTGTGCTTGCCGTAGAATACTGAGAAATGTGAAACTTCCCCTTGTCTATCAAATCATCTGGCATATCATTAATATTGGACCGCCTTCGCTCCTAGATGACCTCCTCTCTCGGAGCTAGAGGGATGTTCTTTGCATCATTATAATTTGTCAAACCTGTTATAGGATTCTGCAAATGTTCGTTTGCTGTTGGATGCGTTAGAGCTTTCTTACATCATCATTATGACCTGCAATATGTGCTTTCTTTCGAGTAGGTGCAAAAATGGTTACGGCAAGAACTACTAGATGAAGGTCGCTGAAGTATGAACGTTTTCCATCTTCAACAATGAATTTTTTCCAATCACTGACAAATGGGGTGGGAAAGCTTTATCAATCGGATAGGGATTGGATCAATTTATTCATGGCTGTCATAACAGAGGTCAAAAAAGAGAGAAAAAGAAGAAGCAACTTGTTCTCATCCAAAAACCTAAACTGGGATGAAACCATATGCTCTTCAGTTTTTACTCATCTGTTCAGCTGTCCAGAGTGGTAGAGCTCTCACTGTGGTCTTCGGATCTTTCCAAGAACAACCCATGGAGCTTTTCTGTTGCTTTGTTCACCTATATAATGAAAGCAATATGGTAATTGGCTTTTAAAACTCTTTCATCACAAAAGGGAGACTAAAACAAATAGAATCTTGATATCTTGCTGATATTTCCAGCTAATTCAACTCTTGCAGCATATATCATATGAAGGCATGTGACTGATGTGCTCCAAAACTTGCATTTACCTGCTTGTCCCAGTTCATTCTGTAAGTAATGAAACTGAGCACCACTGTCTGAGTTGTGACTCCGATTATCATTCCTATCCATATACCCTGTGGGCATCAAACCAAGGAATTTCCGCATAGTCAGAAACCGAGAAATAGCTTATCTTGGCTAAGTATTCTCTGAATAGTAAAGTGTCACCCCATCAAACCAAAAATGTAACACAAAGGACAGTCAGGCTCCCAGCGAAAGACAGAAGCAGGTTCAGGCCTTCTTACCTGAATTTCCAACTTGGCGACGTACGCAAGCACGACTCCTAGAGGCACTCCGATCACATAATAGGAACATATGTTAACATAGGCAACCACACTTTGTGTCCCAGAACCTACTGCCACACCTGCAAGGGATGAACGGATGGTTCGGCAAGGAAGAATCTGTAAGTAATTCTGCCATTCACGTCATGAGTAGTGGAACAGCCACTACTTACCTGAGAGCACTGGCTGAACACTGTTGAGTAAAATAGAGAAGGCAAGGAGAACTGAGAGGCTTGAAACCTCTTCCGCAATGTCTTCCTCACTAGTGAATATGTAGGCAATCTGTCGACCGAAAACTAGGCACAAGATCCAAAAGACAACTCCAATGCTAATTGAGGTGCCCAAGATGACTTTAATGGCGAACACTGCTGCTTTAGCATTTCCTCGCCCCAATTCATTGGAAACCCTTACACTGTAGGAATTGAAAGGATCGAGTCACAATGTGTCAAGCAAGCACAGAGCAATTCAAAAATTTGCACAGGCTCATCATAAGCCATACCTAGCTCCATTTAGGAAACCAAGGCATATCGTGAGCTCCCAACCCGAGATGTTGAGGCTGAAAAAGGAAAATCAAATTTGGTTCATCACTTTCATGGCGGCTTACCTCAAAGTAGAAGAAATAAGACCCCTTATTCGATGCTATCATACCAAATTGAGAAGGCAGATATTGCAGCATTGGCATTTGTCATGTATCCTGCCAAGAGGACTAAGACACTAGTGTACCATAATTCCAAGCTATTTCGATCAAGGACAAAGAAAATGGTCAGAGTAAAGAACGATACATTTGTGAGGATGAAAACAACATGAATAACCATTAAATATCGCCAATCATATCGGCCAGTGCTTCCCCAAAGACAATAGAGTTGTGCCATGGTATTTCAGTTGTTGTGAACTGACGCCAGCACACAAACTTAGGATTGTGATCAAGGCAATTCTAGCCTTACTGCATAGTTAATGACATGAAGAAATTTTCTTTTGCCAATCCGTTAATTCAACTCCTGAGAAACAGATTTAAACTGTATAATTTCTCTCTTGTAATATTTTGAGCATGTGAGTTCATTCACCTGGAATTTCTCAGAAGCATGAAGGAAATTCGATAGAAAGGAAGTCTACCACAGCATAACGCCAGAGGACACGGAAAGCTTTATGACGGGCCAAAAATCGGCAAATGCAGCCCAGGTGAAACCCTTCCAAGTACTTTCGCACCAGCCTCCAAACATGTACACAAACTCCCCAATCACCCCGAACCAACTTGATATTATCAGCGCGCTCATTGCTCCTGGGATTCCCCAATCAAGTACGTACACAAAGAGCCAAGACAACAAGACATGAATTGCGAATGAGATGGTGCAGAGCCATCCTATGATGGCGTTCTTGAGCTGGCTCTGCAAGAACATTTGGATGGTAAAGAAGAAGACATAGTAGTAGATGATCGGGATGAACCACAGGGCAATGTACCCGGCGGCTTCAGCTACTTCATCTTCTATACCAAGAAGCTTGAAAATGGACGAGCTATAGACAAAGACCGGGACCAAGATGGTTGCCGTGACCAGATTGATGATCCAAGATCGTTGCAAGTAAATGCCCAACATGTGGTATTGCTCTGCGCCAAATGCTTGCCCGCATAATGTTTCAGTTGCACTTGACATGCCCAACTGCAGGATCAAAAAGTTCATTTGCAAAGTTCACAGCCTATACACCCAAATATTGAATATTTAATTGAAACCCCTCTCTCGATCGCCCATATTGCATAATTTGCAGAAAGTTAAGGGGAAAAAAAGTGTAAATTCAATAGTTTCTTGGAAACATGATCAACACCGGTCCATATTCATCAGACTATTTACTCATGATCAGAATTGGAAAAGAGGGGAGTCTAATCCTTACAATTATTCCGTTGGCAAATCGCAGGCCGATGATTTGAATGAGCGCATAACCGGCGAGCTCTGTTTCACTGATGTGCCCGACGAATGCTTGCGTCACTACAAAGACTCCATAAGTAGTCACTCCGGCCAACATTGCTGGGAAGGTAACTCTCCATATTTTCTTTGACTCCTCCCACACCTTCCCTAATAGACTACCTTCGTCTTTTGCTTCTGTACCAAGAAGCCTTTCCTCCATCCTGTCGTCACTCATGATTCCTGCCACAAGAACGCGAAGCGTGAAATTCTTCGGCAACGTTTATATTGCGGATACACAGAAACACGATTCATATGATGACAAAAAAGATCTTTTTCCTGAACCTATTAGTCATTGTACAACTTGAACCTGCTGCAATTTTTGCAGACAGGCCGAGAAACTGGATCCACATAAAATCATAAAATATTTTTTCATTATCTCTTCAAGAAAAAGGACACCACAAGAATTTTTTCAAACATTTATTCTTCTGACAATTAATGTTGTGGCATTTAAATGATCAATTGAAAATTAAAGTACTTAAGTGAAATTTTTTTAAAAATTATTGATGTTAAAATGATGGAAAAATAAATTATGGAACTCGCAGGATAACTTAAGACAGCACCTAGCCAGTCACTCCCGGCTAGCCCACAACAACCCGCACGAGCTATTACACCACCCTCACCGCCGCCATACCTGTCAATTCCTAGGCCTAGCCGCGTCACTGCAGTCCTCGCCAGCTACCATCTCAGCCTGGCAGGCCTGCTGCAGACCAGCTCCGACGCTGCACCTCTGCCCTTGCTCAGCTACAAATCTCAATCGAGTTTCCAGCCTTCCCGACGCTTTCCTTGCAGGTTTCCTGGCGCACCAGCTGCTACCCAAGGATCTCGCCAAGCCTTGGAGGCACCTCGCCACTATCCCTACAGCCCTAGTGGTGTCCCTAACCATCCCGACGACTTCATATGTAAAATATGGGTTGACCCAGTCAAAAAAAATAAAAAAGAGAAAGAAGAAGGAGAGAGGCCGAGAGTCTTTCAGGAGAGAAGAAGAAAAAGAAGAGAGAGAAGGAAAGAAAAGAAAGAAAGAAGAAAGAAAAAGAAAAAAAAGAGAGGAGGAAAATGGAGTAGACAAAAGGCAAAAAGAGAGAAAAAGGAGGAGAGAGACAAAGGGAGAGCAGAGAGCTTACCCTCAAAGAAAGGAAGAGGAAGAGAGGAAGAAGAATAAGAAGAAAGAGGGTCTCGTGCGGTCTTATTATGGGAGCCTTGCCAAGCCACCTTAATTATGTAATGCAATGCTCGGTAAGTGCCCGTGCTGCCCGTTCGTTCAATCGGAGTAATTTCGGACCTAGGTTTGAAATTCGAAATTTTGGGAAAATCAAATGGCAAAGTATGATTTTTGAGTCGTTGAGTTGCGTATTTTTGTAGAAATGATAGTTTAGAATGTTGTAAAGCTGTAGGATTTTAGAGATCGTGATTTGAGCTTACAATTTGTCCGAAACAAAATTTTGAAGTTTATCGCCCGTGATGAACAGTGCGCGACCAGGACTTCGGGGCCAGATTTTGTTAATTTTCAGCTTGATTTCAGGTTGGCTAAATTGGGGTTCTTGTAGTATGTTGGATGGGCTTTCCATTGACTATAAGTACGCTTGAAACGGAGTTCGGTAGAAAAAATTATGGCATGATAAAGTTTCGTGCTTAAGCTTCGTGCTATGAATAGCTTCGAGTAATTGCTTTAGTTTAGCGATTTATTGGCGCATGGGAGTCGTTTTCTAAGTGCTCATACTTAGTTTAATCAAGTCATAGTTGAAGTAGCGTATTACTTGATTTTAATGTTGTTTATCGTTTATTTGATAGGATCGCGAGTTCAACGATTCGAGTAACGCTTGTTATTTAATCGTAAGTATTCTGAGGTGAGTGGTGTTATCTTTTCTAATAATTTATAAACTCATATCTTCAAAAATATAAATATTTGATATTTTATGAGTTATAAATAAGCATGTTTGTTGCATAAAATTTGGATCGGACATTTACCATGTTTTGATATTTGAGAATAGTGTTAGAATTTTTTGGTGGAAATATATATTCCGTTTGATGAACGAAGTTGAGAAATATTACATGTTTTGGATGTGTGAAACATTTTTATGAAAATCTCGATTTTGAGATGGTTTATGGAATGTTATATAGATATCGATTGGTGATAAGCTTTTTGAAATGTATTTGATTTGATTCAGTTGGTAAAATTGATTTATGAGGCGAGTCTTGAAATTATTTGAGAATGTTTTATGAAAAGTATTTTTGGCGGATGAGTTGAGTTGCGAAATCTTTTGGTGATATGTGAAATGATTTATGGATTTGGTTTTGTGAATTGTGGATGGTGTTGTTCTGGATTGATATTGATGCTCAATATCACTAGCGAGGGGCTTGTGAATATGCACATACTCATCTAGGATATCCTTGGGGGCCGAGCCACCGGCTAATAATAGGTGGAGACCTTGCTAAGGAGGGAATCTTGGTCGTCTTGTCACTAGACGTTGTATCGTGACCATCATTTAATATTGAGTAACGGATTGATCAATTGAGTAGACCATTGACATATGATATAAGTTTGGTCGATGGAATGTACCATCAACATGTAATTTGGGATTAGTCATTGGAATAGACCATTAACGTGTAATTTCATTAGACCATTGATATGTGACATGAGATTAATCAATGAAATGGATTATTGACGTATGAATTAATGATATTGATCAATGGAATAGACCATTGATGTTTATTTTGATGTTATTATGAAATGATTATTTTTGTTATATATATAGTTATGTTGAAGCGTATGTAACTTATTATTTTACTATATGTTTGTTATATCCTAGATTTGGGTTAAAAGAGTTGCGGTTAGGTTTTGTAAATATGCATAGTGGATACTCAATTCGCTTAGAAGAGATGTACTACTCACTGAGTTGTGGTTGCTCACCCCTCTATCTTCTAATTTTTTTTTTTTCAGGTTCTTCAGTTAGCGATGAGTAGTATAAGAGTTATATCAACGATCAAACTTTTAAGAGTTGGATTTTAAGAGCTTTGAGACTGCGTTTTTTGGGAAGAAGGATAGCCGTGTCATCTCCCACTCTTATTGGTTTTGGGGTGTGACATCATAATCTGCCAATGTCCTTGCGAGCGTCCATGCAATGTTAGTAATTAAACCAAATCCACTTCAAAGGAAGTCGCCGATTATGTGGAGAGGCTATCGATTTAGTGGACAAATTGTCATTTCATGGTTATCCATCTACTGCTTGGTTGTCAATTTATAAATTTTGATGTTGATGCCTTCGGCTCCCAAGACTAGTGCATGAATTTAAGAGTCTTTATTGTAATATTACTTTGAAGAGTTTTTTCGTCAATCTATATCAAGCTTAATGTTTTATAAATTTTCAGGGATCTATCTTTTTGAAACGTTAGATATATTAATGAGAAATTTATGAGTAAGAGTCATGTAACAAGCGTGTATAAAGACAAGTCATAAGAGTTGTGAAAGCTGGAATTAAGGACAAATTTAGCAAGTCCAAGCTAAAGCACTATCAAGTTAGGTAACTTTCTGGGAAAGTAGCCGCTTGTACACCAAAGAACAAAATCGTGAAACTCACTATGGAATATACCAAAGCGGACAATATCTAATAAGTTAAATCCGAGGCTTTACATATAGAGTGTAAAGTAGGTAGGAACCGACTTCCACACCAAATTATCTTTGAAATATCAACTTGCTAGTTGGACAAACAGATGGAGACTTTTGCAGAGGATAAGAATAGAGAGAAAGCTGGGCTAATCGAGAAAGATCTAGAGAGGGAGGTAGTGTTTTTCTTAACATCGTTTGGCTACTTATGTAATATTTAACTTTTCAACTAAGTGGTGGGATCCATTTTTGTTACAAAAAAAAAAAAAAAGTTTTCTCTTGTGCACGCCTTTAAGGCCTTGCCAAATCGACTCGACTTCATAACACAATGCCCGGTAGATTCTCAAGTCCCCCCCCCCCCAATCCAATTGAAGTATTTTTTGGGTTTAGGGCTCAAATTCGATATCTTGGGAAAATTGAGCGGTAAAATCCGATTTTTGAGTCATTGAACCACGTATTTTTATAGAAACGATAATTTAGGGTATCGTAGAGCCGTAGGATCTTATGGATCTTGAATTGAACTTATAGTTTGCCTACAACAAAATTTCAAAATTTCCTGCACACGGTGAGTAGTGTGCATAGGGTATCGTGGAGCCGTAGGATTTTTCGGATTTTCAATTGAACTTATGGCTTGCCCGAAACAATAGTTTGAAATTTCTCGTGCGTAATGAACAATGTGCGTCTAGCAACTTCAGATCCTTATTTTGTCAGTTTTTGGCTTGATTCTGGGATGATCAAATTAGGATTCTTGTAGTATCTTTGAAGGGTTTTTTTATTGACTATAAGTAAGTTTGGAATGAGATTCGATGGAGAAAGTTATAGTACAACCAAATTTTACGCTCAAGTGCTGTGTTATGAACGGCTTGAATAATTGCTTTGAGTATGTAATTTATTAGCGTATATGAATCGTTTTGTTAATGTTTAGGCATAATATAGCCATTTTATGATTGAGGTATCGTGTTTCTCAAATTTAATGTTGTTTTTCGCTTATTTGATAAGATCGCGAGATCGACAGCTCAAATAACGTGTGTTATTTGATTTTGGGGCATCCCGGGTGAGTAGTACTAATGTCTTATTTGGTTTTGTGAAACTCATGTACTAAGATAAGAGTAAGTGGCATATACTTGTATAGGGAAGTAATGACTCATTTGTTGTATAAAGATGGATAGAGTAATCGATGCCTAGTTATTGTGGGATGATTCAACAACCTTTCTTGAAGGATTAAACGTGCTGTTTTGGTACATTTGACTTATATGATTACGTGATGACTATTGAAAGATGATATGTATTTTTGTTGAGGAAATCAAGTGTGATGTGAACAGGTAAAAGATTAAGTGTTACATGATAATGAAATTTCGTGTGAGTCATCTCTAGGGCATTGTAGTAAAAAACTAAGTGCTACGTGGCAACTTAGTCACTTGGGAGCTACCTTTAAGGCCTTACACTATTAACATAGATAGTAAAGGGCCAAGTGTTAAACGATAACGTAATTTCGTAGAAGCCACCTCTAAAGCCTTGTACTATTGCTATATGTGGGGCAAGGACTAAGTACTATACGATAACATAATTTCGTGGAAGTCACGAGTATAGATATTAAGTGTGGAATGAATCATTAATATGAGATATGATGAGTTTGATTATTGAACCAAACTGGTAATGCCTGTTTTGTTATTATGGATGAATGAGAAATTCTGTTATTTGATATAACTAGGTTGAAGTAATATATAATGCATTTTATTCATGCAAGTTATTATATTTTTGTCTGACAATAATGAGCCATGTATTGAGTTCTAAATATGTAATGGGGAAGTTTGATATGTTTTTATGATATGTACTACTCATTAAGCTGTGGTTGCTTATTCCACTCATCTTCCATGTTTTCAAGTCCCAAGGTTAGCAACAAGTAGGATGAGAGCGCTATTGAGAAACTTTTGAGAATTTATTTTGGGGTATAGCTTAAAGAGTTGGTTATATAGTTGCTGTAAATTTGTTGGGTTGGCGGAGTTCTGATTGCACATATTCTTTTTGGTAGACTATAGAAACTCTGATATATAATCCATATGTTAGTTTATTTGATATGTATGTTTGGAGATATTTAGTTATATTTGAGGTTGCGTCCTTCATGAGGAAGGACGGCCTTGTCATCACAATTTTCTTGTAATTTTGGGGTATGACAACTTATTCTTTGGAAAAGCTTTCTGTGGTCATAGTTGCACTATTAATGGCTGGGAATAATGGTACCATCTTCCTAGCAAGGCTCTTTGGTTTAACAACTCTAATTTGGGTTGTTTACCGACATGAACTTTTTTGTCGATTTAACCTTCTCTAGTGATGAGTCATGTTATATTGTTCTATTGTTTGATTTCTTACTATTGTAAAGAGAGGATTGACAGTTTCATTGCACCTGTAGGAAAGGCATCCTCTTTGGCTGGCATCAGGATCTTAGAACTGCTTAAAGAAGATGAAATGGCTTTCAGTAATCTCTATTGCGTAGCCTTTTAAATGATGGATAGTCACCAAAGAAGCTGAAGGAGAACAGTGGAAGCTTTGGCTGTTTTAAACAGAGGAGAGAGGGAGGCCTTCAGCGGAAATGAAAACAGGGGAAAAGAGAAACATGGGAGAGGAGAGAGGGAAGAGAAAAGAAAAAAAAAAGGGAAAAAGAGAAAAAAATTTGGCATGCTCGCGATCCGGACACCTCATCAAGCCAACTCAAGTTTGTTTTGCAATGCCGGTAAGTGATTGAAGCCTTTAATCGTCTATTTGAACGAATCGTCGCAATTAGGGTTCGAAATTCGGATTTCTTGGAAATTTGTGCATCGAAGTTTGATTTTTGAGTCATTGAACTATGTATTTTTGTGGAAATGATACTTTAGGATGTTGTGGAGCTATAGCATCTTACGGATCGTGATTTGAGCTTGCGGTTTGTTCGGAACGGAATTTTAAAGTTGAGGATGCGTTCTGGAATTGTAGAGAACAGTAGCTTTGAGCTTGATTTTTGTGTCGTTTTTGGTGCTGTTTTGGGGGGGGGGGCTGTGTTGAGGCCGTTGTGGTACGTCAAGAGAGATTTTTAAGGATTATAAGATGGCTTGAAATGGAATTTTGTGGAGGAAGTTATAGCATGACGAAGTTAGCACGTGGGCCACGCTTAGCAGAAAACAATGGGTTTCTGCTAAATACAAGTTTTCGTTGGCGTATAGTTGTCGTTTCATCGACAAATATATGCGGTATAGTCCAATTGTTATTAGAATATCATTTTACTTGGTCTTTTAATATTAATTTTCAGTTATTTGTTAGGAATTCAAGTGCGTCCACTCGAGTTACCATCGTAATTGATTTTTGGCTTTTCCCAAGTGAGTGACATCATTTCTTCTTTGTATTTTAAACTCATGTTTTGAGAAATATGGTGTATTATATATTCTATGAGTTGATAAAAAACATATTTTGTTGCATAAAATAGGATCGAGCTATTACTGCCATTTTGTTGTTTGAAATGAGTTATATTTCAAATTCGATTTGAATAGTTGTTTAAAAATGGTTTATGAAATTCTTTATGAAAGAATCCTGAGACATTTTGAAGTACGCTTTAATATTTACATATCAAATGTTTGAGTTGTGATATGACTTTCATTCTAATGTTGGATTACTGGATATTGTGATTGGTGGTTGCTACTCAATATCTCTATAAACCTTGAGGGATGTGTAGATATGCGCATACCATCGGCTAATAATAGGTGGAGACTTTGCAAAGAGAGGAATTTTGGTCGTCTTGTCACGGGCGTTATGTGTGACCATGGCTAGACATTTGAGCATGAGTTAGTCAATGGAGTGGACCATTGACATGTGATTTGAGTTTGGTCAATGGAATAGACCATTGATGTGTGGTTTGATGAGATTAATTTATGGAATAGACCGTTGATACATGTTTTATGAGACTAATCGATGGACTAGACTATTGATATCTTTAGTGTTTGAGTTTTGATTATATATTATGTTAAAATGAATTATAATTGTGCTTTAAATGTGCATGGTGATTTATCGATCCGCTTAAAAGAAATGTGTTACTTACTGAGCCGTGGTAGCTCATTCCTCTTATCTACTTGTTTTTCAAGTTCTTCAGTGATTCGTAAGTAGGCGTGAGCATTTGTTCGGGGAAGACTTTTGTGGTGGAAACTTTTTGGTATGACAAGTGCATATTTGATAAGTTTGTGAGGTAGTCTTTGGAGGAGAGGTACATTTGATTTGGGAGATTATAGAAATACTCTGATATTGTAACCAAATGTCCTTTTTGTTATATTTATATATATGTGTGTGTGTGTGTGTTGATATCGGGCCGAATCTTGGTTATGTTAAGGCTATATCCTTTGGTGAAAGGACGGCTGTGTGATGCCCTTGTTCTTGTGGATCGGGGTGTGACATGCCCAATGGCTACCAGCAAAGCATTCATCATGTATGGAATGTAATGAGATAAGTTACCCAAGATATGATCCTTATGTTTGTTTGCCTAGTTACTATCATGATATATTGTCGAAGCTTTCCTCTATGTATAATTGAAACATCTTGAAACACTTCTCTTTCATCTATATTTTCTTGTCAGGATGTCTTGAAATCAACAAGAACGCAGCTGGAGCGTGAGCTCTCTCTTGAAGATGTTTCTAGCATCAAGGACTTACAAGCATAGAATCTGCGAGAGTTGTAATTTGTAATTGAGATACATATAGTTTCGAATTGTCCCATCCAATGTTCGACCCCTTCTTCACCTACTCTGTCCTAGAATACCTTATCAATTTCTTCTATTGGTGAAAATGAGCACACAACACAATTTGCGGGCTTGCTGTACGATTTTGAGACAACGTGAAACTTCCCTTTGTCTATAACATTGATTTGTCCGGCATATTGTTTTATATTGGACTGCCACCGCTGCTACCTCCTCTAGACGACCGCCTCTGTCAAAGCTAGAGCAATGTTTCCTTCGGTCATTATAATCTGTTAACCATTTGTTGGTGTTTAGCAAACATTTATTTGCCAGTTGGACGAGTTATAGCTTCTTGCATCATTGTTATGACTGGCAATATGTGCTTTCTTTTGAGCTGGTGCAAAGATGTTTGCAGCGAGAACTACTAGATGAAGGTCGCTGAAGCGTGACAGTTCTTCCAATATTCAAAGGATACATTTTGTCCAGTCACTGACAAATGGGGTCTGAAAGATTTGTCAATCGCGGTGAGTTTGATCAATGTTTCTATGGCCATCATTAGAGAGGGCAAAACGGGAAAAAAATGGAGACAGCTCATTCACATCCGAGAACCAAACCGGGATGGAAACCCTATTGACCCGTTCCGATGGCCTTTATTATCCAAAGGATAATTGAATTTTCATGGCCTTTAATTAATTGAATTTTTTATTTTATAATTTAAATAAATATCATATTTATTTTTTAATCTTATTCTCAAGTGCGCCGAACACTTGATAGGATTAGATATGTCCGCTTTTATTATCCAAAGGATTTAATATCCTACTTTATCATATCCTATTCTGATTATTATTCCAATGACCAAATGTAGCCTTACTCTTCATTTTTCCCTCATCCGCTCAGCTGTTCAGTAGCAGAGCTTGTTAGAACTAGTATTAGCACCTAGAGGGGGGTGAATAGGTGTTTATCGCAATTTTAACAATTCAAATCAAATAAGATATGAATAATTTAAAAACAACGATTGCAGCAAATGAAAGCAATTAACAATATAAAGGATTAGGGATAGAGAATCAAGACTCCAGATTTATAGTGGTTCGGCTTAATCCAAGCCTACGTCCACTCTCCCGCACGGACAGCCCTTCTGGCTGGATTTCACTAAGAATCAATAAGAGTGATTACAATCTCACGCTCTTGAGTCCACAGTGTAGATTACTCTACTACACTTCCTCAAGGTCTACAATATGATCTCTCTTTTGATTACATGTAATGCTCAAAGAATGATATCGCAAAGTAGTAAAGGAGATTTCAGACTTTGGAATTCTTCTATCCGCACCCTTCAACAACTAGAGCATCTCTCTTATATACTTCTTCATGCCTTCAATACCGTTGGCACCTTCCAAAGAAGTTCTTCCAATCAACCCGTTGGACAGAATCAATTAGAGAGATCTCGAGCTCTTTAAGGTAAGTGTTGATAGCCCATCAATCCTGCTCGCCCATACAATCAGGATCTCGGTTTCCATAAGTAGATCTTTCCAAATATAAGTTGCGAAGTCGTCAAAGAATCTAAACATATTCCATATTAAACTTAGATCGTTTAGAGCTGAATCCAGTAGAAAGATATCCATCAGACGTTAGAAGAAAGATCGTATAAGATCATAATAAACGTCGTCCTGGAAACTGTCCATGTGAGTAGACTTTAAAATATAAGTCTTGAGTCTTGCTAGCTTCAGACTTTAGTCTTCAGACTTTGATCTTCAGACTCTGACAGAAGAGTCTGTAAGCCTTCAGACTAGACTGATAAACCTGTTTTGTCAACTTCAAAATATCTTAAGGGATTTCATCCAACAATCTCCCCCTTTTTGATGGTGACAAAACTTTCCTGCAGATTTGAATATAATTGCCCTGCAATACAACTTTTAAGCAAGCATATAAAAAATAAGATAGTAGAAGTTATTCTGTACACAGACTTTCCCTGTACACAGATCTGCATTCACAGAAACCTCATTAGTCATAAACAGACAGTACTATCTAATTTATAAAACTTGAAGTATTAGTATTACCAAGGTGAGCACACATTCAAAACTACATACGTTAAAAAAAGTCAAGTCAAGTCAAAGTCAATCAATCAAACAATAAAAAGATAGGATTTGGTTTGGTTTGAAAAAGAACAAAATGAATACGAATCTGCAAAGTCTTCTCCCCCTTTTTGTCAGCATTAAAAATCAAGGAGCTCGAGGAATGCGAACAAGTTGAAAGTCTCCCATAGACTTTACAGTGTCTTCCAATTTCCTCAAATCTTCCTGTACTTGGGTGAGAGTAGTGCCCTTTGCAGTTTCTTGAATCTGACGCTGAACATCTTTAAGATGATCATGCAAAGTGATGAACATTGCATGATTTTCATTCTGCAAGGTCTGAAATTCATATCCCATGGCATAAATTTGACCTTTAAGTTCCAAGATGATCTCAAGCAGCTTTTGAAAATTTCCAGAGTTGTCAGTCTGAGTGCTTGTTTCAGCTCGGTCTGAAAGGTGGAGTCAAGCCAGTATGAATATCAGCAGGAGGTTCCGTATGTGGAGATGATGCCTCTCCTTCAGGAAATTGTGCAGCATGAATATCCTCAGCATCAGGAGGAGATCGACTAACACCTGTTTGAGCATCCTCTTCTCTAAAAGTCAGCCGAAGAGGTGTGTGTTCACTTTCTTTATCTCCCCCTGTCTCCATGTCTTCTGGTGGAGAAAAGAATTTATCTTTCTGAGACGTTTCCTCAGAGACAAGGTGTTGTAAATCCTCCTTTTCTGCTGGAGAATCTGTTTTTCCAAGTTCATCTGCTTGTTCTTCTTTTCTTTCTTCCTCTTTCTCTCTTTCTTCATTTCTTTCTTCCTCTGTCTTCTCTTTCTCTTCCTTCTCTTTTTCTTCCTCTGCAACTTGATGTTCTGGTACAGTTGGAGTAGATGCAGCAATTTGAGAAATAAGAACAGAGATAGGAATTGCATCCTCATCATCTTCATCTTCCAGGATGACAGCCCTTCGTTTCTTGGTAGAACCAGCCACAGGTTCTTTCCCTTTCCTTTTTGCTGCTGATGAGTCTGGTCTGAGTTTGATAGGAGTCTTTTCTTTGAATTTCTCCAGTTTCTTGCTAAGCTCTTTTAGACGCATCTTGGTAATCATCCTCAGCCCGATGACCATTTTATCAATAGTCTTCACTGTGAAAATATGAGGAGATTGAATGTTGAGATGTTTGAGGAGACGAGTAATGAGAGCAGCATAAGGAAGCTTTCCTTTGTCCTTAACCATGCATCTGTACATGTGAAAGATGATGGTATGTGGCAAAGAGAAGTTCACACCTATCTTGATGGCATACATCAACTTCGCTTCAGAAATTGAAACATCTGTCTTAGATGTCGATTTGGGTCTTAGACAGTTGATTACAATTTTATGCAGCAAAGTATTTGTTGCATTCATTCTGGAATAAGACAGTCTTCCTTCTGCAATTCTGTCCTTTGCTAGTTCAAGAGTAGCAGAACTCACAGACACACCGATTGGTTGGAAAGCCCTTCTTTCCACACCAAGCACATCAGCCAAAATATCACAATCAATGACATACTCCTTATCTCTCACACTGAAGGTAAAACTGTTTGCATCAATGAAACTGATATTGGAGTAGAAATAGGCAGTCAATTTAGAATGTGCTGTGTCACAGTCTGTGCAGAACTGATAAAGTTGGAGCTTTTCGAATTTCTCTCGCAGATTTATACTCAACAAGTCCAGAAAATCGAAATCCACAGTTCGTGGGTTCATCACCCCACGCTTCAGCAATTTTTCATATCTCTTCCTGTGTCCGTCTGAGCGGAACAATTCATTCTTCTTCCCTGCTTCATCTTTGTCTATCTTCAAGGAACTTGACATTGGTATGTCAGTCTTCTTGCAATTTTCCAGACCGAACTTTTTAACAAGTTCTTTTGCATATTTCTCTTGATGAATGAATATTCCCTCCTTTAGTTGTTTGACTTGTAGACCAAGGAAAAAGGATAGTTCACCCATCATGCTCATTTCGAATTCATCCTGCATAGACTTAGAAAATTTCTTACACAAAGTCTCATTAGATGATCCAAATATGATGTCATCTACATAAATCTGAACAAGTAGAAAACTTTTACCTTCCTTTTTAATGAACAGAGTAGTGTCTACATTACCTTTAGAAAATCCACTATGAATTAAGAAATTGCTTAGCCTTTCATACCAAGCTCGAGGAGCTTGTTTTAGTCCATATAAAGCTTTCTTCAGTCTGAATACAGAGTCTGGTTTCTTTGAATCTTCAAAACCAGGAGGTTGTTCTACGTAGACTTCTTCTTGAATAATTCCATTCAGGAATGCACTTTTGACATCCATTTGAAACAACCTGAAATTCTTATGGCAAGCAAAAGCAAGTAATAATCTGATTGCTTCTAACCTTGCTACTGGAGCGTAAGTCTCATCGTAGTCAATCCCTTCTTCTTACGTGTATCCTTTAGCTACGAGTCTTGCTTTGTTTCTCGTTACTTTGCCTTTTTCATCAACTTTGTTCCTGAAAACCCATTTAGCTCCAATAACTGATTTACCTTTTGGTTTGGGAGTTAATTCCCATACGTCATTAATACTGAATTGTCTGAGTTCTTCTTGCATTGCTTCAATCCAGCTTTCATCAGCTAAAGCTTCTTCGATATTTTTGGGTTCTATTTCAGAAATAAGAGCAACAGCACTAGACTCCTCTCGCCTTTTGGATCTTGTTCGAATTCCCTCATTAATGTTTCCAATAATGAGTTCTTCAGGATGACTGGACTTGTGCTTCCAGTTACTGTTCAGTCTGATAGATTGTTGATCTTTTTCTTGAGTAGATTCTTCATCAGTAGCTTGTTGTACTGATTTTGAATTAGCAACTGCTTCAGTGGAGTCAGCTTTAACAGTTTCTGGAGCAGTTTTTGAGTCTTCAGTCTGTATCTGCTGAACTTGTGGAGAGTCTTGAAATTTGACATTCATGGATTCTTCCACAGTCTGAGTCTTTTTGTTGAACACTCTAAAGGCTTTGCTTGTTGTAGAGTATCCAAGAAAGAATCCTTTATCTGATTTTTCTTCAAACTTACCAACACGATCATTAGCATTTTTTAGAATAAAACATTTGCAACCAAATATTTGAAAATAAGAAACTATTGGTTTCTTTCCTTTAAAAATTTCATAAGGAGTTTTCTCAAGAATTGGTCTTAAAAACACTCGGTTTATAATATAGCAAGCAGTTGAAACAGCTTCTGCCCAAAACCTTGAAGAAACTTGATTTCCAATTAAAAGAGTTCTTGCCATTTCTTGTAAAGATCTATTCTTCCTTTCCACAACCCCATTCTGTTTTGGTGTATATGGAGAAGAGAATTTATGTTGAAAACCAAATTCATCACATAAGTTAGCAAATTCTTGATTTTCAAACTCACCTCCATGGTCTGTACGAATGCTTGTAATAGTATGACCTTTCTCATTCTGCACCTTTTTAGCAAATTTTGAGAAAAGAGAGAAAGTATCTGACTTACTTGAAAGAAAGTAGACCCAAGTAAATCGTGAATAATCATCCACTATTACCAGACAGAACCTTTTACCACCAATGCTTTTCGTTCTGGTAGGTCCAAACAAATCCATGTGCAAAAGCTGCAATACATGATTAGTGGAAACTTTATTTATTGATTTGTAAGAATTTCTAACCTGTTTACCCAGTACGCATGGTGTACATAGATCAGACTTTGAATACTTCAAAGTAGGCAATCCTCGAACAAGTTTCTTTGTAGAGATCTTGTTGATTTGCTTCATGTTGATATGGCCTAGCTTTTTGTGCCATAGATTTGCTTCATCTTGTACTGATATTAAGCATTGTGATCTTTCTTGATTCACATCCAGAAGATAGATATTTCCATGTCTTCGACCAGTAAAAGATTGAGTAAGGTCTTTATTGATTCCAGAGCACGTTTCTTCCTGAAAGTTGATCTTGAAACCAGAATCACACAACTGACTTATGCTAAGCAAGTTGTAATTTAATCCTTCAACTAATGAAACATTATTGATTGACAAACTCCCAATCTTCACTGTTCCTCGACCAGTAATCTTCCCTCTATTGTTACCACCAAAGGAAACTTTTCCTCCGTCTATCTGGATAAGTTTTATGAAGCAGTTTGAGTCCCCTGTCATATGTCTTGAGCAGCCACTATCAAGATACCATTTTATCTTCTTTTTGATAGTAACTTCGAGTTCGCTGTCTGAGTCTGAATCAAGGTCTGAGTCTGAGTCTGATTGTGCCATTAAACAAATATTGGCATAATCATTGTCACTATCTTCACATTCAGTATCACTCCAAGTCTCTGCCTTGAGTGCCTTCCTGTTTTTCTCAGACTTCCCTTTTCTCTTCTTTAACAGAGGACAATTAGGTCTGATGTGTCCCTTTTTCTTGCATTCAAAGCAAGTTACTTCTTTATTCGAATCATCTTCCTCTGTTGACCGGTTTTGAAACCTTTGAGAATTTTGTTTCTTCCAATTGAAATTCCTTCTTTTCCTGTTCAGCTTTTTGAATCTCTTTATCATGAGTGCCAGTTCTTCATCATCTAGATCTTCTTCAGAATCTGTAACATCAGAATAGTCATTAGACTTTAAGGCAATAGATTTCTTACCTTTTGAGTCTTCCTCTTCGTTGTTCTGTTCTACTTCATAGGATTGAAGAGTTCCAACTAATTCATCTACAGAAAGTGGAGCAATCCTCTGTGTCTCTCTTATTGAGGTTTTTATGTGATTCCAGTCTTTTGAGAGTCCACGAAGAAGTTTGTTGACCTTCATATGTCCTGAGATTGGATGTCCCTGATATTCAAGACCATTCACAATTTCAGTAAAGCGACTAAACATGTCAGTAATTGATTCTCCTGATCTCATCTTAAAGACTTCATATTGTCCCAAGAGAATGTTGATCCTTGTTTCTTTCACACGATCAATTCCTTCATAGGTAATGTGAAGCCTGTCCCATACTTCTTTTGCTGTATCACAAGAAGATATTCTATTATATTCAGTAGGGGATAAAGCACAATATAAAGAGTAAATAGCTTTGGCGTCGAGAGTCTGTCTTTTGGTAATTTCTTCTTGAGTCAAAAGAGTAGGAATAGCAGGTTCTTTTCCTCTCTCTGAGTCTGATTCAGCAACAGGAATGATTCCTTTATCAACAACTTCCCATTCCAAAGGATCTTTCGATCTTAAGAATGCCTTCATCTTATTTTTCCATATGCTGTAATCCTTTCCATCAAAGTATGGAGGTCTGGTATTGCTTTGTCCTTCAACCAACCCTGTAGGCAGCATACTAGCCATAGATCTTTTACTTAGAAGTAAAGACACTTCTTATAAACAAGTACACAAGCTCTGATACCAATTGTTAGAACTAGTATTAGCACCTAGAGGGGGGTGAATAGGTGTTTATCGCAATTTTAACAATTCAAATCAAATAAGATATGAATAATTTAAAGTCAACGATTGCAGCAAATGAAAGCAATTAACAATATAAAGGATTAGGGATAGAGAATCAAGACTCCAGATTTATAGTGGTTCGGCTTAGATCAAGCCTACGTCCACTCTCCCGCACGGACAGCCCTTCAGGCTGGATTTCACTAAGAATCAATAAGAGTGATTACAATCTCACGCTCTTGAGTCCACAGTGTAGATTACTCTACTACACTTCCTCAAGATCTACAATATGATCTCTCTTTTGATTACATGTAATGCTCAAAGAATGATATCGCAAAGTGATAGAGGAGATTTCAGACTTTGGAATTTTTCTATCCGCTCCCTTCAACAACTAGAGCATCTCTCTTATATACTTCTTCATGCCTTCAATACCGTTGGCACCTTCCAAAGAAGTTCTTCCAATCAACCCGTTGGACAGAATCAATTAGAGAGATCTCGAGCTCTTTAAGGTAAGTGTTGATAGCCCATCAATCTTGCTCGCCCATACAATCAGGATCTCGGTTTCCATAAGTAGATCCTTCCAAATATAAGTTGCGAAGTCGTCAAAGAATCTAAACATATTCCATATTAAACTTAGATCGTTTAGAGCTGAATCCAGTAGAAAGATATCCATCAGACGTTAGAAGAAAGATCGTATAAGATCAGAATAAACGTCGTCCTGGAAACTGTCCATGTGAGTAGACTTTAAAATATAAGTCTTGAGTCTTGCTAGCTTCAGACTTTAGTCTTCAGACTTTGATCTTCAGACTTTGATCTTCAGACTTTGATCTTCAGACTCTGACAGAAGAGTCTGTAAGCCTTCAGACTAGACTGATAAACCTGTTTTGTCAACTTCAAAATATCTTAAGGGATTTCATCCAACAGAGCTCTCGCCATTGTCATCCGATCTTTTCAAGAACCACCTATTGACCCGTTCCGATGCTTTGTTCACCTATAAAATAAACACGATCTTGTAATTGGCTTTCAAAAATTTCTCTTTACGAAAGGAAGACAAAAACAAAAGAATCTTGAGATCTTGCTGATATTTCCAGCTAATACAAATCCTGCAGCATGTGTAATGTGAAGGCATGTAAGTGTCATGGTCCAAGATTGGCATTTACCTGCTCGTCCCAGTTCGTTCCATAAGTAATAAAACCGAGCACCGCCGTCTGAGTTGCGACTCCAATAATCATCCCTATCCATATACCCTGTGGGCATCAAACAAAAGGAGTTTCAGCCGAGTCTGAAACCAAGCAATGGCTTATCTTGGCCAACTATTCTCCGAATAATGAAGTGTTGCCTTATCAAACCAAAAATGCAATATAAAGTGACAGTTAAGGATCAAGTTTCTAAAAAATAAGCCTTTTTACCTGAACTTCCCACTTGGCGACATATGCCAGCACAACTCCTAGAGGCACTCCGATCACATAATAGGAACCTATGTTAACATAGGCAACCATACTTTGTCTCCCAGAACCTACCGCCACTCCTGCAAGGCATGAACAGATGGGTCAGCAAGAAAGGATCTCTAAATAATTTTACCATTTGTGTCACGATAGTGGATTGTTGTAATTATGGTGGGTTAATGGATCAACGAATGTGAGCAAAACAAGATACGTTGTTTCCGTTCACATATCTCATTAATTCGTGTATTTCTTGAGTTCATGTATTTCTTGGATTTATGTATCTACTTAATTCTTGATTTATGTATCTCTTGGATTTTTGTATTTATTTAATTCATGTATCTACTAGATTCTTGTATCAATTATTTTAGGGATATGTTCAATAGAAGTCCTAAAACTTGTCAAAGAAGTGCAATTTAGTCCTAAAACTTACAAAAAATGCAATCAAGTTCTAAAACTTGTCAAGTTGGTTCAATTGAGTCCTAAAGTTAACACCGTCAAGAAAGTTAACGGAAATTGCTGACGTGGCGTTGACATCACATTTTAAATGATTTTTTTTTATATGGATTTTTTAAATTATTTTTATTCAAAATCTTTAAAAAATAGATTAAAAACTAAAAAGGAAAATCTAAATTTATTTAAAAAACATAAAACTGTTCAAAAAAAAAAAAAGAGACACCGGTGGACTTCCGCCGCCTCCCATCGCCAGAGGGGCCGGCGACGGTCACCGGCCCTGGGTGGGGTGGCCGGCCCTCAGTGTTTCGCCTTGGCGGCCGGGGCCGGCCACCCCCGCCCAAGGCCGACGACCGTCGCCCAGCCCCTCCGGCGATGGGCGGCGGCGGCAGGGGAGAGAAGTTGATTTTTTTTTAAAACAATTTTTTAAAATAATTTTTTTAACTTTTCTTTTTAGTTTTTGGTGAAAATAAGATAAAATGAATAAATCTAATTTTTTAATATATTTTTTTAAAATGAATAAAAAATAATTTAAAAATCTACGTGGAAAATAAAAAATTATTTAAAATGCCACATCAGCATTTTTAACGGAAAAAACTAATGACGTTAACTTTAGGACTCAATTGAACAAACTTGACAAGTTTTAAGACTTGATTGCACTTTTTGTAAGTTTTAGGACTCAATTGTACTTCCTTGACAAGTCTTAGGACTTCTACTGAACATATCCCATTATTTTATGGTTCATATATCATTTCTATACATGAATTCAAAAAACTCTATAAATAAATTTCAAAATCTTCATTCCAATAAGAAGCAAAAATCACTAACATTTCCTTTCTTTAAGTTTTCTCCAAGTGTGCTGATTTCAAGAAGTGTTTGACAAAATCCTATTTGTATAATGCTGATACCAACAGATTCGAAGTGTTATATCTAACAAAAAGGTTCGAAGTGCTCTATCTTGGGAGGCGAAGTTCAAGAAGCTGCTTAGTATTGTTGGCAGGAACTAATCGTCTGAAGGAGATTTGGTTAGCTGTACCTCACTTCCAATTCTTGTTTATTTTGTTGTCAATTTCTCTATAAATTTTCTGGTTACAACAAACAATGTTACGTATCTTCCCCCAATACATGTCTCCTCCTCCTCCTCCTCTTCTTTATTTTCCAACAATGATAACTATGTGTGGGTTTTAGGATAGAACTCTGGGAAAATCTGCCATATATGATCGTCCCATTCTCCTCTTTTCTCGCCTTGTTTAATGTAATGCAACGAGGGCAATATTATGCTGAATTTTGAGACACGTGAGTGGACATAATGTTTTGGTCATCGAGTATGTTGCAAGGTTTTTTAATAAACACAAATTCACATGATTATAAATTTCCACTCATTGCATTCCCGTACAGAAGAAGTTGATGTTGCATCATACTTAAGTTGTCATCACCTTCAAAGGGGCCTATCTAGATGTTAGTTTCAGAAGGAATACAGAGAGAGATCATTAACAGCTGATGTCTTTGTTCTCAGGAAGATGCCTTCTGATGTCTGTGGCAAGACAGAGAGATATGTTTTGTGTGCTGAAATGTGGGACTATATTGCTTTACAGGAAAGACAGTAGTGGCGGGGCCTTCAGGATGTCTGTCGGCATATTGGCTTATATGATTTACAGGGACCAGCCAATCTGTACTTAACTAATGTCCTCAAGAGAGGACATTGAAGGGCTCCGATAACTCTGGAATGCAGAGATTGCGCCTCAGATATTCCTCAAGTTTCTGTTCTTGTTTGTTGGAGGATGCTATTAGACAGCTTTAAATGTTGGCTTATCCTGATAAAGAACTCCCTTCGCTAAAATCAGAATTGTGGAAGGATATGGGTTGGCAAGGTCCTGATCCTTTGACAGATTTCAGATATGAAATGAGTTTTAAATTGAAAGTGTTCCTGGATTGGATCTTATTTGTTATTCAACTGAATTCCAAAAAAATAATTAAAGGATTATGTCGGCAATTTAATTAAAATGTCATGGTCTGTGAATATTACCCTATCACCCTTAAGACCAGAGAAAAAACTTGAGAGAACAGGTCGAGGAATGCCTATGCTTGCCAATCTTTTTTGTTATACTTCGAATATCCTCTATTCCTGCTCTTGTACGTGGAGGATGTTATTTTTTATGTACCTTTTCTGCAGCTGTAATTTATTCTCTGGGCTGTTGCTTCCATGATTTTTTCATTCCAGTAGTAGTGTATGCCCATGTATTTGATATGTAAGACAATTGCCCTGCATATTGTGATTGTATCTTGTTCTGAATTTCCAACACAGGATTAGGATTCGTATCTGTCGATATTTCCATCCTTGCCACTGGAATCATTTCAAATATTGTCGCACGAACAAAATCGCACTAGCGGTGAGTGGGAATTCCCATTTGCTGTGGCTGGTATCAACTTGTCCTTTATGTTGTCTCAGATGTTGGGTCTTCAGTCGGTAACAATAATTACTGAAAGGGGTGGATGGGTTCTCTTTTGATTTTTCATTGGATAAATTGACATGATCTTTTTGTGGCATTTAACCTTCTTAGATGGTAAGTTATGTTATATTCTATGACGTCGATTTCTCGCTATTGTAAAGAGAGGACCGAGAGTTTCAGTGCACCTCTAGGAAAGCCATCCTCTTTGGCTGGTATCAGGTTCTTGGGCTGGTTAAAGAAGAGGAAATGGCTTTTAATAATCTTTATTGTGTAGTCATACGTAGAATTTATTGGAAGTTACCAAGGATAAGTTCCTTATGTTTGTCGGCCTAGTTACTATTATGAGCTACTGTTGAAACTTTCCTCTGTCTTTTATTGAAACATCTTCAAACACTTCTCTTTATTTATCTTTTCTTGCCAGGATGCCTTGAAATCAACAAGAATGCAGCTGGGGCGTGAGCTCTCTCTTGAAGATGTTCCGAGCATCAGGGAGTTACTTGCATACCAACTACCAAAGTTGTCATTTATAACTGATTGTGTGTGTGTGTGTGTCTATATATATATATATATATTTTTGAATGATCCCATCTCGTGTTCGGCATCTTCTTCCGCTTACTCTTCATAAATACCTTGTCAATTTCTTCTACTAGTGAAATTGAGCACACGGCACAATTTGTGTGCTTGCTGTAGAATACTGAGAAAATGTGAAACTTCCCTTTGTCTATTAAATCATCCGGCATATCTTTTTATATTGGATCGCCTTCGCTCCTAGATGACCTCCTCTATCGGAGCTAGAGGGATGTTCTTTGCATCGTCATAATTAGTCAAACCTGTTATAGGATTCTGCAAATGTTCATTTGCTGTTGGATGGGCTAGAGCTTTCTTACATCATCATTATGACCTGCAATATGTGCTTTCTTCCGAGTAGGTGCAAAAATGGTTACAGCAAGAACTACTAGATGAAGGTCGCTGAAGTATGAACGTTTTCCATCTTCAACAATAAATTTTTTCCAATCACTGACAAATGGGGTGGGAAAGCTTTATCAATCGGATAGGAATTGGATCAATTTATTCAATGGCTGTCATAACAGGGGTTAGAAAAGAGACAAAAAGACGAAGCAACTTGTTCTCATCTAAAAACCTAAACTGGGATGAAACATATGCTCTTCAGTTTTTACTATCCGTTCAGTTGTTCAGAGTGGTAGAGCTCTCACCGTGGTCTTCGGATCTTTCCAAGAACAACCTATGGAGCTTTTCTGTTGCTTTGTTCACCTATATAATGAAAGCAATTTGGTAATTGGCTTTTTAAACTCTTTCATTATGAAAGGGAGACTAAAACAAATAGAATCTTGATATCTTGCTGATATTTCCAGCTAATTCAACTCTTGCAGCATATATCATGTGAAGGCATGTGACTGATGTGCTCCAAAATTTGCATTTACCTGCTTGTCCCAGTTCATTCTGTAAGTAATGAAACTGAGCACCGCTGTCTGAGTTGCAACTCCAATTATCATTCCTATCCATATACCCTGTGGGCATCAAACCAAGGAATTCCAGAGTCAGAAACTGAGAAATAGCTTATCTTGGCTAAGTATTCTCTGAATAGTAAAGTGTCGCCCCATCAAACCAAAAATGTAACACAAATGACAGTCAGGCTCCCAGCGAAAGACAGAAGCAGGTTCAGGCCTTCTTACCTGAATTTCCAACTTGGCGACGTACGCAAGCACGATTCCTAGAGGCACTCCGATCACATAATAGGAACATATGTTAACATAGGCAACCACACTTTGTGTCCCAGAACCTACCGCCGCACCTGCAAGAGAGGAATGGATGGGTTGGCAAGGAGGAATCTGTAAATAATTCTGCCATTCACGTCATGAGTAGTGGAACAGCCACTACTTACCTGAAAGCACTGGCTGAACACTGTTGAGTAAAATAGAGAAGGCAAGGAGAACTGAGAGGCTTGAAACCTCTTCCGCAATGTCTTCCTCACTTGTGAATATGTAGGCAATCTGTCGACCAAAAACTAGGCACAAGATCCAAAAGACAACTCCAATGCTAATTGAGGTGCCCAACATGACTTTAATGGCGAACACCGCTGCTTTTGCATTTCCTTGCCCCAATTCATTGGAAACCCTTACACTGTAGGAATTGAAAGGATCGAGTCACAAAGCGTCAAGCAAGCACAGAGCAATTCAAAAATTTGCACAGGCTCATCATAAGCCATACCTAGCTCCAGTTAGAAAACCAAGGCATATCATGAGCTCCCAACCCGAGATGTTGAGGCTGAAAAAGGAAAATCAAATTTGGTTCATCACTTTCATGGCGGCTTACCTCAAAGTAGAAGAAATAAGACCCCTTATTCGATGCTATCATACCAAATTGAGAAGGCAGATATTGCAGCAGTGGCATTTGTCATGTATCCTGCCAAGAGGACTAAGACACTAGTGTACCATAATTCCAAGCTATTTCGATCAAGGACAAAGAAAATGGTCAGAGTAAGGAACGATACATTCGTGAGGATGAAAACGACATGAATAACCATTAAATATCGCCAATCATGTCGGCCAGTGCTTCCCCAAAGACAATAGAGCTGTGCCATGGTATTTCAGTTGTTGTGAACTGACGCCAGCACACAAACTTAGGATTGTGATCAAGGCAATTCTAGCCTTACTGCATCGTTAATGACATGAAGAAATTTTCTTTTGCCAATCCGCTCATTCAACTCCCGAGAAACAGATTTAAACTGTGTAATTTCTCTCTTGTAATATTTTCAGCATGTGAGTTCATTCACCTGGAATTTCTAAGAAGCATAAAGGAAATTCGATGGAAAGAAAGTCTACCACAGCATAACGCCAGAGGACACGGAAAGCTTTATGACGGGCCATAAATCGGCAAATGCAGCCCAGGTGAAACCCTTCCAAGTACTTTCGCACCAGCCTCCAAACATGTACACAAACTCCCCAATCACCATTAACCAACTTGATATTATCAGCGCGCTCATTGCTCCTGGGATTCCCCAATCAAGTACGTACACAAAGAGCCAAGACAACAAGACGTGAATTGCTAATGAGATGGTGCAGAGCCATCCTATGATGGCGTTCTTGAGCTGGCTCTGCAAGAACATTTGGATGGTAAAGAAGAAGACATAGTAGTAGATGATCGGGATGAACCACAGGGCAATGTACCCAGCGGCTTCGGCTATTTCATCTTCTATACCAAGAAGCTTGAAAATGGACGAGCTATAGACAAAGACCGGGGCCAAGATGGTTGCCGTGACCAGATTGATGATCCAGGATCTTTGCAAGTAAATGCCTAACATGTGGTATTGCTCTGCACCAAATGCTTGACCGCATAATGTTTCAGTTGCACTTGACATGCCCAACTGCAGGATCAAAAGGTTCATTTGCAAAGTTCACAGCCTATACACCCAAATATTGAATTATTTAATTCAAGCCCCTCTCTCGATCGCCCATATTGAATAGTTTGCAGAAAGTTTAGGGGGGAAAAAGTGTAAATTCGATAGTTTCTTGGAAACTTGATCGACACCGGTCCATATTCATCAGACTATTTACTCATGATCAGAAATGGAAGAGAGGGGAGTCTATTCCTTACAATTATTCCGTTGGCAAATCGCAGGCCGATGATTTGAATGAGCGCATAAGCGGCTAGATCTGTATCACTGATGTGCCCGACGAATGCTTGCGTCACTACAAAGACTCCATAAGTAGTCACTCTGGCCAAGATTGCTGGGAAGGTAACTCTCCATATTTTTTTTGACTCCGCCCAGACCTTCGCTAATAGACTACCTTTGTCATTTGCTTCTGTACCAAGAAGCCTTTCCTCCATCCTGTTGTCACTCATGATTCCTGCCCCAAGAACGCAAAGCGTGAAATTCTTCGGGAACGTTTATATTGCGGATACACAGAAACATGATTCATAGGATGACAAAAAAGAAGATCTTTTTCCTGAACCTACTCATTGTACAACTTGAACCTACTGCAATTTTTGCAGACAGGCCGAGAAACTGGATCCACACAAAATCATAAAATATTTTTTCATTATTTCTTCAAAATAAAGGATTTATTGTTCTGACAATTGGTGTTGTGGCATTTAAATGATTAGTTGAAAAAACATTTATTATTCTGATAATTGTTGTTGCGGTATTTAAATGATCAGTTGAAAATTAGAGTGCTTAAGTAAATTTTTTTTTAAAAATTATTGATGTTAAAGTGACCAAAAAATAAATTATGGAACTCGCGAGATAACTTAAGACACCACCTAGCCAGTCAAGCCCGGCTAGCCCAGGACAACCCCCACTAGCTATTGCGTCACCTGCACCGCTGCCACACCCCCACTAGCTATTGCGTCACCTGCACCGCTGCCACACCAGTCAATTCCTAGGCCTAGCCGCGTCACTGCAGTCCTCGCCAGCTACCATCTCAGCCTGGCCGGCCTCCTGCAAACCAGCTCCGACGCTTCACATCTGCCTTTGCTCAGCTGCAAATCCCAATCAAGTTTCCAGCCTTCCCGACGCTTTCTTTGTAGGTATCCTGGCGCACCAGCTGCTACCCACGGATCTCGCCAAGCCTTGGAGCCACCCTGCCGGGCCCATTAGCCCTCACTGCTGTCCCTACAGCCCTAGTGGTGTACCTAACCATCCCAACGAGCTCCATAGTCTGCCTGTGTCCTTGCGAGCGTCCATGCAATGTTAGTAATTATACCAAATCCACTTCGGAGAAAGTTGCCAATTATGCGGAGAGGCTATCGGTTTAGTGGACAAGTTGTCCATTTCATGGTTATCCATCTACTGCTTGGTTGTCGATTAATAAATTTTGATGTAGATGCCTTCAGCCCCCAAAACTAGCACATGAATTTAAGAGTCCTTATTATAGTATTACTTTTAAGAGTTTTTTTTGTAAATCTATATCTAGCTTAATGTTTTATAAATTTTTAGGAATCTATCTTTTTGAAACGTTAGGTATATTTATGAGAAATTTATGAGTAAGAGTGATGTAACAAACTTGTATAAAGAGAGTCCTAAGAGTTGTGAAAGCTGAAATTAAGGACAAACTTAGCTAGCCTAGGTTAAAGCACTATCAAGATAGGTAACTTTTTGGAAAAGTAGTTGCTTGTATTATACCAAAGAACAAAATTGTGAAACTCACTTCGACTTCCACATCAAATTATCTCTTAAATATCAACTTGTTAGCTGGACGAAAAGTTGGAGACTTTTGCATAGGATAAGAACAGAGAAAAAGCTGGGCTAATCAAGAAAGATCTAAAGAGAGGGAGACAACGTTTTTCTCAACATCGTTTGGCTGCTTATGTAATATCTAACTTTTCAACTAAGTGGTGAGGGGTTCAAATCCCCACATTCTCAGGGGGATGGGGTGGGGACGCGTAAGTTTCAAGAGTGGGTTTCGACTTCCACGTCCTGCAAGAGGCAAGGCAAAAGTCTGAGAGTGAGTGTAAGGGTCCGTTCGTTTCGCGGAAACTGACTTCCAGGAAAATGTTTTCCGGATTTTCCGGCGTTCGTTTCACGGAAAATGAACTAGTCAAGGAAAATATTTTCCATCATTGGAAAAAACAACATTTAAAGTGGGGAAAACGTTTTACATGACTTCTTCCCTCTTACTTCTTTTTATTAATACATTTTTGTTTTATTTTTATGTTTTATGTTTTATTTTTTATTTTTTTTAAATCAAGTTTTTAATTTCTTTTCTTTTCTTTTTTTCCTTTTCATCTTCTTCTTTGGCGGTGCCGGCGACCAGCCTCGCCCTAGGCCGGCGAGGCTCCGCCTAGCCCGATTTGGCGAAGCCGAGATCAGGCCTTCGCCAGATCGGGCGAGGTCTCGGCCAGGCTTCATCTGTCAGCTTTCGCGCAAGTCAAGCGGCGCCAGACAACGAGCGGACTCGCCGGATTTCCTAGGGCTCGACTCAGATCCCGAGAGCCCCTGCCAGATTCGGCGAAGCTCGCGGCGAGATCGGCCGAGCCTCGAGCTCACCGGATCTGGCCACCGGGTCTTGGTCGGGCGCCGGGCAGCCGGCCATCATCAGGCAGGAAGGAGGCGCCGGCGGCGGAAGGAGGAGGAAGGAGGCTCTGGCGGAGGAAGAAGGAGGAGGAAGGAGGAAGGAAAAGAAAAAAAGAAAAAGAAAAAGAAAGAAAAAATAATAAAAATTTCGATTTTTTTAAAATATAAATAATTAAAAATTCATTTTTTAAAAAAATATAAAAAATAAAATTAATTTTTTGGTCAATTAAAAATATTAAAATTCAATTTTTGATAATTTTTTCCAAACAATTAAATGAACTAACGAACGGTGGAAAATGTTTTCCACTCTAATTTTAGGTTTTAGCTGAACACCGGAAAATAGAGTTATTTTCCTGGAAAATGACTTCCAGGAAAATGTTTTCCGAAAATATGATATTTTCCGCGAAACGAGCGGACCCTAAAATAGGAATAGAGTAGGACTGACAAAAAAAAAAAACTAAGTGGTGGGATCCACTATTGTTACCAAAAAAAAAAGGGGGAAACAAGTAAAAGGGAGAAAAGCTCATCCTTTTAAGCCCGACCACGTCGGGAAGAGAGAGAAAAGAGAAAGAGAAAATGGAAAGAAACTAAGAAAGAAGAAGAAGAAGGAAGAAAAGGAAAAAAAAGGGTTTTCTCTTGTGCACGTCTTTAGGGCCTCACCAAGTCGACTCGTATAACGCAATGCCCAATAGATGCTCAAGCCCCATTCATCCAATTGAGGTATTTTTTGGGTTTAGGACTCAAATTCTGAATCTTGAGAAAATTGAGTGGTGAAGTTTGATTTTTGAGTCATTGAGTCATTGAGTCACGTATTTTTATAGAAATAATAGTTTAGGGTATTGTGGAGTCGTAGGATTTTACGGATCTTGAATTGAATTTACGGTTTACCCGAAACAAAATTTCGAAATTTCCTGCACGCAGTGAGTAGTGCGCGTAGGGTATCGTGGAGCCGCAAGATTTTACGGATTTTCAATTGAACTTATTGTTTGCTTGAAACAAAATTTTGAAATTTCCGTGCACAGTAAACAATGCGCGTCTAGCAACCTTATTTTGTCAGTTTTTGGCTTGATTTTAGGACAATCAAAGTAGGATTCTTGTAGTATGTTTGAATGGCTTTTTATTGACTATAAGTATGTTTGGAATGAGGTTCGATGAAAAAAGTTATAGTATAACCAAATTTTATGCTTTGAGTATGTAATTTATTAGCGCATATGAATTATTTTGTTAATGCTTAGGTGTAATATAGCCATTTCATGATTGAGGTATCGTGTTACTCAAATTTAATGTTGTAGGATCGCAAGATTGACAGCTCAAATAACGTGTGTTATTTGATTTTGGGGCATCTTCAGGTGAGTAGTACTAATGTCTTATTTGGTTTTGTGAAACTTATGTACTAAGGTAATAGTAAGCGACATATACTTGTGTAGAGAAGTGAGGACCCATTTATTGTATAAAGATGGATAGAGTGCTCGATGCCTTGAGTTATTGTGGGCTAATTCGACAAACCTTTCTAGAAGGATTATGCATTCTGTTTTGGTATATTTGATTTATATGATTATGTGATGACTATTGAAAGATGATATGTGTTATGTTGAGGAAATCAAGTGTGATGTGAATGGGTAAAAGATTAAGTGTTACATGATAATAAAATTTTGTGTGAGTCATCTTTAGGGCCTTGTAGTCAAAGGCTAAGTGCTACATGGCGATTTAGTCACATGGGAGTTACCTCTAGGGCTTTGCACTACTGACATTCGTAGTAAAGGGTTAAGTGCTACATGATAACGTAATTTGTGGAAGCCACCTCTAGAGTTTTGTACTATTGATATATGTGGGGCAAGAACTAAGTACTATATGATAACGTAATTTCGTGGGAGCCACTTCTAGGCTCTTGAGTTTAGATATTGAGTGTGAAATGAACTATTGATATAAGATAGGATGAGTCTGGTTATTAAATCAAATTGGCAATGCCTATTTTGTTGTTATGGATGAATGAAAAATTCTGCTATTTGATATAACCAGGTTGAAATAATATATAATGCATTTTATTCATGCAACTTATTATATTTTTGTCTAGCAATAATAAGCCATGTCTTGAGTTCTAAATGTGTAATATGGAAGTTTGATATGTTTTTATCGTGTGTACTACTCATTGAGTTGTGGTTGCTCATTCCACTTGTCTTCTATGTTTTCAAGTCCCAAGGTTAGTAGCAAGTAGGACGAGAGCGCTACTGAGAAACTTTTAAGAGTTTATTTTGGGGGTATGGCTTAAGGAGTTGGTTATATAATTGTTATAAGTTTGTTGGGTTAGCCAAGTTCTGATTGCACATATTTTTTTTCGGTGGACTATAGAAACTCTGATGTTATAACAAATCTGTTGGTTTATTTGATATGTATATATGTTTGGAGATATTTGGTTATATTTGAGGTTGTGTCCTTCGTGAGGAAGGACGGCCTTGTCATCACCATTTTCTTGTAATTTTCGGGTGTGATAGCTTATTCTTTGGAAAAGCTTTATGTGGTCATAGTTGCATTGGTATTGGCTAGGAATAATGATACCGTCTGCCTAGTAAGGTTCTTTGGTTTAACAACTCTAATTTGGGTTGTTTACCGACATGAACTTTTTTGTCGATTTAACCTTCTCTGATGATGAATCATGTTATATTGTTCCACTGTTTGATTTCTTGCTATTGTAAAGAGAGGACTGACAGTTTCATTGCACCTGCAAGAAAGCCATCCTCTTTGGCTAGCATCAGGTTCTTAGAACTGCTTAAAGAAGATGAAATGGCTTTCGGTAATCTCTATTGCGTAGCCTTTTAAATGATGGATGCCCAATGGCTACCAGCAAAGCATTCATCATGTATGGAATGCAATGAGATAAGTTACCCAAGATACGATCCTTATGTTTGTTTGCCTAGTTACTATCATGATATATTGTCGAAGCTTTCCTCTATGTATAATTGAAACATCTTCAAAAACTTCTCTTTCATCTATATTTTCTTGTTAGGATGTCTTGAAAGTTGAAATCAACAAGAACGCAGCTGGAGCGTGAGCTCTCTCTTGAAGATGTTTCTAGCATCAGGGACTTACAAGCATACAATCTGCTAGAGTTGTAATTTGTAACTGAGATACATATAGTTTCGAATTGTCCCATCCAATGTTTGATCCCTTCTTCACCTACTCTGTCCCAGAATACCATATCTGTCACACCCCAATTCACAAGAAAAAGGGGCATGACACGGCCGTCCTTTTACCAAAGAACGCAGCCTCAACATAACCAAAATACAACATATATACATCCACATATATATGTATAACAAAAAGGGTATTTGGTTACAATATCAGAGTATATATATAATCCACAAAAGATCAAAACATAAACCTTTTAACTATGCACAAGTCATACCCAAAAATTTCACCACAAAAGTCCTTCCCGAACGAACGCTCACGCCTACTCGCGACTCGCTGAAGAACCTAAAAAGCAAGTAGATGAGAGGAGTGAGCTACCACGGCTCAGTAAGTAACACATTTCTTCTAAGTGGATCGAGAAATCACTATGCACATTTTAAAACACAAATACAACTCAAATACCGAAAGTACCAATGGTCGAGTCCATTAGTCAATCTCATAAAACACGTATCAATGGTCTATTCCATTGATTAATCTCATCAAATCACATCGATGGTCAATTCCATCAATTAAACTCAAATCACACGTCAATGGTCTACTCCATTGATCAATTCATGCTCAAATGTCTAACCATGGTCACGCGTAACGCCCGTGACGAGACGACCAAGATTCCCCCCTTGGCAAGGTCTTCACCTATTATTAGCCGGTGGCTCGGCCCACAAGGATATCCTAGATTAAGTATGCGCATACCCACACCCCTCAGGGTCCACAGAGACATTGAGCACCAACCACTAATCACAATATCCAGCAATTCAACATCAGAAAGGAAGTTATGTCACAACTCAAAATTTGATAAATAAATATCAAAGCATTCTTCGATTCTTTCATAAAGAATTTTACAAACTATTTTCAAACAACCATTCCAATTGAAATCGAAATATAACCCCTTTCAAATAGCAAAGATGGCAGTAGTAGCTCGATCCTGTTTTATGCAACAAGATATGCTTTTTATCAACTCACGGATTATATAATCCACCATGTTTCTCAAAATATGAGTTTAAAATACAGAGAATAAATAGTGTCACTCACCGGGAAAAAGCCAAAAATCAAATACGACGCTCACTCGAATCACGCACTCGGATCCCTAACAATTAACGGAAAAACAATATCAAAAGGCCGAGTAAAAAGGAATATTCTTACAACGACTCGCCTAAACTAGGCCTATTAGTCGATAAAACAACACCTACGCGCCACAAAAGCACACAAAAAGCAGAAACCCAACAATTTCAGCTAGGCGCGGTCCATGCGCCAACTTTGTCACGCCATAATTCCCTCCAAAAATTTCCGTTTCAAGCCATCTTTCAGTCTTTAGAAAACTCTTTTATCGTACAACAACAACCCCAACTCAGCTACCCCAAAACAGAACCGAAAACGACAAAAAAAGAGGCTCGAAGCTACTGCCGCTACAGTACCAGATTGCATCCCCAACTTCAAAATTCCGTTCCGGACAAACCACAAGCTCAAATCACGATCCGTAAGATGCTATAGCTTCACAACGTTCCAAAGTACCATTTCTATAAAAATATACAGCTTAACGACTCAAAAATCGGGCTTCGCCACACAAATCTCCAAGAAATCCGAATTTCGAGCCCTAATTGCGGCGATTACTTGAAGTAGGTGATTAAAAGCTTCGATTCCTTACCGGGTTGCAAAACACACTTGAGTCGGCTTGATGAGGCGTTCGGATCACGAGCGTGCGCCAAATTTTTTCCCCTTTTTCCTTTTTCTTTTCTTTCTCTCTTCTCCCCTGTTTTGCGTTTTCCCTGCTTTTCGTTTCTGCTGTGCTCTTCTCTCTCTCCCTCTTTCTCTCTTTTTAAAACCCACGAAGGTTCCACAGTTCTCTTCACTTCTCTTTTTGACTTTTCAAACTCTTTCTTTTCCTTTTCTTTTATTTTCATTTCTTAGTTAAAGCCCATATATTACAATATCAATTTCTTCTATTGGTGAAAATGAGCACACAACACAATTTGCGGGCTTGCTGTACGATTTTGAGAAAACGTGAAACTTCCCTTTGTCTATAACATTGATTTGTCTGGCATATTGTTTTATATTGGACCGCCACTGCTGCTACCTCCTCTAGACGACCGCCTCTGTCAAAGCTAGAGCAATGTTTCCTTCGGTCATTATAATCTGTTAACCAATTGTTGGTGTTTAGCAAACCTTCATTGCCCAGTTGGACGAGTTATAGCTTCTTGCATCATTGTTATGACTGGCAATATGTGCTTTTTTTTGAGCTGGTGCAAAGATGTTTACAGCAAGAACTACTAGATGAAGGTCGCTGAAGAGTGACAGTTCTTCCAATATTCCAAGGATACATTTTGTCCAGTCACTGACAAATGGGGTCTGAAAGATTGGTCAATCGCGGTGAGTTTGATCAATGTTTCTATGGCCATCATTAGAGGGGGCAAAACGGGGAAAAAATGATGGAGACAGCTCATTCACATCCGAGAACCAAACCGGGATGAAACCCTTTACTCTTCAGTTTTCCCTCATCCGCTCAGCTGTTCAGTCGCAGAGCTCTCGCCATTGTCATCCGATCTTTTCAAGAACCACCTATTGACCCGTTCCGATGCTTTGTTCACCTATAAAACGAACACAATCTTGTAATTGGCTTTCAAAAATTTCTCTTTACGAAAGGAAGACAAAAACAAAAGAATCTTGAGATCTTGCTGATATTTCCAGCTAATACAAATCCTGCAGCACGTGTAATGTGAAGGCATGTAAGTGTCTTTGTCCAAGATTGGCATTTACCTGCTCATCCCAGTTCGTTCTATAAGTAATAAAACCGAGCACCGCCGTCTGAGTTGCGACTCCAATAATCATCCCTATCCATATACCCTGTGGGCATCAAACAAAAGGAGTTTCAGCCGAGTCTGAAACCAAGCAATGGCTTATCTTGGCCAACTATTCTCCGTATAGTGAAGTGTTGCCTTATCAAACCAAAAATGCAATATAAAGTGATAGTTAAGGATCAAGTTTCTAAAAAATAAGCCTTCTTACCTGAACTTCCCACTTGGCGACATATGCCAGCACAACTCCTAGAGGCACTCCGATCACATAATAGGAACCTATGTTAACATAGGCAACCATACTTTGTCTCCCAGAACCTACCGCCACTCCTGCAAGGCATGAACAAATGGGTCAGCAAGAAAGGATCTGTAAATAATTTTACCATTCGTGTCACGATAGTGGAACAGCCACTGCGTACCTGAGAGCACTGGCTGAACACTGTTGAGTAAAATAGAGAAGGCAAGGAGAACTGAGAGGCTTGAAACCTCTTCCGCAACGTCTTCCTCACTTGTGAATATGTAGGCAATCTGTCGACCGAAAACCAGGCACAAGGCCCAAAAGACAACTCCAATGCTAATTGAGGTACCCAAGATGACTTTAATGGCGAACACTGCCGCTTTTGCATTTCCTCGCCCCAATTCATTGGAAACCCTCACGCTGTAGGAATTGAAAGGATCAAGTCACATAGTGTCAAGCAAACACGGAGCAACTTAAAGATTTGTTCAGGTTCATGATAAGCCATACCTAGCTCCTGTTAGGAAACCGAGGCACATCATCAATTCCCAAGCCGAGATGTTGAGGCTGAAAAAGGAAAATCAATTCGGTTCATCACTTTCCTGGCAACTGACGTCAAAGTGGAAGACATAATATGCCTTATTCGACGACATCATACCAAATCGAGAAGGCAGATATTGCAACAGTGGCATTTGTCATGTATCCGGCCAAGAGGACTAGGACAGCATTGTACCATAATTCCAAGCTATTTCGATCAAAGACAAAGAAAATGGTCAGAGTAAGGAATGAAACTCTGGTGAGTGTGTAAACAACATGAATAACCATTGAATATCGCCAATCATGTCCACCAGTACTTATCCAAAGACTATAGAGCTGTGCCATGGTATTTCAGCTGTTGCGAACTGACACCAGGACACAAACCTTGGGATTGTGATCAAGACAATTCTAGCCTTACTGCATCGTTAATGACATGAAGGAATTTTCTTTTGCCAATCCGCTCATTTAACTCCCGAGAAAGAGATTTCAACTGTATAATTTCTCTCTAGTAATATTTTGAGTTTGTGAGTTCATTCACCCGGAATTTCTCAGAAGCATAAATGAAATTCGATGGAAAGAAAGTCTACCACAGCATAATGCCAGAGGACACGGAAAGCTTTATGACGGGCCATAAATCGGCGCATGCAGCCCAGGTGAACCCCTTCCAAGTACTTTCGCACCAGCCTCCAAATATATACACGAACTCCCCAATCAACGCTAACCAACTTGATAATATCATCGCACTCATTGCTCCTGGGATTCCCCAATCAAGTACGTACACAAAGAGCCAAGACAACAAGACATGAATTGCAAACGAGATGGCGGAGAGCCATCCTATGATGGCGTTCTTGAGCTGGCTCTGCAAGAACATTTGGATGGTAAAATTGAAAACAAAGTAGTAGATGATCGGGATGAACCACAGGGCAATGTACCCAGCGGCTTCGGCCATTTCATCTTCTTCACCGAGAAGCTTGAAAATGGACGAGGTATAGACAAAGACTGGGACCAAGACAGTTGCAGTGACCAGAGTGATGATCCAAGATCTTTGCAAGTAAATGCCTAACATGTGGTATTGCTTTGCACCAAATGCTTGCCCACATAATGTTTCAGTTGCACTTGACATGCCCAACTGCAGGATCAAAAAACGTTCATTTGAAAGTGCAGTCAAATTTTCCCGATAATGCCTCGTCAAATTTGATGGATTCACACAACCTATAGCCCCAATATTGAATATTCAATTCAAGCCCCTCTCTCGATCGTCCATATTCCGTAATTTGCAGAAAATTTAGAAAAAAACAAAAAAAAAACGTGTAAACTCGATGGTTTCTTGGAAACATGATTGACACTGGTCCATATTCATCAGACTAATTACTCGTGATCAGAATTTCCCAACAAAAGCTGCCGGATCACATCTGAAATGCTCACCGTGGAATTAGCAACACAGCATATTGTGGAGCCAGTCAACTAAAGCAGTCCTAAAAACTAGGTCTGTCGACATTAACTTCGGAAAAAAAAAGAGACTAATCCTTACAATTATTCCGTTGGCAAATCGGACGCCGATGATTTGAACGAGCGCATAAGCAGCGAGCTCTGTATTGCTGATGCGCCCGATGAATGCTTGCGTCACTACGAAGACTCCAAAAGAAGTCACTCTGGCCAACATTGCTGGGAAGGTAACTCTCCACATTTTCTTTGACTCCGCCCACACCTTCCCTGTCAGACTACTTATGTCTTTTGCTTCTGTACCAAGAAGCCTTTCCTCCATCCTATCGTCACTCATGAATCCTGCCGGAAGAACGCGAAGCGTGAAGTTCTTCGGGAATTTTGATATTGCGGATACACAGAAACACGATTCATAGGATGACCAACAAGATCTTTTTCCTGAACCTGCGGCAACCATTGGAGACAGGCCGAGAAACTGGGTCCACACAAAATCATAAGATATTTTTTCATTATTTCTTCAAGAGAAAGGACTCTGCAATTTTTTTTTCGACCCTTCATTACAAGTGTCATGCTAAGTCGGATTTCCGATTGTCGATGCCATGGCATTCAAGTGATCATTTGAAAATTATGATGCTTAAGTGAAATTTTCGTAGAAGTTAATGATGTTCAAGTGATCGAAAAATAAATTATGAAACTCATGAGATATCTTATGGGAGCACCTAACTAGTGATCAACATGTACATCATAAGACATGCTTTTCATGCTCTTCGTCACAATAAAAAGTATAAGATTGAGCCAACAACCCTGATGAGTTATTGCACCGTCTACACCGCTGCCACACCTCTCAAATGATGGATGCCCGGTGGTTACTAGCAAAGCATTCGTGGTTACACAAGATAAGATCCTTATTTGTTTGCCTAGTTACTATCATGAGATACTGTCCAAGCTTTCCTCTATGTATAATTGAAACACTTTCAAACACGTCTCTTTCATCTTTATTTTCTTGTCGGGATGTTTTGAAATCAACAACGCAGCTGGAGCGTGAGCTCTCTCTTGAAAATGTTTCTAGCATCAGGGACTTACCAGCATACAATCTGCTAAGTTCGTAATTTTTAACTGAGATACATATAGTTTCAAATTGTCCCATCCGACGTGAGGCCCCTGTCAGAAAAAAACATACGGCCTGTTGAGAAAATATTCAGTAATTTGCTCTCAGGCGACCGTTTTTTTTCTTCCCTCCAATTACAGCTTAACACATATTTGTTGATATGAAATTAGAAAAAAAAAAAAAAATTCTCCCATTCCATCACTTTCTCTCTCTTCCAGGCCAACTGCACATCCAAACCGAGTCACCCTTTCCGTCGTCTTCCTCAATTCGTCTTCGGCTTCGTCTTCTTCCCAGCGACTGCTCGTCTTCATCTTCGGGTCACCGGCCAGATCTGGTCGCTTCGTCTCCCTCTGTTTTTCTTTGGTTTTGCCTTCCTTTGTTCGTCTGTTCGTCTTCAACTTCGTCTTCCACTGTTCGTCTTCCTCGATGCCCGAATGCGTTCGGCCATGAATGGCTAGATCTGGAGATTTGGAGAACGAGGCCAGCGAAAGTGACGACAGCCATGGACGAAGGATGCGGTCCCAAATCTGGAGGTTGGAGAAAGATAGAAAAAGACGGAGCCGGAGGGGCTGCTCGAGCCGACCGCGAGCGACGCCGGAAGGGCTCCTCCATCATCCATGGCCGCAAGCTTTGCTTGTCCATGGCTCCGAGGCCCCTCATTCACAGATCCGGTGACCGCGAATCGTCCATGGCCGCGAACCTTGACGGCGAGGGTGCGACAGCCACGACGGACGATGTGGAGGGCTCGAGGATGGAGGTTGCAGTGGCTTGGGCGGCGGCGACGATCACGCTGGGCGGTGGCCGCCATGGCAGAGGAAGAGAGAAATGAAATTTTCAATTTTTGTGATTAATTCCACATCATCATACACATGTCGAGCTGCTATTATTGGATGGAAGCAAAAAATACTCGCCACGTCAGCTGATGACGTGGGAGAACAAACCACTGAATATTTTCTCAACTGTTAGCCAGTTTTTAGGATTTAGCAAACATTCATTTGCCAGTTGGACGAGTTATAGCTTTCTTACGTCATTGTCACAATCAGCAATGTGTACTTTCTTTTGAGCTGGAGCAAAGATGGTTACATCAAGAACCACTAGATGAAGGTCTCTGAAACGTGAATGTTCTTCCAATCTTCAACAAATATATCTCGTCTAGTTACTCACAAAATGGGGTCTGAAAGATTTGTCATTTGGGATGGGGTTTGATCGATGTTTCTGTGGCCGGCCGTCATTCGAGGGGGGGAAAATGGGGAAAAATTGACGAAGACAACTCATTTGCATCCGAGAACCAAGCCGAGATAAAACCCTTTACTCTTCAGTGTTCCCTCATCCGTTCAGCTGTTCAGTAGCAGAGCTCTCGCCATTGTCATCTGGTCTTTTCAAGAACCACTTATTGAGCCGTTCTGATGCTTTGTTCACCTGTAAAACAAACGCAATCCTGTAATTGGCTTTCAAAAATCTCTCTCTACGAAAGGGAGATGAAAACAAAAGAATCTTGAGATCTTGCTGATATTTCCAGCTAATACAACTCCTGCAGCATGTGTAATGTGAAGGCATGTAACTGATGTGGTCCAAGATTGGCATTTACCTGCTCGTCCCAGTTCGTTCTATAAGTAATAAAACTGAGCACCGCCGTCTGAGTTGCGACTCCGATAATCATCCCTATCCATATACCCTGTGGGCATCAAACAAAAGGAGTTTCAGCCGAGTCTGAAACCAAGCGATGGCTTATCTTGGCCAACTATTCTCCGAATAGTGAAGTGTTGCCTTATCAAACCAAAAATGCAATATAAAGTGACAGTTAAGGATCAAGTTTCTAAAAAATAAGCCTTCTTACCTGAACTTCCCACTTGGCCACATATGCCAGCACAACTCCTAGAGGCACTCCGATCACATAATAGGAACCTATGTTGACATAGGCAACCATACTTTGTCTCCCAGAACCTACCGCCACTCCTGCAAGGCATGGACAGATGGGTCAGCAAGAAAGGATCTGTAAATAATTTTACCATTCGTGTCACGATAGTGGAACAGCCGCTGCGTACCTGAGAGCACTGGCTGAACACTGTTGAGTAAAATAGAGAAGGCAAGGAGAACTGAGAGGCTTGAAACCTCTTCCACAACGTCTTCCTCACTTGTGAATAAGTAGCCAATCTGTCGACCAAAAACTAGGCACAAGATAAAAAAGACAATTCCAATGCTAATTGACGTGACCAAGATGACTTTAATGGCAAAGAGCACCGCTTTCGCATTTCCTCTCCCCAGTTCATTGGAAACCCTCACGCTGTAGGAATTGAAAATATCAAGTCACATAGCGTCAAGCAAGCACGGAGCAATTCAAAAATATGCACAGGCTCATCATAAGCCGTACCTAACTCCAGTTAGGAAACCGAGGCATATCATGAACTCCCAAGCCGAGATGTTGAGGCTGAAAAGGGGAAATCAATTCCGTTCATCACATTCGTGGCGAATGAATCAAAGTAGAATATATAAGATGCCTAATTCGATGCCATCATACCAAATCGAGAAGGCAGATATCGCAGCAGCGGCATTTGTCATGTATCCGGCCAAGAGGACTAAGACAGCATTGTACCACAACTCCAAGCTTTTCGGTCAAGGACAGAGAAAATGGTATGAGTGTTAGAATCAATCCAATAGAGAGCGGGTAAAAGACATTAAGAAACATTGCATGTATCTAATCTTGTCGGCAAGTGCTTCGCCATAGACAATATAGAGTTGTGTCATGCTGTTTTAGTTGGTGTGAATTTACACCAGAACACAAACCTTTGGATTGTGATCAAGGCAATTGTAACCTTACTGAATCATTAACGGCAGCAAATCATGAGGAAATTTATTTTCCAATCCGTTCATTTAACTCCCCAAAGATGGATTTAAATTGTATCATTTCTCACTGGTGATATGTCGTGTGAGTGTTCATTCACCAAGAATTTCTCAGGAGCATGAAAAGAAAGTTTTACCATAACATAACGCCAGAGGATACCGAAAGCTTTATGACAGGCCATAAATCGGCGAATGCAGCCCACGTGAACCCCTTCCAAGTACTTTCGCACCAGCCTCCAAACATATACACAAACTCACCAATCACCACGAACCAATTTGATATTATCATCGCACCCATCGCTCCTGGGATTCCCCAATCAAGTACGTAAACAAAGAGCCAAGACAACAAGACATGAATTGCAAATGTGACAGCACAGAGCCATCCTACGACGGTGTTCTTGAGCTGGCTCTGCAAGAACTTTTGGATGGTCAAGCTGAACGCAAAGGAGTAGATGATTGGGATGAACCACAGGGCAATGTACCCAGCATCTTCGGCTATTTCGTCTTCTTCACCAAGAAGCTTGAAAATGGCCGAGGCATAGACAAAGAGTGGGACCAAGATGGTTGCGGTGACCAGATTGATGATCCAAGATCTTTGCAAGTAAATACCTAACATGTGGTATTGCTTTGCACCAAATGCTTGTCCACATAATGTTTCAGTTGCACTTGACATGCCCAACTGCAGGATCAAAAAGTTGATTTACAAAGTTCAGTTAAATTTTCTCGATAACGCCTTGTCGAATTTGATGGATTCACATGACCTATGCACCCTAATATTCAACATTCAAGTCAAGCTCTTCTCTCAATAGCCCATTTTCCAGATTTTGCAGAAAGTTAAACTAAGTCGTAAATTTTGCATAGTTTCTTGGAAATGCGATTGACACTGGTCCATATTCATCAGACGATTTAGTCACCATCAGAGATTTGCTAGCAAAAGCTGCCAGAGCACATCTGGGACTTATCAGTGCAGAAGTATTAATGTAAAAATACTGTGGAGTCCGTTAACTATAAACCACACAATAATGGCTTTGGACTTTAACGGAAAAAAGGCGAGATGAATGCTTACTATTATTCCATTGGCAAATCGTATGCCAATGATTTGAATGAGCGCATAAGCGGCAAGCTCTGTCTCACCAATGTGCCCGATAAATGCTTGCGTCACTACAAAGGTTCCAAAAGAGGTTACTCTGGCCAACATAGCAGGGAAGGTAACTCTCCATATTTTCTTTGATTCCACCCAGACCTTCCCTGTCAGACTACTTGCTTCTTTTGCTTCTGTACCAAGAAGCCTTTCCTCAATCCTGTCGTCAGCCATAAATCCTGCTAGAAAAACAGGAAGGGTCAATTTCTGCAGGAATGCTCATTTTGCCGATCCATGGAAACACAATTCTGAATATGACAAAAACGAAGGTCTCCTGAAGTCTAAATTCAATCCAAACATACCGCAACTGTTGGAGACTGGCCGAGAAAGTGGATCCACACGGAATCAGAAGAAATGTACCATTATATTTATATCAAGTCATATAGCACATAGAGATTTAGTGTCCCATAAATGCAAAATCGCTCTCTTTAACAGGCATTATAAGTATGTACTATGTGTTTGTCATTTGTAATTTAGTCAGCGTATCAGTATGGCAAGAATGCATGTAAAGTTTGTGACACTCACACCACAATCGATGACCACGAAAAAATGAAGGGTAAGAAGTAGTTGTATGCAAATTCGATCAGTGTGTATCACTGCCCAATCATGATCTCAGTGGGAGGTGGCTTGATATTATGAAGCCAGCTCCCATGTATAAACTGCTCAGACTTGCATAGACTACTCAAAACAGAACATACCTATCATCAAGCCGTAAAACTATCTGAGACCCCACGAGCGCACGGTTCAAGAATCTAAGAGAAGTCCTCTCTCACATGAAGCAACTGAGGAGAGAGAGAGATTACCTTAGCCTTATGCAGAGACCCTCTGTGAGACAGTGAGGACCAGAGCAAGAAGACAAGCTAGTGAAGGTACTTGTTTTCTGTCTGAAGAAGCTCAGCTTCAGACAGCAAGAGACGCAAAGCAAAGGGCACTTGCACACGGAGACTGCGTGGTGTGGGATTTCCTTTCTGTTTCTTGCTCGAATTGATGAATACGTCACTGAATACGTCACTGATGTTCAGCAACGCATTCATGGCTCGCAGAAGTTCTTCCCAGAGGTGGGGACAGAGAGTCGTGCCTCCTGATTAACTGAGAAAATGGAGGTTAAGCAAGAGAACCAAAACCAAAAGGGAGAAGGAAAAGAATAATGAATAAAAAAACCGGAAGAAGTTGGGATAGATTGTTAGGTGGTGAATGCCAATGGGGATGACTGACCAGTGGAACAAGATACTTTCAATCCGTAAGAAAACACAAGCATGAAGAATCAAAAAGAAGACTTACTGTTGTAAATAATCAAAAGAAAAATAATAGTTCTTCAAACGGAATATATTTATATAAATATAAAAGAACTGAGGAATTTTGGAATGAGAATTCTATCATTTGTTGCCACAGAAACGTAACATATATATAAGAAGATACAGTTATCAAACAAACTCCTAATTAGGCTAAACTACCAAAAATACAAGGACCACAAAAAAAAAAGATATGCATACAAAACTTCCTAAGTAAACGGCCTAAATAAAAGACCTAAATAAAAGCATATCACAGCTGCTTTTCCAATATATTTGCTTTCCCAATACCCCCTCAAGTTGGAACATGGAGATCTCGAATGCCCAACTTGCCAAGAAGAAAGTTAAATTGATCCTTTCCCAACGCCTTCGTGAAAATATTAGCCGGTTGCATTGAACTACGTACGTAATCTGTTTGAATGTTACCATTAAGTATCTCATTATGAATAAAATGACAATCCACTTTAATATGCTTGGTACGCTTATGATAAACAGGATTGGTGGCTATATGTAAAGCTGCCTGATTGTCGCAATACGGGGGCATAGGTTGAGAATGTGCCACACCAAGAGAATCCAATAATCCTTTCAACCACTTAAGTTCACAAACTGTAGTACTCATAGACGTGTATTCAGCTTCAACGGATGAGTGAGACACTGTCCGTTGCTTCTTAGTCTTCCACGAGATAGGTGATTCTCCCAAAAGAACAAAGTAACTAGTCAAAGATCGTCTTGTCAAAGGACAACTAACCCAATCAGAGTCGCGGTAAGCATACAATTTGATATCACAATTGGCACACAACATAATACCCTGACCTGGATTTCCTTTCAAATAACGCAGAACTCTCACAGCTGCCTCCCAATGAGCTTTCTTTGGCCGCTGCATGCATTGTGCAAGAATATGCACACAATAAGACAATTCAGGTCGAGTTATTGTTAAATAAATAAGCCGACCCACTAGGCACCTATATTGAGCAGGGTTGTCTATATCATCGCTCTTAGTAAGGGCCAGCTTGTGATTTTGTTCAAGAGGAGTTTTAGCCGGCTTGGAACCCAGCAATTCGACCTCGGAAATCATATCCAACGCATACTTACGTTGACACAAGAAAATGCCATATGAGTTTCTCACCACTTCAATCCCCAAGAAAAATTTCAACTTCCCCAAGTCTTTCATATGAAAACAACTACTCAGATAGTTCTTGAACTTTTGCACAACAGAAATATCATTACCGGAGATAATGAGATCATCAACATAAATAAGCACATTCAATTAAGCAGTCCCAACTTGAAAAGTGAACAAGGACTAATATGAATATGATTGCTAAAATCCATAAGCTTTTAAAGATGCAGCCAATTTCGCAAACCAACATGCTTGCTGCAAACCGTATAGAGATTTCTGAAGTCTACATACCTTCCCTGATGATTGAGAGGCAAATCCAGGCGGCATCTTCACGTAAACCTCTTCCTCTAAATCGCCGTGTAAGAAAACATTTTGAACGTCCATCTGATGAAGTTCCCAATTCTTTGTAACCGCAACAACAAGAAAGGTGCGTACAGTGCACATTTTTGCCGTAGGAGCAAAAGTCTCCTGATAATCTATGCCTTCAACTTGATTATTTCCTAGTATCACCAACCTCGCCTTGTATCATTCAACGCTTCCATTAGAATTGTACTTAATTTTATACACCCACTTGCTCCCAATTGCTTTCTTCCCAAGCGGCAAATTTTCAGCTGTCCATGTGCCATTATCTTCCAAAGCCTGTATTTCTTTACTCATGGCTTCTCTCCACCATTCATCTTTAATTGCTTCCACATAAGAGTTTGGTTCATGTCCTGTAGTAATTACTGCAAAGAAACACCGGTGTTGCCCATAAAATTTTTCATAACTCACATAACGTGCTATAGAATAAGGCGTACCTGAGGAATCAGATCGAACATATGAGCATGTCGAGGGGCTTATTCTAATGGCATTTGTCACATAATCTTTCAAACGAACAGACGGTTGCTTGACCCTTTGTCCCCTGCCTAGTTGCTCTTCAACGACTTCACTCCTTTCCATGTCCTTATTGTTTGTGTGGATCAATTCCTCCATTTCATGATTCACCTCATTTTCTCTATCTACACTTTTGGCGTGCTCCTCTCTCAAGTCACTTTTTAAATCATCAACTTCATCACCCAACTCCATAACTCTATTTTTAATGAGTTCATCACTTACTGTTTTCTCATCAGCATATGGAAATTCTGTTTCAACAAAAATTACATCTCTTGATACAAAGTATTCACTAGCTTCTAAATCATATAATATCCACCCCTTCTTTCCCAACGGATAACCAACAAAAACACACCGACGACTTCTACTAGCAAATTTATCTTTATCCCGATTCTAATTATGTGCATAGCACAAACAACCAAAAATCCTAATATGTTTGTAAGGAGGTTGGCCAAAGATAATCTCATATGAGGTTTTACCATTCAATAATATAGATGGAGTTCTGTTAATCAAATACCCAGCTACGAGTACACATTCTCCCCAAATTTCTATGGGTAAATTTGCTTGGAAACGCAAAGCTCTTGCAACATTAAGGATATGGCGATGCTTTCTTTCCACTCGGCCATTTTGTTGAGGTGTTCCAACACAAGAAGTTTGATGCAATATCCCATGTTCATCAAAATATTATTTCAAACACAAAAATTCACTTCCGTTATCACTTCTAATGATTTTCACATTTTTCTCAAATTGGCATCTAACCATTGCAATAAACTTCCTAAGAACACAAGCCACTTCATTTTTTCCATTCAGCAAATATATCCACACAGCACAAGAGTAATCATCATCAATTGTCAAGAAATAAATTGCTCCACATGAAGCTGGAACTCTATAAGGTCCCCACAAATCACAATGTATCAATTCAAAACAATCTTTTGCTTTATTGTCACTAGAAAAGAAGATCTCTCTTGTTTGTTTTGCTCTAAAACAAACCTCACAAGTTTTATTGGTTTTCCTAACCATTTTGCCAGCTTCTGGAATTAACTCCACCACCTTAGAAGAAGGATGACCCATTCTTTTATGCCAAAGCTCAAAGGATCCCATATCAGCCACTGTGCAAGCATGTACTGAAGTCACTCCCTCAAGAAAGTAAAGCCCCTCGCATTGTTCACCCGCTCCAATCAGGTTCCTCGAATTTAGGTCTTGTATAGCACATAGTTTGTTAGTGAATTGGATAACCAAATTTAAATCATTAAGAAGTTGTGATATAGAAATCAGATTGCATTTCAAATTGGGCACAAAAAGAACTCGTCGCAATTTCAAGTCTCCTCCAAGCAACACAGTTCCTTCTTTCACTGCCATGGTCTTTTCTCCATTAGGTAACTCGACTAAGCATGGCACAATGTCATGCAATTCTCTCAAAAATGCCAACGTTCCTGTCATATGGCGGGAAGCTCCCGTGTCAATAATCCGAGGAAAAATACTCCGTTTACCTATCAGCCTCTCATGGACACCATTTTGATGAGAACTTAACATTCCCAGTAAAGTTGCCCACTGCTCATCAATCAATCCACTAAGACCCTTTCGATCTGAATCCGTCACAACTCCTCGCCCACCATCAACTCCAGTTGCCTGCGAGACGTTGGCACGAGCACCTCTTCCCTTGTTACGTCCACCTCTATTATTACGCTTTTGACCACTACCTTGTCTAGCAGAGGTTTCACATGGTCTATTACCCCACCATTTTGGATATGCTATCAACTGGAAACAACTTTCAGCATCATGTCCCTCTCGGTTGCAATTAGAACAAAATATGATTTTATCTTTACCCCCTCTTGAATTTTGACCACCTGTTCCATATCCTTCTTCATCTAAGCCCATCAAAAACTGATGAACTCTCTCTTCTTCATGCTCTCTTTCCAATTCAATGGTAAAATTGCATCTGCAACCTATACAAACACACACTAGTATCTGATCATAATTATTTATTTCATCCCACAAGATTTTGAGTTTACCAAAATAGGACACGATGGGTTGACCATCTTGCCTACAATTGGTCAAATCCGATCTCGGTTGCTGCATCCGTGGACCATTCCCAATTGAGAATCTCTGTTTGATATCCTCCCACAGATCTTTCACATTCTCCATGTGAGAGATAGTCGAGCGAAGTGTCGATTCAATGGTATTAAACACCCAAGAGACCAACATGGAATTAACCGTCCACCAATTTTCAAGTTCCAACGAATCATATGCTGGTTGCTTGACAGATCGATCAATAAAACCATATTTCTTCTTGGCTCGTAATGCAGTCCGCATGGCTCGCGCCCATTCTTCATAACTCTCGCCCTTCAACTGAACTTGGGTAATTAGGTTACTCGGGTTATCATTGGAATTCAGTGTGTAAGAGCTAGAGGTTTTCTTGTTCGATCCAGAACTCTCCTCACCTTTTTTCCATCAGCCATGGCTCTGATACCATATAAAAGAATTGAGGAAATTTGGAATGAGAATTCTATCATTCGTCGCCACAGAAACGTAACATATATACAAGAAGATACAGCTATCAAACAAACTCCTAATTAGGCTAAACTACCAAAAATACAAGGACCACACAATAAAAAGATATGCATACAAAACTTCCTAAGTAAACGGCCTAAATAAAAGACCTAAATAAAAACATATCACAACTGCCTTTCTAATAAATTTGCTTTCCCAATAATAAAATCAGCAATATTAAAAAATGGGATCTACCAAAATAAATTGGTGCGAAGAAACATTTGTTTATTTACTTTTCATCATGGTACAAGCAACATTGAATGCCCTCTTTACATAAACAAAACAAATGTATTATAATTAGGAAACTCCTCCGTCAGTAAGTCACGAACCTTTTGATTGTTCCGCCACAGTCCAAAGTCAAAATAGGCTGCTCAAAAATGCGATAATGTGCGTTCGGCATCTTGAAGAATCGAACATGTATGATGTGCTTAATCGACATTTCTTTTTTAAGTGTAACCACGTATGAACATATATAGCACGTATAAGTGTACCATTCGCGTGACGCCACTCTTTTTGAGTCAAAAGACGTGGTGGTTGGGGGAAGTTGACAAATGATGAGATTTTTCCCTATGGAGGTAATGGAGAAATCTAGGCCGTTCAAAACATACCTACCCTAATGGGCACATTCCTGACCTAGGGCTAATTTTGTCCCACATATCGTCTTTATTTTTCGTGTTCTGATGTTGACTCTATACATCCTTAAAATTAGTTAGACAATTTAAACCTCGACTTCAATTTTTTTTTTCGGAGACTTCAATTATTGAATGCAAGACACTTTTGCATCTATTTTTAGTAGTACGTTCCGTGGTCTATATCGGACCAGCAAACAGCTGGTGTGGCAAGTATGTGTCCAAGTTTCAAGATACTAAATGATTGTCGCATCAACAGTTTTGATGAAAAATTGATAAGAATTTTATGGCGAAGCGTATCGATTACAAAGAAATGAAAATTTAGTGCCTTCGGTGCTTGAATTGCAAACTTCACCGGTGATCACCGGTGAAGGGTTGGTCTGTTAAGGAAAAAAAAATTTGCTCTTTCTTGTAAACATTGAAAGCATGATGTGATTTTCAAGAAATTACGAAAACGTCATAAATTTATGCATAGACATTCACACTCGGCCGGTGAAAGTCTCGGATATTCCAAAGTGGGCAAGCGGCGAGACTTTAATCTAAGTAAAAAGTGAAGAACGAAAATAGTCAGGAAAAGACCAGGAGTTTAGCCTAATGTTCTCTTAATACCCAAACATTGCCTGAAGCATGTTCTGATGCAAGGTGCCGTATCCCATCCAGAATCACGCTCGAGACACGTTCAAAGGTCCGGAGGCAATCGTTGCTGTACTCCCTCTTTTCCAAATAGGTGTCGTTTGATCTCTCGGGGCGTTGACTTGTCGTTGGATTTTGGGCCAAAGGTAATGGTTGACTGGCGGTTGGACGTTGGAGAAGTGCGGATTGCCGAGTCCAACCGAACAACAGGATGCTGTCGCCAGATCAGGACAAGCACGAGGTGCCCCGGCTAAACATCTCGCAGAACAGCGGCCGCTAATCTAAACACTTGCACGTTTGATGAGGTAGCAGGGTCCACGTACATCTGTCCGAACCCGATAATGATGCCGGATTTATCTGCGTCAAGAAGCAGATTTTCTCGTGAAGTAGTTCGACGATTTTATGGACCAGCCGGCTTAATTAGATATTTGGGATCGGTCTCTCTGATGCGATCTTCTGTGGTCCAATGATCCGGTTTGGCCGATTCGGCATCTACGGTTCCGGTCCTGAAATCGTGAAGTTGACCATCTTTTTTCCATAAAATATGGGATTTGTTGGAGTGCACATCTACTTATTTTATTCTTCACCCGCCACCTGCCTTCACATGCGTGTGTTCACACGTGAGTATGTATTTTATTTTATTTTTTTGGTTAAGTGTTGCCACCTTAACTTGGATGAACAACCTAAGAATTGGTTAATGAATTATTAAATCTAAATTTAGCTCGAACTTTCCTAAACCCATATCAATTCGCGACTTAGTTCAAGTTCTTAACATACAAATGATTTTTTCAATTAGGAATCGTCATTAATCAATTTATGGTAGGTCTATTAATATCTTAGTAAGATAACGGAAGAATTATTCTATTATTATGAACCACAGATTTTAAGTATTGGGATTTGATTACACTAGTTCAACAAGCAGTTTGGATTGATTTTAACCTTTTTCTAATATATAAGGTGATTATACCGGTGCGTAATCATTATCTAACACCTAGTAAAGCGGTAAAATTTTTGCAAGTACAGGGAGGAAATACTTGCCTTAAAGCCATGAAAGTATCTACAATGTTAGCTCAAAATTACATCAATAGCTCTAGATATGATTCTTAGTTAATAGGCAACCAGTCAAATATTTTTTTTTAAAATTTTCACTTATTTAATGGAGTCTAAAGACTACAAAAATGTTTAACTAAAGGACACGCAACGTGCAACCGAATATGTATACTATATGTCACAGGACATTATATATATGACCTAATCTAATGATGGGAAAATTTTAAATGCGACTATCCCAATATGCAATACATTTAAATGATCCTAAACATGCAATGCATTTAAATGATCCTAAACATGCAATGACTAAATGACATGTAATAAATGACCTAATTTTAGGTGACATGCAAAGAACAGGTTCAAAATCACGATCACTTCCCTTTTTAAATCCTGCTGCAGCTGCACAAGCCCTTCCCGCATGCCATAAATGACCTACGAATAGAAAGAATGCTAGGACATAATGAGAGGTAGCTAACCAACTTCTAGGAGAGACATAATTGACTGCATTGATCTCGGTAGCGACACCACCCACATAATTTAAAGAACCTAAAGGAGCATGAGTCATATGCTGTATATTTTTTTTTTCAAATTTTTTTCTAAGTTCATTAGAATAAGTTCTATTTTATCAAAAGATTTCCCTCTATTTTTTTTTCACTAATTTATATATGTATACGTAATAAATATAAAGTAGGGATTATGATAAACCTGGAAAAAATATAAACTAAAGACTAACGGGATCAAAAACCGATTTTCTTTGACACAAGAAAGGAATTTTCTTGTACTAACCAGCTAGAAGAAAGATAATATCTAATTCAATTTAGGCACTATGTTAATTCCTAATTTAGATTAGAATCTTATCAAGAATATATGGAATCTACTTAGACGTGCAATATGACCTAATTAATCTACATGATATGCAATGCAATCTTTTGTTTTTTTGTTTTTTTTTTCAGAAAATGTAAACAATAAAAGCAAGATAAGCATTCGAACACTCAATATATGCTCAACCACCAAAAGACATCACGCACAATTCAAATAAGCAAATAACATCAAATCAACTTGATTTTTTTATCACGAATAATATTGATATCCTAATCTTAGACCTTAATGATGTGGATATCGAGCCATATCGAGGAGGAGGTGCTAGGAACCCATTGTCTATTCCTACTGGTGATCTTTGGCGTGGAGATGACCTTGGATCGAATCTTGAAGAATCATGGAAATCTTGGCGCAATTTAATTATCTGGTCATCAAATATATATTCTTATGTAGGTATATTCTAGAATATTACGTATTAGATTTCTAGGGTTGGTTTTAGGGTTTGTGTGGTGGCTAAAAGGTCTATATTAAGGACTAGCTGAATTTCTTTGAGACAGATATATTTTATTTTTGAGTAAAAGAATTTAGAGGTTCTCTTCTACGGACTTGACCTTATCAAGATTCTCTTGTGCCAGTCGATTCGATTTATTGAGCGAGATAGCGAATTCTTTCGCTCGTGGCATCTATAACGTTGGTTGGTTGACACACGTTCGTCAACAGGTCCGTTCATACCGAGATTGCCAATCACAGGTTCGATTGGAGGTCGAGGTTCGCAATTCGCATCATTCGGACTTTCGTAGAACGATCTTTCCGTAATGATTCACATCACTTAAAGATCAAGATATCGATTTAAAACCTGTGCGATCAATAATTCTATCTAAAGTCTTATAGATTCGAATTAAAGACCATGTTCGGTTGCGAATTAGAAAATATATCCTATGATGCTTATCATTCAAAAATATTTAATTAAATATCGATACGCATCAAACAGGCAACAAAATATTCAAATCAACTTGGGATGAGAACTTTACCTAATCCAAAGGATATGGTCTGCAAATTCGTGCCGGGTGGCGGATTGGACAGTGACCGGTGGTGATGCACAATGGTGGATCGTGGGTCATGGACGGTGCTACGAGGGGCTTGGGAGCGACTCACGTCGGGGACGTCACGGGCGTCTCGAGTATGGCGGAACAGCAGGAGATCGCTGGGGTGGTGTCGGGTTACGATACGGCCGTTCTCAACGAGAATGGCGGCGATGGACAGCGATGTTGATGACGATAGTGTGAGCGGTGGTTTGTGGACTGGATCGCCAACGGTGATGGACCGAAAGTTGATTGTCGAGGCTTGACCTTGACTCAACGACGCTGGGCTGATGTTGAATAACCGGTTGGGATTGCTGGGGTTCGGTTAAAAGGCCTTCTGTCTTGCCTCAAGTTGACGACAGCAGCGACCCGAATAGAAGAAACTCGATGTCCCTGCTACGATGCTGAGGCGGAGAGCAACGTTGGAGCAGTTTAGTGTCCAAAGACGCGAAGAAATATCTAGTCCCTGGAGTGCCTCACGTATACTCTCTTTGGGTTGTGAGCCTGTTGGTAATTTGTTTATAAAACAAATGAAGAGGTGCCTTGTCCCACATCGAAAAGATGTGAGTGCGCACGTGGACGAGATTTGGCACTAACCAACGATCATTATTTTATTTATTGAAAATTCGGATTTATTTCTATAAAAAATTAATTATAAAGTCTTGTTGAAACAGTGCGACTGTTCACGAAAAGTTATGATTATTTTTTAATTATTATTTTTTATTCCGAATTTTGTTTGTGTCTTTTCAAGACAACCTTTGAATAAAGATATCCGTTCGGTTTGCAACCTTTCCCGAATGGTTGCAATTGTTCGGTTTTAACTTCTTACGAATGGACACATTTGTTCACTTGAGCAATTTTCGAAAGAATGTGTTTGTTCATTTCGCAACCTTTCACGAAGAGTTGTCTTCGTATTTTAAGACTATTTTATATATACTTGTCAGAGAGAAGAAGAATTAGTGTGATAATCTTCTTCCATCTCTTTGTTTTTCTTTGGAGAGAAACTACAGCCATTTGTTTCCAATTGTTTCCTATGAGAGATCCTGGAGAAATACTAGAATTGCTATCTAGTATTCTCATTTTGAGACTTTGTTGTATCCTGGAGGAAATTTGCCGGTGACCATTAGCAACTTTGTGGGGCAAATAAATCCTTAAAGAAAGTGATATCACGCCTCAAAGTCCGACTTGAGTACTCTAAAGATCCGACTTCATTGTTCTACCCAATTCGAAGCAGTATTTTCCCAACAATTTTAAGGATTTATCTGTGTAACAATGAAATCAGAGTTAGAGGAAGTACCAGCCCGTGGTGGCTCACCATCAGCGGTCATCGAGATGTTGTCCATGAATCTCGAACTTCCTCTTCTTTTGCCCATCTCAACATGCCTCTCAGAAATTGGAAATGCGATGGATGGCGTGCAGAATATTATTATTTGCTTGTTCATCTCCACTGCCTCTATCAACAATGAAGTTAAAGTCAATCACCAGAAGTCAAAAAGTTCCTTCAGAAGGCTTCGGGTCGTGATATTTGTGGCCTGGCTGTGTATCTCACTCGCTTGCGGGGCATGCTGGACGAATGATTTATAGCCAATGGAGAACGACACAAGCATGCGAGTCTTCGCCGCTAATATTTCTTCTCTCCTTGTAACGATTCGAAACTTCAACATTCGCTCAGTACATGCAACACGCGCAAAACGCCGTTAATCGTTCATCACTCTCCTCCTTCTGCTCCACTGCTTTTGCCGGTGAAAGAAAGCGTCGAAGCAAACGGAAGAAGAAAAACGGCAATGGCTTCAGCAGAGGCCGCGGCGGCGAATTCCTATGAGGTTGCTCCTTGAGCGTGGTGTCCAAGTCCAAGATGCGGTAGGCAGGCGTCCTCTACCGCATCGCGAACGGTGCGATGTTTTCCGTCCCCACTTCGTTCGAGTCGGCCTCGGTTTAGTCTGCAGAGATTGTGGGCTTGTGCGAGGAGTGATGGAAGGGCGATCTGCCCGAGAAACAGAGGAAAGGAGACAGGAGAGAAATCGTGAGATGTTGGCCACGATAAAAAGAGAAATACAATCCAAGAGCAGAGGCGATTAAAAAAAGAAAAAGAAAAAGAAAAAGAATGAGATAAGTTCATCCAGGGAGAAGTTGAGAAAACGCCAAAGGAGAATTAGGCATGTTCTTTCCTTTGGAGTGTACGTTCTCTACGGCCCTTCTCCAAGCCGAAATCCGATGACCTGAAAGTTTCAAATGAGTTGGTCCTTAAACTTCCGATTCCCGAACATACGAAGCACTTCATCTTTGCTACGAGGGAACCCGAGTTGCTGTCCGTGATTTACATGCTCGCCATGCAGAATTTGTCCGGGATTCCTGCCCGGAACGTCGAGTGTTTGATTATAGAGAGAAGGGGGCAGCGACTGTGTTCTGGGCTTTGTTGATTTAAGGCTATTGCTGAAATGTTATACACAATTGTTGTTTCGGCATTGCAAATACGATCCTTGTCAAACGAATGAGAGAGACGCTCTGTACCAATCTCTCCTTTTACAGGATATCTCATTTTTTGATGGGGAAACATTGATTCATCGAGGAATGGGGCATTTACCAGCCCGAGTTGGAAGAAGCTATCGAGTGAAGAAGTGTGCGGTTGTTCTTGATGATTTTTTTTAGGGGCAATGCTTCGAAAGGATTTCTCGCCCAATGGAGTAATTTAGGAATAAGGTATGGCATGTGGGCAACTAAAATGTGCTAAATTGCTCATCGGCTTATACGCTAAGGTATGTGATTTTTATCTCCATGTTTAGCACGTAAACCATTACATTATTCGTCATTGATGGTCTCATACAGGCTCTTGGTCTTGAGTCATCTTTTGGCAAGTGTGTTCAATACCATATGTGGTAAATTCATGTGGAGAGGAGGTTCCTTGATATGGCTTCGAAAGATTTTATTTATTTATTACAATGTTATCGTCATAACATCTCATGTGCAAGAGCCTTATATGCAAAACTTGGCATGCAAAGTGGACAAAGGATTTCAATTAATGATTGAACAAGTCCCATTGTTTAGTGTAGCATAAATTGGGATTTGAGAAATGTAAAAAAAAAAAAAATTCCACTTCTCATGGGCAAAACTTTGTGTTAGAATGCTATCATTAATGCTTCCTTACATCTTTCGGTGGTCACGATAGCCATGACAGGCATCAATGAGTGGATTGATAATTATGAATGGGTTTTTCGGGTGTCCATCATTTGGTTTTAATGTGTGCTATTTGCTGTCCCCACCCCTCATAGATTTGATTCTATGGAATAGAATAAATGAGCCAAGAGAGTACAATTACATTGATTTACTATTTTGATGTATCTATTTCATCAAGGATGAAAATTTGATGATGCATAATTTCAATTAATTACCTCTTGGAATATTCTTGAAGTGGGGTTATGTCCGAAGGGACTTTGGAACTAAAATGACTAGAATCATTGAGATTAAGAAGTATCTGACTTTCATTTTCAAAATGAAAAATTTGGATAAAACAGATACTATCTTAAGTGTTAAAATTAAAAAAAAATAGTGGGGGTAATTCTCTGAGCTAAAGTAATTACATGGAGAAGATGTTGTATAGATTTAAACATCTTGTTTTCAAATATATGAGTACTCCATTTGATTCATGGTGGAGAGTTTTTAATGTGAGTGCTGTGGGTTTTTAATGTATGTGATACATTATAATAGACCTGATATTACTTTTTGTATTTGCAAGTTGAGTAAATTCTAATAATCCAAATATAGAACATGTGAGAGTTATATTATTGTTCTATAATAATACGGCTCTATTAGAAGGATACGCCGATGCTAGTTGGATTACAAGTATGGGAAATTAAACTTCCAGATGGATTTTCACATTATGTGAATGTGTTGTTTCTTGGACGAGCAAGAAACAAATGTACATAATTTACTCAATGATAGAACCTGAATTTATTACTTTAGCGGCAAATTGGGAAAGAGGTCGAATGGATTAGGAATTTGTTGTTGGATATCAAATTATGGCCTAATCCTATGCCTCTTATTTCTATCCACTGTGATAGCTATGCTACTTTGGTAAGAGCTTATAGTAGCACCTATAATGGTAAGTCTAGACATATTAATCTAAGACATGAATATGTGAGACAATTGATTAAAGATGGTACCATAACAATTGTCTATGTGAGGTCAAGTAATAATCTAGTCGATCTCTTGACAAAGGCTTTACCAAGAGACATGGTAATAATGACCTCATAAGAAACGGGGCTGAAACCCTTTAATTAAAATCACCAATAATGGTAACCCGACATTTTTCTAGAACATCACTAATTACAAGGTTTAATGGGTAAGAACAAGTTATTGAATGTGATTGTTTGATACTGACGTAGCCCTGATATGAGAAGTCAGTATCGTCTGTTACGTTTAGTAGGTTGAATTGAATTCTTAATGAAGTATAGTACAAACTTGTAATGTGTTGATAGTAACAGAAACACATGGTAGATACTTCACCTATATGAGCTAAGAAGTGGTGCCGCTTCTTACGAAAGTTAGGGTTGCTTTCTAGAGAGCTCATGAAACAGGATCAAGCACAAGGCCATAATAGTGCGGAGTAATATAGAACTTCTCGCTGAGACAAGAGGTTAGTGTATGTGCGGTATGTCCGGTTCTATTATATAAAAGTACAAGTTTAAAGCCGAGCTACTTGTCACTTTGATAGAGCTTTGAGATACTTGCACTAAGTAAAGGTTTAACTCGAAAGAGACCTTTATGTATGTATATTAATCTCACGGAAATTTTGGCTGTATATTTCTAACGTTTTATTTCTTGTTTTTGTTTTATAAACAAAAGTGGTGGATTGTTGGTAATTTGTTTATAAAACAAATGAAGAGGTGCCTTGTCCCACATCGAAAAGATGTGAGTGCGCACGTGGACGAGATTTGGCACTAACCAACGATCATTATTTTATTTATTGAAAATTCGGATTTATTTCTATAAAAATTAATTATAAAGTCTTGTTGAAACAATGCGACTGTTCACGAAAAGTTATGATTATTTTTTAATTATTATTTTTTTATTCCGAATTTTGTTTGTGTCTTTTCAAGACAACCTTTGAATAAAGATATCCGTTCGGTTTGCAACATTTCCCGAAGGGTTGCAATTGTTTGGTTTTAACTTCTTACGAATGGACACATTTGTTCACTTGAGCAATTTTCGAAAGAATGTGTTTGTTCATTTCGCAACCTTTCACGAAGAGTTGTCTTCGTATTTTAAGACTATTTTATATATACTTGTCAGAGAGAAGAAGAATTAGTGTGATAATCTTCTTCCATCTCTTTGTTTTTCTTTGGAGAGAAACTACAGCCATTTGTTTCCAATTGTTTCCTATGAGAGATCCTGGAGAAATACTAGAATTGCTATCTAGTATTCTCATTTTGAGACTTTGTTGTATCCTGGAGGAAATTTGCCGGTGACCATTAGCAACTTTGTGGGGCAAATAAATCCTTAAAGAAAGTGATATCACGCCTCAAAGTCCGACTTGAGTACTCTAAAGATCCGACTTCATTGTTCTACCCAATTCGAAGCAGTATTTTCCCAACAGAGCCTTCAAGTGCATGCTCTCCAATTTGCAGAACTTAGCCTTCGTTTCCCTCTCCCCCGTCTCTTCTTTCTCTGTTTTTGGGGCCCGTGTGTATCAATTGTCCAGCCTCCTTATTTTGTCCGAGAGCCTCCTTTTATAGATGGGAGGACTTGAACAATAAACGAAATGAAGCAGATATAATATTTTTTGTCCTTTTCCTTCTTGCTCACTCCTATGGTCCTATGGACTCGTGAAGTATCTTTGATGATGTACTCTTTCTTGTTTTAAGACAAGAAATATAGTATTCAAAATATTGAAAGATACAAACAGATCTTCGTTCTTTGGGAATAGCAAATATTGTCAAATGATAAATTACTCAAATAATGAGATCAGATATATGTCCACACATGAGATTTTTCTTGCCATCTTTTCCTTTAGATCTTGCCATGAATGAATATATACACAATATTTCTTTTTGGCTTGTTCCGATTGTGAATTTTTGCCCCAAATATTTGACGAAGATATTTATTTTCTTTTGCTTTATTTCTTGTTTTAAACAAAGATATATCGCATCGAAGAATCGAATATCCTCATGTCTATTAAGCTCAGAACCATTCATTCAAGTCTATTCACCACCGTCGATCCAATGTGAATGCAAAAATAAGAAAAATAAATGCACCTAAATTATATGCTATTACAAATTTTAATTAAATATTTTTGTTTAGGGTTCGAGGTCAATCCCTAATTTTTGTGCAATAAATGAATTATTAGGTTGCCAAAATTTAGGTATCAATATTAAGTCAGAATCGAAAGGCATGGGATCTAAATTTACAAAGCCACACACATCGGTACCATCAAAGCTAAGCACTTAGCTGTAGTGATCCATTGTGGAAATATAAGGTTTTAACTTTGAGTTTGGACAATTGGTAAGGACATTAAGATAATTCTAACTCAAGAGCCGAGGGTCGCATTTTGAAATCTTACAAGGTGTGTGCAAATTGCTCTGAGATAGGATTACCTATAAAGGAGAAAATTGTTCAGGAAGTCCTCAACTTATTATACACAGCCAATTCAATAATAAACTTTTCAATTTTGCCAATTTATTCCTAAATATTTTGACGATTTCTCAATTTAGTTCTTACGACCAATTTTGATAAGAAATCATTTATGTGGACGTCGATCATCTTATATGGTATTGCCGCATATGGTAGTCGACACTAATGTGGATGATTGTTGTAATTTTTTTTAATTGTGTTATTTTTTTTCTTTTTCCTTTTCTCCTTCCTTGGATTTCAGGCTGACAGGGTCACCAATTGTGGCGACCTACTAACTAAAAATCTAAAGAAGGAAAAAAAGAAAAAGAAAATGAAATGAAATAGAAAGAAAGAAAATTCAAAACATTAAAAATGAATTGCAACATCGATTTGCAATGTCAGCCAACTAATACTGACTAGACTGCCACATCAATAATTTTAGGCCAAAATTGGCTAGAATGATAATATTGACAAATTATCAAAAAGTTTAGAACTAAATCAGCAAATCATCAAATTGTTTAAATAGAAAAATTTAGGACTAAATTGGCCTTGTAAAATAGGTCTATAATTTTTTAGACAATTATCCCCACTTTCAAAGGCTAAAGGTTAAGATTTAACTGACTTATGAGGCTCATGATAGCTGGTCCTCTATACCTCCTAAATTATCAAAGCAAAAAAGAAAAGGGCAATACAAAATATCATTACTTCAAAGGGCCACATATTTTCATTGTGACTATTTCTACTATAAAGGTCCTCTTAATGTGTCGTATGTCTTGGCCTAATTCTTTGAGATATTGTACGCTTTGCTCTATTAAATATAGAGCCTCATGATATTTCATCCTTTACTCCCAAGAGATCACCCATTTTGAAATTGCTTTCGCTTAAGCGGAGAAGTAACAATTCAATTTCACTCTTAAGCAAAACCTTTATACCAAAAGGTGGATTCGATTACCCAACACAAATTCCAATATCTTCATTTAGGGAGACCACATGGCCCACAACAAGGCGCTTCTTAGTTTGTTATTGAATTTATATAGGCATCCCTCCGTCATCCGAAAAGCCTCTTTTAGGAGTTATATCTTGTTGTCGGAGCCCTTTGTCTTGACAATCACTCCTCCCGTTTTCCCAGAATTAGGTGATTACACAACACGTGTCACACTTGACTAATTTTAACCAAAAAAACAGTACTGGGATCTTTCGGTTTAAATAATTAATCATCTGACCATGTATGAAATGAAATGTAGAAGTGCGTGGCACGCAAATAGAATCGATTTGCGTCATGTGTGTTTTCCGATTTATCATATTTGTCAGGGCGTGAGATTTTAGGACCTTCTTGAGCTGGAGCTTTTAAAGATTAATATTATGTTATATCTTCCAAAATAAAGGAAAAAAGGGGAAAAAAATAAAGGAAATGGCAAACCTATAACCAAACTAAAAAGGATTATCTCCTGACAAATCTATCTTTTACTTACGTCTGTGTCTCAATCAAGTCAAGCATCGGATGCTCTATGTTTTTATGCATTATCATAGTATCTTTCTGTGTTGTCTTCGTCTGCTATTTCATTTGCGTAAATCGTGTGCGAAATACCGAAACGAAGATTGCCTACTTAAGAAAGACGAGAAATTATCTCGATATAGTATAGATTGACGTATATTCGTCAACTAGACTATCTTAATAATGATTAGCTAGTTTAAAAGAGTAAAAAATGGAACATATATAACTTTCTCTACTCCTAAATTAATTCCTATAAGAAAAATGTAGTCGATCCTCACGGAATAACCTTTGGCAATAGGGTTATATTAACTTATATAAAGAAAATTATCCAAAAGGTTTTAAACCTATTACACTTTTGCTAATTCGGTTCTAAATCTTTTAATTTTGTCAATTATATTCTAAACATTTTTATATTTTGCCAATTGAATATATCCGATCAATTTTAACCGGACATCATTGACGTGGATGTAGGTAATTCCATGTATGATTGTTGGGCGAACAATTTTTTTTATAATTTTTTAGAAAAAATTGAATTTTTATAATCTTTTTACTTTTATTTTCTTTCTTTGGCCGACACTTGTTTGTGACTGGCAAGGGTCAACAAGTGACCCTCATCGGGCTTGGAAAGAAAAAAAAAAGAAATGAAAGAAACAAAAAAAAAAGATTTAAATAATTATATATATATATATATATATATATATATATATATATATATATATATATATATATATATATATATATATATATATATATATATATAATTATTCATGTTAGTACTGGCCATGCCCATAGGACATCTCATCCATATCAATAATTTTTTACTAAAATTTACTGGATGGACTCTATAAGCAAAACATGAAAAAGTTTATGACTCAAAAAATAACTAAAAAAGTCATAAACTCGTTATAATTGTACAAATTCAGTCTTAAATCTTTTAATTTGGCAAATATAGTCCTAAACATTTTGACAATTTGCCAATTAGTCTATCTAGCCAATTTTGAATGGAAATTGCCGACGTGAATGTCAATCATCCTACGTGGCGTTGACGTGGATAATTTTTATATTTTGTTATTATTTTCTCTTTTTATTTTTGTTTTTTGTTTTTTCATTGTAGCCGGCAAGCAAGCCAAGGCTAGGGTAACAAAGCTCGACCTCACCGTCGTTGGTCGAGGTTGACCTCGCCAACAGCTTAGCCAGTGAGGCTTGAGCCCTCACCGAAGGTAGCTGGTTGAAGGCCATGAGGGTTGCCCTCAGCAAATCTAGCAAGGGTTAGACCCTCATGACTCTATTGCGGGCTTGAGCCTCCCCCCCTAGCTGATGAAGCTCAACCTTTGCTAGCCCAGCCAACGTGCCTTTTAGGACAGCTAACATTTACATCAACAATTTTCGACTAAAATTGGCCGAAGGACTCAATTAGCAAAATGTAAAAATGTTTAAAACTCAATTGAAAAAATTGAAAATTTTAGGATTAAATTGGTAAAAATGTAATAGATTTGGGACTTTTTGAATATATATATATATATATTTTGGTATTCAGGATCCGGCCTGGCACACCTTACGAGATTTTTTTGAACAATTTTCATAATGCATGGAGCAATGAATCTCACATAAGGATTATGGATGTTATATGCATGAGGGATGTGCCTGAAGTATGATATTAAATTGGTTAAATGTATATGATGCTTGTCGTGCAGCGATTAACTAAGATTTAATGCGAGATTAGATTTATTCTGGCCTTGACTCGTCTGCTTCAAGGACAAGAGGAAACTCAAAACAATCTTATCAGGCAAAAGCCAAGCTAGGACACACAAACCCTTCTCTAAACGACTGAGATCAAACTATAATCCATCATATCTCACTCCCTTCGCTGAAGCACTTTTGGGACTTCTACTTCCACGATCACAATCGACCATACTTTATACACAAAACATATTCGAAAATTGTCGTACCTAATCATGCAATAGCCATCAATCACTTCTTGAAAATAGCAAAAGCGAGTCTCATATTGAATCATATAGTCGTCCCTAAAATAATTAGCAGCGAGATAACATATGAAGTTGCACATGGTCCTACATCGAAAACCCTTTTCCGCTTTCAGACTCGAAATGATGGGCGGGCGATTTGGTGAAGACTTACCTTTCCTCGAAACCTAGAAAATTAGTTGCGCGCGGTTAGGCAGGTCTCGATCTTGAATGGTTCTCTCCATACCGAGAAAGAGTCTGAAGTTGAAAAACATTTCCCGCGGAAACACCTATCATAATTTGTGTGGTTAGGAACGATTTCATGTATGAGCATATTCGCTCCGATTCCATTGAAAACGTGGCTTTTTCAAGAATGTGGAAGAGAATCTTTGAGCATATGCACAACTGAAACTGAGCCTCATATGTATCGCCATTTCTCTCGAAAAAAACGCCATCTTATTCTCTCTTCCACAGCTACAGACAACCTCATGAACATGTGTCTGTAGCTGTGGAAGCAAGTGTCGATCAGCTGTTCTTAAAAAACATGACAATTAGTTATCGAAGAGAGAATTGTTTAAGCCCATGGCATGTCAATTCTTTATTCTTCTTCTTTTTCTGTCTTAATCACTTTCCACAGATGGGTTAATTACAGTTTTTAGCAGCTTCAGCGTCAGAATACGCGAAGTGTGTAAATTTGAAGTAGTCCCTGCTCTTAATCACTCTTGTCTAGAATGTATACTCGTATTTTTTGCCGTTTACGCTTCTTATTCTTCCATAACTGAGATGGGGATGAAACGGAAATCACGGAGAAAGTGGTTTTAATCAAAGTGTTCATCACTAGTCTGTGCCATAATCAATCCCTTGAGAGTGTACGTAGTAGTATTAGGCCATGTGTGGTAACCGGCCAAATAGTGAAAATTTATATTCTTTTGTTCCCGATAGTAGTTTTGGAACAGAATTGTGTTTGGTAAAATTTTTGTTTCCGGAAATAAATTTCTATTTTTTTTGTTTCTGGAAGTAGATTTGAAATAGAATCAAGAATAAAAAAAAAAAGTTGATTCTCTTTACCAAAAAAAAAAAGTTGATTCTTGTTCTCGGGAACAATTCTAGAATCAAGCCCATATTTTCTCTTTTTATTTTCTTTTTTCTTGTTCTTCTTCCATTTCTTCTTCTTCATCTACTGCCACTGCAGCGGTTGCTGTTCACCGTCGTTCGCTGCCCACCGCCACCAATCACAGGCAATTAGTCTGACGAGCTCGCTGAAGGCAAGCCCAACCACCGACGAGGCTAAGCCTCACTGGTGGCCAAGCGGGCCTCACCCAGCCTCGCCGGTGGCCAAGCGAGTCTTGGCCAGCCTTGCCAAGGCTTGGCCCAGCCTCGCCCAGTTGCTGGCAAGGCTTGATCGACGAGGGCCGGCGACCGGCCACTTAAAGAAGAAGAATATGCGAAAGAAAGGAAAAAAAGAAAAGAAGAAAAAAGGAAAAATAAAAATAAAATTATTTAAAAATTAAAAAAAAAATTGATTTAGAGTAAAATTTTGAGTACAATACCAAACGCAATTCTATTTCGGGAATCAAAATTTTGGACAGTTACCAAACGGCTTAAAATGCTTAGAAATTGTTACCGAAAATAGAATAAAAAAAACTAATTTTTAATTAGAAATTATTCTCAGAAATAGAAAAGTTACCAAACGCGCCCTTAACGTCATTCGCTGAGATTGCATAGCTGAAGACCAGAGAGTTCAGCATACGAAAGCATTAATTCAGCTGAATGATCACATGGTGATGTCGATTGACGAACTTATATTCATCTCTTGACTCACGCACGATCTCTCATTGGACATAAATGGGCACGAACAGTCAATTCTTTGGAAGTTGGTGTGGAAACATCCATGGAGCAGATAATCGCTGCCAGTCCACATGCATTCCATCTAGCTAGGGATACGAACATGTGGTGGAGCTGAAATGTTGACAAAGCTTCGCTATCTGTCTGCAGCTACAAAAGGACAACTCGTGGAACTCGTGTATCATTTTCTGGCACAAAGTCCAAACAGAACTCGTGGCAGATTTCCACGCAAGTAACTTGTACGACTCTAAGTTGTCCCGTGAGGTCATGTCAACGTGTTGTCCTATTAGAAACCAAAATCTCCCGTTACTAATCAACACGAATTTCGAGAAGCTTAATTAAAGGAATTTCGAGAAGCTTATTAGTTAAATATAAGCAAGTGAACTCTTATACTTCAATATGACAAGGCATTTTGTGGGAGCTACGGTATAATAAATCATTCATATACAAATAGGGATGAGCATGGTATGGATGGACGGTTCTCATCTTAGAACTGGAAACCGTCCACTAAGAATCGATTCCAAAAAATTGGAACCAAAACTCACCTATTAGTTCCATTGATTTACCTAGGAATTGAATTGCTTGTCCAGTCTGGTTATTGAGTGAGGACATGGAACCGACCCTCAATCCATACAAAGTTTGTTCGCCCTTATATTTGGGTTGAATTGCAAGTCATTGATTTTGATCAAGGATTGAAAATTATAGGACGGAACAAATAGACAATACTCGTTAACTAAAAACTTAATTTTTTCAAAAGTCATGGTGCGGTCCTCTTAAAATTTCCTAACATCGGAAACATATGGAGAATTAGACTCCACGTTAAAAGTACTAACCTCCATAAAAGTTAAAACATTAATTGCTAAATTCATATTTTTTCAACGTCAATCTAATTTAATCGTGAGAATGGTTAAAGAAAGCCTTGGCTCTTATGGACATCTTTAATCGGTTCTCTCCTTCCTTTAATTTGTTATTTTGTTTTGGTTGAGAAAGTAAGTAAATAAATTATTAGAATGAAAAAAAAAGAAAGTAAGTGGTTAATCCTATTATACACCAAATAGACATAATTACTCAATAATGTCTAATAACTACAAATATATATATATATATATATATATATATATATATATATATATATATATATATATATATATCTGAGTAGGTGGACAGGTGGTTCCACGCCTTAAATTGGAAACCGGACTAATGCTCACTTGTTTCACCAAATTAGAACCACAAACCGAACTGGCCCCTATGGGAACTGCCAATTTCGGTCTGATTTAGTCCAATTCTAGACAGTCTAGATAGTTCCTCGTTCTTTTGCACGCCCCTATATATAGAGTGTTCGTATGTTATGTGAGAAGACACTAAATTTTATAATCCAAATTCTAGAGCTTTCATTGCGTATCTTTAGATAATTCGTGTGGCAATTACTTATCAATGATAAGTAATTAAATATACGAGAGAGCGAGTCATAAATATAATTCATGTGGCAATCACTTATTAATGATAAGTAATTAAATGTACGAGAAAGCGAATCATAACTAATTTGACATATTACTCAAACTTGCTGTTCTCATCAGTCTAATATCATATATTCATCTTATAACCGAAACTTTCAAAACGAAAATCATTGAATTTCAACCAAATCCCATGAGTTTGGCTCAATAGTTAAAAGTATTCAATCTATTCGTACTGGGCACATCAACCTAATATCATACACAACTGAAACAGAGCCTCATATGTACCGCCCTTTCTCTAGAAAAAACACCACCTTCGTCTCTCTTCGAAGAGTGAGTCTACTCCTCCACTACTTATAAATATGTTTCTGTAGCTGTGCAAGCCAGCGTTGATCAACCGTTCTTAAGCAACATAACAAGCATTTACTCAAAGCGCGCCTTGCGCAAGCCCATTGCATGTAAGTTCCTTCTTCTTCTTCTTCATTATTGATTACTTTCTGCAGATGGGTTGATTAAAGTCCTTAGCGGCTTAGTTGGAACACGCTGTTGCTTGGGAGTGCACAAGTTTGATCTAATGTATACTCGTAATGTTTGCTGCAAAGGCTTCTTTTTTATTCCATTACTGCAGTTTGGATGAACAGGGAATCACGGAAAAATTGGTTTTAACCAAATTTGTACCACTGGGTTGCGCCATCGTCAAACACCTTGAATATGTAAGTAATAGTGTTAGGGCGCGTTTGGTAACGATTCTATTCCCGTGAATAAATTCTGATCAGAAATTATTATTTTTTTATTCTATTCCCGGGACTGATTCTGAATAAAAGAACGCGTTTGGGGTGCATGACAACTGCCTATTTCTATTCCAGAAACAATTTTTCTATTTCAGACTTAATTCTGGAATAAAAATCTGTTTGATAAATCTATTCCATTTTTTTATTGTTCCAGAAATAGGTTTGGAATAAAAATCAGAACTAAAATTTTTTTACATTTTTATTTCTGGAACAGAAATAAGAAATAAAAATTATTCTCATCGTTCGTCAATCAGTTCTTCATCCATCACCGTCAACGATCATTACTTTGAGAGTTGGTTTGGAAACATCTATGGAGCTGATTATAGCTAACCAATCCACTTGCATCTCATCTAGATGGGGATACGAACATGCGGTGATGCTGAAATATTGACAAAGCTATACTACTTTTCTACAACTACGACGTTGCGTTAATGAAACTCTTGTCTTGTTTCCCACAACGTCAAAACACAGAACGCCAAACTGAGTAACTTGTACGACTCTAAATTGTTTGGTGAGGTGACAGTTACAAGGAAGTTGTGGTGTCCACGTGTCATGCTACTAGAACTCGAAATCTCCATTGACTAATCAACACAAATTTCGAGAAGCTATCAGTTAAATATAAACAAGTGAACTTTTTACATTAAAATGACATGGAGAAGGCATTTTGTGGGAGTTGCGGTATAATAAATCATTTATATATAAAGTGTTCTTATATCATGTGAGAAGATATCGTATTTTTTAATCCAAATTCAAGAGCTTTCCTTGTGTATCTTTAAATAATTCATGTGACAATCATTTATCAATGATAAGTAATTAAGTATAGGAGAGAGTGAGTCACAATTAATGTGACATAGTACTCAAACGTGTTAGTCACATCAATCTAATATCATATATTCATCTTATAAGTCAGACTTTCAAAACTAAAATCAGTGAATTTCAACCATATCTCATGAGTTTGGCATGGTAGTTGAAAGTATACGAGCTATTCGTATTGGTCACACTAGTCTAATATCATACACAAATGAAACCAAGCCTCATATGTATCACCCTTTCTCTAGAAAAGACACCCACTTTTTCTCTCTTCCAAGAGTGAGTCTACTCCACAACTTTATAAATATGCTTTTGTAGCTGTGCAACCTACCGTCGGTTAACCGTTCTTAAGCAACATAACAAGCAGTTACTCGAAGACAGACTTGTGCAAGCCCATTGCATATAAGTTCCTCCTCCATCTTCTTCTTCTTCTTCTTCTTCTTCTTCTTCTTCTTCTTCTTCTTCTTCTTCAATCTTTAGCAGCTTAAGCATCGGAACACGTTATTGATTGGGAGTGCACAAGTTTGATCTAATGTGTACTCATAACTTTTGCTGTAAAGGCTTGTTTTTCTTCCATTACTGAGATGAGGATGAACCGGGGAATCGTGGAGAAAATGGTTTTAACCAAAGTGTTTTTCCTAGGTTGTGCCATAATCAAAACCCTGAATATGTAAGTAACAGTATTAGCATCATTTGCCGAGGTTACACAGCAGAAGATCAATGAGTTCAGCATACAAAAGCATTGCTTCAGCTCAATGATCATATGGTGAAGTCGATTGACGAACTTGTTTTCATCTCTCGACTCACGCTCGATCTCTCATTGGACATAATCGGCCAAGAAGTCATTACTTTGAACGGTGGTTTGGAAACATCTATGGAACTGATTACAACCAACCAATCCACATGCGTCCGATCTATATAGGGATACGAACATGTGGTGATACTAAAATATTGACAAAGTTGTACTACTTTTCAGCAACTACCAATCCACTTGTACGACTCTTGGTGAGGCGACTCGTGTCCACTTGTCGTGCTATTAGAGCTCGAAATCTCCAGTGACTAATCAACACGAATTTCAAGAAGCTTATCAGTTAATAATAAGCACGTAAACTTTTTTTCAATCAAAATGACAAGGATGGTAAGTTTAGCAGAAGGTATTTTATGTAGTTTCTATAAATCATTAGGTATCTTATGTAGTTTTTATAAATCATTCATATTTTAATTGAGCGCTCATGTATTATAAGAGAAGATACCAATTTTCATAATCCAAATTTGAAAACTTTCCTTGCGTATTATTGCACGATAAGTAACATTGCAATAACTTACCAATGATGGTAAATTAAATATAAGAAAGAACAAGTTATAACGAGTCCCACATATAACTCAAACATGTTGGCCTCGTCAATTTAATATCATATATTGATCTAATAGCTCAAAGGCTCAGTAGTTAAGAGTATAAGACCTATCCATGTGAACTAGGGGTACGACTCGTATCCAAATCTCACACCGCCAAATGCAAACAATTTCGTATTTAGTCCATTTATCTGGCCCTTGATTTATTGCTGCAATGCATTATGACCAGAATGGGGTATTTCATGATCAATTGTGACCTTCTTACTCAATTTATAATGTAAGGCTTTGCCGCAGCGAAATTTCGTCCCTTAAATCCATCACCCCATACGCGTTTGCCCCTTTTCCAGAGAAGTAAGTTGCAATGGACCAGAGAGTGGAAGAGAGGCTTCTGGGATCAGAAGACGAGGCCAAGACCAGAGGGCTGCGATGGAGGATTTGGGACGAAACGAAGACGATGTGGAGGATCGCATTCCCTGCAATGTTGTCGAGGGTGACATTATTTGGGATTATAATAGTTACCCAAGCGTTCATCGGACATATTAGCGCGCTGCAATTCGCCGCCTTCGCGATCGTACAGACCATACTCGTGAGGTTCGTCAGCGGAGTTACGGTAGGTGACATTGCTCGCCTTGCTGTTCTTTTGGTATAAAATTGGTTTACTGAAGTGATGTGTCGGTTTGCTTTCGCTTGCAAAAGCTGGGCATGTCCAGCGCCACCGAGACCCTCTGCGGCCAGGCCTTCGGAGCCAAGCAGTACCACATGATGGGCATCTACCTCCAACGCTCCTGGATTGTCAGCACTGCTGCCACGACCATCCTCATCCCGACCTTCATCTTCGCCACCCCGCTCTTCACCCTCCTCGGCGAGGACGCCTCCATAGCTGACAAGGCCGAGCCGGTGGCCCTTGGCCTCATCCCCATGATGTACAGCACCGTCTTCAGCACCACCATCCAGATGTTCCTCCAAGCGCAACAGAGGAACTTCATCGTCATCTGGTTCGCCACGGTGTCGTTCTTGCTCCACTTGCTCCTCTCCTGGCTCTTTGTGATGAAGCTAGACTGGGGGCTCGCCGGAGCACTCGGCGCGATGAACGTGTCGTGCTGGTCGCTGGTGGCGGCCGAGTTTGTCTATATATTCGGAGGGTGGTGCGGGGAGACGTGGCAAGGGTTCTCCATGGCGGCTTTTAGTAGCTTGTGGCCGGTCGTCAAGCTCTCCGTGTCCTCCGGCGTGATGCTCTGGTAGGTCAAGATATCGCAGTATCCCCAAGCATTTTCCTGTTGGGTAATTTACTATCTTTGACCATGGCAATTTCTGCCGACAGATCTCTGAAAAAGTTGTAAGTCTGTTGGTAAGAAATATTATCGTTGACCTGATTCTTCAATATAAATTACAAATACTATTAAGGAATTATCAACTCCTTTTTATAATTTTCTCCTCATCAATTTTTCTTATCTTCTACCAAATTTTATTTGTTTCTCTCATCAATGCCTTAAATGTACCAACTATTAGATAAATTTAATATTTATTTGAGTATCTTTTTTCTGATTATCACAAACTACTTTTGGGTCACTAAAGTTACCTAGGAAAGTCTTTGTATTTTTTTTTTTTTGACTTGTTAACTTTTGTTATTGTTTATTAACTTTTATTTGTCTTTCTTACTAAATTTATCAACTTTTATATAAATTTACAAATCTTTATTTCTGTGAATTATCAGCTTTTCACCCATTATTTAACCATCTATTTTTGGTTTACCAACTCTAATTTGAGTTGTTTATCCTTATTTATTTGGTTTACATTTTCTTTTTTTAATTTACCAATTCTTTCATTGATTTGCCATCTTTTTGTGCCTCTTCTTGCAAACCCGTTATATTTCTCAATACTTCTAGAAGTTACCAATTTTTAGTTAGAGTAACCACCAACTTCTTACCAACTACTTCTGCATTATCAACTTTCATTTGAGTTAGTTTTTGAACATTCATTTGATTTTATTTTTTTTTCAAAATTGTCAACTTCTCTTATCCTTTTCAAACTTCTATATACCGTCTTGACAATGCTTGAAATGTACCAATTATTATACAAAATCGTCAATCTTCATTTAAGTGATTTTCCAATTTTCCTTATGTTAATGTTGCCAACTTGTGTAAATTATCAACTCTCATTTTAGCCGGGGAAAATTACTAAAATTGGTTTGATGGACTAAATTGGCACAACTGCAAAAGATTTAGAACTGAATTGGCAAAAACAAAATATATGGTTGAATTAGCACAATCACAATAGGCTTAGGACTTTTTTGGTAATTCTCTCATTTAAGATGTTTACTAACATTTATTATATTTTCAAATTTATCAATTTTTCGATTTGATTACCACTTTCATTTGTCTTAATTAACAATTTTAATATTTATTGAATCTTCTTGTAAACTACCATATCTCAATATAAGTGACCACTACCTTTATAACTTTCTAATTAATTTTGCATTATTTTGGTCGGTATTTTTTTGCGTTACTGACCCTTATTTTGCGTTAACAAACTAATTTTCCCCAGAAGAGATGTATATATGAACTATAAAAGAGAAATGCTAGGACAATCTGGAGGGATATAATTTCAGGTGCATGTCAAGCAAATCATAGCACAGAAAATTAGACAGTTAAAACCCACCCACGTCTTCAATATTGGCGTCTCACTATTTCCTTGAACAACAATCAATTTGATTAAGTTGTTAATCACTATGTCCTTGAACGATAATCATTATTGCCTGAGCCCATTTGAGCTGAACATGATCTGACCAAATCAAAGAACATTGTCGCGCCAGGAATTTTGCTCGCTCATTGTGTTTGTTTCTCTGAAGCTTGGAGTTGTGGTACAACTCTGTTCTTGTACTGCTTGCTGGGTACATGGAAAATGCAACAGTAACCATATCAACCTTCTCCATCTGGTAATTATACCACCGACTTCATTCCAACATTCCTAACAGATTTCACTTCACTTTCACTCCGATGTCGCTCTTGTTGAATGATCCTAATGTTCACCTCTCAGCCTTAGCATAGCAGCATGGATCCTAATGATCGGCCTCGGTTTCCTAGTTGCAGCAAGGTACAAACTTGAAACAATGTCGTTTTTTTTTTATATATATATATATTAGTTTTAGATTTTACTTTATGAGATCAAGAGTGTGTCTCCACATTTTAGTTTCTTGAAAGTGTTTGTGTCTGCTGATCTTTGGTGTATGCTAGTGTGAGGGTCTCGAATGAGCTCGGGAGAGGAAATACCAAAGCTGCAAAATTTGCCATCAAGGTCATCTTCAGCACGGCAACGTGTTTCGGGCTAGTCTTTGCGGTCCTGTGCCTTCTCTACAGCTACCAAATCGCAAAGTTGTTCACAAGCAGCGAGGAAGTGGATGAGTCTGTGTCCGAACTCTCTTACCTACTTGCAATCTCGGTGTTCTTGAACAGCGTCCAGCCAGTTCTCACAGGCAAGTGTGAACTGTAAACATCTATAATAGCAATTCTTAGCAAAGTTTTTGAACAAGGTGATTACACGTCAACAACGACACTGAGTTCTCGCTTCCATAGCATATTCAACATGGTAGTTCTCTTTAATTTGATGATGAGTCGACAAATTTTGGGTGGAAGCAGGGGTGGCCATAGGAGCAGGATGGCAGAGTGTGGTTGCATTTGTTAATATTGGATGCTATTACCTGATTGGGGTTCCCATCGGAGCTTTACTGGGATATGTTGCCCATTTGGAGGTCAAGGTATGAGCCAGAACTCACAGATGACGTAAATGGTTTCAAGCAATCGACTTCTGAAAATTCCAATTTTTCTTCTGGTACTTTGGTTTACCTTCATCTGACAGTCCTGTTTAATCTGCTTACAGGGAATATGGATAGGAATGATTTGTGGGGTCACTTCACAGTTGCTTGCTCTTATCTACATGACATGGAAAACAAATTGGGATGAACAGGTAATTTTGACGAGATGATCAAAGTTCGAAGATTTTGCATTTGATGCACTTGATTAGATTCATGACCGTGAAATTCTCTTCCATAGTTTCCCATATTACACAGACTTAAAATCAATCACGCCTTCCTGCTACAGGTGATCAGGGCCTCTGAACGGCTGAATCATTGGCTTTTGAAACGATCTGAGACGTCAAGCCAAAACACGGGGAATAGTACAGAAGACTGAACAGCGATGACTTACGGTCAATGGAGTAGCATTTTGCATCAACAATGTCTAGGTTCGTAGTCAAGAATCTTACTGGATCTCTGGAAGAAGCTTAGTCGACCATCGGCGTGTGAAGCTCCTTCCTCATTTCGAAACCCAGCAAGTGTTGCAGCTACCGTTTTAGGTCATATAGGTCATCTTTTCACGAGATTTTTGCTAGCACTGCCCCCGATAATCAATGACAAATACTCAAGCTCATGTGCTTATACTACTATTGGAAATATTGCGAATATTGAGCAGTTCGTATTTACTACTGAAACTCAAGATGATCTCTGGCAGGAAGATTTCGGATGTGATGACTATAATGTTCAATCACAATAGAGTGGTAAGGACTAGATCTTAATCCACTAGTTAACACTCATGTTGTAGAATGGATCACCTTATATTTCTTGAATATTTAAGGACTGCTTATCTAATCATGTCCACTCACGTCGGAGACAATCAAAAAACGGCCAAAACTTCTCTACGAAGTGGTGGAGTTTTAATCACGGGTTCAGGAGTGAATAGTGGAGAAGTACGAGAAAGCACCGTATTGGACGCTGTTCAAAAGTATGGAAATAGACAGAAGAGGCGATAAATCGGCCAACGCATTGGCAACCTTGTGCTCTCAGTGAAAATATAAGCCTGAAACCCCCTGAAGAAGAGCAAGAACACAAACCGAACAAATCCGATGGCGCACGATGTTAGCACTGTCATCGTGATCAAGAACTTTGCTGATAAAGTGCAAAGACCTATAGGGATGATATGTCTACATAAGTTCCAGTAACTTTTTGTTGACTGTTGTACAGAAAAAGTTCATTACTCTGAGGAAACTCGTTGTCATATAGGCTTTCTTTTTCTATAATCCAGGAGCACAGCCGTAATTAGTCTTCTATTTGAAAGGGAACCTACACAGCAACTCAATATCATTATCCTTCATTTAAATATGAGTTCTCTAGGACAAGAATCGAATCTACAACATTGATTCCGAAGCCGAAAGTATCATTGGGTCTGATGGGTTTTATAAAAGATGTTGGACCACCCATGTTGGGTCAAACCTAGCCTATGACTCTAAAAAGCAGTTATTTTTTGTGTAAAAGAAACTGCAATATAAAAAAAACATTAAAAAAGAAAGACAACATTCTGCAAATTTGTATTTTGTGGATTTTCTCTCAGGTAAAAGAACTCTCTTAAGAGGCTTTAATCAACGATCAAAGGATCGATCCCTCTTAAGACTGCAACACCATTTAATCCGTGGAAAAATAAGGTACATCCGTCTTGACAGTGTGCTTTACGATTGGTGATACAAGGATCCTCGAGCACGTTTATGCATTTTGTGTTTTTAGTGTTACTCGATAGTTTGAGTATCCGTTTTTATTAGAAATCCATTTCCAACATTGATAACAAAGCATAGTGTTGTTTCCAAATCATTGTTGTTGTTTGTAAATGGATCAATGGCCGGAATTCATGAAACGACGTCAACGAAAACTCGGGGGCAAAAAACCCGACACCTGACTATTCTATTCGACGCCATTTCTCGAAGTTTTTTGCAACAAAAATTGTTTTTGAAAGTACAGGGTTGAAGCTCTCGTCGAGACAAGAAAATCAACATGTGGCACGCCGCTGGAGGTGGTCGGATGCGCCTCCACACGTGGCCAAAAAGGGCTGGGGTCGTCGGCACGTGCACGGCACGCGCAAGGAACGCCTCGCCTAATTTTGCAATTATAGTTTTGCCCCTCACTTTTTGCAAAATTGCGATTTTGCCCCTATCAGCGTTTTTTACGATTATGTTCTTTTTTCGTTGATGTTGCCATTTTGCCCCTCGGCCAGCTTGACCTAGCTGACTCGTTGATCCAACCCGGCTGATCCAACCCCATCATCCGTTGACCGTTCACCAGCGTTGACCTTCATTGATCGTTGACTGAAAAAAATATGAAATGCTGATGAATTGCTTTATAGATTATGTGTAATCCCTTTTTTATTTTACATTTGTTGTAGGAACAATGATGCATTTCGTACACACATCTATATTCATAAAAATGGATGAACAAAAGGCGAGACTTGAAAGGTTAAAGGGATGCATGACAAACCAAAATTTATGTTCTAGAAATAATTTTTTTACTCCAAACTTGTCTTTGAAATAGAAATTTTGTTTAGTAAAATTATTTTATTTTTCTATTTCTAGAATAGATTTCTACTCCAGAAATAAGTTTGGAATAAAAATCAAAAGTAAAAGTTTTTTACTTCTCTATTTTTTTTAACAATAATAAGAAATAAAAATTGTCCGCATTGCGCATTCTCTTTATTAGTCGACCACCCACCCGCTGTCCATCACCCACCGGTCTCCGGTCACTGCTCGCTGCCGCCACCACTGCTCGTCACTAGGCACCATTATTCTCGGTTGCCCGCCACCGTCGCCCACCGTCACCCACCGCCGCCACCCACTACCAGTCTTCATCGGTGACCGCCATCCACTGTCGCCATTTGCCGTACCTCGAAAAAGAGAAATTTTGTGTTATTATCAAACAAAATTCTATTCCGAGAACAAAAATTTTGCGTCGTTTATCAAATACGAATTTTTGCTCAAAAACTCATCGAGAAATAGAAACAAAAAAAATATATTTCTCTTCCAAAAATCAATTTTTCATCAGAAATTTTATCATTCACGCCCTAAGAGTGAAATTAGCTAATTATTGGTGGAATGATGCTGATATAGTGACGCATGTGATCGTCGCCGTCATCGCTGGTTGTCGGCCACCATTGTTGCCAGTTGCCCGCCGCCGCCACCACCCATTGCCGATCTCCGTCACCGACAACCGTCCACAGTCGCAATTTACCGCACCCTGAGAAGGAGAAAATTTGTGTTGTTATCAAACAAAATTCTATTTTGAGAACAAAATTTTTGCGTTATTATTAAACACGAATTTTTGCTTCAAAAACTCATATAGAAATAGAAATTAAAAAAAAAAAATCTATTTCACTCCCACAAATCAATTTTTAGCCCGAAATTTTATCATTCACGCTCTAAGAGCGAAATTAACTAATTATTTGTGAAATGACGCTGATATAGTGACGCATGTGCTCAAGGTCAACGGGATGATACAAGGAATCATTTGGAATGATTACCCTATGCCAGATTTTGAGGTGTCGATCCTAATAAACACTCTTCCATTTGAATGATAAGCAGTATTAGATAGCTTATGGGAGGCCAACATAGTTCCAGCTTATAAAAAACTTGCAACGAAGACTTCAACCGTTTGGTTGAATGTAACTTGGTGTAAAATGAATGCGCCTCGGATGAGCCATTAGGAATCTCTGAAGGTCTTTCCATAGTTACCCAATGCAATGTTAGAATTTTCAGAGGAATTTTTTAGGAAATTTAAAATGTCTTTCCCTTTTTATAGATAGTTGAATATCGTTGAATTTATTTATTTATTATTTTTCTTAGGTTGGTTTGAAATATTTTAGATGTAAATATTTCTTTCCATGTTGATGTTGATATTTTTTTACTGGACATGTTTGGTTAATGAAAGTTCAATATTACTTATTGTTGTAAATTATTATTTTAATTTATAATTATTTGTGGGAAGTTCAAGAAAGTTTTAGTGACTTTGGAAAACTTATCTTTGTATAAATGATTATATTAATGACAATATCTTAGGAATTTTGAATGATAATTAGAAACAAAGTAACCTTTCGATTCTAAAACATTATCTGATTTTATTCATTAATATGATTAGTTTATGCAAAATAAATGCATAAATGTTAAGCAATAATAATTCGTACAAATATGTTTGAAATGTTCAGTGACTTCAGCATCTAATAACATAGTAGCTAAACTAAACAAATAGAAATTGAACATCAAGAAATATGAGATATTGAATGTGAAAATGCAATATGTGCTAGAAAAGTTAGAAATACTAGAAGCTCTTAACTAATTATAGAAGAACTTGAGGATGTCCTGCGCTACTTTGGGCTGCTAGAGAGGCTGACAGGGGACTATCTCCTAGCGACTAAGCTAGAAATAGATATTTATTATGCAGGTTCTAGCTCACAGGGGGTTTCAAGTTCCAAGCTCCAAGTGCAAGCGTCTTAATTCATTCAAAATGTGAAAAGGCAAGGGAGCGAACTCTTCAAGCAAGAATCAAGACTTGACCAACATGAGACAGGAAAACATTCTCGTGTGAAGAAAATGTTAAGGGTGAAATGTTACAATTGTAGTAAGAGGAGTCACTTTGCTCACAATTATGGCGAGCCAAAGAAGGTAGACATCCTCCGTGTTCTTAAGTGAGCTACTTTTATATAAAGTTTGGTTTTTTTAATTGAATCTAAACCTTTATGTACTGTAGATTCAAAAGCAATAGACTAGAAATGCCTTAATTGAGCTCCGACAAATTTCAATTGAAACGAAATGGATTTATGTATAGAACAACTCTAGAGATTAAGTAAAAGGGATTGGCACTTGCCAAATATATATGGTGGATACATTTTATTCCTACATAATGTATTATATGGTCTAGAGATTCATCGAAATTAAGTATCTGTGTTAATACTGGTTCAACTTAATTTTAATTTGAATTTCCATAATAGTAGTGTAGACTTGTATTTAGATACGAGTTACTATGGTTGTGGTTACTTTCGAGATGGTTTTATTATGTTGAATATTTACTATAGTAATTTCAATATTTGTTATTCCCTCTTCACGTCTTCTAATTCATATGATAATGATATGAATGTATGACATGGTAGACTTAGTCATATTGGCCAATAACGAATGACTAGATTAGCCAAAAAGAACTTATTTGGTAATATTGAAAAAGTTGATTTACTCGTATATGAGCATTGACTAATAGGGAAAACAATGAAACCATTTGGAAAAGAAACGAAAGCTGAATTTTTTTGGCATTTAATCTATTCAAAGTCTGTTATGCTGATTTACAACGCAGAGATGGTTATTCCACCGCCGGCTAAACCGCCGAAAATAATAAGCTTTTCTCGAGCCTCATGTTCTGAAGACGCACTTTACCAACAAGTACGTGAGTGCCCAAATGATCCGTTGCCCTACGTACTGCCCCTGTCGTGTAATCAGCGATCTCACAGGAGAAGGCTTTTAGACTGAGCATGGAGTTCACTCGGGATTTGGCGGCCGCTGCAAAGATAGGAAAGATACTGGGAGAGAGGCTGCTGCTCAAGGGCATCCCTGCCGTCGCCGTCCCTAGAAAAGAGAAGAAAAGAATCATTGGCAAAATCAAGGCGGTCATCTGTTCTGTTAGAGAAGCAGGCGCAAAGTTGCTTGGCGAACTCTTGAACTTGCTGGCTGTTTTTGTTGTAAGACTCGGATCGATGTTCGAATTGGTCATTACTTGAGAAATATGGGAATGAAAGAGAGCGTGAGATTTTTATCTTGAAGGCTGCTTATCTTGATCTGTTCCTAGTAAGGTATTTGTATGCGAATGCATAGGTTTGCACGCGGCTCAACTCAGTAAATACTGAAGGGGTAATAACCATTTGAGATGCCATGATTCTGATTCAACTTGATATGTTTAGCGTATTAATCCAAATAGACAGAATATTATCTTAAACACGATTCATTTCGAATTGCACGCTTTCGGCTTTCTGTTTGAGCCATTTTGATATTGAGAGAAAGAAGAAGAATCACATGGTACTTTTGGGTGCACCAAGTCCTCTACAAGAATCTTTCCAAGAAGAGAACCTATACCAGTTTCTGACTTGCAAAGATCTGGCAATCTCTGTAGCTCCAAGATCTCGACTGATATTTTTGGGTGAAGCACAGGATGCTACACTTATTAGTCGACCAATGATCAGATTGATTGAATGTGGACTAATCATGAGAAAAAAGAAGGCCCCTCTGTCAAATGGATATATTTGCTTGAATGCTGGATGAAGCCAGGAGGACTTGAGATTGAAGCTTGTTACTTGAGCAAATACAAAAATCAGACGTTAACAGTAATTTCAGCAAAAGAGACGGAGTGACAGATAAATGAGTTGAATTCATTGAGGAGTAACATGTTATTTCTGTCTTATACCCATCTTAATCACATTTAGGAACCTGTAATGCCATTTGAATATTCATGAACTTGTTAGGCTTCCCAAGAGATTCATTGCTTCATGCTGTCGCACACGGTATACTTCCACAGGATAAGAACACGAATCCCTGAAAAGTACCAAAAAAGCAATATATCCTGGAAGAATTGCCCAGACAATTACTTCATTCCTTTCTATTTCTCTGCAACAATTACAGCTTCAGGCTCAAAATCTGCAGTGAGAAGACCAGCGGCTCTCGTCTATCTCAAGCAGGACAATGTTGAAGGCTCTTGAAAAAAGGGAGCCACAAAGAATAAACTGCGTGTCTTTTCACCAAAAATTTTTTGGTGATTTGAATGATGTCAATCCACTTTCTGTGTGGCCCAGATGATGAGCAAAGCGCCAAGACTTGTGCAACTTCATTCTAATTGAAGGAACCTTACGAGCTATGGCTTGCCATATCATCTGGACAGCATCTCCATCCTTCGATGGGTACTGAAACTCATAGAAATTATTGATCTCTTTCAACCTCTGCCACATTCGGGTCCACTCATCCTTTCCAATACTCCTAATGAAATTTATGAGGAAGTTTTTCTTTATAGCATCAGAAGTACGAACGAAGATGCAGAATTGGGAGTAGTCGAGGACATCCTCATATGGAAGCTCGATTTCATCACTAATGATGACCGGGACACAGTGACTGGCAATGGCATCAAAGAGGCGGTTGGATGAGGGGGTATCACCAGCTATGTTGAGGCAAAACTTGGACGCCCGCATTCCTTGTGTAGCTTTTCTGATTCCATCCTTTTGAACGCTTCCAAATGAGAAATGTACATCTTTCTCGTCCTTTAGGAGATAGAACAACTCTTGCCGAACATATCCACCCTAAATATCAGGAGCATAAGAGCAAGATACAAAACCGAAATGAGAAGGCAAAACATCAGATATCTTGATCTGTTAACATAAGAATCCCTGAGCTGACCAGTTTTTCAAGAGCATTCAAGAAGGTAAACATGATGCTGACGAACCTATTGTTTGTATCAAATTCTCCACAAATTTCCTTATGTTTGATTCCCATAAACATTATAACAACCAACTTTTTAGCAAAGAAAGAAGAACATTAAGTAGAGGATATTCAAGATGCGAACTCCTTGATGCCTGTCAAAGCAATTCTCAAGCATATCATCTTAAACAGAAAATGGCAGAGTCATAGCCAAACCAAACTCAAATAGTAAGTACCAAGTATATGTGAGTCACACATTTATGTCGATCCAAGGTTGGGAAAATTTTCGGGGACCGATAGAACAAAAAAACTGATAAATAATAAGGAACTTATAACTGAGAATGGATTTTGTGGGCAGGCACATTTTAGGGAAATTTACTGCCCAGACAAACCATGTACCATGACTTTGCATCTAGATGAACAAGCATTCATCTGAGTGAGGTGGTCACAGCTTGAAATAGTTCAGCAAGCAAGTCTAAAATTTGCTCTCAGCTTCAATGAACTTTTGAAAATTGCGCTGAGTCCATATCGATACAAAAATGGTGCAAAAGATTATCTACTTGGCATTAGTGGATTGATTACAAATGAATTTCCCCTGGCACATATCTAATGCACGACCCCACCTCCTCAGAAAGGTTTGATGGAGAATAAAGGGAAAAAAACGAAATTTCGGTTTTTAAAAGGTTGCACATGGAAACTAAACTCCCTTTGATTCTCCCAAAAAAAAAATTTCATATTTAAAACTTGCTTTCAAAGAACTCGAAAAGAAATCATAAAATTCAAGGAGTCTTTTCTAGTTATACAGGTTAAAAAGAGAATGAAATTGTTTTCAATAGTAACAGAAATCAATAAAACCCCTGATAAATGAAAATTTCTGCAACTACATCTCCATGTTTACAAATAAGGATGCACTATGACATGGATTCTACTCTTTGCAACAATTTCGATCCATATGGGTTATATGATCTTCAAAAACAAATTCCTTTCAGCTAAACCAAACAAACTTTCAGTTGAATTCAGACAACATCAGAGTTTTCTTGGATCTATCATCCGATGGAAACCCGAGCAGATAAGGAAAAAGTTTCTCCTTGTGTACTCTCGTAGTAATCACAATAAAATTAGGCAGAACTCAGACCTCTATATCTCCCAATTGCAATTGAGACGCCAAAAACAGTAGATTGAACGGATATAACCTTCTTAAAAAGTCTGGCTACCAATTGTTAGTAGCACAGATTGAGTTTAATAGTCAAACAAATGAACTAGGATAATCAGCTAAGATAACATTGCAAGTGACATACAGAAACACCAAATTCCAAGAGACACAAAGGACTGCAGATGATCATCACCTGTAACAACTGGAGATTAGAGCTAACAATTTAAGTCTATAATTTCTCTTTTATAAATGAGTTTAAGCAAATGAATGCATAGAGATGAAATCAGAAAAGGTGAAAGAGAAATTATGCATGAGAAAGACCGCGGTATCTAAAGGAGCAAGTCGAGAACAGACTCAAATATCACACCCTGGTGTCCATATGCAGCGACTGACATATCATGCTATCTAAACACTGGAAAAGAGGGCAAACTTACATCTTTTCTGTATATGGCACCTTGGAAGTACAGCAAAGTTGGACGGCTATCAAAACCCGAGTTATCATCAGGGTAGTTCCTAACCACATGTTTGTACGGAGCAATCACATCCTTGTCGACATTGGCGATATTCGGAGGGTAACGCCCAAAGTCTGCTAATATAAACATAGCTGGCCACAACTTCATCCTCGCATCCAACATGCTGTTGGGATGGTGAGCCACAACTACATGGTCTCTGCCACCGGACCTCTTCCATTCCGGTTGTGCTGCCAAATAACTGACCAACTTCTCCTGCAGCAACTTATTCTTGCTCTTCTTTTGATGCGGGTTCGCCTTCGAAAAGCGGTTGTAACTTAAGGAAGAGAAGAACGGGACGAAGATCACGTCAGCTTCGTTAGAATTATGGACCCTGACCGCACCGCGACCACCCGACGAATTGGTGAACTCCGAGGAGAGGAGATCCAAAGTCAGCCAATACTCTATGCTGTGCTGCAAGTTCAATCCCCCAGGGTAATCCGGAATCTTGGTCCGAATGTCCGGCCAGACGCCCTTCCCCTCGGCTTTCCAATCCAACAGTCCGAAATGAAATTCAGGGGGCAAATCATACATGTAGACCTTGAGGGCCGCTTTATTATTATCATCATCATCAGGCGAGCCGCATTTCGCGTCCGCCTTCACTCTCGGCGCTTCGCCGGCTTCCTCCTCGCCATCCATGAGGATCGACCGGTTCCCGACCGAGGGGCCGACCTCATTCTCACTCCGGCCCTCGCGGTTAGCGGCGGCGGCGGCGGCAGCAGCATCCAACGTGGCGAGGAGCTTGGAATTGGGGAGCAGGCTGTGGTCGATGAAGCGAGGCCGGCCGCCGGCGGACTGCAGCACGAAGAGCCAGGACAGGAGGAACACGACCGAGGTGGCCGCGAACAGGGAGAAGAGCGACTTCCGGGAGAGGAGGCCGAGGGCGGGGCTGTTCCTCTCGGCCATTGCGAGACTCGACGGCGGAACGCGGGACGGAATCAGGGATCCCGAGCAGAGCAGATCATCTCATTCCAGCTGGAAGGACCACGCTGGCAAAACCAGAAAAGAAGGAGAAAAGGCAGCCGATTTAAGGCTCCGCAAGCGGGAACGGAATGGAATCGATCATTAAATGCTCCTCGCGTTCTCATTCGAGATCGCCACTTCCTCCCCCGCAGGAAGGAAAGAGGAGCAAGAAAAAATTAAATGCGGATTGCCTACCGGAAACGGAAGCTCGGGGAAAACGAAGCAATGCAAGGAAGGAAGGAAGGAAGGAAGGAGAGACTCACGAGAAACGCCGGCCATGGCTTCCACCCGAAACTTCGCCGCCGCCGCCGCCGCCGCCGAGGCGATGGTGATGTCCTGCGGTTGTGATGGCGCGAGGTGTGGCGACCGGTAGACGCCGCGAGACGAGGGGGAGGGAGAGGCTGATGGAATGGCGATGGCTGGGCGGTCGGCGCGGTGGAGGAGGAGGAGGAATGGCGTCGCGTCGAACGATGCGAGAGAGAGAGAGAAGAAGGGAGGGAGAGAGCGCGTAGGAAAAGGGGAAGGGGGTAGAGGTAGAGGGAGGGGGGGCCGACTGTGGAAGCGGGACGTGTTCTTCTCCTCCTCTTCTCTTCTCCTCTCCTGCTTTGCTTGGTTGGACGTGTTCCTCTCTCTCTCTCTCTCTCTCTCTCTCTCTCTCTCTCTCTAAAGCTATCATTATTTACTAACCGGTGAGATATCTTTACACTAAGCATATACAGACATTATAGAAGTACTTAGGAATATGCATAAACATTAACATGAAAAAGTTATGTATAATGAGACATCTTTGATATTTTCTCGTGATCACTTCGTGGATGATATTAATTTTTGTCAATTGAAAATGATGGTTCGAGAAAAATTCTTGTTTTATGCAATCGGTTTAATTAAATTTTGCCTTTGAAAGTTTGATGCAATAGAATATCAATGCGATTATATTTTGGAAAATCTTTAAAGAGAGGTTAGTTTTGTTTTTTTGGTTTCATAATATGATCCCATTATACATGTATGTATATAAATGACAACCTATAAGAACAGGTTTAATGGTGTTATTCATAACACAAATATAAATTTATAAACAAGTGATTATGTTAAAAAAAAATCATCTATGCTAAAAAAAAAAATTGCATTCTACTTTGACAATTGATCTATAAATTTGCTTGACAATGTAGAATAAAATTATGTTTTTTGAAAAAAAAAAATCTTTTCTACAAAACAAATTCCTATGAAAGTAAAACCCAACATTAAAAAAAGAAAACATAGTGCCCACAACATACATAAAGAAAACATGTAAAACTATTAATTATAATAACTAGATTTCTACATAGAAATAGAAAAAAGGCTACCACTTTAAACATGTTAGTTGCGGTGACTTTTTCTTTTTGGGAAAATTGAGTGTACTTATATATAGAGAGAGAGGGGGGGAGGGGTAAAAATAGTGCTGCCTTCTTTAGTATAATTAAACACTATATTTGTCCTGAAGCTGCATCTTAGATATAAATATAAACATAGCATAATGGAGGTCACACAATCAGGGTGTTTACTCGACAAAGAAACCTCTTATGTTCATGCAATCCAGCGCATTTGGAAAAGTTATGGACTTATATCGTGACCTCTCAACACGTCTGACCTTAGATATTGAATCCAGGACGAATTGAATCTTAGACCTCCCTAGTCTTGAACATGAGATGGACCACTTCTTTTTTCTTTTCTTTTTTTGCAAAAGATAAGAATATATTGAGCTTTGAACAAATATACAAAAAATTCGCGCCAAAAACCGGACACATATTGAGATGGACCACTTCTTGGTAAAGAAAGAAGTCAATTTGTTTAGTCTCAATCTTTCCTCTTTTCGAGAATGCTGATCAAAACCACCTCCATCGCTGCTTCTAATCTAGCAATTCTTTTTCTCTTTTTCCCCGCCGATTCTTCACATGATGAACTTTAATCTACGTGGATCTCGAGGAGCAAGTTTAATCAGCGAGAAAAGTTTTGACTGGTGATCTCTGATGATGCTGACTGGGTTCGGTGATGACTCGGCGTGGATTCAACTAAGCTTGAAATGGTCTCTCCTTGTTGAAGCGGAGGAAGGTGGTTTCTTGCAGGTCATTACATGAGGTCTGAATTTTTCATCAAAGCACCTGAAGTGACCATCACGATGTGGCTCCTCTCTAGAGGACCAGGTCCGGTTCCCTCGTTTCATGCTTTTTGTCTTCCAGTGGGAATTGAATTCAATGATATCATCGCAGACCCATTTGACAGAGAGACTTGAATCTCGGTGAATTGAATAATCGCCAACGATCTGTGTCAGATCTGAGGTTGCCATAAGACTATATATTAATTGAAGGGAAGATATGCTCGGGTCTTCAGAAATTGAAGAATCATAATTGGGTGGGAAGTCAGATATCGCTGAGACATTTACAGCTTCTGTACGTGATAGCGTGCTCATTTTAGTAAAGTCTCTTTTCAGAACACTTCATTGGTAACTTCCTAAAGTGGTCTGGAGTTGTGGAACACTTCATTGACGAAGAAACAAAATTGGCTTATGAAAAGGGGACACTCGTGCTGCTTCTACTGATGCCTTTCTTAACATTATGTGATGGCGATCCTTTCAGCTAAACTTGAAAAGAGTCATTCAACTTTTGGTCCCCCAAAAAGCTTGGGAACAGCTGTAGATTTTGGCATTTACCTTCTTATGGGAAAAAGGCTGTATGATTCAACCGCGACAAGGTTTTGGGTCGGATTTGCACGCGTATTAGCGGTGATCCTAAGCAAGAAAGTTGATTGTGATATTTTTTTCTGGAGGAAAACAATACCCGGAATAGGGTTATATGCTATTTTACTACTAGAGTAATCAGATTAACCAAATACAAGATTAGGCAAGAGAAGTGGGTAAGCAAATTAATGAAATGGTATCGTTTCAGTGCCCTCACCAGGGCCACTAATGCGATCGATTTAACGAATTCCATGTGCTTCGCGTACAAGGCCATAAACAGCCCACAAAGTGTGCAACTAAATGCAAAAGCTTCGACCGGAGGGGCTGATCAGGGATTTCTCGATCACGCTGAGGTAATCTCTCAATGAATACAAACAAATCCGGCAGGTCAGCAACAAAGAACCTTAGTTAGTCTTCGCCTATTCAGAAAGATAAGGTAAGGTGTCCAAAACCTGCGCAAGGTTATTTTTTCAATTGCCTTTTTCAACTGGGCAGTTGCCGTGACACAAAAATCTGACCTTGATTACTACAGTCAAACAAACGAGAGCAAGAGCAACTTATTCTACTTATATAAAGTGCAAGAGACAATAGTAGATCAGTGGCCACTGATTCTAGCATATACTAAATTTGCAGATTCGGATTTGTACTTCTTTAAATGTAGACATCACAGCCCTCCAATAAGCAGCCAAGAAACAGGGGGCCAATTGTACAGTTTTATCCATGGAGTGGCTGGTCACTTCCAGTTGTGGCTCAAGTCTATATTTACTCGATGAATAAAGCTGACTATATTAAGATTGATCTACAAATTTACTTCATTAAGCAATTTGGCAAACTCATATTGTTCTAACACAGTCAACATGCATAACATGCCACCTCACTCATTCTTCGTTTGGAAGATAGATGGAGGAAGCAAATGCGGGGGCAGGTGGAGATCTTTCTTATTTCCTTCTCAGAAAAAATTCAAATTTTCTCAAGTTTCCACCTCCTTCTCTCGTTTTCTCCCCCTCCCTTCTCTCTCAAACCAAGCATTAGTATAGCAATTTTTAGAACACTCTAATATGCTACCTTCGCAAACTGGTCTTAATATGCCAAACATTACTCTTATCCAATTAAAATGATCATTGTCACTTAAAAGAGACCATCAAGCACGCTATCAACTCCATTTGATTTTAAATGTCATCCACGAGAGAATCAGCTGAAATGAAACCTATGAATCATTATAAAACAAGCGACGCCATATAAATATGAAGACCCAAAAATCAAGACGATTGAAAAAAGATCCTGCACAACGTTCCCTCTATTACTTTAACATTATTATCACATACTTGTTAACCTCTCTAAGCCAGTATATCTAGATTAATCGAGCGCCCAAATAAATTTTTTTCAGAGAAAATTATAACGTGCATAATTAGCGTTTTCTCCCTCTTGCATAAATTCATCTCCACTATCTAATTTTCTTATATATAAAAGTAATTGCAACGCGTCAGCAAGGTGCCACTGATTGAGGCATTACATTAAATACTTCCTATTCTCAGTGATGTAATATACCCCTCCTATCATCTTATCAAATAGTTCCTAAAAGCATAGTGCATAAAAAACACAAGATCATCGTAAGTCATATAAGACTGAGAGTTTGGAATTAAATAATAGACAATGAAGAAAAATAACACTAAACAGCAAAAGTGGAATGCTTCACTAAAATTACCTTCTGCAGGTTCCTTGACAACAATGTGAAGCTTCATCTCCCTGTTCCACACACAAGGAACACAGGAGTCACAACCACAGGGCGACCTCCTCTTCAACACCGCCCACCCTCCCTTACAACCACTTCTCCTATCCTTGAAAGCCAAATTTTCCTACATCTTTTACCAATCCAAGCAAGATTCATCGCCTAAAAAAGATCCTCCTGCCACAAAGTCGCCAGCACCTGACTCTCCATCTTCTCCACACACAGATTGCTTTTATCTCCTCTTGTTCTATTGCCTATAAGCAATGGCACAAGCAGTATGAAGAGGCTTAAGATAAATAAGTTGAGACCTGAGGGCTCGAGTTGTTTTCTGCTGACTTTGTTTAGATAAAGAATCACCTTCTGAAGAAAACTATTGACTTTAAAAATTTGCCACATAAACGATTTTACAAGGCATTACAATGGTTGAAAAACCTCGATATCACTTATTCTCATTTTCATTTTTCACGGGATCAGAGGTCACAACAGGGAGATTCCTTCTATACTGAGAAGAAGTCAGCCTCCTCTCTAATGGTGTCTTCCTCTTGCTCACGACAAACCTGTTTACTCCTTTCCGCATTGGCATTATTGATGGGAAATCCTCATCTGGTATCTGGCTCAGCTCTGAAATGTCCTTAATCTGGGCAACACGTCGGAACCACCTCTCTGCCTTTGCCTCCTCTGACATGTCCAGAGGATCAGGTTCTTTCACAGCTGAACCCTCCAAGCTCTTACCTCTCCACTGCTCTCTCATGTTGAAACTTTCTGATGGTTGGCGTGAACTGCTCACCAGATTTGTCCTCTCTCTTGTATCCCTACCAGCTTGAAATGATCCAACACCTACACTACTCCCACTACTTGTCTGAGGATTGCCGAAGTCCTGTAGCGTCCCCATATTATGTGACCCTTTATTCAAGGTTGAACCATGACTTGAATTCTTTATGTTTGAGCTCCCACCATCACTATGTTGGTTGTCCATTGGTTGTCCATTGTGATTAGGCAGCATCGAACTTGAATCATTTGCCTCCCGTGGAAGCTCCCCTGGAGATGCAGTGGTCGATTTTGTATCCAAAGAAGCTTTATTAGTAGTATTGGCAATGCCAGGTTGCTGGTTTTCCTTTGTAGCAAAGTACCCAGGTGGGAATGGGACAAAGGGGACAAAGTTGGACTTGTTAGCTTGTTCCATTGCAGCACGTCTTTTGTATGTTGGAGAAGTCAAAGAACGATCTTTCATCCTTCCAACTGCAAATCGGTTCTCTCCCTTATGCATGGGCATGGTCTCAGGGAAATCTTCATCAGAAGTGGCAGATGGCAGATCTTGGGCGTCGTGTAAATCTGCAATTCTCCTAAACCATCTCTCAGAATTTTCTTCTCCACTCTCTTTATCTTGGCTTTCGGCATGGATAACTGGCTCATGGGAAGACAGAAGACCAGCTCCTGATTTACCAGAGACGTTAATTCCAGAAACAGAAGGACCCCGGTTTCTGGCATTTGAAGCAAGAGAAGCAGCCCCATCTGTCACCAAGTTGTCTGACTCATTTTCAGAATTTCCGGGTTTCTTCCCAAACGTATCAGCAGGTAAAGGCACAAAAGGAACATAACCAGAATTGTTTCCTCTAGTCTGTCCTTGCTGTGGAGATGACGACTTGGAAAAAGGTGAATCAAGTCTCTTATTTGCATTCCAAGTTTTGTTATCATCGATATTTGGAGTTCCATCAGCAGTCAAGTTACTTCTGGTCACTTCTTTCCTCAGTGGCTTAATTTCAGGGAAATCTTCATCAGCTATAGCACTGTAGATATCTGACGTGCTATTTAGTTGTGAAACTTTGTTGAAAAAGCCTGGTGCCTTCTCTGCATTGGCAGCTAATCTCCTCTCAATGTCGATTTTATGAGCATTTTCAACAGAACCATGACTTAAACCAAATCCAGATGGTCCAGTGGATGACATCTCTCCAGGATGCTTGCATTCACATCTCAAGCATACTTGATTTCTCCCATAGTTGACGAAGTCACATCTAAAAACGTAAAAAAAAAAATATATATGATAGTAATAACTTTTAGTACTAATGATAGCCACTCACAAAACTTTTTGTAAGAAACATCTAAATTAGCAAATACTCACTGAGGACACTCCCACTCTCTGCCTGTCAATTGCCTTTTTGGTCGTGCCTCTTCACATTCAAGGCATTTCATGTTTCTTGCAAAATTCATAAAACTACACCTGCTCGTAAATGTCAATGAGAGAGATTCAATTCGCATGTCATATCATAACAAGCAGATTATACATATTGGTAAAAGACAGGATGGAATTTAGTTTGGTGACCAAGAACAAGGACTTGCCTTGGGCAGATCCAATCACCTCTTTTCATCTCAGTATTTGGCCCATGGGGCCTAGGAATTTGTCCATAGCCACCAGAGAACTGGTTCTCAAGAGAACCAGCAAAGTTCAATGGTGGAGCAGTATGACTTGGACTTGCCATCTCCCGTAGCAGATTCCGTACTGATGCAATTAAACTTTGATTACCAAAGTCACTTCTTTCTGGTGTGGTGGGACTGCAGGCATAACTCAATATAAACCTCATCAAATCAATTGTCTGCGCTTTATCCCCATCAACAATCTATGCATTGAAAACAAGCAAAAAGAATGCTGAAATCAGACGTCAATTTTGATCGCCAAAACACAATATTCACAGAATTGCTTGGTCACAAAGACACATCATGAATGATGAACCCTCATCAATCTAACAGAAAAGCTATCAGCTCCAAGTAATGCAGTGATTTGGGAATGTAAGGAAAAAAAATTCAACAAGACTTAATAACGCGGATTTGCAATCACATAGGATGAGTTTCAGCAAAACTTAATAAGCAAAGTATTACCGCAAAACAATGAACTGGATTACCTCAGATAAGGACATGTTCTCACACGGTTGCTGCAAATAGACCAGAAAGATGAAAATGAACTGAAAAAATAAAGCATTTTCTACTATATGCAGAATCGACACTAACATCAAACTACATATTAACAGAGTGACTGCACTATCCACGCACAGCCACAACTTCAAATTAGTGAAAATTCCACTTGACCGAATTATAAGAAGCAGATTCTAAATTAGAAAGAAAACTAGATCGAAATGAAATCTTAACATCTAGGATCCAACCAGTAAATGCAAGCCTGCAAGAATTGTTTGTGTATGCCAAATGATCTGGGAAATTCAGATAGAGTAGGCGGCAATCAGCAAAGGAGGCAAGCATTGTTCACCAAGCGTACGAACATAAAGTAAGATCAGATTAGATAAGTACCTAAAGCTCAGTTGGTATTACCAATTTTGATGTCGTGCACACATTTGACAACCAACAAGCAAATAAAGTATCAATCAGCGCAACAAAGTTACAAGCAAAGGAAAAGTGAAAATGAGTTCTTACACCAGCTTCTTCCCCACTCATGAACGCCCTCATCTTTCTGATGGAATCATCAGCATTTCTGAACAAGAAAGGAGCTCCATTTTCGACCACCACGTCAATATCTCTCTTCGACAGTGCCCTACACAACCAACTCCAGGCGTGAACACTGACCATCGCTGAACCAAAAAAAACTACGGAGAGAACGAGCATTTCCATACAAACGATACCTGAAAAGATGAGGCCGATCGCGCGCAAAAGCCAAGCCAGCCTCAGCCGCGCGGACGACCTCCTCCCGCAATTCCACGCCAGCCACGAACTCGGACTCGCCGCCGATTCCCCGCGCCGCCACCGCACCCAATCCCTCCTTACGGAAATAACCGCCGTCCGATAAGCTCCTGGTGAGGTCGAGCCACTCCGGCCACGGATGAGCGGAGTCGGAGAGATGGTCGTCTCTGACGGCGCTAGCCTGAGCGTGAAACTGTTGCGGAGAGGACGCGACTCGGAGTGGAAGGAGACGGTTGGTGGAAGCGGCGAGGATGTGGTGGTGGAGAGCGCGGGAGGTGAGAGGAGACAGGTGGGCGGGGCGGCGGCAGTGGAGGTGGAGGCGCGCTAGGCGGGGGAGGGAGGGGCAGCGCGGCGGGAGAGGGGCGGCGAGGAGCATCAGGAACCTGGTGGCGCCGCCCATTCTCCTCGTCGTCGTCGTCGTCGCCGTCGCCGACGGCTATGCTTAAACCTAGGCGGGGAACGGAGCTCGGGTTCGTAGTCAGTGGTTCGGGATGGGCTGAAACGATAAATTCCGAGCGAGCGCGATTTCATCTTTCGCGTCGAGGAAATTATCGTTTTTTAATATTGTTTTTATGAGGATCAAAATTCTTTTAAAGTGTCGGATGATATTTTTGCTTTTATTATCATTTTTTGTCAGATATTTTTGCTTTTATAAAAACACTATTTGTTGCGACTCTTTTTAACTCACGACATTTTGATCAAGTTAAGCTTAACATATTTGATTTGAAGAGATTATGGAAAATCCCACTTTGAATTTTGATGGTGTTGTGCATTTGAATGTTAATGTTTCAATCGTTGCACACCGATCCTAAACCTTTTTGTTTTGTTATGATTGCTAATTTGCCTTCTGCTCTTTTTTATTTATTTATTTATATTATACATTTAACATTTTTAAGGTAAGACACGATTTACAATATCTTTCATAGGTGAAAAAGGATATCATACAAACTCCGAACTCATCGTACAAAATCACCTAAATTTGGGGCAAAATGTTTTTTCTTTTGTTTGTATCTTAAATTCTTTAAATAATATATAAAGCAAACTCTTAGAAGCTTGATGTACAGCTCGGATTTACAATCAGTACCCTCACATATATGATAAACCCTAAATTAGTTAGGTAGTTAAGGGATAATATTGACTTTCACCATTTTGCAATCATACTTACAATTTAAAATACGCAAAAAAATTTCAAGTTGAGAAAAAATTAGGAGATGAGGAGAAGAGGGAATCGTTTCACGTATCAATTAATTTTAAATTAGAGTTAATACTACCAAAAATATCTCAAATCGGTACATTTGGTCACATCTACCTCAAGTTAATTTGTGTTTTACAAAGACTACATTTATTCACATTTACTTCAAATTAATATATCCATACCATAATTACCACAAACTAATATCTCGAGAAAAAGCTAATATTTTTCTTTACCACCAAGCCTAGCGAGGGTTGTCATTGACCCTCACCGATCATAAGTAAAGGCCAACAACCTTCACTAGCCATCATTGGACAAGGGCCGTGACCCTCACAGGCCCTTTAGGCGGAAAAAGGTAAAAAAAAAATTATAAAAATTATCAATATCAGCATCGATTGTACCATATAAAATGGACAACATCCAAGTCAATAATTTCTATTTAAAATCGAAAGTTTTATGACTTTTTTGGTAATTATCTTGTCATTAAACTAGTACAATTACACTCTATTTATTTCGCGAGCAATGAATAATTTATAAAATATTTTTTCAAAAATGATCATTTTTATATCGAAAGCAATTTATGTTCAAACATCTTCGGGGATTTGAAAACAAAATTCGTTCATTTATTTTTACGAATAATACAAATGATCATTTTTGAAAAGTATATTTCAAATCATTTATTTTTCGTCAAACAAACTGAGAGTGGGCAAGACAAGTGCAATTGAGCAAAGGAAACAAAGCACGAAATGAAATAAAATAAAAATAAAATAAAATAAAATAACTTATCTCAAGGCAATCCTAATATCATGCTTGGCCCATCCATATTAAGCCCAATGGCCTCCTTTGCTCCCTTCAGTCTAAGTTGACACCCACCCACTCCCCACTAGAGACTAGGAATTGTTCAAGAGTAATCCATCGAATAGACTACTCGAGATCTATATGCCCCGAGTTTAATAAATGCACATTTGCACGAGCCTCTCTCTAATTGTGATGTTGCTGGAGATGTGGAGGATAACCGGGACAATTTTGCTCGGATGATATCTAAATCATTTCGAGAATTACGAAAATCAAACAGCAACTCGAGCTAATCGCACCACAACGGAAATATCAATGAAGATGACCGTTATTGAATCAACACTAGAGATTAAATCCCTTACCAAAGAAGGATTAAACACGTCAATCCTTTTAGCCTCAAGAAATTCGTGCCTAACCAACTATATAAGTGATATGGTCGATTATCAATTATTATAGAATCAATCTACTAGATGAAAGAGAATAAGAATATTAAAAATAGATCATATATATGTATATATATAGCGGGACACTTGCACTTGGGATAAATTTTATGATGGATCACGGTTTTGAACTCTCCAGCGACGTGCCTCGGAGAATCTTGCAATAATAGCGTCCTTGTCCCGAGAGAGAGACCTTAACTGATGAAAAGGAAAAACATCTGTCCTTCGTTGCAACGAGACCTGCACGAGGCCCTCACCGGTCAATTTCATCAACATCCGCTAGGCAATTTCTATTTTATTTTCGAAACTTACCCAACGTCGAGAAAGATCGTTGTACGTGGCTCCAGCTACTACGCTTCAGAATAACTAACGCGACAGCGACGGCCGGTAGTAATTCGGTGTGCCATCGCAGTACCGACCAGCAACAGTGCATGGAATCAATGGCCAACGACCCTCGAGTTGAACCGAACACGAATTTAATTGAGGGCAAATGCCACGAAAACAAAACTCCAGACCATACTTGATACTGTTGGAATGTGATATGTACTTTCTATTGACAAGATAGCATGAGGTCCCAAGGTCACTCATTAGGGTTATAGGGGCAATGCCTTGAGCCGCGAGAATTTTTATAGTTTAAATCTATATTTTGTCATCAATTTGGGTTTATATCTATGAATAGTTATTGGATATATATAATTCATTTTTTTTTTGTAATTGAGGAACATAATAGAGGGTTGCAGGATGCTAATTATAGTGAAATCCCTTATTGGACATAGTCTAGTTTAAGAGTGTACACTGATAAAAACCTTGCATCTCGTTTTCCTTTTATTGCTTTTATTTTCTATTTTCTTATGATTGTACATCAAAAACTTGCCTACTTTGATACAAATATCTTGCTTTTTTTTTTTTTTTTACGAAAACATCCAAATTTATACAAGTGTGATAAATATACCCTCTACTTATATAGGGAAATGTACCAAAATAATTATAAACATTTTGCATTAATATTAATCCAGTCATAAACTTTTCGATTTGATCAATTTAGTTCTAAACATTTTTAACATTAGTACCAATTCAATCAATTCGACTAATTTAATCCGGAAATTGTTGACGTGGCCACCATCAGTTTATATCATGAATGGACCTAGGTTTAGAACCAGGAAAGACAGAGTCAGTTTCCTACAAGTATGCCTTCCATTATGGGCAAACAGTCTCGTTCAAGCCCTTCAGGAACAACCTTTTAATAGAAAACCACTCTAACCTTTAGTTTAGAGTCTAGAGACACGCAAGGATGCTAGAATGGTAACATTTCTAACTATCCGAGCTGCATTTCTTAGAGGATCCTACTAGGGACTTTGCTATTGAGAGTTTTACAAAATACTCACTTTACTTCAAGGGACTCTGCCCAACACATTACATCCTCCTTGCCTTTTATAGACATTAGGAGGTCACACATAAACAATGACCAAGCTCACAGGTCTTGAAATAAACAGAGTTTTTGAAAAATCCAGTAGGGAATTATTTTCGATGATATGATCAGTAATAGTGAACAGTGACAAATGAACAGTGATTTCCCTAGCATATTGCTACAGTAACTACTATTGCGACAAGAAATGAATCCTAATTTTAGGATGACAGACCCCTTTAATCCAGTCCATATAATGTCTTTTTCGGGAGCCAGAGGAAATGCATCTCAAGTACACCAATTAGTAGGTATGAGAGGATTAATGTCAGATCCTCAAGGACAAATGATTGATTTACCCATTCAAAGCACTTTACGCGAAGGACTATCTTTAACAGAATATATCATTTCTTGCTACGGAGCCCGCAAAAGAGTTGTGGATACTGCTGTACGAACATCAGATGCTGGATATCTTACGTGCAGACTTGTTGAAGCGAAATATAGCTGCTACACCAAAACTAGGCGCAAAGAACCAACCAGACTGACCTAGTGGATAAATCAGGAATACAGAAACAAAAACAGCAATTGGACCAGAGAATGCGATTGCATTATAAGGTCGCAATTGAACAGATCGAGCAAGTTCAAATTGACGTAACATGAAACCTATTAGTCCGAAAGCGCCGTGGAGAGCCACAAAAGTCCACAAACCACCTAATTGACACCAACGAGTAAAATCTCCTTGTGCTTCAGGACCCCATAGTAACAACAAAGAATGTGCTAAACTATTAGCGGGAGTAGAAACTGCGGCGGTTAAGAAGTTGCATCCTTCCAAATAGGAACTGGCCAATCCATGGGTATACCATGAAGTTACAAAGGAAACGACTTGCTACAGTGATATGCTACAGTCAGCGGTCTCATCCGTCATGGGCATTGTAGTCGTAGTCTGAGTCATCAGAACTATGCATCTCTGACAGGAGATGTTCTTTATATTTTTTCTTAAGTCCTGCGAGTGAATATGGTGAGAGAATTTGGGTGTTCCCCATGTTTGACGAGGATGCTTCCTCATAATTCCTGAAAGTCCTTGTAGTGTCATCAGGAATGTTTGGCTGAGGTTAATTGGATAGTTGAACATATTAGAATGTGTCCATGCCTAGAAATAAGGACAAAGGTCCTTGATCATAGGGGTCTTAAGAAAGATGACCTCTACATTGTGCATAGGGGTCTTGAGAAGATTGTGTAGGGTCATCTATGTCTATCATTTCTTACTCCTGTGATGATGCAGCTTGTCTAAATTCTTTGAGTGCTTCCTTGTTTTTGGTGTAAGGCTATAATGATCTCATGCAGTTGGCACATTGTAATTCCATACATCTTCAGGAATAGTTTTATTTTCCTAGCACAAAACCCTTTGGAGTTCTCGGTACTAGTGTTCACAGCAACCAACAGGTCTTGGAAAAGATTTGTAAATACGAGCTTCTTTAAGGTGCGGTTGAGGTTTATAGGATGTGGTTCCTATAATCTGCAAAGCATTGGTGATGCTGCCATTATTTTTTACAAAGGCCTATGGACGTCAGAAGAATAGAATGGTGTGGATTTTAGGGTTTGGTTGGATAGTTCTCAATTCTTGTTGTAAGAGCTGCTTCCAGTGAGTAGGAGAATAAAACCAATTAAGGAAGGCTAAGAGATTTTTGTCACTTTCTTTTTCAATGTTTCGACTAATTCCGAATATCCTAGTAAGGTTGGCAATGAATCTTTCGATTAAAATTTCAATAGTTATTAAGTACTTATTGGTCAAGTACCATAATAACCATTGCAACTAATCAGGGAAATCTTTCGATTGAAATTTCAATAGTTATTAAGTACTTATTGGTCAAGTACCATAATAACCATTGCAACTAATCAGGGAAATCTTCCTCTTTCCAAATTAAAGGTTGTATGAATGGATAGTCCGAATTTAGTCCAAAAGGATAAAGAATTGAACCTCCATGGAGCCTGAATAGATCTGTGTAGCATTGCCACATGAGGTTTTCTAGATTTTCAGTGAGGTTGTCATTCTGGATTTGTTCGACAATCTTCTTGGGGTATTGCCATCTTAGTCAATCTCATATTCTTTCGATCTTATACTTTTCATTGTGATGAAAAGTATGGAAATCATGCCTCATGATATACGTGTTGATTTCTGTTGGTACTTTTGGTCTTGACAAAAAGTCAACAAGCATGTTCTTCTTTCCAACAATGTGTTTGGTTTCAAAAGAGTATTTTGAAAACCATTCAACCCATCGAAGTAATTGAGAATGTAGAATTTACTTCTGTTTGAATTTGGTCATCTGAGGAAAAGATGCTATGTTTAACTCTACCAAGAAGTGATGGCCTATGAGATAGAATTCAAGTTTTTTATTCTATTTTTCACCGTCATGATTTCATTGAAAGTGGAATGATAATGCATTTTAGTATGAGAAAACTTTCCACTTTTATAGGCACACAGGTGTCTCTTACCATCAACTTCTTCGAACAGGATAGTCGCCCAATATTCATCAACGGCGTCAGTCTGGAGAATTCTCTTTCTTGTTGATGGGATTTGTAATGGAGGAAGAGTGTGCATGATCTCTTTAAGTTAAGCAACTGTTTTAGTCTGAGATTTTCCCCAAGGTGGGGGATTAGTAGAATGTGTCCATGCCTAGAGATAAGGACAAAAGACCTTGATCATAGGGGTCTTGAGAAAGATGACCTCTCCATTGTGCATAAGGGTCTTGAGAAGATTGTGTAGGGTCATCTATGTCTATCATTTCTTGCTCCTGTGATGATGCAGCTTGTCTAAATTCTTTGAGTGCTTCCTTGCTTTTGGTGTAAGACTATAATGATCCCATGCAGTTAGCACATCGTAATTCCATACATCTTCAGGAATAGTTTTATTTTCCTAGCACAAGATCCTTCGGAGTTCTCGATACTGGTGTTCACAGCAACCAGCAGGTCTTGGAAAAGATTTGTAAATCCTAGCTTCTTTAAGGTGCAGTTGAGGTTTATAGGATGTGGTTCCTATAATCTGCGGAGCATTGGTGATGCTGCCATTATTTTTTACAAAGGCCTATAGACGTTGGAAGAATAGAATGGTGTGGACTTTAGGGTTTGGTTGGATGGTTCTCAATTCTTGTTGTAAGAGTTGCTTCCAGTGAGCTAAGTAGCACGGACATGCAACATAGACACGCGACACGACACGATACGAAATGTCGACACGTCATTTCTAAAAAATAGAGAATTCCGACACGTTGCGACTTGTTGAATATTAAATGAATATTTTTATTTTTGATTAATTTGATTCAAATTCATAAATAATTAATTGATTAAAAAAGAGTCTATAATAAATTTACACTAATAATATTAATAAATCAATTCATTTGAAATTTGAAAGATATATTCATAGTTAATGCGAAACATGTTTTTAATTTTAATAAAAGTTGTTGATGAAACTAATAATTAAAAAGAAATTATAATCAATTTATTTAAATAAATTCATGATTTTCTAGAATGATCAAAATTTATCATTATTCAAAATTCAATACTTTTACTTTTCGAAATTATTTTTCAATTTCATCTATTTAATTTTCGGATAAAAAAATCCCTAAAATCTACCCCTTCATCCATTTCCCTCCATCCCAAACTTATTTTACTTTTTTCCCTCCCCACACCACTGACAGACAGGCTATCAACCTCACTTCCCCTCCCCCAAAACTCAAAACCCTAGCGACACTCTTTTTCCTCCTCCTTCTACCGCTAGCACAAAAAACACCTTCGCAACCTCCGACGATGGAGCAGATGCAACGCTGAGGAGGAGGAGATGCCGCCGCCGCTCGGTGCCCCCTCGAGCCCCAATCCCTTTCTCTTCTCTTCCTCTCGATTTTTCTCCTCCTCCTCCTCGCCGCACAACCACCTTCCTCTCCACACAACCCCCTTCCTCTCCTCTCCTCTTCCTCTTGATCCTTCTCCTCCTCCTCGTCGCCAATCCATTGCAACAGTGGTGGCCCTCGCCACTCTCTCTAGCCGTCTCTCGCCATCGCTCACGGCCTCTGCTCCCTCGCCTCCACCAGAGTCTTCCGAACATGCGTTGACACGCGTGTCGAGAAAAGTTGATCGTAAATCCGACACACAGTCAACGTGTGTCCAACCGTGTCCGAGCATGTCGATGTGTCCGTGCTTCATAGCCAGTGAGTAGGAGGATAAAACCAATTAAGGAAGGCTAAGAGATTTCTATCACTTTCTTTTTCAATGTTTCAACTAAGTCTGAATATCCTAGTAAGGTTGGTAATGAATCTTTTGGTTGAAATTTCAATAGCTATTAAGTAGTTATTGGTTAAGTACCATAATAACCATCGCAACTGATCAAAGAAATCTTCCACTTTCCAGATTAAAGGGTGCATGAATGGATAGTCTGTATGTAGTCCAAACGGATAAAGAATTGAACCTCTATGGAGCTTGAATAGATCTGTGTGGCATTGCCACATAAGGTTTTTTAGATTTTCAGTGAGTCTATCATTCTGGATTTGTTCGACAATCTCCTAAGGGTATTGCCAGTTTAGTCAATCTCGTATTCTTTCGATCTTATACAATGAAAAGTATGGAAAGTATACCTTATGATATACATGTTAATTTCTGTTGGTGCTTTTGGTCTTAACAAAAAGTCAGCAAACACTTTTTTCTTTCCAACAATATGTTTGGTTTCAAAAGAGTATTTTGAAAACCATTCAGCCCATTGAAGCAGTTGAGAATGTGGAATCTGCTTCTGTTTGAATTTGATTATCTGAGGAAAATATGCTATGTCTAACTCTACCGGAAAGTGATGGCCTATGAGATAGAATTCGAATTTTTTTATTCCATTTTTTTACCGCCATGATTTCATCGAAAGTGAAATGATAATACATTTCAGTATGAGAAAACTTTCCACTTTTATAGGCACACAGGTGTCTCTTATCATCAATTTCTTCAAACAAGATAGCTACCCAATATTCATCAACGGCGTTAGTTTGGAGAATTCACTTTCCTATTGATGGGATTTGTAATGGCGGAAGAGTCTGCATGATCTCTTTAAATTAAGCAACTGCTTTAGTCTAAGATTTTCTCCAAGGCGAGGGATTTTTCTTCAGCATCGATTGCAATGGAATTAGTAGCTTTGTAATGTTTGTAATAAAATCTCTGAGATAATTAATTATCCCAAAAAATTGCTGAACTTGCTTTGTCGTGAAATTTTCCTCAGGAAACTTTGACAATTCTTGAGCAATATGTGGCTCTGGATAGTATGTACCTTTATTAAGGTGCATACCAAGAAATTCAATTTCCGTCTGGGCAATATTCATCTTTCTTTGAGAAAGCATAATCCCGTGTTGTTTTACAATATCTGCAAACTGCCAAAAAGTTGACAGTGGGATTCCTCGTCAGGGTTGTTGAGTAGGATGTCATCAATATATATAGCTGCACTTGATAGGATTGGTTGGAAAATTCGACATATAACCTTTTGGAACAAGGATGGAGCTACCTTTAATCCAAAATGAAGAACTTTCCATTGAAAATATTGGTTCAGAATACAGAACCCTGTTTTGGGTCTGTCTTCAGGATGAATTCACAATTGTCAAAATCCAACTTTAAGATCAAATTTAGAATAGATATAGGCTTTTGATAAGCCGATAAAGAGTGAATTTCTAAAAGGTAAATGGAATTTGTCATCTTTGAGAAAAAGATTAAAAGGTTGATAGTTAATTACCAATCGCATCTTTTCTTTGTTTTGCTCGGCACGCTTATTGACATAAAAAGGTTTCACAAGCCCATTGAGAATTTGAAATTTCAATAAGGTCCTGTTGCAATAGTTCCAGCATTCTTTCTAAGCCAATACCAGGTGCTCCGGCTTCATTCCTATATGACTCGCCTTGGTTGGATTGATATCTTCATTTTTTTAAGGGAAGGCGAAAAAAGAATTCCGGATTTTTCTATAAAGGATGATAACACTTTTGAGAGAATTCAAAATGGGATTCTAAACATGATTCTAACAACTTTTGCATGATCAGTTCTAACAGATTCATTTGAATGGGAAAAAGTCTTTGGATATTGACGAATTCAAAGAATTGGTCCTTATACTTAAGACATTTTTTAGGAATGATACGAAGCTGAGGGATTTGAGTCATGATGTCCCAACCAATGATCAAATATTTGTTGGGAAGACTGGATCCAAATATTTTTGTGGTTATAAAACACTAGGGAAAAAACTAGATAGTTACTAGGGTAGTTCTTACATTTGTAGAAAAAGTATCTCCTGAGGCAGAATTGAAATATCAAACACAAGAAGTCCAATATTCTTAAGGAAGAACTTTAGTGTCTAAGATTGAAAAACTTGCACCAATATCTATAAGAGCACTAACAGTGATAGCTTTGGCAAACTTTGAAATAAAGATTTTCATAAGAAAATGGGAACAATGAATTTGGCTTGAAAATATATCAAGGTCTTGTTCGGAAGAAGTGAGGAATATGTGAAAAAGGTCTTCAGAATCCGAATATGATACAAAGAGTTTGTTCCAATGGTTCTTCTTCCGCAGAAAATAAAGATTCGATATCATCATTTTCAACTGAAATATCAATTTCAATCTCTATATGATGTATTGATTTTGACATTTTCTTGCTTGGGGGCAATTTTTGGCAAAATGTCCCTTCTGATTGCAAATGAAGTATCGAGTTGATTTCTTGTGGCTTGAGCGATATTTCCTTCTGCGTAAGTATCGTCATTTCTTCTTTCTCCGGAAGTGCTTAGATCCATGTCTTGATTTCTTTATTCGGAGCTCCTTAAAGTGCTTCTTTTTCCTGGAAGATTTTCCACAAGAACCATCATAGTCTCTCTTGAAGCATTTGATCTTCAGTTTCTGGCAAGAACATGCCCCCCATCAAGTTCTTTGTTGTCTGTGAGATAAGTTTGGACCATCTGGCGTTATAAACACAAATTATCAAGACACAAATATATTTCTTGTTATATTTCTCCCAACGAAATGTCCGCAATTCTCCTTTATCTATTAAGAAAATATCTCTCAACTTGTTGGGATAATTCTTTGGGAATAGAAGTTAGGAAAACTTGTTTCAGGTGTGGATCAACTCCAATATCATAGAAGAGCTTGAGTATTTTCCGATAATGTTTATCAAGATGCATTTTCTGGAGAGAGCAGCATTTTCTTTCAAAAAATTCTCTCCTTTTAAGCTCATGAAGGTCAAAAGGTTTTCCAATGAAGAAATGGTATAAAAGGATAATAGCATGACCAAAGTTAGGTGAAAGTAAAAATTGAACCTAGTCTTGTTCTGTCACCGATTGCCACTAATGTTTGAGGCTGTCTCTAAACCTTGTGACAAAACCAAAAATGATATCATATTTATCCTGGTTGGTTAGAGCCTGGGCATTTAACTAAGTATGGAATTCCTCAAATCTTTCTGGCCATTTTGAATAAGGACCGTCATCAACAGTAAAAAAATTTTTGGGAGAAGTAGACATGTGCTGAGAGGGATTGTTTGGTTGAACAATCTTTGGTTCAGAAGGTTTGGATTCCATATCCTAGTCCGGAGGGTCGACCATGAATATTTATGAAGTTACTGGTGCAATAAAAAATGAATCGATTGCAAGGATTGAGAAGGATAAAGAGGATAAAAAGGACACCGAATTTGACTCAGTATCCAAGTTGTCTGGAAAAGCCAGTTCTAATGGAAATAAGATTTGGTCCTTCAAAGTGGCAGGATCAGGCTATTCCTCTTCATTGCCCAGATCTATCAAGAATGATTCTAACGGATTCGATAGCATCATTTGGTTTGGCTTTTCCTTTATAATTAGTGAGGATTCTTCAGGCATCTTCTCTTTTCCATTTTCTTTCCTTATTCGATCTAGTTCTTTGAGACGATTTCGCATATCTACCATGTCTGTCTTATCTTGTTTGATGGAAGCTTCTGTGAGAGCAGCAAAGATAGACGTATTCTAAGATGGTGGAGGAGGCAAATGCTCTGTTCGTAATGTAGTTAGGAACGGGTTGAAATGATTGAACCTTCCCTCTCCAAGGAGTTGGATATGACTTTTGATCTTTTCTATTTCCACCTTGGGCTTTCAAGATGATGATATCCCAGATGTTGTCCGGATTCCAAGGCATGAAGCCTTTTTTGGAAGTTCGAAAGCATTTTCTTGGTGGTTTCATCATATCTTCGAAGATCTTGTTGCACCTTCACAATTTTAGAGTCAATTACTTTGAACGCATTATTGTATGCTAAAAGAGTCTTCGATTACCAATTTAGGATGGCTTCAGTAACAAGAGTCATTTTCTATCTTCCATGTTCGTCCACATTAGTGAGGGCAGGTATCTTGGGAGTATGTTGATATCTGCCTTGTGGGTCAATAAATTCTTCTGGAGCAAAGAATGGGAGTTTTGAACTTTCTCGAACAAGAGGAGGAAAGTCTATCTCTTGGAACATGGCGATGGAAGAACTAGATGGTGTTTCTTTCGGAGTTTCGAGTGAGTAGGAATGCATTTTGGCCCACTTGAGAATTGACTTATAAAACGGGGAAATAATTGGTTTTTTCTGAGGAGGAGGTGATGGGGGTGGAGTTGGTAAAACGAAGGGTGAAGTAGTGAACTCTGGTGGTAGAGTTAGAGCATAAGAAATCATAAATTAGAATTTATCACACTCATCGAGAGTATCAACGGAGGAGTCTTCATCCAAGTGCCTTTGGTACATAGTATCCTTTGACTTTTTGTGCTTCCGTCGAGGTCTTGCATTTGGGTTTAATTCATCGGGAGAATTTATACAGTAGGAACATTGACAAAAAGGATCCTAGAAGCAGTGACCATACCGGTCCTTATAGTAATGGACATGATTTCCATTACTTTGGAACTATTGAACAAGCTTTTTGGGATCAAGCTCCGAAATTGACTCAGGAACACATGGTTTAATCATGAAGAGGGTTTGGAAGATAGGACTCTCTTCCTTTTTCTTGCCAAATTTGATGGAAACGGTGCCATCCTTTTTTCTAACGAATTTGGAGTTTGAAGACTGGAAAGGCTTGTTGTTCTTATGTAACTTTTCATAATTGGTGATCCATGTCTCTGGAAGGAGTTTGGCCAACTTTTCCTTCAGAATTTTTCTGGGAACATGAATACAGGATGCTTGATCATTCTGCATAGAGATGAATAAAGTATCTTCATTTCCATTGTGGAAATTCAAGTCAAGAGCATGGTTTCGCACTTGATAAACCATCTGGTAGTGCAGTGTTGCTGCAATAGAGTCAATAGTTTGGGGAGCTCCAGTAAGATGGACTTGGACCTTCAGAAAGGAAAATAGCTGGGGATCTGAAAGAGCAATAATGAAGTTTGAATATAAGGTTACAAAGACTGTTCCAGCATTTAAAGTGGTTTGGACAGTATCAATGTAGGCATGCTGGTATTTTAGGAACCGAGTATCCAATAAAGCTATTCTTGCCACAACTAGCAAGCTCTTGCGACCATGAAAAGTAAGAGCAAGACGAATAATGTCCTTGTTGAGTCCATTGCCTAGGAAACTTGAGAGGAATTTGAAAAGTAACAAAATACTCATTTTCAGTGGTAAGAATGGGATGTTGATTGAACTTGGAGGACTGGACGTACTCCTTTACTTCCTTTGGAGTTTGACGGATGAGTTGTCGAATGGAGCGGATAGGAGAAAATGATGAGGTGGGTTTAGCAAAAGCGGAATAGGGGTTCATAAGGGGAAGTTGAGTTTCAGAGATCTTGGTTTCATCGCTAAGAGAGACTTCATAAATATAGTTTATCTTAGAAGCATTGAAAACATGGAAATCTGAATGGGTTGAGGAAGATGGGGATGAGGCGAGAGAAACAGATGCTTCTAGTATTTCTAGTTCATTCTTGATGTGAAGAAATATTCTCAGCACTAGATTCACCTACTGAACACATGGAACGGATCTTATTAAAAACGAAACCATGGATCCGATACCATGAATGGACCTAGGCTTGAAACCAGGGAAGACGGAGTCAATTTCCTGCAGGTATGCATTCCCACTATGGACAAACAGTCTCATTCAAGCCCTTCATGGACAGCATTTTAGCAAAAAACCATTTTGACCTTTAGTTCAGAGCCTAGAGACACGTAGGGATGCAAAGATGGTAATATTTCTAACTATCGGAGCTGTATTTCTCAGAGGATCCTATCAGGATTGAGAAGAAGAGGAGCTTAGAAAGCCCTTCAGGGACAACCTTGAAGTAAAGTGAGTGTTTTGTAAAATTCTCAAAGACAAATTTTATAATTTTTCTTTCTTTTTTTCCATTTTTTTCTCTTTTTTTTTTTTCTTTTCTCCTTACCCCTTGGCCGGCGAGTTCACCAGCCCCAGGCTAGTCGGGGCGAGGGCCCCCGCGCCCTCACCGACCACAGGCAAGGGCGTCAGCCCCCGCCCAAATCTAAGCAAGGGCCTCTGTGCCTTTGTCAGCCACAGGTGAGGGCACGGTGGCCCTTGCCAGCTAAGGGCAAGGGCCTCCGTGTCCTTGTCAATCACAAGTGAGGGTGCAAAGGCCCACACTTGTGGTGGGCGAGAGTCGTGACGCCTTAGGTGAGGCCGTCATGGCCTTCACCTAAATATAGGCAAGAGCCCAATGCCCTCGCTTGTGGCGGGCAAGGGCGTCGTGCGTTCGCTTGGATCTGGGCAAGGGCTGCGAGGGTGGGTCATCACGCCCTCGCATGTGGCCGACGAGGGCGCAAAGGCCCTAGCCACCCAAAAAGCGAGGGTTTTGGCCCTCGCCTGGATCTGGGCAGGGGTCGATGCCCTCACTTGTGGCCGGCGAGGGCGCAACGGCCCTCGCTAGCTGTTGACGAGGGCACAAGGGCCCTCGCCCTAACCAGCTTATGGCCGGCGAGGGCACAGCAGCCCTCGCTAGCGGTCGAGGAGGGCACAGTGGCCCTCGCCTTGACCAGCCTGTGGCCAACGATGGTTGACTGACGACCTCGCCGATTAAGGGGTAAGGAAAAAGGAAAAAGAAAAGAGGAAAAAAGGAAAAAAAAATGAAAAAAAAAATTGTAAAAACCTGACAAAATATATAACATTATGAAATTTGTCTATGTGGCACCACATAAGACTGCCAGTGGCCATATCAGTAATTTTCGGCTTAAATTAATTGGATGGACTTAATTGGTACAAATACAAAAGATTTATAACTTTCCTAGTACTCTTCCCACTTGTATAAGTTTATGGTTTAAAAATTTTGGACAATTGTATCACAATAAGTTTAGGGTTTTTAGTAATTTAAAAAAAAAAAGTTTGTGGAGAGTATACTTTGAGTTATTTTATTTTATTGTACTAGCCTTTTAGTTAGTTGATGTACCTAGGACAGTTACACGAGGGAGGTGTCAGTCGCTCTTCAAAGTTGTCTCTTTTCGCTTAGTTTAGGTTAGTTTAGATATCTACGCTGACCTCGACTTTAAGACAGCTTAGTTCCCTTGTTTGGCTTTCTGGGAAAATGTGAGAGTCGCTCGTCCAGATTTGCGACCTGCGAGGGTCGTGCCGGGAATGTATCAGGAGATGAAATTAATTAGAGTAAAGGATGCGACACACCAACCAAGATATACTCGACGCTTTGGTCATTGCTTGGCATCGTCCGAGGAACCATGTAAAACAAAGCATTTTAGGAATTAAGGTATGAGAGACTAGATAGAGGGCATTTCCTACGTTAGCCCTGCTTGGTTGTAGACTGTAGAGGTTGCATAATGTTCCTCATGCACATAGGAAAAAACCAGGATTTTTTAACCTATCTCTATTCATCCTTAGTATAAATATATTGTAACATCATATCGACAGATGAATTGAGATCCTCTGTTTTGGGAAATAATTTGCACCTTCAATCTTCCCTTCTCAAATGAATGATACATCAATGCACTGCAAGCTTGATGGTCACTATTAACCTAATTTGCAACTTAGGTATGAATCCTTGATTTCAAAATGAAGACATGATGTCAGAATGCTTGATTTCACCACCCTAACAACTTCCCGCCACTGCCTCCAGCCACCGACACCAACAATAGCATCACTCTACCCCCAGTTACCACCTCTCTTTCTCTCTCACCACCCTTCTGACCTCCCCCCACTGCCTCTGACCATCGGCACTAACAATAGCACCACTCTACCTCCAGTTACCACCTCTCTCTCTCTCTCTCTCTCTCTCTCTCTCTCTCTCTCTGCACTTTGCCAAAACGGCGAGGTCATGACCTTCGATTAGATGTCATGAATATGTATAGCAAGGTTGTTTTTGGCAAGAATAAAGATCTTTGATTGTCATGATGGATAATTTGAGACCATCTGATTAGATCTTTTAATTGTGAATAGGTAGAGTTAAGATTATTGCAGAAAATCTTATTGTTGTGATTATGTGCTTATGGGAACAATGAGTAACATAACAGTTACAAAGTTAGTTCAATGGATCATGAGAGAGAGAAGACTTGCTAATTTTGACCACCAAGCTCGATTGCTAAGGCTCTATCCTATGTTTGTACACAAGTGATTTAGCGAAAGATTGCTATGCTGATAATCTAAGCACGCATGCGCGGAGGCTCCCTTGGGCCACCTAAAGAGATTTGTTTCTCCTTGGTGACGTGCTTATCCCACAACTAATTTCTTAACAAAGATCATATGCGCATAAAACTTATCTTGCTTGCTCGGATATTTATCAGCATTCACTATGTTCTCTGCCCTCTATGTTCCTTATTTCTCTAGATTCTTTTGTCATTTATCGTTATTAACAACAATAGCTTAGTTGCGAGATTAGTGACCCTTTTATAACTACTATGACAACGACTTGTGCCGTGGCATACCGTCTTTAATAAGTTCTCAAAGTCTTAGCATAGCATATAATAATTTAAATTGAGGATTAATCTCGACAACATAATAAAAAATTAAATGATTATTTTATTCAGGACGATGACAAGGGCAGTCCTAGTTGTCACCCTAGACGTTTATGCTACGGTACAGAGCATTACTGAGTTAACTGGTACTTTGCTTTAGAGATTTACGCTGACTTCTCGTGCTTAGAGTCCCCATGTTTGGCTTATGGGAAAACGATCCATGTTCTCGTCAAGACTTTCTGGCATAAACTTGAATATTATTGTCATGTTAGGTCGATTAAAATAATTTTTCAAAGGGTTGGCCTTGGAATTTTTGTTGCCATGACATCTTATTCGTTAGGGAATTGATGAGGACAAGAACCGAGAACCCGACATGTCGGTCGTTAGCTTAAACCAAGAAGAACAAACATTACTTTAACGTACTTTAGTTGTTTGAATAAACCAATGGAAACCAAGAATGGGTTTCGCTAGCAAGTCATCGAAGTCCCCTATTTATATTAGTATCGTCCTCGATTATTTCATTCGAACTTATGTCGCGTTTGCAGTCGGGATTGACTCGAACATCCAGGCCATCGGGACTCGGCTCCGCCTAGGAGCACAAGAACTGCACTAAGTTCATCGAACGCTTCAACGAGGCTTCGGGGGCACTTAACGACTTCCAAGGAGAGGGCAAAGATTCGTCGCAATTTCCATGATTTTGGATTGCTTGACAATCTACCAAATAAGACAATTTTTCAGATAGTCGTGATCAAAGATAAATTACAACATCCACGGAGATACTAGCAGATTTGTAAAGATGCGTCGAGTGAGAATTGAATCTAGGATGTATGCGTTCCTTCTTGAAGAGAAAATTTCAAATATTCATGACTCACGACAAAGTTAGAACGAAGGGATGCATGCGCCGCTGGAAAATTGTCTAAAATTTTTTTAATCTATTATACATTTGCTAATTTAATCTTACGCTTATTAATTTTACCAACTGATTTTTAAACTTTTTTTACGTTTTACCAATTAAGTTTATCCAGCCAATTTTAACTAAAAATTGATGACTTGAATGCTAACCATCTAATGTGACGCGGTTGGTACTGACGTAAATAATTTTTTGAATTTTTATTTTATTTTTTCTTACCTTTTCTTTTCTTTCTTTCTTTTTTACTTTCCTTCTTTCGCTAACTAGTTTGATGGGCCTTAGTAATGGTTGACAACCAATGGGATCTAGCTCGCCCACCCCTAGTGAGGCTTGACCTCATCATCGTTGGGTGAGGTTGGCCGGCACCTTGCCAGTGTGGCGATGGGGAGCCTCGCCAATTGTAGGGCGAGGTAAACCTCGCCAAGGGCAAACAAAGCTTGTCGTCACCATTGGCTAACGAGAGTGAGCTTTGCCGGAGGCCAATAAGGTCTCGCCTTTGGCTGGTCGCTGAGCCTCATGGACCAGCTAGAGAAAGAAAAGAAGAAAAAATAAATAAATAGAAAGAAAAATACCAAAAAAAAGGAAAAATAAAAATTAATATAAAATAAAATAAATTTTAAAATATTATTAAAAATTTATCTACATCAAGGTCAGTTGTACCACATAGGATAATTGGTGTTCACGTCAACAATTTTCAATCAAAATTCTAGATTAATTCAATTGGCAAAATGTAAAAAAATTTAAGAGTCAATTAACAAAATTTAAAAGGTTTAAAATTGAATTAATAAAATCGTAATAGGCTTAAAGATTTTTTGCATATGGCACACGGTTCAAGATTTAATGCGCTTGCGAAAATTCATGCTCGTGGTACATTTCACTTGGGACGTGAATGGAGACGATGGGTCCCTTGGTACTCTGAGCAACTTTGGGTCGTGAAAAATGTGCAAAGAGATCAAGATTAGTCACTTTGGTCTGAGTGACGTACCAAGCCCACTAAATCCACCCACGTCCCGTTTCTTTCGGAGTTGACAGGCACCAAATTCAAATTGAATTGAAACTGCCGAGCTTTTTCAGGGCGGATTGAGAGCTTTTTCAGGGCGGATTGAGACTGCTTATCGAACCTTTTCTGCCGGGCATGCCAACGTGATTGTCTCCGGGCAATAAATCTAATGGGCCTACCATCCAGACAAATAATTAAAAAAAAAAATCAGTTCTAATTTTTACGTTCAACCTTACCGTTGAAAATTGGGCCGGGGGGAGGGGGTGGTTTACATCATTAAATATTAAGCTGAATCTGATACAGATGGCATCCATCATATTTGTGACCTTTCTTTGAAAAAAAAAATTATTGTTCCGTTTAAAAAAGGGAAAAAAAATTCGTGTGGGTAGATTTCTGAAGAAAAGTTAATAAATTTTAAAAGTTTACCGACTTTTATGCAGACTAATCGATCTTCTTTTAGTTTAGTGATTTTTCAACTTTGTTTATTAAATTACCAAATATCTTAAAATTATCGACTCTCAAATGAACTACTTCCTAGTGTTTATAAGACTTTGTCTTGATCTATCAATCTTCAATATCATTTATCGACTTTTATATTGGCCATTTCTTACATGTGATTCGAATTTATCCACCCTTATGTGCACTTACCAACCCGTATTTGTTTGACCTACTAACTTTCTCCCATCAGAATACCAGCTAGTTTTGATTTATAACTTGCATTTGAGTTGCTAACAACATCTAGTTGGTTTTCTCGTTTTGAATTTGCCAACTTTTCTACCGAGTTGCCACAAGCCATTTAGAAGGGACAATGCATATATTGCAGTTTGAGATTCTAATTTTTCTTTCTTTCTTTTTTTTTTCCTGAAAAAATTATCAAGAAAGCTCTAAACCTATTATGCGAATATCAATTTAATTATAAATCTTTAAATTTTGTTAATTAAATCCCGAGTCTTTTGACAATTTGACAATATAGTTATTTCGGCTAATCTTTATTGGACTGTTATTTTACATGGCATGGTCTACGCTGACGTGCATATATTTTGCTTTTTATAAAAAAAATATTTTAATTATTTTCTTTTCTTTTTTTCTTTTTTCTTTTTTTTTCTCTACTAAGGCTGGCCAATTCGAAAGAAAATTAAAAAAATTAAAAAAAAATAGAAATTTTAAAAACAATGGAAAAATAATCTATGTCAACGCTGACCAAATAGGATGGCTGGGTTCACGTCATCAATTTCCTATTCAAATTGGCTGGAATGACTACATTGATAAATTATCAAAATATTTATGACTCAATTAGCAAAATTAAATGACTTAAAATTAAATTGGTGCCCATACAATTAGGTTTATAACTTTTTAAGTAACGATCCTCGTCTTTTCCCCAAAATTCTTTTTTGGCTAGGCCAGGTTTTCAAGTTCATTGACCGTCTCATACCTCTTTTATTTCGCCAACTCCACAACACGAGACCCAACCGGTTCTCCTTCTCAACCGTTTGAGAAGATGGAAAGAGACCATACATAATGAGTCTAATTTCATGAAACTAATCTATCTAATCAGTTGGTAGTTGTGGAAGGAAAAACATTTAGGGCACTTCGCTGACTTGGTCCTGTTCCATGTTCTAAGCATGGAGCAACTGAATTAGCTTCTTGTTATTACGCTCCCTCTACAAATCATACTAGGTTCGTCCGACCGAACTCATCATGATCTTGTCACAGTCACTGCCAGATCGATGCGTTAATGCTAACTAAGCCTCTTGTCCCTCTGTTGATTCTCTTCGCCTTTGTTGTATAACGAACTCGAACAAGAAATTCTCATGCCTTCGTTTGTCGCAAACTACTGTCTCTTGCTTTGTGCTCGTCGCATTATCAGATGCTTCAAAGACAGCCCTAAGTCTTCCGTCGATTGTTGTTGGCTTCTGAACATGGAGGAGAAGGAAGCCAATTGGGGTCTTGGTTTACTGGACCACATGACCTTCATGAGCTTAGCTTAGGGTAGTTTTAATGTTTCATATGCATAAACATGTACTTGTTTCTAGTTGTTAGTGAAAATGAAACGATTAATTAAATGTCGCTAAACACAACACACAAATCAATCGATAAAATAAGGATGAACATTCAGCAAATGGGTAATTAATTGCATTTTATAATTTAATTCTATAATATTGGAAGTTGTTGATAATCTTTTGCATTCGCTTATGTTAATATTTGACGGAATGATGAATCTCGCAATTTCAATATGCAAGTCACATGGAAAGCACTAAATCTGATTATGCGCTTGGTGGCCCACTTGCTCCCTTGTGCTGCGCAAGTGCGCAGGCTAGGCTAATTAAGGGTCTTATAGTTTTAGTGTTAGCTACAAACTGGAGGATATTATAGCAAGTCGGGCAGCAAGTTAAGCGATTAACTCGTTTATCAGGCGAGATTTATACTTCACAAGTATTATATAACATTGACAGCTTGAGCAATTTCCAACTTGCTAATGCAACTCGCCCTAAGAAGAATGTCAAAATCTTATTTGGCAAATATACGGAACCCACTAAATCTGATCATCCGCTAGATAGCCCACGTGCTTGTTTGATCGCATAGGTTGGCCTAAGTAAGGGCCTTGTAGTTATAATGTTAGGTCAGGCACAACCTGAAAGATATTATAGCAGACTAGGCAACAAGTTACGTAATTAACTTATTACATAACGTCTGTGTGTAACTTACGCATACTATATTCTCTAGTCTTTTCTCAAATGACATTTTTAAGGGGTGATTCAGTCACTTGACAACTCTGTTCCTTCATTAAAGTAGAAGATCTTGCTCTCCATGATCTCCTCTTAAACCTCTTGTTTCCTCCCAATCTTGTTCACCTAGTAATCTTCCTCTGCCAGATATCGTGCTACTCAGCCCTGTCCTTAGTTCCATCGTTGGAATAACGGTATCCCTCGTTGATTCCTTCGCCTTAGTTACTTAACGAATTCTCGAGCAAAGGATATTTAATATATTTCTAGCTGCAAATCTTCGTCTCTTTGCCTTGCGTCCACCGTTAACTACATGCTTAGCTTAGTCCACCCTTACAGTTCTGTCCAATTTCGTTAGCGTTTGAACATGAACAATAAGACAACAAAACGATGGGATCTTGGCCTTCTAGATGGAACAAGGAAGTGTACAAGTATTTCGAACACATGACACGAGATACGAACAATTGTAATATTAATTCTTTTTCCTAAAGCCGAAATACGGCACTAAATTATCATGGGTTTTATGAGATTTATAAATTAGGTTGCCCGAAATACGAGATAGGCTTGTTTCCATGAATTTAGTATGAAGGATTACATACTGAGAAATTACGCACGCCAATATAGATTACTTGAGACTTATATGCCCAAATATGTAGGTATATTGCACAAGTCTCTATATATATTCAGGAAAGAAATTATCAAATTACACCAAACATAGTGTGCTACTTGCACTGGGAATAAACTTTTCAGGAGATCATACATTTAGAATTCCCCAACTACATGCCTTAGAGATCCCTGCACTTATATTTTATCGCGTTATTCTTATCCAATACTTAGCGCATGCCGTGACCTAAGAAAATAAATATCCTTTTTCGTGTCGAACGATTTTTTCCATTTCTAACGACACCAAACATCGTAATACAAAAGCTACGGCTAATGCTTAAAATAACCGACGCGATAGCGACGGGCGGAGTCTACCGAGGAATCATTAGCTGGCGAGGGCCGTGTGAAACAAGGCATTCGAGTCAATAATTTTTTCGCAGCAAGGACAGTGACACGTGTGTTGTGTCAGTCACCCTCGAATCTTGTGGGAGTGCTCTGCAGAAATTGTCTCCTTTGGCTCAGTTTGAATTTAGTTTAGATATCTACGCTGACCTCGGGTAAAGACAGCTTGGTTTCCATTTGCCTGGCTTCTGGGAAAACGTGAAAGTTTCTCGTCAAGATCTGCGGCCTGGGAGGGTCGTCATTGGAATGTATCAGGACATGAAATTAATTGGAGACATGATGCGAAACACAAACCAAGAGATACTCAACACTTTGGTCGTTAAACAAAGCATTTTGCATAATCGATAAGAGAGACTAGAGGGGCATTTTCTAGGTTACCCTTCTCATGGAGAGGGGCATTTTCCAGGTTGCACAATATTCCTCCTGCGCACATAGGAAAAACCATGTCTTTTCAAGCTAATTATTCATTGTAAAAAGTGCTTTTCCGGAACTTTTGAAGCACACATTGGAAAGGTGTATTTTCCATACGGACAAGTTATAAAATAACTTTCAAAGTACCGAGAGTAGTGGCCGTGGACGCTTGAGCCCGAGGTGGCCTCGCAGGATGGCAGCGAGTGATGGGGTGGTTTGGGATTATTTGATAAGAACTTTTAATTGGGGTGAGGTAGAGTGTAAGATTATTGGAGAAACTCTTATTATTGTAAATTACATGCTTATGATAACAATGAGTATTAACAATTACAACAATATATAGAAAGATCGAGAAAACTTACTGATTATGACCACCAAGTCTCGATTCTTAAGACTTTACCATATGTTTGTATTTGAGTGCTTTAGCAAAATACCACTTCTTAAAAATTTAACAAATGGTATCCAATTTATGTTCCGTACATCTCAGCAAATGCTATCAGAGCCGATGATTGATTAGTGCCCACTCTCAAGTATATATCATAATTATATTGGGGAGTAAATTAGTTGACGATATAATTAAAAGAAAAAGCATGAATTTATTTAGCAATATGACAAGAGTAGTTCTAGCTGTCATCCTAGGTGTGTGTGCAGCAGTACAAAGCAGTACTTAGTTAACTAGGGTTTTGTTTTAGAGATTTACGCTGACCCTCTCGTGCTTAGAGTCCCCACGTTTGGCTTATGGGAAAACGATCCATGTTCTCGTCAAGATTTCCCCACCTAAGCTTGAATATAATTGTCATGTTGGGTCGATTAAAATAATTTATTCAAAGGGTTGGCCTTGGAATTTTTGTTGCTAATGACATATTATTCGTTAGGGAATTGATGAGGACAAGAACCAAGAACCCGACATCTTGGTCGTTAACTTAAACCGAGAAGAACAAAAATTACTTTAACGGACTTTGGTATTTGAATAAGCTAATGGAAACCCAGAATGGGGTCGCTAGCAAGTCATCGAAGTCCATATTTTTAACAGATTCTCTTTGTTACATTAGTCCAATGCTCTATTATTTTAATCGAACTTGTGTCGTCTTTACGGTCGGGATTGACTCGAATGTCGAGGCCATCGGAACTTGACTTCGCCGATGAGCATAAGAATATAAAACCTAGTTAATTGAACACTTGCATGAGGTTTACAAGAAAAATATATACTTAAGGGCTGTATAACTAAGTTATATTGTTGTGGAAGTAAGTGATCAAACAAAAAACAGACTGAACAAGAAAATAGATCAGATATGAGATATATATGATTCGGTCTTGGTAGCTTATGATCATGGGGAGAGCAGCAAAAAAATTCACTATAAATTAAGTGATAGAACGGAAATTACGACCACATTCGAATCACTCAAACACACTCAATATTTTCCGGCCCCTAATTATACCTAATAATTTACACAATATTTAGCCCAACAATTTTTCACAAAATGATCTCTCAATCTCACAAAAGAATCAACAAATCTTACTTGCAAAATTTAACTAACTTCAAACACTTGTGATGTAATTCACAAATGGAAGCTCTTCCTTGATCTTCTTCACAGCAAAGACACATAGACAAGGGTTGAATCCAAATAGGAAACATATTTTCAAGAAATCTTTAGTAATTAGGGAGGATTAGAAAAATGATTTATTTTCAAGCTCAAACTCCAAACATATTCTCAATATATATTCCTATATGCAATTAGCGACTTCCAAGCAGAGGACAAAGATCCATCGCTTTTGCATGATCTCGGATTACCTGGCAATCTACTACTTAAGACAATTTTAGTACCATCGTGACTTCGTTTCTTCAAAGCTAATGGGAGCCTTTATTTGCTTGTAATTTCATTTCCTTGCCCGTAATTTTTTCCTTTCTTTTGTTTCTTGTAGTCACATTCTGAGTTAGTTTATGCACAATAATGAAAAACTTTCTGGAATAAAAATTAATTTCTGACCAGAAATTGATTTCTTAATTTCTATTATATGGACGAGTTTCTGAGCAAAAAAACGCATTTGATATCGATTCAAAATTTCTATTTCTGAAATAAAAATTTGTTTGATAATAGAATAAAATTTCTATTTCTAGGAGCGGCAACGACCGGCATCCGATGGCTGGAGTTTGATCCAATGATCGGCGTTCAGCGTCTGGCGTCCAGTGACTGGCGACGAGCGGCTGAAGTCTGGAGTTCGGCGTCCAGTGCCAGAGTCTGGTGACCGGTGACAAGCGGCTGAAGGTCATAGTCCGACGTCGGAGTCTAGCGACCGGCAACTAGTGTCCAACGTCCAGATCTCAACGTCTGACATTCAACATCCGAAGGCCGACGACCAGAGGCCGGGGGCGAGTAGCGGGCAGTTAACATACGGCAGTTGGTGTCAAGCGGCGAACAGTCGGCGGCGGACATCCAGTGGTTGGTGGTGAGCCTCTGGCATCCAACGATTGGCGATGAGTGGCCAACAACGGTGGACGTTCGGCATCCAGCAACGGGCGGTCGGAGTTCGGTGGCCAGCGGCCGACGACCGACGTCCAATGTCTAGTGGTCGGCGGCTAGTGGTCAGGGCAGGTGGCAAGTGGCCAACAATTGGCGGCAAGCGTCCGGCATCCCATGAGCAGTAAGTGGGTGACGAGCAGTGATGAGAGTAAACAATGAGGAAAATTTTGATTTCTCATTTTTGTTCCAGAAATAGAAAAGCTAAAAATTTTAACTTTTTATTTCTGCTCCAAATCTATTTATGGAAATAGAAATCTGTTCCAGAAATAGAAAAATGAAATTGCGTTACCAAACGGATTTCTGTTCCAAACCTGTTCTAGGGAACAGAAAAACAGAAAAATAGAGAAACAAAAATGTTTTCATGCACGCCCTAAGTTAAGAAATTACTTATATATGACAATAGTAGAAGGTTTTCGATGAATTAAGAAATTACGTCTCGTGAGAATTAAATGTAAGATCTACAAGTTTCTTCTCGAGGACGAAATTTCAAATTTTGTGTACAGAGTCTCGAGATAGAACATGACAAAGTTAGAAAGAAGCAATGCATGTGATACGGAATTTGAAATTTTAACGTAATTGTGAAATTCATTTTCGTGATGCATTTCATCTTAGACATGAATCGAGACAACGGATTCCATTGTACCTTAAGCGATTTTTATTTGTATCGTGAAAAATGTGCAAAGAGATAAAGATATTTAGTCACTTATGTCTTGTTAACGTAGCAAGCCCACCAAATCCTTCCATGTCCCATTTCTTTCGGAATTGACGTGCACCAAATTCAAGTTCAAATTGAATTTCAACTGTCGAGCTTCTCATGTTGGATGGAGACTACTTATCAGACTTTTCTCCACCATGCATGCCAACGTGATTCTTTCCGGGCATCAAACTTTAATGGGCCATACATTAAAACATAAAAATTAAAAAATCGGTTCAATTATTATGTTCAACCTTACGGACGAAAATATCAAGCTGGACCTCTCATATAGATAGCTTCCAACCAAATTTTGTGCCACGTAGTTTTAAGTGATCAATCTTTTCAGGGAAAATTGTCATAGAAAGTCCTAAATTTATTTTAATATTTTTGACCAATTTTGACTGGAAATCTTTAACGTAGATGCCAACCATTCTACGTAACACGGTTGACGTTAATGTTGATAACTTTTTACATTTTAATTTTTTTTTAAAAAAATTCCGCAATTTTTCAATTGTTTCATATATGTGACCCTTTTTTTAGGAAGATCATATTGATTCCAATTTCAAAAATAAAATAAAATAAAATTCCGTGCTAGTATATTTGTGAAAAAATTGATAAATGTGAAAATACGTTTTATAAATAAATAAATAAAAATCCCCAATCAGGCGATCTTTATTTGAGTGATCAACTAAAATTTTCTGATTAAATTACTAAATTGTTTCGGATTACTAACTTTCACTTTAATTACTTATTAACGTTTATATATTTGCTGTCACCATATCAATTTTTCATATCGTTTATCAACTTTAATATTGTTTGTTTGTGATGGACAACTTGAATTTATCCAACTTTATTGAACTTACCAATCTTTATTTGTTTGAGCTATCAACGTTTCCCCCATTAAGATACCAACTAGTTTTGGTTCACACCTTACGTTTTTCAGCTACTAAAAATTTGTATTAAGCTATTTCGTCTTGAAATTGCCAACTTTTCTACAGAATCACTACGATTCGTTTAGAAGGGACAGTGCATATGTTGCAATTCGAGGTTCTAACCTTTCTCTGTGTTTTTCCCCCTAATTCTTTTTTTGGCTAGGCCAGGTTTCTAGTTTCATTGAACATCTCATACCTCTTTAAATTTCATTAACTCCACAACACAACAGACCCAACCTATTCTTGTTCCTTAACTGTTTCGGTAGATAATTAATCAGTTAGTTTTTAATTACTGCAGAAGGAATAACATTTGGGGTACTTGGCTGACTTTGTCCTGTTCCTTGTCCTTGTTCTAAGCATAGAGCAACCGAACTAACTTCTGTTATTACACTCCATCTACAGGTCACATCAGTTTCGTTCAAACTCATGATCTTGTAATACTCACCGCCAGCTCGATATGTTAGTGCTAACTGAGCCTCTTGTTCCTTGTTAATCCTCTTCGTCTTAGTTATATAACGAACTCAAACAACAGAGATAAATTATAATGTCTTCTTTAGTCGCAAATCCCTGTCTCTTGCTTTGTGTTCATCGTTTTATCAGATACTTCAAGGACAGCCCTAACTAATCTGTCTGATTTAGAACGGGAAGAGAAGTCAAAATTAACTGGGGTCTTGTTTCACAAGACCACGTAACCTTCATGAGTTTATATATTCTCACATTCCATGTGCACGCATTTGTAGTTGTCTCAAGTTAATAGCGAAAACAAGATAACTAATTAAGAATCACTAAACCCAAAACACAAAGCAATTGATAATATGAGGATGTAGTTGAACAAAATGGTAAGTAAAATTGCTTTCGAATGTTAACCTAATAATACTCGAAGTTCAATAATATCTAACTATGCCATATGGCGATATTTGATGAAAGAAGAATCTCATGATTTTAATCAGCAAGTACGCACAAACCATTAAAATTTGATCATGCACTTGGTAGCAAACGGGCTCTTTTGCCTTTGCAGTTTCAATGTTAGGCATAACCTGAAAGATATTATAGCATACTAAATGGTGCAATTCGAAAGATGTTACGCAATTGACTTGTTATATAACATTAGTGATGTAAGCGATACCTGAGGAATTTCCAATCGTTGCTGCAATTTTCTTGGTTGTCTTCAATTCGCGTGTGTGAGCTCACACCCTCCAAGACGTATGGTTGACTTGACGCAATTTGCTCCAATGGAACGAATATCCAGTTGTTCTTCTAGAAGGAATTCTTGAGAGGGTGATGTGACGCGGTCTTTAGACAGATTTACGCTTTCATCAACTTAGAGATTCTTCTTGCTCTCCACAACCCTCTTGTTACCTTCCATTCTTGTTAACCTTGTAATCTTCACACCCGCCAGATGTTATGCTACCTAAGCCCTGTCCCTAGTCCCATCCTCGGAATAACGGTCTCATTCGTCGATTCCTTCGCCTTAGTTATCTAACGAACTCTCGAACAGAGACTAGGAATTATCTTCCCAGTTACGAAAATCTCTGCGTCTTCGCCTTGTGTCCGCCGTCGAGCACATGCTTAGCTTAGTCCACCCTTGCCAATCTGTCCGATTTTTTTAGCATTTGAACATGAAGAGGAAGACAACAAGACGATGGGATCTTGCTCTTCTAAATCGAACGAGGAAGTATACAATTCTCTGGGACATGGACATAATATACGCACAGTTGCAATATTGTTTATGCTCCCCTGACTGGTTTGTTTTTTGTTCCCCTAAAACCAAAAATCTGAGGCTAAATTCTTATTGTATTATGCGAGAAGTAAATTAGGTCGGCTCAAGTATGAGATAGAACTTGTTCTGATGATGATCGCATTGCAATGTACTTGCCAACATAGTTCCATGATAAAGCTCCCAAGTCGAAGCATCGAGTATGATGAGCAAGTTTATAATTAGATCACTAAATTTTATAACAATGAAAAACTGTTGAAATAATTTAATTCCTTTTCTTGAATTGATTCAACAATGGCTAGCAATAATGTTTTCCCCATGAATTGCATTCCAGGGACGAATGTTCAAGTCGAAGAATCTTGTGGTGAGGTTTTTGTACTCCTTTTATGAGACGGAGATTATTGTGTGATAAACTTTCAAGATTAAATGTTGTGTCGATTATTGACTTCAATTGGAAATCGAGAAATATTAAGAATGTTTGAGTGACTCGAGCGTGGGTATCCAATTTATTTCCTTAATTTGGTTATTATTATGTTTAATTGGTTGTATTCACAAAAAAACTGTATTTAATGTTTAATTTTGTTCTCTGTGAGGGAACAAAAAAAAACATGTATATAAAATTTCAAATAGTAAGTTTTAGAGATAATGACACAAATGATCGATAAACTTTGTCCTAATATATGATGCAGTTTTTGAATTTTAAATTTATTTAATATGATCCATAAATTTTCAGTTTATTTTTAATTTAATATTGGACATTTTCATATAATTTAGGAATTAAATTGAATATATACAAAAAAATTAAATGTTATATTGAATTAGGTAAAAATTTAAGAACGATAAATTTTATGAGTCACATCATATGTCAAGTCACAGTTTAACCGATTATATCATTTTCTACAAGTTGTATGATCCAATGAAACCAAAAGCAAAGTGCCATGCATTCACAATTTGAGTTCCAATGGAAAAAGGAAGACAACAAAAGGTGGAGTTGGCAGGAAACAGAAAGGAGAGAAGTCTTGTGATCGCCCGAAGCCCGAGGACACGAGTAAGGGACAGAACCAGACAAAGGAGAGCAGCATAGCTCCAACAAACCCACCATCTATATTTACATGGCGAAGGCAAAGCTCCATTCCCCAACACCACCCACACGAGCGGTTCTTGATTCTTGCAGGCACACCCTTCGATCTCTTCTCTTGCTTGCCCCCCCTTTCTCGTTTCTTCTTAGGCAGAGAGAGAGAGAGAGAGAGAGCGATATTAGAGGTAGATCAGTCTCAAGAAAACACAGGGCTTCCGACCTGACCTGACCTCAGTTCTGTTCATATATCACATAAAGTGCGAAAAAGTGAAAAGAAAGTTGTTCTCTCTCCTGTTTTGGGTCATCTAGGACTAGGAAGAGGGCAGGAAAATCGCAGGAGGGCCCATCTCTGTCCCCTGTCGTCAGCAGTGTTTCTGGTCGTTCCAGTACACTTCAGAGACCCCGCCTCTCTCTCTCCAACCATACCGTACGGCCGAGGAAAGAAAGAGATAGGGGAGAAAGCAACGCGTTTCTGATTCATGTAACTCTTTAGTTTTTGTAGGTTTCTGGGTCCGACCAGTCCTCCTTCCGGCTCTTCTGAAGGACCGGCACCCTACTCATTAAAACCCCGCTATCCGAAAAGGAAGGGGGAGAAAAATAGAACCCAGCTTTTCCCCTCTTTGGCAGGCGGTTCTTCACTAAAAAAGATGAGCCTACAACAAGTAAAAACTGCCTTTAACCACTTCACTGCCTCGCGAGGCATCGAATTTCTGTTGCCTCCTCCTCAGATGGTGAGTTTGGCAGTCGAGTTGGAGTCACTGAGGAGCAGGGCAGCCAAAAGGGCTTGTGGCGACGGTAGAGAAGGGTTCGTCTTGAAGAAGGGCTTGGATTTGAATGTGTGCGAGGAAGAGGCAGAGGCAGAGGAAGAGATAGAAACAGAAGAACAAGATCAAGAAGAGGAGGGAGGAGCAGCAACTAAGGGCTCTGGTCCTGGAAGGAACAGCGGAAGAACAAAGGTCTGTGCAAGAGGGCATTGGCGACCATCTGAAGACGCCAAGCTCAAAGAGCTCGTCGCCAAGTACGGCCCTCAAAATTGGAACTTGATCGCAGAGAATTTCCAAGGAAGATCAGGTACATCCCAAACTACGGAGAAGATAGAGGCCATTTCATCGAAAGAAGTCCCCTCAATCAAAGTCAAATGAAATTCGAATCACAAAAGCAAAAGAAAAAAATGTTTTTCTCTTATTCAAAGAATTGATGATCGTTTTCTTGATTGTGGGGATATATTGCAGGGAAAAGTTGCAGGCTAAGGTGGTTCAATCAGCTCGACCCGAGGATCAACAGGAAGCCCTTCAGCGAGGAAGAGGAAGAGAGGCTCTTGACTGCACACAAGCTGTACGGCAATAAATGGGCCATGATGGCCCGGCTCTTCCCCGGCCGGACGGACAACGCCGTAAAGAACCACTGGCACGTGATCGCCGCGAGGAAGCAGAGAGAGCAGTCCAACAACGCCCGCGGTCGGAGGAGGAACCATAAGCTCCTCCCTCGCCTTCAGACCAGAGGGCTCAATAACATCGCGTCGGCGGCGAAGATAAATCGTGCGTGCAGCGACTCCACGACAATCTCGAGCAACTTGAACGAGTCCGCCGTGTCGACGTGCACCGACCTCTCCCTCACTCCTTCTTCAGCCAGAGCACCGCCTCTTATCTTAGCTCGGCCCTTGGAGTCCCGGATGGGTACGTTCAATCCTCGTTCCCTCAAAATCTGAACTTGTTAATCTCATATAATTTGACTTCGAGCACGTTTTTAGTTCTACGCTGTCTGTTGAGATGTGTCTACCTACAGACCATCATGTGAGTCCATGTCTCGTGAGGGCTCTCTTCGCTTGATTTGTTTGCTTTATGTGTATTTAGTTCGCGTCCATATCCTAGAATCTTCACTGCCTTATTTTTCTTTCCTGGTTTTCGTTTTCCGTTTCCTGAATTACTCATTGCAGGCTTGTCAGCTAAAAGGCCAGCAAGGTTCTGCAACAACACCAGAGCAGGCGCCGATAGTGATGATCATAACAACAGCAGTCCTAGGACACAAGGGACGGTCACCGTTGGCCAAGAAGCCGATCACTGTGGAGCCTCGGACACGAACTCGGACGCCTCTGCAGCCGAGTCCATGTGCATTGGCAATCGCGGGAACAATCACATGAGCCTCTCCCCAGTATCTGTCGAAACCGAGGAGAGCGGGATTGAAGACGACAAGATCGACTTGCCCTTCATTGATTTTCTTAGAGTTGGAGCTGCCTGAGCCTGAGGCTGGCTCCTAGCTCTGACTGTGGTGCTTCGGTGCGCAGAGAGAGAGAGAGAGAGAGGAAACTGGAAAATGCACTTGAGTGCGAGTTATATTATTGATAGTTCAAAACAATTATTAGTTTACTGTAATAGCGAGACTCGGAGTTACCAGCTACTGTCGTTTTCTGTCAGCACGTGTGTCACGGCATAAGGAAAAAAGCCACAAATTCGCCTTTGAGATAGCCTTCAAATAGAGGAATGAATCCACGCCGATGATCTACGGCATTGCCCTATTACCGCAAGACCTTTGCAGTCAATATAGTTTAGCCTTTACTAGCAAGAACTCTCTCTCTCTCTCTCTCTCTCTCTCTCTTCATTGATTCATAATGGTATGAACATTCACTGATGCATCTCAGTCGGGAAGCATTCTCCTTTCAGAAGCTCAAGCTGCTACACGAGGTAATGATGAACTCCTCAAGTGAAAAAGCATCATTGACCTAAGAATCTACGATTAAGTGCACAACCCATCAACCCATGTAATCCACAGAGCACGCGAACCAGATGAAATTTTACCAAGTGTGCATACTTCGTTGTCAGTAGGTGGCTTGATGCACACGTGTGCAAAGATCCAATGGCCTCGTGCAATAAACCTTTGAATGGGCGGCGTGCCACTTTTGACTTCGTGAGCCCTTGGATGTACGTATAAACGAGGTCCACAATTTCTCGAACAGCTGAGCAGTGCTCATAAGGATTTTCATCTGATCCACGTTTGCGGGTCAACTTCGGAATGAACAGATGGACTGGGTTCTACGCCCGAACTGTGCCGAGAATCGTGCTCGAGCTTCGTCCACGATCGTTCTTGTGGCCAAAGACCGACAACTGTGATGTCACTTTCCGAAGCGAAAGCGAGAGGACCCTCCGAGGCAGGCCCACGTTTGACCGGAATTCCCTTCTTGGGAATGGAGGAGGCAGTCGTTTCGGATTCGATGTGTCCTTCTCGTAGTTTTGTTGAAAGACCTCCGAATTCCTTTTCACTTTCGGAAGACACAAGCCGACTCTTGGGGCGCCCGGCTTTCGAGAGATGACGGCGAGGCAGGTTTGGGTCGGGGAATGACGTCTCAAACTCGAAGCTAATCAACCATTGGAATTTACTCCAGTGGCCACCCTTCGAATCCCCAGCTTCTCAGGAGGTTAGGAATGGGGATGAATTAATTTCAGGAGTGGGTTTCGACTCCCACGCTCTGCAAGAAGGCAAAACAAAAATCTGAGAGTGAAAGTTATAATAAAGTGGAGTAGGACCGACAAAAAAAAAACTCGAAGCTAATCGGTATCAACTTCCTGAATTTGCTTGAGGCTTTAAATGCGAGAATCGAAGCCCAAGTCTAGATGGCCATGGGGAGACTAGATCCGTTCCTCCCCGAGCTTGACCCTTGTCCCCTTAATTCTATCGATTCTATTAGTGAAGAAAGAACTAGAAAGAGAAACACATGATAAATTTCTACTTTATCGAAAATGAGATTTGCTAGATAAGGTATGTTCGCGCGACAACCCTACCCGGCACATGGAATGAAAGGGCAATAATAGAACACACGAACACCAAAGTGATTTCCTAATGCGAAGGTTTCATATCAACTTAATTCTCGATGATTTCGTAAGCGGTCGTGTTCCGTGCGACTTTGGGCCTGGGAGGAGGTACAGTGAATTGGGAAGCTGGTCAGCACACAACGATTGGACTAAAGCGCTTTGCTTCCAAGCCCTAATACTCCACAGGCCCATCACTTGGACACCTGGCCTAAACATACGAATGAGGTAACTTTCCTTGTATTTCTTCAAGGCGATTGGCACAATGAGTTGAAAATCACTATTGACGGTTGCTTAAGAAACAACCTTTTCGCACATAGGTGAAGGGGAAAAAAATTTATTCTGATTATGTAAAGATCATAAGGTCTTTAATGTCATATTTCTCAGATGGTCCATTTACTTTACTTAGTCAAAGATATGTTATGCAGTTAAGGACAAGATGATTTGTAACCAAAAAAAAAAAAAACCTTTAGCCGGATTTCATCTGGTTGTGTTGGGTAGGAATTGGATTTGCCACATCACGTTTCTTGAGACGCGGAGATTGAATGTGGTATATGTGATTGTATATAGTTAGTAACTAGATTTATTTTACTAGAAGATAAATCTCTCTTTTAAAGACTAGTTATACAATTATCTCTTTTGACTGGCGGACTGCTTCATATGAGAGTCTCATTTCTTTTCCACAAAATGCGTGCTTGTTTATAAAGATTGATGAAAGGAGGAGTTTTTTGGTGGTATGGTAGAGAGGGTAGTGAGAGCATGGTATATGTGCAAGTGGGCATGATTTTACCTACTCCTTCTCTCAAATATATATTTCCATTTATTATGAATTTTTAGCTAATTTTTAAGTGAGCTTAGCATTGTGTGCATTTATAACATTGACATAAAAAGTTGTGGAAGTAGGTCCAGAAAATGGTAAATGTAGTATAATCTATTCAAGTCTTGAGTAGTAAAAATATCATCAAAACTTATAAAATTGAAATACGTGAGAGATGAAACACGATTATCAATTTGCGCATCCGTCCATTGATAGGATGGCCTATAAAATAATGAATTGAGGATAAAAAAAGAGTTGCGCCCTTAAAATTAGAAAGTTCTCTTCGCTTTTATGATAACATAGACACGTCACATCTCAAATGTTATGCGCATTTCACTTTTTAATTATCCCTTCAATATAATTTTGTGATGAGATCATTAATATACATTTTAGCATTTATTATGGTGTATTTAGTTTTGCTTCAATTTTTTTTTTGGTCGGTCCTACGCTAATCCTATTCTAACACTCACTCTCAAACTTTTGCATTGCCTCATTGCAGAACGTGGGAGTCGAAACCCACTCCTGAAATGAAATCGTCACCACCCCAATTCTCCCTGAGAAAGTGGGGATTTGAACCCCCAACCTCCCCCTTCCAAGATGGAAGGCTGGCCACTGGGGCGAACCCCCAATAGTTAGTTTTGCTCCATTAAAAAATAAAAATTATGGCGGAATCCATGTGATTCTTTTCAGATACCACATATCATATCCTATTATAGAAATTTGTATAAGATTGTATTATACATCAATTTAATTATTTAGATTAATGATATGATTTAAATTTGAAATGGAATTATTATGTTTTAGGTGTTGGTGTTCATTAAACTGAAGTAAATGAATTCTTATCTCGCAACTGTTTTCTCTTATGCCAGATTTCGTAAAACAATAACAACATTTAGCTACGGTAAACTCTTATTCCGCATCGCAGAGTGGTAAACACTGTTGGAAGATATGATTTACAAGATTTGTACAAATTGTAAATTGATATAGATTATGTCTATCTTAGGATTAGAAAGATTACAGAATATTTAGGAGATATACACTTTCTCTTTATTGTTACTTCTTTTGTATTATATACATCATTGTACACAATTTACAATTTTAATGAATTGAGGCATACATTCTTCCTCTCCAAAACTCTTCCCTACGCTCTTTCTTCTCTTTCATCTAGTCTTGTGACATGGTATCAGAGCTCTCCTTGAAGTTCTGAATTATTTGTCACTTCCGCTTCAATTGCCTCAAGTGGAACTCCAATCTGCAAAAGAGAGTTGCCATAGGAATCGTTAATTTTTTAAAAGGGAAGAAATTTTTCCATCATGCCTAAAGCACAAGATCTTACCTCGACCTCAAACAACCAGCCTGTAGGAGAAGCTACGCCACAAACCCTGGAGATCCAAGACTCATCTATCGTGACTTCGGCCTCTGAACAACGACTCAGCCAGGCCCAGGCACAACTACAGGCCCAACACGTGTAGTGGCAACCATTCCAGGCTCAGTTCAATCTAGGGCAGCCATTTATGGGCCATCCTTACTAGTGGATACCATATCCATGGTTCCATGGGCCAAGCCCAAATACATCATTGCCAAGAGGCTACCAAATCAACGTTGGGTCCGATGGAGGCCAACCAATCGGCGAAGGGGCGAGCCCAACCATCGGCCCAGAGCAGACGGGCGGATCAACTGGACCGGGTATGGGTACGAATCCCTACCCAGCTTTTCTCAATTCGGGTCATGCGGGTCATGCGGGTCATGCAGGTTGTCGCAACCAAATTTTTCGGGTGTGAACCACCTAGGGTTTGGCTAATGGATTGTTAAGCCTAAACTTAACTCGGGCTCTCCCAAGCCCATACCAATTCGCGACTTAGGTTTGAGTTCTTAACGTGCAATTGATTTTTAACTAGGAGTCGCCACTAATCAATTTTTGGTGGGTCGATTAGAAACCCAAGTAAAGCAACGGGAGGTTTACTTTACTCCTACGAACCAGAGACTATGGGTACGGGGACTTGGTTACACTAGATTTCTCTAATGCCCTTTCGGTACCATTCTTAAAAAAATGTTTGGCAAGCAACTTGAATTGATTTTAATTTATCTCCCTAACATGTGATGTCATCACACGGGTACGCAAACCACCAATTTAACACTCAGGAAAGCAATTAAATAATGCATGATTTACCTCAAAGCAACGAAAGCATCTGCAGTGTTAGATCAGAATTCACATCAGCAATCTTAGATATGATTTCTAATTAACAAGCAATCAATCAATTTTGCTTTCACTTTTTAACGAGAATATAGTCAATATGCAATGTAATGCAATGCTTCTAACCTAATATGAAATAATATGGCATGGCAAAATGTCTTAAACTATATGAATGAGTAAAAGATTTTGTGATTTTTTAATGAACATGAAATAATTAAATATGCAATCTAAATTAACCAAAATGATCTAATTCTAATGACGTGCAATTTCTGATTAACTGAACCTGGCAATAATCACTAAATGACATGCATTTCATGAACCTAATTCTACATGACGTGCACATGATTTTTTTTTATTTTCCTTTTCCTTAAAAGAGTGCAATCTATCCTAGAGATTGAAACTAATTTATCCTAAATCATTTTTTGTATTTTTCTTATGAAAATTCGTAATTAAATTTACTAAAAATAAAAATCTAACAAAAGTGAAAACTAAAGTGGAATGTTATCTATTCTAAATACATGCATTTAAAAAATAACTAACCTATCATGCCACCAATTCTAATCTAAGTGGGATGCTAATGCAATTTTTTTGTATTTTCGAGATAAATAGAACAATTGAAGTAAGCACTAAATCACTCAAGATCATATACCATCCAATCAATGAGAATAAGGAAATAATATCCAATCAACTTGTAATCTCGCAAATAAAACCGATAAGTTGATCTTAAGCCTTAAAGATCAAAATATCAATTTTAAATATTCCCGCGGAATCAATAATTCCATCTAAGGCCTTATAGGTGGAATCAAAGATTATATGCGGTTGCGAATTAAGAAATAAATCCGAATTGAAAGTTATGTCCATCACTCATAGATATGAACACTAGATATAAATAGACATATATTAGGCAATAAAATATCCAATTGTACTAGAGATGTGCTTCTTACCTAATTTCATGATATTCTTTCCAAATTTGGACCAAGTGCGATCGGACCGGGATCATGACCGGTTTCTCGACGGCGAACGGCGGCAAGCGTTATGTGCGCACAAAGATGTAGGTTGACATGAAGCACGACTCCTCTGACAGTAAACGGCAGCAGTGTTTGTGCCGATAAGGCTAGCGGGCAAGGCTATAAACGGCCAAAAACTCAACTAAGGTCCTACAGAACGGAGACAAGACACCTCGGGTCGGGTACGAACTGTCAGCGAGTGAAGTGGCTCGACACACGTTGGGGGCAGCTAGCGGTTTGGCGGACTGATATGGCTTCTTAGATCACCAATGTCGCTGTCCTTTGTATCTAATGCCTCTCGGGTAAAAGTGGATGGAGTGATGACGATAGATGTACCATCCAAAGAACACATCTGTGCATGGGATGGCTTTTGCATGAATCCTGAGAAAGAGATAATATATTAGTGGAGTATCAAGATGATATTTTAATGAAGAATTACCCTTCTTTTGAATGCATCCTCCCAAGTGTAAGTGTGCATCGCAATGTAAAGTCCACGCCGTAAGATGGCTCCACGGGCTGGATGCAGCGGTGGTTATGGGTCGAACTCGCAGGAAGTATGATTGGCCTTCGCGGTTCAGTGATGGTCTTCCGATCGGACTCGCGATTTGATGGACTCGGACGAACCTTTGTGGACCTATGAAAACAGAAACTCGGATGGAACGATTAGTAGCACGAGATGGCGCGGCTGATCGTCTAAGCTTAGCTTGCGACTCGATGGATCACAACAGCAACAGCTCGCTATGTGCATCAGGTCTTCTCTTGATCCTCTCCTTTTCACAAAATTGTGGCAGGATCTGTTTTGGGCTGGTTCGGATACATCGACACGAAGAATTAAATAGCCGGCATGAGGAGCATTGGGACAAGTTGTATGGCCGCTGATCTGGGACCTCAGTTGGCGTCCGTGATCTTGCTGGAGGCCGTTGACTTGTAGGTTGATCAGCTGGAGACTCAGAATCACCGGAGAAAATTGACGCGGAGAAGACGAGGAGCGACCACTCGTGGATGTCGAGGCTCAAGAACGATGACGAATTCTTTTCGAACCCCTGACACTCTCTTTCGTTTCTCAATTTTTTTACCTACACGTGTGTCTCTCGGGTTTTTAGATTTGCGATTCGCCCAACCCCCTCAAAGCTCTTTCTTTTTCTCCTTTTGGGGCCATGTGTATCAATTGTCAAGCCACCCCCTTTTTTGTCTATCGTGAGCTTGCTTTTATAGCGTCCGACTTTGCATTTCAAAACAGGAAATATGAATATACTGAAGAAAGCCACCGACTGACTTCCCTTTCTTGTGAGGTTTTATTCCTTTTTTTTTCTTTCCCTTGTATGCATTGCGGATCCATGTGTCCTCATTGAAGAATATTTTTTAAATATTTCTTCCCATCAGCTAACCCTTTCTTGCCTTTTTCTGATGTCTTTGTCCGCAAGTTTACGTTCACACGATCAGCAAGAAATCTTTTTTTTCCATTAGATCGTCCATTGATTTTATTATTTTTAATAACTCACCAAAGATTGATCGAACATTGCCAAACTTCCTTGATTGTAATTGAATTTTTCCAGATTCCGAATCTCACAAAAATGAGCTCACATTGTTTCCTAAAAAATACTGAAAAATCCAACGTCAATTCTCCATAACGGGCTCTGGCTAATTTGCTCTCTTCGTGGGCTTAATCCAACTTATCAAATTAAAGTTCAGAACTACCAATTCAAATCCATCTGCAAATTAAAAATAAATGTACCTAAAAACTATATGCTATGTAATTAACTATTTTTTCAGGGATAAAATTAACCCCTAATTTTTTTAATGCAATAAATGACTAAACGGGTCGTCAAAATTTAGGTGTCAACACAGGTCAAGGAATCAGATCGAGTGGTTCGGGCATGGGAGGAAATCCCTACCCGAATCTCAAACTCGAAATTTTTCAGTATTAGTTTTTTGCTGCCGGCGGCCGACCGGAACCCGGCGACCCACTTTACACAACGAACGCCGACAGATCGGAACTGAAGCTCATCAGCCAACAATTGACCAGCGTCAACAACTACTCAAGCTGGTCACGAGAGTTTCGGTGTGCACCGGTAACAAAAGATAAAGAGGGTTTTCTTGACGAAACGATTCCGATTCCGTTCGACGAGAGAATGGCACGACTTTGGAAGAAATGCAACCAACTGGTCAGAACGTGGATGGGAAATTGCATCGCATCCGAAGTCGCGGCCGGACTTCCCCCGACGGAGGATTCAAAACAGATGTGGGAGAATATTAAGGAGATATATGGAAAACTCGGTCAAGTCAAGATTTTTTCGTTAACACAGCAAATCTCGAAGCTTAAACAAGGGACTATGACCGTTGCAGCCGTTTACAGCAAACTTTTGGCCCTCTGGAACGAGCTGGAAGTAGCTGAAGAGAAATTCAACTGGCCCAACCCTATTCTACAGTAGTACAAAAGCATGCAGGAAAGGGAAAATGCGACAAGGTTTTTGCTCATACTCAACGAGACTTACCTCTCGTTTCGCTCCCATATCCTGACTACGGAGCCCCTGCCGAGCCTTGGCTGCATCTACCAACTTGCCGTCCAAGAAGAAAGTCAATAGAGGACGGTGGACTACAGCAAAGGCGGAGACGGAATGGCTCTGGCGGCAAGAAGCCATGTCCGCCCTTCGCTGAGGAACGCAGGAGGCAGAGGGCAAAAAGGGGCGCAATTAGGGTTCCCTGACAAGAACCCTAGAGGATTCAATTTCATTGGGCGATCGGACGGCTCATGATCACCCCTGGCAACGAGTGGATCGGACGGCCCACGTGGGAGCAGCTTGATTGGATTGGATGGGCCGGGAGGAAACAATTCTATGGGCCGGAAGGCTCGTGTGGATTACTGGCCGGTGGATCGGACGGCCCATATGGGCCGACTTTGGCCCAAGTCTTGTAGCCCACAAACAGGCCTTTTTTTGCCGCGAGAAACATTGCTTCCAAAGAAAAATATAAAATGTATTGTGACTATTGTAAATGTCCGCATTATATAATAAAAAACTGCTATAAGCTACATGGAAAACCTGGAGAAAAGGAAAAAGGGAAATTTTCAACAATTTTTCAAGTATCAGGGCAACCAACAAACAAGACAATTACCCATGACCAATATCAGGAGTTGATGGAAGCTTTAAAAAAATCGGATGCCTCTAATAAAACTGGAAGTTTCACAGGTACATCTTATTGTCTGATGAATTCAATTTCGAAGAATGCATGGATTATTGATTCAGGTGCTAGTAACCACATTGTCTGTGATAAGGGTTTGCTTTCCAATATCGAAAAATGATCTTTTCCCAAATCAGTACAGCTCCCAAATGGAAACATCATCCAAGTTGAAATGATTGGTACTGTGAATCTTAGTTCCCTTATTACACTTCAAAATGTGCTTTATGTCCGTAATTTCCACTTCAATCTCATGTCAGTATCTCGAGCTTGTGAAGAAAATTCTTGTCACATCTTATTCAATTCTGATAAAAATGTTTCTTTCAGACCCTTTCGACTGGAAAACTAATGGGATTGGGTAGAGTCTTTCAAGGGCTATATTTCTGGATGGGCTTTTCGAACAGTCTTCATTTGTCTTCCATTAAATCTAATAAACCATTGTGTAATACTACTATCAATCATAATAATTTCCTTCATCATCAAAGATTGGGTCATATTGCTCTGTTTCCCTGTCCCCAATGTCCTATCTGCCCATTAGCAAAACAAACACGTGCTCATTTCCAAAATAGCACTTCTCGAGTTGATGGAATTTTTTCATTAATTCATGCTTATGTTTGGGGGCTTTATCACACTTTGAATCGTGATGGGTTTCGATTTTTTCTCACAATCATAGATGATTTCTCACGTGCGGCATGGTTATTCCTAATGTAATAAAAAAACTCAAGTTCTTTCTCACCTAAGGACTTTCTTTGCCCTATCAAGAAATCAATTTGGGAAATCCATTCAACATATTCGTACTGACAATGGTAGAGAATTCTTTAATGGAGAATGTGCTTCTTTTCTTTCCTTGAATGGAATTTTGCATGAAAGCTCTTGCACGTATACACCACAGCAAAATGGAGTCGTTGAGCGAAAACACCGTCACCTCTTGGAAGTAGCACGTGCCCTTAAGTTTCAGGCATATGTTCCTGAAAATTTTTGGGGAGATTGTGTGGTCACAACAACATATCTGATCAATCGCATGCCATTGCGCATTTTTAAAGGGAAAACTCCCTTCGAAATATTGTATGGAAGGAAACCAGATCTGAGTCATCTCAGAGTCATTAGGTGTCTATGCTATGTGACCACAGTAGGTCACATGGATAAAATGGGACCTCATGCATGATAATGCATATTCATGGGGTATCCGAATCGGCAAAAGGGATATCAGATATATGAACCATCCATAGAGGAATTTTTTGTGAGCAGGGACGTTATTTTTCATGAAGACATTTTCCCTTTTCGAGATATGAATCACTTGTCTCAAGATGAAAGGACAGGTACTAAGTATTTTCTATCATAAGAAGATCTATCTTTTGGAGGATCCTATATTATTGTTCCTCCTCCAAGACATCAGAAATCATCTGCTGCATCACCCCCGATGTCTACTGAGACTTCTACGGCTCATTCAAGTGAAGAATCTTCCATAGAAAGGGATTCTCAGATGACAGCTCCTCTAGAATCAAGCACTACTGAAGAATCATCTTGGATGCAACATGAAGAACCTCGGCGATCTGGTCAAGTTAGCCGTCCACCAATTTGGACGAAGGATTATGTATGTGCTTCCTCAAGGTCATCAGGTACTCGTTACCCTATCTTGTCCTATATTGCATTTGATAGGCTATCATCAAAACATTTATGTTGCATGAGTCATATCTGTGAGGGTCAAGAGCCCTCTAGTTATAATGAAGCAATGCATGATCCACATTGGCAAAGGGCTATGGAAGCAGAATTACAAGCCCTAATAGACAATCATACTTGGGATGTTGTGCCATTACCTACTCATCGAAAACCAATTGGGTGCAAGTGGGTATATAAGATTAAATATAGAGCAGATGGTTTTGTAGAGAGGTACAAGGCTCGGTTGGTGGCCAAAGGTTTTACACAACGAGAATGTTTTGATTATCACGAAACCTTTTCCCCAGTAGCTAAAGATGTCACAGTTCGTTCTTTTCTGTCGGTTGTTGCTTTTCGAGATTGGTCATTACATCAAATGGATGTCCATAATGCCTTCTTACATGGTGATCTGGATGAAGAAATCTACATGGATCTTCCACCAGGATTACGGAGACAGGGGGAGTCTTAGGTATGTCATCTCCGCAAATCTCTTTATGGACTGAAATAAGCTTCTCGACAATGGTATGCCAAATTTACTAATGCTCTTACGGCTACTGGATTCAAACAATCCAAATATGACTATGCTTTATTCACTTGGATGAAAGGTATGTCGTCTATTTACTTGATGATTTATGTTGACAACATACTTATCATGGGAAATGATAATTCTGCTATGAAGAAACTAAAAGAGTATCTACATTCCACTTTTCGTATCAAAGATTTAGGCTCGCCTAAGTATTTTCTTGGAATTGAAATAGCTCGTTCAGATTAGGGAATCTCACTTAGCCAGCGGAAATTCGTAATGGAGATTATATCAGAAGCAGGATTGTCAGGCCACAAACCAGCTATTATTCCCATCGAGCAGAATGCCAAGCTGACTTCTGTCGACTATGATACTGGCACATCTTCTTCTGATGATCCGTTATTAAAAGATCCGTCGGGATATTAAAGACTCGTTGGGAAACTTATATATCTTACCATGACTAGACCAAACATTTGCTATGTAGTACAGACTTTTAGTCAATTTATGCACAGTCCAAAACAATCTCACATGAATGCAGCCTTAAAGATTGTGAGATATTTGAAGACATGTCCAGGCTTAGGGATACTCCTTTCTCGAAAATGCAACATGGAAATGACGGCCTATTGTGATGCGGATTATGCTACATGTCCTATGAGCAGGAGATCTATCACTAGCTTCTATATCAAATTTGGGGAATCATTAATTTCATGGAAGACGAAAAAGCAGTCTAATGTGTCCTTATCTTCAGCTGAGGCCTAATATCGATCTATGGCCAAAACTGTTTGTGAAATAGTTTGGTTAAGGGGTTTGCTTCTCAATCTCGGGGTAGAAGTTAAAGGACCAACTACACTCTTTTGTGACAATGATTCCGCACTCAAACTTACAGCAAATCCTATAGTTCATGAGAGGACAAAGCACATAGAGGTCGATTGCCATTTTACTCAAGAGAAGATTTAAAAGGAGTTGTCAAAACGAGAGGGATCAGAACCGCGGAGCAACCCGCGAATATATTCACTAAACCTTTTTGTCAAAGACAACATGCATATCTTCTGAGCAAGCTGGGCGTCTTGGACATATACAAGCCACTAGCTTGAGGGGGAGTGTTGGAAGACATGATTTACAAGATTTGTACAGATTGTAAATTGATATAGATTATGTCTATCTTAGGATTAGAAATATTACAGAATATTTAGGAGATATACACTCTCTTTATTGTTACTTCTTCTGTATTATATACATCATTGTACACAGTTTACAATTTTAATGAATTGAGGCATACATTCTTCCTCTCCAAAACTCTTCCCTACGCTCTTTCTTCTCTTTCATCTAGTCTTGTGATAAGCACACTAGTTTCAAATTAAAACAAGGATTTTCAGCTTTTCCCTTCTTCTTTTTTCTCTGCTTTTTCATCGGTAGATAAAATTATTCCATCTCTTAAAAATAATGTGAAAAGCTTTAGGTGATTCTACATTCGAATCTATATATTTTTAAACTTAAGGTACTCAAATCTTAAATGAAATGTAAAAGCGAAAAATATATAAGGATAAACCACCGGCCGAAGCATAAACTAATACCTTGCTGCAGTCATTAACTGACATGAACTAATTAATCCAATTTCCTCCTCACACTGGTCAAAAGATGATAAAAACAAGCCCTAATCACCGTACAAATCCCATGTTCTATTGCCAATTTTCCACCGGAAATCCTTTATATATTAGGATCAATCATGTGGATGATCCTGGTCAAACCGACGACTGTGCATTAACCGGCTCTATGCTTGGTATATTTAATAAAAGAGAAATTGCAATTTTCTTTCAATTTCGTCCCGCCCCTCATTCCAATGCTCCTTTTATATTTAATCTGCCGACCCATTTTTCTTAACAAATAAAGTAACATCAACATAGTAATTTTATATTCATTCACGGAAGCAAGTTGAGCCACAAGTAGGGGGAATCGATCACGATTTCCTGAGCCTTCAAGAAGAGGCAATTACAAACCCAACGTTTTCCAAAAGGAGCATACTTACCTCATTAGATGAAAGATTAAGGTTCAAAAGTACAAATTTGGCTAGGTGGGTTCTGGGGTTGTGGTGATATTGTACGTGATCGCACACTATGCTCACACATTTGGCTCACATGCACATGCAATTGTATATATTAAAGATGTTGAGCTGGGTCTACTTAATGTTTCTCCAAACCCTAGAAAACTTTACCAAGCTCTAGCCTTGAAGAAATCATAATAAACGTGAGAGAGAGAGAGAGAGAGAGAGAGAGAGAGAGAGAGAGAGAGAGAGAGAGAAGGGACTCTTCACATTTCAATTCATGGACATGTTTTATCGAAAGAAAAGAAAACAGCAGACTGAATTAAAAACTGAGCGAACAGATTGGATCCCCAAGGAATTAATGTTGACCGACCTGTTCTCCGGTCAACATAACGATGGTTAGGTTTCATGTGATTTAATGGAACCGGCATCTAGAAAAACCCTAGAATCTAACGCGGTCAAAAAATCAAATATTTTTATTGAGTTGCCAACCAATAGTCGTAAGTGAGAACCTCACCCCCACATGGGTATTTCTCTGTTAGCGAGCCCTAATATTTTGTGAGGGAAAACACTTTTTAATGTTAATTACGAAGGGGCATAACAAACATCCGTCCCCATTCGATTGGTTATAGTGGTCGGTGTCCGAAGCCAAGTTGCGAATGCTTTTTTAATTGGCTCTTGAATTAGGACCAAGTGAAGATTCTACACGTACCGGCCATGCAGTTTTTCATCAACATCTAGGACGGAGAGACCTTCTATGTGAAAGTGCTCGAAGATCTAAAGACACGCAAGTGTCTGTAGTCCTTAATTCTCGTCGGAGATTGGCCCGCTGTTTCTAAAAGAGTTGTTGGTACATGAGTTTTACATCAACTGGTTTTGACTCAGTGCATCGATCTTTCTAAACTTCTTAGTTGATTTAACATTAGCTATTCTCAGTTTTTGGCTGATTATAATCGATTCTTGCTTAAGATCCTATTGTTTACGAGTTCCATTTGATGCATACGACTCGGTTTGTTTGTTGAATTTAGCAATGTAACTTTTCATTTGTGATCTGATGATTGTATGTTTGGGTTGACTACGATCATTTGAGTGGTTGAGCTCAAAAGCAAATAGTTATTTACCTCGATTTTAGTATTTGGAGCTTTCTGACGTACCAATGTTAAATGTACTTAGGTGAAGCCACATATAGGATTTAAGATCAATGTAAATTCATATAAATGGAGGGTGTGCAAAAAGACGAAGCTATTTGTAATTTTCGAGTGAATCTTTGGGCGTGTGATGTGAACGATCTGTCTTTTATTGGATCGATGAGATGGACTTAATTTGATGCACATAAAAATTCGCTAAAACTTGACCAAAGTAGAAAATCAGAAAAAAGATGTGACTATTGCAAACCATATTTCACCATATATATATAATGATAGTGCCATTAATCATCTCACTCTATCGAGTTTATCTTTGTGACATTGAATTTGCGATGGGAAGTGTCTTGTTAGAGAAATACAAAGTTAATAATCATGATACCACACCGTCCATGGCAATTGACAATCATTACCAAAACCTAAAATGAAAACATCCAAAATGAATGGTGTCCACGTAGTAACATATAAAAAGGAACCAATGCACTTGATTAAAAATGTCATGATCCTCGACATGATTAGAGAAGCGGCGACATTACTGATGCAATCATGTAGTTCGTAGCTTGTCTGAACTCGTAACAAATTCATAAAAGATCTAGCGATGCCAAAAGTTCATGAATTTAACAATTCTCACTTTCTGCAGCCACATATGCATAGCAACAACAGTCCAAAGTATCTAATTAAGAACAGTATTTTATGTTGCTTTGTCGGAATGGATGATGGTATCATCTTTTGGGAGAACAAGTACTCGATTTCAGGTTTGCCCTTTTACATAAGTTATCTATGTGCAATGTACCTAACTAGCTCAAGAGACATACAATAACATTGAGGGGATAAAAAAGAAAAATAAATTAAAGTTTGTGTCCATTGCAATTGCTTAAAGGCCATGTAGTAACTTTAGTGAGGAAAAACCAGAGACACTAAAACATCAATTTGATTATGTCTGCTGAGCAATGATAGAATACTTTATGTCGATGGTTTTAACCACCAACTCTCTCACTAGGCATCGAACCAAGAGTGAATAAGATTGCTTGTAGAAAATGAAAGTTGGCACTGGTAGTGTTGCTTACAATTGCTCTTTAGAGATTTTATTAACTCGTGCTTTGAGGCGCACTTATAAAGTAACTAAATAAGAAATAGTTACGGTTTTCAATGCATTAGTGTGAAATTGTAATTTGTATTTTGAAAATTAAAGTTTTATTCAAGAAGTATGGACTTAAATATTTGAGAGGCACTTGTTAACAAAATTACAAATCGAGAACTGATAAATTGATTGCAACACCATCCTCCAAGCTAATGGTGAGTTGCATGTTTTACACATGTATTCTCTTCCAATCCAATTCAAATTTTAGGCCTTAATATACAGCAAGCAAGCACGCCATATCCTCAAAGTCTTATATCAAGTCATTTGCATATCAAACTTATTAATTTGCACTCAACAAGTAGAATAGTGATAGTATTGTGATTGCAGTACAATTAATTGAACTGTCAAGTCTTAGCCCAAATACATGTTGAGGAGCTAATACTGTCATCCTACGACTTTTAAATCATATACAATCTATTTCATCATTTTGGTTATTTCAGTTTAAAGTTTCCATTAATGTCATTGCATTTAGAAATTAATATATGTTATGTTACTACTTAGTGAAATTAAATGCAATTTCTCCATAGATGACATCAAGATCTGACCACGAGTGCAGTTAAAATATGATCATTCTTGCAAATAGATTTCAACAACACTCTAACCATATTGACAAGGAGATCATCCACCCATATATATGCTATTTTCATCTATAAGCTCTCTGGCAACTAGCGAGGATTCCTCCTTTGCATTTCTCGTGTCATAGATTAGCATAATATCAAAGTGTCATGAAAGTTGTGTCTAATGACATAAACCGTGATATCAAACTCAAGTGTATCGCCTTTACCAAGTTTGCATATCTTTCTTAAATGTTGCCCTAAATCAGTCTTGCAGAGCTCAATGCGCTACATCCAACGTTGAGGAATTCTAACTGGTCTTGAGAATTCAGCTTTTCTTGCTACTGATTTATTGAATTAGTCTTTCAAATAGTTTCACCATGAATCTTCAAGATATAATGGTTCTTGAACTGGTTATTGAGACCACGTGATTGAAATTACTCGATTTCCTTGTTCGATTACATGAAATCATAATAAATCACACAGCCGGCCTTTCACAACAAATTACATTCATTTGTGTTTCTGCCAATCTAACTCGACTTCATTGATCAAGATAGCACTTGTATGGAATTCGGCAAGAAAAAGAGTTGAGAATTGCGAGTAATCAGCTTAGAAAATCATCCTTTCACATGTCATTCTAATGTAACATTCGCTATGAATACAAGTTTTAATTTTCCACATGAAGAAAGTCAATATGTACGTACGTGAGAGGAAACGTTAAGAGCTACGGATATTCAAGTGTTTTAGGAGCGGTATCCTATCAATTACACACTTGGTATTGATCTTTGCTAGTTCTCAAAAACCATCTGTGCACGTGAATTCTAATTTACCCTATTAACTCGCATACGCATTAACGTTTATCTTCACCATGCCGGCATGTAAGAGACCATTAAAGTTAAATGCCATCCCGTCATCGCCCATAAAAATGGTTTCAAGAAGCTTTTTACATATAAATTCATTATCTGCTAACAATAGCTTAAACTTTACCATATAAATCTGTACAATTAAGTACCCGTAATGCCCCGAGGGAGTCACCAACACCGGTCGCCTCCCGCCCTTTTTACTGATAAAGAAGAAGAAATCATCTAACACCACGATGTGGCCATGGTTCATTTATAGCTTCATCAATTGTCCTTGGTTTAACGCAACTTAAATTCAGGTTACCTTGGGAAACAAAATGGCAAGTACAGACCATTTCCACCAAAAAAAACTTACAAGTCTGACTAATAGTACAACTCTTCATTCACTTCGAAAAAAAAGTTTCACATACATTTATGACAAAACTTTGCAAATCTTTAGAAATCTGAACATATAAGTGCTCATTAAATTGATGATACGCAAAGCACAAGCGTGACACCTCTGTCTATCTGTCTGTCCGTCTCTCCACCCTTCCCTTCCTCGTGTCAATAGAGATTGTTGATTGTCGACTCTCTGATATCACGATTGTAATCACCCAAAGGCTTGATTGAAATGGTCCCTCACATGCGTAGCTAGGCAGGTGTTCTCAGACATTGGTGCACGTTCAGATCCTCCTTATGTTGGTCTTGAAACCTGCACACAAAAAAAAAAATGTAAAACACTGTAACTACAGTGAGGTAATAACCGGAATTGTTATTAAATGGATACATACGTTTGGAGAATTAGCGGGACAGACAGGAGACTCTTGCTTATGTCGCATGGTTGCCAGGTGGCTTTCGTGCGTTTCCCCTGGGAGGGGGGGGTGGGGGGGGAGGTTTGTGGAGATCACTCTACTATTCTACTATTCTCAATTTAGGAACCTTAATAATTCATAGAGTGATTGTACGTAAACAGTAGTGTATGACTTCTGTTTTGGAATATGAATGTCAGATACATTATACAACAGTACTTGGACATTGTTCATGGGTTCACTTGAGAAAAAGGAGATGAAAAAAAAGAAAAAAGAAATTGAAAAGAAAAGATTCCTAGCTAGAGCCTGCTTAATCATCACTACAGAAAAAAGTGGCTAGTTTTGTCTCCATGTTTAAATGCACAATCAGATATCATGTCCTATAATTAAGGCAAATGTTCTGCTATGAACCAGGAATCAAATGGATAATGATGATTAAATCCCAATTAATTTAGACTCTCTTCTCTCTCTTGGTCTCCAGATAAAACGAACCTCAGCCCTAATTCAAAAAGCATAATAGAAAGTACAGAAGGCGGTGATGGTGATCGTCTCTACATGCTTGTTCATTGATTCAAGACATATTCAGTTAATTAGTGTTTCCTGTGATGCTGATGTGCCATATCGAAGGTTAGGACAAGATGGTAATTTGCAGAATTGTACTAACTGATGTTTAATCTGTTTCTAGGAGAAGTGGAATTGGGTTAAACATCATAACTAACCCCCCAATTCCTCTTAGTTAATTAGAATTTGTTAATTTATATGTTTAGCACAGAGATTCATTGCACAATATAATAAATACATGATGGACATATATCTGCCAACATGATTGAATTACCAGGAAGTAACTTTCACCATGCTCCAAGCTTTGCATCAAATAGCCATACTCGTTTGTGGGAATGGGAAGACCAGACGAGTGAACCAGAATCGCATCTTGACCGAATGCCGATTTCATGTCTAGTGGCCCTCTTGGGACTTCTGTCGGCACGCCATTGATGAACACTGTGATTATTCCTGTGAAGATAACGCATACCAAGCACAAAACAAGATAGGGGTTAGTCAAAATAAGACCCATTTGTTATGAAAAAGTCATCAAAGAAATTATATATGTCAGAGTTCCTCTTTTTTTTTAATTCTTCTCAACGGTATGTGGAAATTTGCCGACTACGAACTATTCAAGCATATAAAAATGTTCCTTCGGAAGTCACTCTCTCAGTCGGAAAAGAAAATGAGGGAAAACCGTATCCTGCGGAGGGAAAGTTAGGGTTCCGCATGCGAATAAAATTAAAAAAACCCAGAGAGGGATTATGGCAGCTTTCTATGATATGGATGTGTTTCTTGGCTCTCAGAGACTATTACAGTAAAAAGTCTGCAACCTCATGAGTTGAGCCAAATCTCTCTCTTGGGTAACCTCGTGAACTGTTTTTTTTTCTCTGGTATAGGAAAGCTTGTGGAAAGTTTGACAAGAAGAATACCAAGCGCAAAGGTCCTAAACATATGATGACAAGAAAATTCTGGGAACTTAATTTTGGAGCAAATAACCAAGCTAAGCTCTAAAAATGAAATTCTGATAGATTCTTGCTGGTACCCAAAAAAAAAAATGACAGAATTAAAGGACACTATCACAATTGATTTACCAGATTGCTGATGATAGTGCATATTTGGAGCCTCAGGATGGCACAAGAATGAAGAAGCTAGACCCGCAGTGCAGTTCTGGTCACTTTCAGGAAATCCCACATGATGATGACCCCCAAAGCTTGGAAAGAAACTGTCGCTAGCCTCTTGACTTATGACTCCGCATGAAGAAGAAGAAGATGCTGACCCATAAGCACTGTAATTAGAATAAGGCGAGCATGACGACCCATAAGATGCAAGACCCATGTTGGAACTTGAGCTTCCATCATAACACTGATGATGAATTGCACCCTCAGCTTGCTGGCCCTGATAATTGTTATTCCTCTGCTCGGCCGCGGCGGTGGCAGCAGCCAGGCTGGCGGCCTGCATCTGCCGCTGGCGGCGGCGGGACCTCGACCGCCTGTTCTGGAACCAGTAGAAGACGTTGGCGTCACCGACCGCGCCAAACTTCTCGAGCAGCTTCCTTATCCGCACCGTCTCGTCCTTGGGCGGGTTCACCATCCCGCTGTTGAAGATGGACTCCAGGATCAGGATCTGCTCGGGCTTCGGGGTCCACCGCGACCGCACCGGCTCGCCACCGCCTCTCTCATGGCCGTGGCTCGGGCTGCCATTAGGTTCTTGGCTCTGATCTTCCATGGGAGGACCCCCAAAGAAAACAAGAAGGGAAAAACTAAAAGAATATTACACAAGGGAAGGACAGAAATATATTATAGTTCTTGAGAAGCTGCTAAAACCAAGGCGAAGGGAGAGAGAAAAATTAATAACGTGGAGCGACCTTGAACTTGCACCGAAGCGTCTAAAGAGGAGTGAGAGCTATATAAAGGGCAAAAGGGAATGTCATGGTTTTTTATTGAAAAATTACGGTTTCACCCTTGTTGTTTGGCACCGCAACAGGCACCAAACTCTTGGCTCAAGTCTCTTGTTCAATGTACCAAAGTGCGTGGGACAAAATATATATTTATATTGTTGAAACGAAAGCGTGTGGGTGCGGTGTTGTTTTTCGGTCCCTATGTTCATGTTGTCTATAAGTCAACTTACTCCACTCCGACCATCCTAGTTGATTGTCAAAAATTCACAGTGGAGAGAGAGAGAGGGAGAGAGAGAGAGAGAGACATAATCATCATCGCAACCTTCTCAAATTCAACACGAAGTGACGAAAAAGCGAAGATCCGGCGTCAGCATGTTTCCCCTGAGGATGAAAACCGAACATGCAGCTCAACAAAAGGTACTTCGTTTTCTCTTTTGGCCCTTCAAGGTTTTCCGGCTTTGATGATCTGACCGAACCCAGTTGAAATCGAGTTAATTGGGAACCAATTACCGCACTCTGAAAACATTGGAGTTATTTTATTGCGAGCAAATTGGTACTCCGTCAAAGAAAATCATGGGTACCATGTTAGTTTCTTGTTTTTCTACTCAGTTATCTAGCTGAAATTATACGATCTCGTTATAAGAATTCGAGTGGGAAGGATGTCCGGGACCACTTCCTTGAGCAATGAACTCAAAATTAGTGATTCATAGCCATATCGGGGTTCTGTCCTCCTAGGACTCTCCTACTTTGAGTCCATATGCGTCTGAATTTCCCTTTTGAGTTTATCCGTGGCATTGTAGTTCGTTCACGAGTCATTTCTTAGCAGAAAATCATTGGAATCCGCCCTCATATGAAAGATCTACGGTATAATCAATAAAGCACCACTCAAAAGATCCTTGAGGGTTGGAATTTGAGTTCTATCCTAGGTAGTCGCTACGCATTAGTACAATAATTACCCGCTATTAATTTCTTGCGCCCTATCTATACGTTTAATATAGGCACCCAATAGTACTAGTGGGAAACTTTTAATGAACCCTTTTAATATATGTAATGCCCCTGTATGGGATGCTGATGTCACTAAGGTTGAGATTCCATTTCTCAAAGATAGTCCGCATATTTAAGTGATCAAGAAAGAAGTGCCTCCTTCAAATGATTTAATGTAAAGCACTGTACTTCAAGTCTCACATCAAATGGAAGTGACGTATTTCTTAATGCAAAGTAGATCCATCTCCAATCATCTTCTAAAGTGCTTTCTTTGGGAGTTTGGCTCGCATTTACTGGGCAGGATCACGAGAAGCGCCAGCAAGAAGCATGGAATCCCGATCTGTTGTGCTCAGGGCCATATATACGTGACACTGATATTATCAATGTGGATACGGCTATATGGAACTTGGTGTGAATCAAGTCGGGGTGTGTCATATAACGATGACTTTCGTTTGTACAATAATTAAACACTTCTGTAGCACAGGAAATATTAAAAATACAGTGCAGCAGTAAACAATTAACAGATGATGTCTCAATTTCAAATTAGATTCAATCATTTAGGAGATCGGCACTCAGTTTTTCCAAAACTCCTGCATTTTTTCTCCGAGGTTGCATGGGAAAATAACTGGCAAGAGGTGGTCAGAATGGTAAATGTCCAGAGACGTGTATAAGGGGAGAAAAAACTAGGGTTTTCGTTTCTGTGGCAAGCAAGTGCATGTGAAGCTATGCATGGAAAGCTGGGTCGAACCCGAAAAAAAAAAAAAAGAAGAAGAAAAACCCTACCATTATTTTAAACCAAGAATGGTTAAGAAACCGTGCGCTATTATTTATTACCCGTGACGTTGAGCAAACATGGCTTACAGTGGAATTTATGAGAAACTCTCTGCAAGAAAAAAAAAATCAAAACAGAAAGAAAGCAAGAAAACAAGAAAACGAGAAAGAGAAGTTTTTAAATAATAAACGAGAGGAGGGTAAAGAGTCTCAAAGGGTGGCTTAAAAGTCGAACAGGTTGCTCACATCCCCATTCATTCAGATTACATAGAAGGTTATCTATGACTTATATCTGTACATAAATATTAACACACGTACAAAGGGGCAAAAAATTAAGATAAAGAATGGAGAGAAAAAACAAACAGCGACCGACTTTGCGTCTCAGACGCGGTTTTCTGTCTCTCTGACAGGCAGCTCTGCAGATGTTTTTGCCTTCGGTTGCAAGGATTCTTCCTTGGATTAGATTTTAGATTCCCACCCACGTACGGTCGCTATCTTCTATACTTGAACCAACACGGGCACGAGTGAAAAGACACGGTCACTCACTGTTCATGCATCTTTTTGAAGTAACCTGGTACTTTCTCCCCTTAGCTTCATAAAAAGCCCTGAAATGGTGGACTGGACTGTGCAACACACAACCTTTTTCCACTTGCATGTGTTGGGAAAAAACAAACAAAAGGGTCCTCCAAAAAAGAGACGGGTGTATACTACATTGTTTGAGCATTGCTGGGGCCAAAAAAAAGAAAACAAAGAAGAAATTTTGAATTAATAGATTAAATTTACAAAATGATGCGGGAAACTCCGAATTAGTCGTATTATATTGAGCGCTTAACATGGTCTTTTGGCGTTAATGAAGTTTTATGTCTGGCATGATTTGTCTGGAACCGGGCATTTGTGCTTTGGAGTGTTGGGATGTCCAGTTAAATAGGACAAGCCAGAGTACATGTGGACTGTCTCCCTTTTCTTTAGCAAAAGATCATGGACCGTGTGTTTCCCAGGTAGTCATCGACGACCAATTTGTTGCATCCCTTTTGGATTCATTAGCAGTTGTAACATATGTTTAATTGGGTTTTTTGGTTTAGGCATATGTCTGATAGCTGTATTGCTCGCATTATCAAAAAATTTAATACAGATCACATCTAATTCCCATCTCAAGGGACTAATGCACATACATATTCTTCCTTACAATTCGATTTAAATGTTATCGATTTCAATGACGATCCTTGGTTTCAAGTCTCAACGTTCCATCTTCTGAAAAATTACTGCCCTGGCTTCTCTTGGTTGGTGTTTTCTTGCTTTTGATGTGATTACAATTCACATTTTGCTTGTGGATTAGGAGGCATTAATTTGTAGGCAAAGCAGCATTATCCATTCATAGGGTTAGTACCGCACCTTCCTTCTATAAAAACTTGTTAAACCCAGATGATATTTGCTTGCTTATTTGAAAAATCTCATCGATACAGGATATTGAAGATCAAGCCAATCAAAATAATTTTATATGCTAAAGATAATCAGCGCAAGTGGATTTATGTGCCTAACATGGTAATCATAATGGATTATTCTTACTTTTCCCTTTCTGGAAAAGTGGGTGATGTTCAATACTTAAGATGGTAGTCGAGTCGAATGAATTTTTATTGGATTCTCTTTTCCAATTGTGGAAAAGTAGTGGACATATAATAATCTTTAAAAAGAGGCTTTAACATGCATATGAAACGGAGCTGCATTAACTCTATCCAGAATATTTTGCTCCGAGATCTCGTGATAGCCGTTCTAGAGTCAAAGTAGTGCTCCACTTGGCAAGTATAAGCTCAATTTGATGTCCCCATCTCTACATCTCTATTTAATAAGAAAAAACTGAAATGCAACCTTTAAGCTAAGATTGGTACCCAAATATTTTGTGGATTATGGTTGCCATATGTTACTGAAATATGAATAAAATGGTAATGATATTAACCTTCTTAATAAAAGTGGAGCGTGATTGCACAAGTCTCTCACAAATTCTGAATTATTTAAATAATTTCCCCACCACGCAACAACTTAAACTCATTTTCTGGAATGAATTATTGCATTCTCTCATCCTTCATTGTGCATGTTTTCCAATCATTTTTTTGCGCACGTATAAATGTTTTAGGAACTCGAGTGGATGCAACACTGTATTGTAAATTAGCTACCCTTCACATCAATTTGTACTCTTAATTCTTCTGCAATTATGAATGGGTCATGTTTGACACCTTTTACGATTTAAAAAAAAACAAGCGAGCTTAAGAATTTTCAGGAAGACTAACCCTAAATGATAACGAATCTCCTATTTTAAGTTATTGTATGGATGACACATTAGCTATCTTGAAATTGATAGTCCAAATTCATCTAACAAACAAAACCCTAATTTCAATCTCTTTCTCCCTCTCCAAACCCCCCACCCCCCAAAAAAAATTATTTATCCTAATTGACTAGTTCTTATCGTCAGCCATCCCACCCCACCGCCACCGAGCCACCGTTGCATCAACCAAGCACCTCTCTTTAGCCCCCACCAGCGGTGGAGCTGATGACTCTCTTTCCTATATTACAAGAAAACTACCGATATTCTTAACTTCATAACATATTGCTGCTTGATTCCAATTAAAGAAGTCATCATCAAGAAAACAGGTAGGATGGAAAACGTGTCCCTAATAAACAAAGAAACGAGAGAGAGTTCTCGTGCATTTCAGCTTGCGCAGGATCCATAAATCACACAAATTTAGTAAATCTTTTGACTCAAAAGCATGAAGTGGCTAGCAAATAAACCCCACACACTTGCAATCGATTAATCTAATGTTTCGAACTACATTTGAAGAGGTTCTCTACGTGCCAAAAGCAGAAACGAAGGTCCGTCCGGGGTCTCTCGGAAAACATAGATTAGGACCAAGAAAACATGTCTTTTTCTATTGAACATCGACAGAAAAAGCTCTCTCACGAGGAGGAGGAGGAGGAGGAAGAGGTTTGGTAGGTTACCACCTCGGTGACTTTTACAAGGTTGGGTCTAGGGCTTTGGAGTGTATCCATAAATGGAAAACTGCCTACTGAGCTGACATGGGGTTAAGCAGAGGAATCTTCACTGTTGTTGTCAGCCTTTGTTTGTTTCCCTTTCCCTAGTGTGGTTTTCACACCCACCCTCAGCCACTCAGTCCCTCGCCATTTCTTTATTCATTTTTGTTAATCTCTTTTGTTGTATTTTGGTTTTCTTCGGTTGGCCTTTTGTGTTCCTCTAATACGTGGGATTGATTTGATATGTCTTTTTACCTGCGAGAGGATGGCTACTGTTCGTGGTCGGCAGTGTGAAAACCATCGCGTCACCCCTTTCTTGGCCGTCTGAGTCGCGTTCGCCTTTCGACTGAAGAAGGAAAAAAATGACTTTGGTGGGGTCTCTCATTTTCCACTTTCTATGATCCCGAGACACGTGTCTTTAGATCCCTTTGTTTAAAAATCTATAAAAACACCTTTAAAATCTCTAGAATCGAAGTGCTTAGGCCTTTAACTCTTATTTACTCATAGTCTGTGGAATTGAACAGATGACCTCGGATTTCTCGGTAAAAAGTCTCTAAAAGCTCCAAGCCTGGGGTCGAGAATATCGTTTTATTCTATCAAGCCATTGAGATAATCGGGATAAATCGATAGTTACTTTTGTGTGACGGCGAAAAATTGAGAGATAAGATCGATGCATTTTTATCTATTGATGTATGGATTTTCACTTGGAAAACTTAAAAATATATCAACATGAAAAAAAGCTACAAACATCTTCGCTATAATTTTGTCAAGAGATAGAGTAGGAAGTTTATGTTTATGATGAGATATAAACCTTTTGTGAAAAAGATTACTAATTTCATAAATAAAGAAGGCATTGCACAAGTCATGTAATCAATTGGGAGAAAAAAAAAAAGTGGCCATTGCGATAAATGAAGAAAAAAAGCTGCGACTAGTTCCAGTCACAGAGAGAGAGGGAGGGAGGGAGGGAGGGAGGGAGAGAGAGAAGGATGTTAATTATCTATCGAGAGGATTTTCTTTCTTTTATTTGCAATCTTAGGCCTGCTAGATTTTGACATTTCATTCAGGAAATCATATTGGATAGAACAGGGGTCAATGAATCCTTTCGACTTTAGGCTTTGCTAAATGCAGTAAGTCATTTCGCCCAAGAATTGATATCGAAGCTCCCAACCTTCAATATTTCAGGCAAAATGGGCAAATGTTCACTAGACCTTATCGCTTAAATTAAGTTATAGCTTAATGAAAAGAACCTCCATGGCAGCAATTTCCAAGCAGAAAGCTTATTGCCCGTTTCATGTGTTTCAACTCCTTTCCGGAGAGGTCGATCATTGTGTGCATGCGGCAAATCTTGGGTATCTTTTTCCATATTTCATGGAAATGCAAAAGCAATCAAGCATGCTTCCTAAATAAAGATGTCCCCCGATGGAGTGGCCGATTAGGCCACCGTGTCTCTCTTGTCGCTCCTGCCTGACTTTTGAAAATCTTGCATCGCCAGGCTAATATAGTAATGATGGGAGGTGGGAGTTGATGGGATCGATATGTGCAACAATTCTTGACTTTGTCTAGACTAACCCACGAATTGCTAAGCCAATACGATAAATAAATAAATAAATATATATATATATATATATATATATATATATATATATATATATAATATAAAATCAGCAATTGCGATTCAGAGAAAATCTTACTTTCTCTATCTATTTTGTTTTTTCCTTCAAAATAACGAAAAGCACTCTTGAAAGGCGTAGAGTTTAAACATTATCTCTAAATGAGTGATACAATCTTTTGAATAGCAGTAGACCCTTGCTGATCAGCACGCGTGCAACTGATTTTGCTATAAAGAGACGAAAGTTTTTGGAGTTGACTTTTTGAATGAAAATTTTAGTTTTTTCCTGATCATTATTTACCAATAACGCAGTGGGTGGGTTTCTTGGCGCCGGTTTTTGTATAGTTGGTCCAAGCTAATATATTCTTACCTTTAACCAAAAAAAAATAACGCAGTGGGTGGGAATTTCGTTCTAACAATAACGACACTATTATATAGGTGGATACCTAACTTGGGGTTAAAGGGGAGCTAATCTAATACAAAAGGCTCACATATAAATAAGAGATTTGTTAAGTTGCACAATGTACGCGACAGAGGTGCTGGTGATTGAACAGAAAAAAAAAAAGGTGTTGGTGAAAAAGCTTTCACACCGATGTTGGAAGTACACAGTAAAAACCCGATATTTTCGCTAGATCTTGCCATCTTGCCATGGAAGAATCCAAGGCTGAGTTTGTCAACATATCTAGCTAGACTCATTGTCACTAATAAGTTTAAGTTCATGAATTACAAGCTAACTAAGATATATTAAATGCTCAACACTACACTAATTTTTCGATACGGAACTTCTTTAATGCAACTAACACATACATCTCAACAATCTTCCTCTCAACCCAATGTTAAGTTCACTCCCCCTTAAATTAGGAATCCTTTTGCATTGGCATTATCTCAACTGGAAACTCATAACCATCATCAATTGCCAACTTGGGTTTACATCACCCATGGTCTCTCTCTCTATTTGGTTGACCAAAAGTTCACAATCTCTGCTCACCAAACCAACCGTGATGGCAATTTTCACTCAAAACAAGCGTTAATTCTGAGATTTTTTCTTGAGATGTTCACTAAATACCGAAATAGATTGGGGGGTGGAGCACCAATTAACCATCGGCTCTGATATCATTTATTGGAAACGTGCAACAAAAGTCCAAGCTGTCATCGGGAGATTGCTAAGGGAGAGTCTAAATTCAAGCCCGTCAACATTATAATTGGACGCACCTTCACCAATGGTTAAGCCAACAAATTATGAACCAACAAGGATATTGAGCTACTCATTACTTTTACTAGTCCCCATGTATTTGAATGGATCTCTTAATTGTTGAGAAGGTTGCTCAAAAGCAATATATATGACATACTTAATAAAACTTACAAGTAAACCAAATATAGAGATGGCGATTAGGATTGTTGTTTCCATTATTATATAATTTCAACACCAAAATGGATCTATGATAAGACCATTTATTTACAATCAAATGGTATACAACCAAATGGACCAAAACCTTTTAATGATTTTCCATTATAATCATTTCAGTCAATTTTGACTAGCGATTTCTAACCCTTGCTTGTGATTGGCAAGACCCAATGACTGGTAGAGAAAGAAGGAAAAAAGAAAGAAAGAAAATAAAAAAAAAATATTTAAAAATTGCAAATATTATTTACGTTAATGGCAACTATGTCATGTAGGATGGTCAACGTCCATGTTAGTGGTTTGCAGCCAAAATTGGTAGGAAGGATTACATTGATAAATTGTCAAAATTTTTAAAATTAAAAAGTTTAAGATTGAATTGATATCTATATAATAAATTTAGGGGTTTTTTTTTCGGTAATTATCCCCCATATCAAATCAATCCAATTCAAAAACTTAAACTGATAAGTTGAGGGAAACTATATAATGAAATGCTCATTGGATCTCCATTAGATTAGTGATGTGGAATACTTTGAGAATCATTGTTTCTTCATTTGCATTAATCCTATTTTTCTTCCTAGTCATGATCTTTACTTTTCTTTTCTTTTATTCTTTCTTGGCGATTCTCAAGACAGATTACTGGAGTCATTAATATATTTAATGAGCTTAGCTTTCAACCTGTTTTTTAAGGGGAAGGGTCTTAGTTTTGGCTTAATAGGACATAAGATCTTTTTTTATCCTCGATGCTTACTTCACAATAAGACGTGGAGGATTTTTTAAAGGAGTATAGCCTAATCTTTTTCAAGAACTTTTAGTGTAAATTTCAATTTATTTCCAGCATATTCTTATGGGAGATTCCTATTACTAATGCTTTGGACTTTGGAGTCAATATCTGTAATTGTCTATGCAATCGCATATGAAATTAAGGGAACATGGTTCGTGCCATGTAGGTGTTTAGCCCTTTCGTTGGTGATGCATAGAACATATATTCCCCTACTATATACAATTACTTGGCATCAGCAATCATTGTAATCATTCATCATCTGCTCTTGATCCTGACTGCGCACTTTAAACCTTGCATTATTCCCGGGAATAATCAGTGTAGTGGCCCAATAATCACATATTTGTAGGCTTTTTAGTTCTGCTACACATCAACTTCAGCATAAAGACAATTCTCCCTTTTCTGCATAATATGCGGTGAATGATTAAACTTGGGCACTTTAGAGTCTAGCCATGATGATCGAATCTCATTGCACGAGGAGCTTATCTCTTAGAGTAATTATCTCTAATGGTAATGCATGTATTGTATGTATTAAACTACATCTGGAAAAAGTCGGATTTGGTGGAATTCTTTTGTACTCAAGAAGTCTAAAACTTGCTATTGAAAGGGATGAAGAAATTTTACCTAGTGTTATTTTGATCGTCTAAACTTTTTCACCAAACAAGCCAAGGTCAGTTGGGATTTTACATATTTTATATGCTGTTTGGTAAATGGCATGTATAACGTGAATATACATGGATACTAACCAAGTAAGACCAAGTAAGTGTTTGATGTGCGAATTATTAATATAAATTGCCTTTGAAATAGTAATAATAAATTTTATAAAGTCGGGTTCAAGCATGAGCATTGTTCTCAGAACAATGTTTGGACATGTGTGATCATCTTGTGACCGTGCGACCACTATGAGGGGGTTGTTGTTTCCTTGAGAATGGGGCACCCTCTAGTGGTGGTCACCTAAGGCCACTGGGGTTTGTGAGCCCAAATTCAAGATCTAATGCGTGTATCTGTGTGCGTGAAAGAGACAGAGAGGATAGTTACCATCATGTTAAGGTCATCGTCATCTAATGATTGCCACCATCCATCGATGGTCGCGACCATCGCAAGGTTGGGGATCTGAATATATGTGACAAAGAGCAAGCATGGGTTGTACCCATTAGAGAACAACGACTATTGTAACCATGGATCATCTTAAGATGAGTGTGACCCACCATGGTGGTCGCCGTTCGTGGTGGCCATCACCGTTCTCTCTCTTCCCCTCTCTCAATCACTCTTTGATGCTTTGGTTAAGGGTTTCATTCTTATTTTTGTTTTTCATTTATCTTCCTCTCGGATAAGAGATATCCTATTCGGGATCTTGGTTGAGGATTGCACAAAATATCGACTGGGACTAAAATTATCCTGTTCGGTGGAACAATCAACCTAGATGGCTGGCGACCGGGCAGAGCAAGTGCAAGAGTCGTCTCCCTAGCCCCAGCCTCGGCCCACTGTTTCCCATGCCCCATCTCCAACCCCAGCAAGTAAGACTCACCCGAGCATGCGTATTTCCTCGCCCTACCTGCCTCGTGACACCACAGAGGAAGCGACGCTTAGTTAAGTGTGAAGATGAAATTGAGCTGATGAAGAGAAAGTAAAAGTACCTAATATCGAAAAATAAAGAAGAGAGAATACAAGAGTTGATTGTAAAAGTATAATTTGGAAAATTCCATAGTTAAGTGGTGATAAAAAGGGAATAAATTATCGGTGAAGTATTCATGCTTATATTGGAAAATATGGAGAAAATAATGAATTTTGTTTTACCAAAGCAATAGTACTCATATTAAAAGAAACTAGCCTAGTACAAATTTAAAGGTAGAATTGCGAGCAAGGGTACGGTGGACGGTGGCGGTGGGGCTTACCATATCCATTATCGCCAGGCATGCTGAGCAAGAAAATTCGGTTCATTCCCACCCCGATCCCATCAGATCTGGGGCCCATGTGATTAGGGCAACCCTAATATCTAATCAGGTGGGTAAATTGTCATCCCTAAGTCTACCATACATTTCTAGGCATATTGCCAACCCTAGAAATCCTTATCCAATTCTACAATATTATTAAATTTATTTAGAAAAGTGAGTCGGCCCCAAAATATGGAAGGGTTTCAAGTTATCCGGTCGAGGTCATAGAATAATTAGAAGCCCATAACATCCATGTTAACCTTATGAATCAATTAAGACTCGTGTAGTACATAATCCTAACACGAAATGATTCGTACTCGATGGCGTGAGAGGTGTGTTTTTCTTTACAGGTTAACTATTCTTGGCATAATGATTGTTTAGCATAGTATCAAGAAGTTCAGAATCCAACTCTCACTCCCTCTTACATTTTCGTTCTGCCTATTTCTTGCCGGTGCAATGTAATCATGTTTATGCGTTCAATTATCTATCATATATGGTTAAATCATGTCCAAACTTACGAATTTTGATACACTTAATAATTGGTTCCTTTCAAGAGGATTCGTTGTTCATTGAACTCCACCTAAACCCCTGATGTAAGCCGAGTGTTTGAGCTTGATTATCTGTTAGAACAAGAGACCACGATCCATGTCGAATGTTTCCCTAACATCTGCAAAAGAAATCCCTTGTCCTCCCGGCTTTTAATAAATTCATTCGTCGACGACTCCAATCAATTGCGACGCAGGTTCCTTGTCTCGCTTTCTTTCCACTCGAACCTGACACCGGCGCAGCTTTAATCCTTCATTCCCGCAGAACATCATCAGCACGGCCCAATGACAAATCCCATGCTTTAATCCCACGATGATTTTGTAACGTGAGCGACTTTATGAGCTTATTGTTAAATTTTTGATTGGGATTAAAAAGGTAACTGTTGCAGACAGCCCCCTCGTGACGAGCACTCAACTTCTTCCCAGAAGCTTCTTCGAATCAAAAGCAGGTGGCGTTGGTCAAAAGAAGTGTTCAGTGATGTGTTCTTGAGAGATGAGACTCGAGTTGCTCTGATTAGAACTTCAATGGAGAACTTATTCCGGGTTATGATCCATCACTTTATTTTCATTCAATTTCTACCTCTACAAAGGTTTGAGATATGACGAATTTCATAACATGAACATAAATTTCCTTCCTCTACACTTAGTGCATTATATCGTGGTTGAGCCACCATTCAACTTTGCTCAAGCAGACCAAAGTATTAGAAGGGTAACATCTGAGTACCGAGGAAATTTTATGAGCTCATTGCAACGTTTTTTGATAAATAAAAACATCTCGTTTAATCTAAAATTAAAGTACAAAGTAAAGTAGAATGAATTCAATAATTCTACTTTTCTTTCCGTCGCATCTTCACTATAATAAGTCGCGTCATTTCGAGATTACGAGTCAAGATTGTGAGAATACAATTATAACGAAAATGGATGGATCCCATGTTATGTAAATGTCGGTTAACGAAATTATGATATTTGCAAATGTGTGTGCTCAGAGAACGGGTTGGGCCTCAACACCTTGCGATGGGTCGAGGGGGATTTGTCAGATCGGGCTCAGCAACCAGCCTTTCTTTAGAGGGGCTTGGCCTTTGTAATAATCTACCTAGTAAAAATGTCTTCAAAAAATGAAAATAAAAAATTGGAAAATCTACCTCTTGATTTGATGAAGCAGCCATCGGAGATGGTAACGATGGTCAATTATCAAAAGCGGTACAACCGAAATTGAGATAGAAATTTTTTTATATATTATTTTATATCATAAGACATGTTGACATGATATCATTAATCAATCGAGTATTCTTTTTTTAAACATGCATTGAAAATAAAATTAACATGATTGAGTGCACGATATTGCATAAATGGCTTTTCCAATTTCCTTAGCATCTCCCCTTCACCATATTTGGCAAGCAAGAATAAAATCAGTCTAAACTAGCATAGGTGATCTTGCACTAAATTAATCCCAACCAATCCAAACTCATTAGTTAACTATAATTCATAGACCCAAATCTTTAAGCAATCCTTAGAACATAAAGAATTTAAAAAAAGCTCTTTATTCAACGTGAATACTTGATCCACAATGAAATTCAATGACAATAAGTTCCCTTGCAGAAATACTCAGTCAAGTAAATAGTTCAAGAATAATGATACGGAAAAGAGGAATTTATAATTTGTGTCAATATATATTAATAAAAAAATACATCAGACTATTTATAGGCTTTATGTGATAATTATTCTCAGTTAATATATCAATCAAAATATGCACAACATATGGATAATCAACAGAAATAGCATAAATATCTCTAATATTAAATAATTAAATATTGAATTGCACATTGATATAATAGTTTAAATATGTAGACCCAAAAAAAAAAAAATTAGAACAGTTAATAGTGGTCCAACAAAATCTCGCATGATATCAGAGAATGAGATCCTTAGTTCAAATCTTTATGGGCCCTATTTACTTCCACAATTACATATATCCATGCTTAGTAGTAGGCAAAAAAAGATTAAAAAAAAAAGACTAGACTAAACGTGAAATGAGAGTATTAAAATAATTAAATATTAAATCGCGTTTTCATCTAACAGCTAAATTTTTCAATTGAGCAACATCATTCACTAATCGAATTATGGAATTGGTATATTCGATATAGTAAAGAAATTATTCCCCTATAGTAGCGTATCATTACTTGGGCTGATTGAAAACCCTGCAATTCCTCCTGATTTCTTTAGCATTCCCAGTGGGAACTTGAACATTTCCTAGCCTGACCATCGCACACGCGAAGCTCTTATCGAAACTGCTCGCATCTGACATGAACCGAGAAACGATGCTGGCGCAGGAATTGTGAGCTCCTAGTCGATTCGTAACACTCCTTTCTTCTGCATAATTTGTTTGTAGACGAGTTATCCGCCATGAACGACGTGCTCTGGTCCAAAAACGCGGTAGGGTCGCTGCTCGTCGAGTTCCTGCAAATGCCCTTCAGCTTCGTGACCAAGCTCTAGTCCATCGTTGGATCCAGAGCTGTAGTGTCTTGGAAATTCGAAAAGCGGTCTTGGAACAAGCTGCAGTGAGCGGCTCCAACGGAGTGGGCATCCAAAAGAGTCCCCATTACGGTGAACGTAAAACCCTTTTGTCATGAAAGCTCGTGTCGCCTCAGATACCGAGAATGCGGCTCTCGGCAAATTCACTTCATTCGAGTATGAAACCAGACTGTCTCGCCTTCTCATAGGGCCATTATAGCTGGGGCCTCCGGCGAGTAAACCTGTTAAATCGGTAAGATGAGTAGGATTTAGGTCCTACTCAAATTCATCATTTAACTCGTTTATAACCCATTTGTCGTAATGCAAATTTCTTGCCCCATACCCGACCGATTTAACCAAATTTAGAAAATCTTATTTCTTATGATATTTTTTTTAAACAAAGTTATTACTAAAATACTTTCATGCAATTCAAATTTATGGGCATTTTTATAATTTTTTTAAATAATTGAGGTTACATTTTTTTCTTGGAAAATGTTTTCCAAGAAAATAACAATATTTTTTTATGTTTGTAAATAAATTAAATTTTATTTGTATTTGTTATTTTTTTTAAAATATTTATTATTTTTTTTAAAATTTGATTTTTAAAATTTTCTTTTTCATTCTTCTTCGGCCAATTGCTGGCCACAAGCGAGCACGAGTCTCACCACAAGCCAGTAAGGCTCAAGCTCGCCCAAGGCTAGCAAGTCTCAAAGCCGAGGCCTTGCCTGAGGCTGACAGCTTGTCCATAACCTAGTCAGTCACTATAATCGGAGGAAGATGGAAGATGGAAGATGGAAGAAGGAAGAAGAAAGAAAAAAAAAATAAAAGAAAAAAAAATAATTATAATTATAATCTGATTTTTCTTAAATATAATTTTGTAAGGCTAAAGAGGAGGGAGTGTGTGTATGTGAGCCTTGGGTCGGAAATTGGTCATAAACTCAACCCATTTAGACCCATTTATTTTAACCTCAAAATTTTAAACACATTTAAGGAATGCTCTACAAAATTGAAATGACCCATATATGACCTATTTATTTTTTAAATAGATCAAATATGGGTCTTAAACCCAATTTGATAAGTTTACTGGCGAGCAATACAAAGTCTTGAGTTGCAAGCGTGACTATGTTAGCATAAGGGACAGTCGAAAGGCACGAGCTTTGAAACTCTTCTTCGCTTCGTCGATGATGTCGTATCGTCGTACAAAGAAGTTTGGCGTAGTGAATTTCTCCTATGGCTTTTTGGCAATGGAGTCGATGAGGGGATGCATCACAACCCTATAAAAAAAACGAGTAAAGATAATGTGAGTGGCATGCCTTTCTTGGTTAAATGGAGGTGGCAGACCTAATTGACACAAGAACTCGAGTAATAACAATATTTACACTACTGTATTGTTTATAACTCATTATTTATAATCTTGCCTATACATATACACAATAGAATATTAAATTTCAAAATATTTGGGGAAATTTCAAATAAAAGTTTAAAGTGAGATTTTTTTTTAATCTCAAAAGAAAATCTAGAGTGGGAATTGTCTCAATTAAGTTCTTGAAATGACCAATTTAGTCTCTAATAAAACCTCTTGCTTATGGGCCAAATCTTTGCCAAGCAATGAGCATTTGTATCTCACGTGCATAGATGCACGTGATGTGCACGCAAAGATGCATGGGCTCATTGGTCGGCAAAGATTCGGTCAACCAATGAGGTCGGGACCTTATTTGAGACTAAATTGACAACTCCAAAGTTTTATTTGAGATAAGTTTCATTTTGGGCCATCTTTTGAAAAAATAGCTCCACTATAGACTCTTCTTTGAAATTTCCCCTAAATATTTTACTCCCTAGTAGGATTATGTGCCATCTTACAGGGGCTGAGGATATATCGATATCTAACATGTGTCGCGACATTCTACAAACTGACCCCACATCAATATTTATAACACAACATCATTGTTCTTAAACGTCTAATAAATTTCACATATTATTTGTTGGGTTTTAACAAGTTTGAATCGATGCAAATCGATAAGGTTAAGATCAATACTAGCTATTTGGTGTATCAACAGCTGTGTTAGCTAATAAATCTATCAAAATTGATCATAACTTCATTTCTTAACCCATATATGATGGGCTGAATTTTTATATAAGTTAGTTATATTTAGTAAATGGGTGATAAATGTATTTATACATAATATCTGTGTTCAATGGGTCATAAATGGGTTTACAACATATTTAGACCCAACCTATTTCTGTGGCTCTCTTTATTCTCTTTGCTCTTACTCAATCTCGTGTTCACTTACTCCACACAATTACCTCGGTTTGAGTATGAGTTTTCATAAATTGTGTTAAATATGGAAATGTTTTTGTAATATGGGTTAGGTTGGTATTGGTCAATACATTTGCATTGTATAAAAATGGGTCAAAGTAGGTGAAGTGGGTCTATTCTGGTCGGACTATTTTAGACCCGATCCGACCCACCTATTTGATGAGTCTAGTCATTGGACGATGAGATCATGCATATTTATATAAATTAAGGCGTGGGCTGGTTGAAAGGGAAAGAAAACGAGGGAGGCGGCAAAATCAAAGGTGACAATCTTAGCACATGGATTATGAAACATATGTTGGAAGGTTAATGCATTTTCACCGAATTCATATTATAATAAGCATGCATTTGCATGCAAATGCGCGTCCCTAAGCTATTATCCAGAGAGATGGTTCACCATTTTTTTCATGTGGAAACAAGAAAATCATTCTCTTTGGGTGCTGTCGTTTATAGTGATGGACGTTATTTAATCGTATTTGTTGAATATGATCAAGCTGGATCGCATGAAGCCGGTGTTTTGCAAGATTTGTATGAGATCATGCCCATTAAAGTTGAAGACTCTTGATTTACAGCTAAAGCACGCAGTAAATTAGAATCGATTTTTAGCGATAATTCTTATTTGTTTCTATCGCATTTTCACTCTAACAAGTTGCATTTGAAATTAAAACAAAATTTTTTGCAAGAAGGCAATTAAAACAAAAAATAAAAAATAAATGGAAAATCCAATATAAATGTTGCTTCACGAATTATGAATTTTGCAAGTGTGTGCTCAGAGAACGGGTTGGGCCTAAACACCTTGAAATGGGTCGAGGGGCGATTTCTTAGATCTGGCTCGGCAACCATACGGCTTTCTTTGGAGGGGGCTTGGCCTTTACAAAAATAATCCATCCGGTAAAAATAAAAATGATTGCATGACAATTTTTAATATATTATAAGAATAACAGTCTATTTTAAACCATAAATAATTATAAATTATTGTATGATTCACTTCTTCAAGAAATTGTAACTCACAATAGATTATTATTCTCATAGTACGCTAAGATCTGTTATACTAGCAAAATCCGGTAAAAATATCTCTAAAAAATGGGAAAATAAATGGAAAAGCTAGCTCTTAGATTGATGAAGAAGCTACTGGACATGTCAACAATCGTCAATTATCGAGAGAGATGTAACCAAAATCAAAATGGCAATTTCTTTTTTTTTTTAAGTATAGACTTATGTCAAGTATTCTTGTTATAACAATTTTTTGAACATGCATTGAAAACAAAACTGACGCGATTGAGTGCATAATATTGCACGAATGGCTTTCCCAATTTCCTCAGCTGTCTCGCCTTCTCCATATTTGTCAAGCAAGAATGAAATCGGTCTAAATTAGATTAGGTGATCTTGCAGGAATTCATGCCACCCCGTCCAGACTCATTAATTGACTTATAATTCGCTGACCCAAATCTTTAAGCACAGTCCCTGGAAAATAAAGACTTCAATATAAGCTCTGTATTCAATATTAATACTTGATCCACAGTGAATTCAATGTCAATGCATTCCCCTACAGAAATACTCGTCTTAAGTAAATAAAGAAGCTAGCATAAAGAAATTCATTCCCGAATCGGATTATGGAATTGGTATTTTCAATCAAGTGAAGAAATTATTCCCCTATAGCAACGTATCATTACTTGGGCTGATTGAAGGCCCTGCAATTCCTCCTTATCTCTCCGGCATTCCCAGTGAGAACCTGGACATTTCCCATCTTCACCATCGCACTAGCGAAGCTCTTCTTGAAACTGTTCGCGTCTGACGCGAACCTAGAAACAATGCCGGCGCTAGATTTGTCCACGGCGAGCTCCTGGTCGATTTGTAACACCCCTTTCTTCTGCATTATTTGTTTGTAGAACTGGTTATCCACAATGAACGACGTGCTTTGGTCCAAAAACGCGGTGGGGTCGTTGCTTGTCGAGTTCCCGCAGATGCCCTTTAGCTTCGCAACCAAGCTCGAGTCCATCGTTGGATCTGGAGCTCCAGGGTCTGGGGAATTCGAAAGGCGGTCTTCGAAAGAGCTACAGTGAGCGACTCCAACGGAGTGGCCGCCCAGAAGAGTCACCATATCAGTGAGTGTAAGCCCTTTAGCGGTGAAAGCTTGTAGTGCCTCAGATACCGAGAATGAGGGTCCCGGCAAGTCCACTTCATCCGGATTTGAAACCAGACCATCTCGCCTTCCGGTAGGGACATTGTAGCTGGGCCCTCCGGCGAGGAACACGGAGTCTCGTGTTGCCAGTGTGATGATGTCAGCGCAAGAGACGGTCGAAGGGCATGCGGCTTCAAGGCTCTTCTTGGCTTCATCAATAATGTCATATCCTCGCACAGAGAAGTTCGGCTTAGCGGATTTCTCTGATGGCTTCTTGGCGGTGGAGTCTATGAGGATGGATGCATCACAGCCCTACAAAGAAAACGAGGTAAAAAAATGTGAGCGCCTTTATGGTTATATGGAGGTGACAGACCTATTTGACACCATAAATCGAGCACAACATCATTGTTCTTAGACGTCTAGTAATTTTCACATATTGTTTGTTGAGCTTTAACAGGTTTGAGTTGATGCGACTCGATATGATTAAGACTAATGCTAGTTATTAGGGAAATGATATATCAATTGCTGCGTTAGCTAATAGACTTTGGATGAATTAGTAATAGCAAAGCACGTCAGTATGTAAACTTGCTACTTAGTTAACCTTGCCATTTTCATTAATCTATAACATATCAAAGTTACATGTTCATTCAGCAGAAGACGCCGGTAACTTACCCTCACGAAACAATCGTGAAAATGCATGCGAAGCAAGGCGGCTGTGATCGATTGATCGGCTCTGAATCTCTTCTGAACGAGTTGCCTCACGATGGATTCTGCTTGCGGGCAGGTGGAATTGTAGAAGCCAACCCTCAAATCAGCCAACGCGAGGGGAAGAACGAAGAGAAGCACGAGTACTACGTTCTTCATCTTGCGCACCATTAGCGTCCTTAAGCTAATACCAGCGAATGGTGTATGGAGTAAAAGACACTCGTGGTTCTCAGTTCTGTCGGGGACGATGGTTATGGAACACCAAGACCATGCAAATTTATAGAGATATCGAGAGAATGAATTAAGGTGGTGGGCCGAGTGAGAAGGATGGAAAACGAAGGAGCCGGCGAAGTCAAAGGTGACGACGGTAGCACGTGGATTTTGAACCATATGTTGGACGGTTTAACCTTTTTTCACCGAAACTTTATTATAATGTTGATGCATCTGCATGCAAATACGCGTCCCCAAGCTCTTAACCAGAGAAAAGGCAAGCGAATCCGTTGACCATTTCTTCACGCGGAAACCAGGAAATCATTCTTTTGGGTGCTGTGGTTTTGTGGCGATGGACATTATACATTCAATTTTGGTTGTATACGATCAAGCTGGACCGCACGAAACCGGTTTTTTGCGATACCATGCCCATGAAAGTCCGGTTATTTCTAGGCTCGCAAGTGGCCAGCTTCAAGCGATTCGCGCGTTATGGATTTCTTTTTTTAGTTATATTCCTTTTATATTTGGAAGCAAAGATGTGTAGAAGTTGAAATGAAAGTCGTTTTCCCTCTCGCGGTATTCTTCGAGCTCAAATGTGTGTCGAAGTGGATGAATCATGCACCAAGCGACAAGAGAATGAGCTGGCTCCTTAAAGCTGACGTTGACCATCAACGGCATCGAGGAAGCTTCGCCGGAATTCAAGTGGGATTCGGATTCCAATGCACACGATCAAGAACCAAAAGTAATCCTACTATAGAGATGCTCTTAATATTGCAGAGGAGTAATCCACGCCAAATAATTTTATTGGCAAGTAATCCATGAAGTTTCTCTTAATTTAGTTTTAACGAGCACTTGTTAACAAAATCCAGACGATAATAGCGAATAATTGGGTTGTCGAATTGGGGCAGTGGTGGTGGGTCGAAGGCGTGGAGGCAGGGTGATGAAATGGGACTGGCAAGGCTTCATGTTCGTAAGATTCACTCCGGCCCAAGTCGAACGCTTCCGGCAGCGTTTTGCACAAGTGGAGCAGAACCAGGGAAATTTTCTCCATCGTGTAGGGGAAAGATCTTTATCTTTCACTCGTTCTATGTGTGAAGATCTGTCGTAATCTTTTGCTATACCGTAATTAATAAGTGCATCGATTTCTCTATTTATATTAACCTTTATGTTGGTTAAATTTTTAACTGCCAATCAAAAGATTACTCTGATTCTTCCGCAAAATATGATTGGCGATTATGTTATGACGAAGAGATTTAGCGTTGCTCTTAACTAGAAACTGTTCACAGCTTCCGGGCATGTCTCTTCTTTCAACAAAATATTATCGATGCGTTAGACTTTGAACTAAGAGCAATATTTGGCTCCTGTTAATAAGGAAGTTAAGAATGTGTTATGCTTTTACATGTTTGATTACGTAGGTTCACTTAACACCTATATTTAAGTCCTCATCGACAAACTTCGCCTTCACTTTGTCAATCGTAGTTGGACAAGAGTTATACAAGGGGGCCTAGTCTTGGGCAACCGAGAGATTGCCCGGTCTCGGGCGATCTCCCATCTGAGATGGCAACCTCATATAGGAGGTTATAACCATAGGAGGGAGGGAGGGAGGGAGGATGTTAGTTCAAGGTTCTTTCTAAAGTAAATTTCTCTAAATATATGGACATTTCACTTAGTTAAAGATAATTGAACCCGATCCGGTTAACCCTAACCGTAGGAAATCACGAAAATGATACATATGGTTGTCACCTTGCCAAATGAGGGCAAGGCTCAGGGCGACCTCACTGGGGGCTAGCGAGGCCGCGAGGTTGCCAGGCCTTGTCTAGCTGATCGCCGGTCATTGCTGAGGCCAACATCCAACTAGGAGAAGAAGAGGAGGAAGAGAAAAAGAAGAATAAAAAAATTGGATTCAATTTTTGAGTTGTTCCTGGAAATAAAAAAGTAATTCTTTTTTTTATTTCTTATTTATTTATATTCCAAATTTATTCGCAGGAACAAACTTGTTCCCCAAAACAAAAATCTACACAAACAAAATTCTTTTATATTTCTGTTTTGAGGAATAAAAAAAAAAAGAGAGGGAAAGAAACGGGAGCATTACCAAATGCACCCTTAATAACAATGTTCGACAGATCATGCAATCCCATCGCCCATCTAAGCATCCTCAAGTTCTTTTTAACCATTCAAGATCTGCACGAGTGCCTTAAAAAAGATGAGATCATTAAACTATAATCATCCACTTTGAACCTAGGAAGGAGTAAAAAAGCAATTTCGTAAACAACATTAACGTAAATTTATCCTAACTGGCGGAGCACTCTAGCTAGTTGAAAACCCTACGGTTTATCCTGATCTCTCCAGCATATCCTGTTAGAACTCCGACATTGCCCATCTTCACCATCGCATTTGCAAAACTCTGCCTAAACCCATTGGCGTCGGATCCGAACTTAGCGACGATTGCCGCGCTCCATTTATCAACAGCGAGCTCCTGATCAATTTGCAATATCCCTCTCTTTACAAGAATCTCACTACAGAACTTGTTATCGACGATGGACGGTGTGCTCTAGTCCAAGGACACGGTCGGGTCACTACTCGATGAAGCACCACAGGTGACCTTCGGCTTCGCGACCAAGCTTGGGTCCATGGATGGGTCCGGAGCTCCGATACCTCGGAAGTCTGAGATATGGTCTTGGAAGAAGCCGCCGTGAGTGATTCCAATGGTGTGTCCACCCGAGAGAGTGACCATTTCGATAAGAGTGAATCCTTTTTGCTGCGGAGGCTCATTGAGCCTAAGACACCGAGAATGTCGGTCCTGGCAAGTTAATTTCGTCGCGGCCCAAGATGATGCCATCTTGCCTTCCTGTCGTGACATCGTAGCTGGGCCCTCCTGCAAAGAAGACTGCGTCCTGTGTCGCCAAAGTTATGATGTCGGCACAAGAGACTGTCGAAGGGCGTGCAGCTTCGATGTTCTTCTTGGCTTCGTCAATGATTTCGAAGCCGCGCGCAGGTAGGTTCGATCCGGCAGATTTCTCCGACGGATTGCCCAAAGCTAGAGGAAGAAGAAAAACGAACGCGAGAAAAATGGTTATCATCTTCATTGTTTTCCAACTAATTAGCACGAGAGAGAGATCACTATCTAGAGATTGTGAAATAGCTCAGGATTGTACAGCATTCGCACGAATTTTAGAAGCCGTGTTGATACGTGGTGAAGAGAGAAAAGTCTCCAACGCACGCACGCACAATGTCACTCGGAGCTAACGGTGTTGAATGTGTGATGGATTTTGAATGGAAACGTTGGACGCTTGTGCTTCTTCTGCTAAAAACAATGCATGCGTGCATGCAAATACGCGTTTGGTTTTGTTCTTTTGCCCGAGGATTCACACGAAAGGCCGAGGAAAATGACGTAAATTTGTTTTTACCAACATAAATGCTTATTGCTCCTTCGTGGCAAAAACACGTTTCTAGATCAATCTTCCTATGTACATGCCCATGTAAATCCATCTTGTGTGTTATAATGACGAATGAAGTAGTCGGGACAATCCCTCTGATCAGATCGAATCAAATTTCGGATCAAAACTGTTAGTAAGATTTCATTAGTCTTCCGGAAGATTTAGGACGTGAACTTCGCATGGATTATTGCATTTTAATTTGGTTTAATTAGAGAGAAGCCTCAGTTGAGTTCGCCCATTTAAGGAGAGGTGGTCTTAGCCCTCTCTTATCCTAGTCCATGTTTGTGGAATCGAAGTAGCGTGATGCTAATAAATGTCACAGCTGTAAAGTTCGTCTGTGCACGAAGCAAGAACCGAGCTTCAGTCAAACCATGCGTTTTTCTTTAGACTCAACGCTCAATGGTTTCGTACTTTGTGGACTCGAAACTCTGAATATTACTCCTAGGCAAGATAAACACCTATCTTACGGTCTTACACCAGATTTTGACGCTTGTCCAACTTACCCTACTCCTTTCTACAACTAATCAAACTAAAGACCAACCTCTCTCTCTCTCTCTCTCTCTCTCTCTCTCTCTCTTTGCTTGGCCTGTCACCCTCCCACTCTGTTGGGGAGCACAGAGCAAAAGCCTAATATCTTCATCGGGACATTTTCAAGAGAGAACTCAAACCTGAACCCCTTAACATATCCATTTTGACCGACTTTCACTTAAAAGTTTAAGTTAATGATTAATAAATTTTTATTATTAATAGCATAAATGTAATTTTCATCATAACATATGCCTTAACCTCCTACTATATATTTAGGCAATCTATTTTATAATTGTAACTTGTAACTCTAAAAATTGATACCGAAATATTGCGGCACCGTGGTTTTTTCCCTTACTGATTTTGAAAGAGTTTTCCATATAAATATTCATGTCTTATTCTCCATATTTCTCTTCAACATTTCGGGTCCTTAACATTTGGCATCAGAGCCTGGTTTGGCGAAATAGCGGGGGCGACAAAAATGGACAAAGGGAAGGTGAAGATCAATTGGTTTGATGACAGGGTTTGGTTTGTGGAAGATGGAAATTGAGGATCTGTTATATTGGAAGAACCTGCATCAGGCTCTATCGACATAAAAACTAGATTCAATAGCAATAAGACCAGGACTTATTAGATCGACAAGCTCCTAGGTGCGATTCATCTCACGTTGGCACGAGCAATGCCTTCAACGTCGTCAAGAAGAAGAAAACGATGGACTTGATGAGGAGCGTTGTCTGACATGTAAGAGAAGATTTTTGTGTCAACCAAGATATACTTTATGTGACCTCTTTTCAATCCGAAGATGGACAAAGGTATTTTCATCACAAATCATATTAACAAATTCAATTGTGATCACGATCTAAGTATCACCGACACCGATATGCGACATAACGCGACACAATATGCCAACACGTCATTTCTAAAAAAATAGAGAATTTCAACACGTTGGGACACGTTGTATATTAAATGTATATTTTTATATATACACGATAATTATCATTTTATGATTATTTTAAATCAAATTAATTGGATTCAAATTCACAAATAAATAAATAATAAAAAAGAGCCTAAAAATTTGACAAATTCAACTCAATTTCAATAATTCATAAAACTTGGAGGGAAAAAATAAGAAATCCACATTCTAGACTTGCATGTCAGAGCGTGTTAAAAGAGAAAAGAAAAAAAAAATTGGGAGGTGAATTGTGTCTCACGGATAGTGAGAATTAGAAGTGAAGAGAAGACTATTTTTTTTTTCTTTTCCCTTTTATTATTTTTTATATATTTACATTTTGACTCTTTATTTATTAAAAAAAATTGACCATGTGCGTGTCAAAACCATATGTTGAAATTTCAAACTCGTCTGTCGAAATTCTAGACTTGGGTGTCGGAGAATGGTAGGAGAGTTGATCGGGTGTCGGATTTTTTTACACTTGTTGACCAAGTGTCGGAAAATGTTGGAGAGTGTCGAACACATGTCGAAATGTCCAAAACGACATAAAAAAATCCTAGAGAATGTCAGTGTTTCTTAAATCACGATTCAATTGAGTTCAGTGGAAATAAATTTCAATGTCAAGGTAAAAGTTTTAATCCTAGTATCTTTTATACTTGAAAGTCGAAGTGTAATTGTTATCGCAGTAAATAGTTTGTCAGGTTACAAAAAGCTGAAGTTTCAGTAAATCAAATATTTGATTCTTAGTAAGGATATTTGCAAAAGTGAGTTGAATGATCTTCTAGTGCTGTCTTGAATGCCGAAAGTAAAAGGAGAAGCAATCAATGAGGTTAGAACCAATACCATGGTAGATTGAAGTCCACGGGGAGAAGCAAATCAAGATCTCATGGTGAAATAATTTGCTCGAACTGCTAAAAGAAAGGCCATTTAAGATAAATTTATAGAACCCTAAAGAAGAAAATTCAATATTTGGATCAAAATCAAGAGCGGAAGAAATCCCTGTATGTAATCCTTGAAGAGACGTTCATCCATGACACATCAATTTTTTAACATTGACAATCCAACTGAGTATTGGATTCAAGAATTATAAGTGTCATTTCACTCTACTTCATGTAGAGAACAAATGCATAATTTTATTGTTGGAAAATTTGAATGGGTTTATCTTGTTGATGAAGAACATTTAGATATTCTAGAGGAGGGTGATGTTCACATAAGAATGGCTAAAAGGTATTGATGGAAGTTGCAAGATATCATATATGTTCTTGACCATAAGAAAAAATTGATCTCTATAGCGCAATTAGATAATACAGGATATAGAACTACTTTTTTAGGACAGCTTTGTAGCAAATACTAAGTTGAAAGCTGATTCCGAATCATGGAGCCATAGGCTTGGACAAATAAGCAAAAAAGGGGATGAAGGCGCTGTTATCCAAAGGAAAATTACTTAATATGAAGTCCATAGATACTGGTCTATGTGAGGATTATAATCTAGACAAACAGAAAATTGTAGTTTTTTGAAGAGTAGGAGAAGACCAAAGAGAGCAAAGTTAAAAGTTGGTGCATACTGATGTCTAGGGGCTAACACCCTTGTATATTCTCTTGAAGGCCTGCGTTATTACGTCAAGTTCATTAACGAGTCCACATTAACTTCCCATCTCTCACAAGAAGCAAACACAGCTGATTTATTTTTCATACCTTATTGGTAGAGTTGTTAATGAACGAGAGGTAGCAATGTGAGCTTCCGAGGGGATGCATAGGGACTGGCCTCTAGACATTGGTGTGCACCAACTCTTTTTTTTATTTGGTTCTCTCCTAATCTTCGAACAAACCGACACGTTTATGTTTGCCTAAAATGCAATCTTCACATAGATTAATGTTTATGGACTTCAGAACATGTAGTTTCCCTCCGTTCGCTCATGTGTCCATTCTCATCACTGTCGTTCTCCTTCTTGGCCGCCGCCATAGAAGTGATTATCGGCCCCTCCAGCAAGTCGACACCACCTAACAAAGACCCCATCACTCTTTTTTCTCTCTTTGCTCAGTCTAGGTGAGACCTCGGAGAGTTCAACGCTCCTCCACACCCGTAGGGGGTAGTCCAAGAAATGGTATTTAAGCTCCTGGCGAGACAAACTTGTGCTAATTTTCCTTCTAATTAATAAATTGATGGATCCAACCGGGAAGCTCACAATCTCACAGTGCCAACTCGTGCTAATTTTTTTGCATTTTGCTTTCGCTATAGTCAGTTTAATTAAAGTTAATCGGATGGTCCACAAATATAGACTCTCTGAGCACATAAATTAGCAAAGCCGACTCCATAGAGGGAATTCATTCAAATCAAAATCTCTAAGCACACAGTCGTTTTTCATGTCTATCATGATGAAGGTAGAACGAATTTGGATGGTGACTTTCTCTGTTCCTCCTTTCGCTTTGTCTTAGGATTAGCTGCCGGCACAATTTCCAATGCCGCAGAATCATCATAGATTAGGCAAATATTGATGTGAAAAGTTGACCCCCTCACACGCACCCAAAGAGACGTGAAAAGTCAAATCCGGATTGCGTGCCTACCATTATCGGTTAAGTCAAGCCAAGACCACTGCATGATCTTTTTTTCTGCAAAATGACAAGACATTCTCATATGCCAACACCAACACAGAGAAGCTTCAACCTCAAGAAAGAGAGAAGAAAAGAAAAACAAACAAACAAAGACCAAGAAAAGGAAAAAAAAAATCCCAACTCTATCTTTGACCCTCTCTCTCTTTCCCTTAGATTATACATATGAATATACATTATACAATAGTTATATAGATATGGAAAGGGACACTTTAGGCTCTTCCAGGAGTTTTAGGGTCATGGTGGTTGTTGGCTCCTGTTCCAGGATAGTCATTGCTTTCCATCTCCATCCTCCTCTCCATAAACACCATCTCTCCTCCTCCACTCATTCCCGTTATCTCATCCTGCAGTTTTGGCAATATCACGGCTCATTAGCGTCTGCTTATATCTAAACAGAGTATTAGAGAGAGAGAGAGAGAGAGCTACAAGTAATTCTAGCTTCTCCTGGGCATGAGATCCGCCGGATCTAAGAGTTTTTGGAGTACCGAATCCAAATGCGCCGAGGCTTAGGTAATCGTCTAATTGTACTCATGACACGAAGCATCCACATCTTTTGAATTGAACAAACATCTCTCAAATGCACGCAGACTTGTCCGAGTACATAAGGTAAGGCTCCCGACCGTCAAGGTCAGATTGAGTGGGACTGTGGGAGCATGCATGTTTCCATAATCTTTATCCATTTATCTGATAAACAACTCTAGAGGTGTATGGAAATTGTGCAAAGGCCTAAACTGGGTGTGCTGGATTCAATAAAAACAGAGAGATGCTCAGAAAAAGAGCCAGGCTTCACCATGTAAACCACTAGGCCCCAGATTGAGACAGAGAAGATCAATAAAACAGAAGGGTGAATAGTTTGTTTGAGCTGAAATCCTGAGTTTTTCTGTAAATTCCTTGGAAGCTTGATCTGTGAATGAACTTTAAGGCAGATATGAGAGAGAGAGAGAGAGAGAGAGAGAGAGAGAGTACCTGAGCTAACAAGTTTGGAACCGATAGTTCACCATCATCCTCTTCACTGCTTGACTTGAGACTCCCTGTGAAACAGAACAACAATTCAAAAGCATCAAGAAATGCTCAATCTACAACAACAAAAAGCTAACTCAGGAACATCTCGCAATTCCCAAATCCAGGCCTTACTAGTTGAAGGAACTGCAAGAGATGAGAGAAGGCAAGAGAAGCCCAGGAAGAGCACCAGGAGCCTCATAGCAATGATGGGCTTGTGCCCTGCCATGTCTCTGAGGTTGAGAATAGGTAATGATACTTTTGGTTGATATTGTGAAAACAAACTCGTTTGGCGAAGTCTGGTGATGAGCATATGAGAAAATTGCGTGTGGTGAGATGTAACTACTTTATAGAGAGTGAGGGAGAGGATATTAATGGGATTTTTCGTTTTTGGTGTATAATGTTGATTGCATTTTCAATGCCATCAGAAAGGGAGGTTTTCTCCTCAACCACAAAAAGTCAACTTCCACTTGTATAATATGGGGTTGAGTTCCCACTGGCCTAACTCTCTACTTCTTTACTATTTTCATGAGCGCTTTTGGTATCATTAACCTAATCTATGCACCAATGGCATTATTTTTATGGGCCCTTGATTGCAAAGTGAAGCTGTACAATCACCGGACATTAAAGTATCACCAAAGAGCCCCTATCTCTCCCATTCTCTAGGGAGTTGAATATCTAGGCTCTCTTTCTTTCGATGATAATTGCACAAAATGATCACTGAATTTTCAATCTGTTGTGTGTGGTCTTTAAACTCTGACCCAACATGCGATATCGCCCCTAGACTATTAGTTTGTTTGATATTGTCCACAAACCATTGGTACATGCTCGATTAAGTTTTTAACCTAATCATTCCAACAAAAATGACAAAAATGGGTCGACACAGATGCTGGCCAGTTCCTATCCGTGAAACTTTGCACAATGGTCCACGAACAACGCATCAAGAAGAAAGTCCACGTAGCGCCACTAACATTCACACGATTTCACACCAGAACCAGAAAGTTCTGGAGTCCGTCTCTAGAAATTTTTGCACTTTTGGCCGTACCCAAATTCAAATCGGGGTGAGGGGAAAGGCCCCAAGCGACGGAAATGCTTGTCGTCTTGGACATAAATGACAAGCAGACATGTCACATAAGCTCCCACCGCCCAAAATCACGCTCTGTCGCTTCTTTTTCTTTCTTTTTTGCAAGTCCTGACATCAATTATGTCACCCACGGAGTTCACGTACATTGCTAATAAACCTCTTCCTCAATTATTAACCTAAATTTTATGATTTTCTCCTCAAATCAAACTTTTGGGCGAAAAGATATATGAGTATTAGTTAGGTTTCATCATCGCATGGCGTGTCTGGGAATCAACAGAGTCAAGATGCAGTGAGTTATGTTTAGCTTAATGATCAAGCCGGCAGATTTAGTCTACTTTCTAATGCGACATATAATCAGTGAACGACGGCATATGGTACTTAGAAATATACATCCTAGAAACATACATCAATTAAAGCAAAAAGTACATCGTCTGCTAGATTTCCAATGTTTGATGATTGGCTTTGTGACCTGCTACTTTTATTTAAAGGACGAATAGCCTTCTAAAGATGAGTCTTCGCTTAAAAGGGACATATTATATGCCCTCCGATCAACTCCACTTGGGGGACTTGGTCCTGTTGCGGGTATGAAACCCTCGTGAGCACTTTGGAAACATATTTCTGTCGCTTCTAGAGTGTGTTGTTGCGCACTTTTTGGCGCAAAGTTTGTGCTGCATACACGGAAAAACATGATAAAAGTGTCTCATGAGCAATGTAATGCGTGTCCGAGAAGCAATGTCTCTGAATTATTTGCTATCAATTCATTTTTAATCCTGCAGTGGACTCGCTACAGAGCAAAAGGGCACCATTATCATTATGGAAGGAGCAACAATTTCTCAATGGTTTCGTGAGATGTGTAGGCATCTTCAGTGACAGCTTTTGAAGAAGCACCATTGATGAGTGGAGGTAATGACATAACCTTCTAAATGTGTGGAGAAAATTGGACAATTGATTGGAAAAGGCATGGGTAACAGAGTAAGTGGGTGGATCGCATTCATTGATTATGTTGATTGCAGTCCTTTTTCCCCCTCCAGAAAGCAATTTGCTCCCACGGGAATGAATGTCAATCAAGGGGGAAGGCATCTTAAGATGTTGATTTCTTGCCCAATGAAGTTATGACAGTTGAGTACTTAGAAGGAAGAGTAGAAAAGGGGCATCGATTAGGAGCGAGGCAAATCTGAGGTTCTTTCAAAGAAGCTGCTGCTTGTAATAACGTTCTGGTGGGTCCATGAATTTTAAGGTAGACTCTCCAGACGAGAAGCGCTCAGGTTAACGGATTGGTTCAATCACACGACAACACGGAACCAGACTGATGTGAAGAACCTAGTCGCACGCATATTTGACGTCTATCTAACAACCCGAGAGAAATTCCTTACTCTAAACATCTACTTAACACCACGACGACATTCGATTCAGACCTGAAGAAATTAATCTATTTACGAGTCAGATGCACATGGCAAAAATGAATGAGATGGTTCGGGTACACGTTTGCATCAGATGCTGACAACGCACGGTTCCACCAACACTAGACAGCAGCAAATCTTTGCCTTTATCTAGTTAGGCCTCATCGATGGAGGAAGGTCCATGAGAGTCCTTAGAAAGTGGAAGACCTGCAAGATCTCTCAGGGATTACAATCTTCTCTTTAGTTGCTTCTGAATAAGTTCCCACAGTGCAAGGGTTTGTACTGAACCCCACTAACACTAAATAAACTAAGCATCACGGAGGAAACCCTCCCTTGATAACTTCTAATTTAAAGAATGCGTAGCCGTGTTTTGAGAAAATGCTAAATCAAAGAGAGCCTTTACAAGTTGAAAAGAAAGTGGGTTGTTGGCGATCTCCTTTTGCAATAGAATCTTGACACCAACTCATCAAGCTCGTCCCATCTTCCATGAGATATGGATCGAGGCATTTATCATATCGACTCGCTCCAATTGCTTCACAATATTCATACACGTATATGACATAAACCGACTATAAGCATCAATGCCAACATTTATTCATACAATAAAAGTAGTTGTATACACTTGAAGTAGAGCTGATGCGGAGAGAACCAAATACTATCACTGTGGATTCTACAAGAATTTGGTGGTGCAAGATGCTCTCTTACGGAAACGATGGCTTTGCCTTGACGAATTGTTATAACCCTTTATGAGTAAAAAATGATAAAGGAGTAAAATCTCCAATAAGGAAACGAACTAGAACTGTCCACTTTCCCAAATGGGGGAAACTCAAAATTGGTGAAGACCAAATGATACTGTACAAAGAGAGATCTTTCTAGACTAACAACCGTGGCTCTCTAGCAGATCAGGCTTTTAAATATCAAAAGACCATTAGTTTTCAGATATGATCAATAACCGTCATAATCGTAATTTCCGTCATCATAATCATATATTTCCTCTTCGTTTCCGTAATGCAAATCACCATCTGCTCCTTTAGTGTCGTCATCCTCCTGTTCATCATCCAATCCCACATCGACATTTGTTTCAATATCCTCAGCTTCGACCTCTTTGCTGCTGACATGAGGCGTGTTGTCATCATTGTTGGAATCCAATTCTGTTCGTCTTTTCTTGGGGTTCTCTGGGTTCGCCTGCTTAGATGATAGTAGACACAGCAACGATGTAAATCATTGATTAGGGTTAGAAGTTTCTACATCATAATTATCTGCTTGAACAAAATCGCCCAAAAGAAAGAGGGAGGCTATACTCATCCTTAGAACTTGAAAGCTGCATCCTATTTTAGTGGTTGAGGGTAGAGGCCGTGGATAGTAAATCATGGTTGTTTTTTTCATTACTATCCACACAAAAGTAGAAGAAAGATGGACCCACGATTTGAATCTAAAAAGATGGAAGGAACTCAAAGCTGGTTTCCTATACCAAGATAGTATTTGACAAAGTACAAGCATTCTCTTGTCTGAATGGTATTCAAAGTTGCTAACTTGGACAACCAACGATATTGTACTGCTTATGATGCAATACAGATGATCAGAAAGCATTGTGAAGATTGCTATGAACAAGGGCAGAGAAAAGAAAGAGCCTTCATATATACATCCAAGGTGAAAAATCCACCAATATCGGATATAAGAAAGGTCCTTCATATGGACAACCAATGTAAAAGTAAAGCGAAGAGATTACACAGGAGATTTATGTCATCTCACAGCAAACATCGCAAACAATATAAACATTTGAAAGACATTGAAGAATCATTGAGCTAGTGAGTAACCCAAAATCTACAATAGAAAAAAATGTAAGCTTTACTCCATGCATGTCTCTATGCCAAGGTCCCCTGATATTCTAATTGGAAAACCCCAACTCAAACATATTGTAATTGCCCACTAAGCATGTAAGCTAGCAACTTATCATTTACCTATCAAAAAGCCAAAAGAAAAGAGTTAAGAGAATAGACAAACTTACTGGTTCATCGAAGAGTTTCTCCAGTACATCGTAGTTTATCTTGGAACTAAGTCTCTGCCACGAGAATATTGTTGTTGTAAGTATTAGAAGAATAAATCATGCAGCAAAGTCTGTTAGACCTATTTCAGAGGGTAAGTTTATGCATGCACATCTATAAGTGATACTAATTATCTGAACCAATACCATTAGAATCATATTTGCCAATCTGATTAGTATCAATCCGTGCAGCTTCTCTAACCATTAAAAATTACTGCAGCATTGTTGTAATCAGATAACCATACCGTATGAGGGTGCACGATTCAAGCTAGTAGACATGCCTATGTACAACTATCTGGAACAGTCGAAAGAAAAGGGACAAGAATAAGATAATGCGATAGCAGTACTTATTCAGTCTGCTGTTTACATGTGAGAACAGTGGAAGCAGTGAATACTTTAATATCAAGGAAATGTCAAAGAAATCAATTGCCCATGGGCACAAGCCCTTAACATTTTCCCACACTTTCCACAGGAATCCACCAGATCTATAATCAATATGATGTAAGACAGAGCTCAAGACATGCCTCCAACGTACCATGCCAACTACTAGTAACAAGTATTGAACATCACCTGAAAGATCAAACTAAACCCACCTAAATTACATTACAATTATGATCAACTTTCAGAGAAGAATCGAAGAAAATTTTCGAGATTAGCAATCAATTTAATTCCTTCAAATGATTGGCGCCAATCTTATCAACATGCCACAAAGCACCGTCGTATCGTTCACTTCTCCCAGCTGTTGTATATAAGATAATAATTAAATGAAATAAAAATTAAACCAGAAAGAATGCATCATTCAATCAAATCAGACGAATGCACTCCATTCCTCGTAAGATCTTTTTGAGGTCTCTAAAAATATGCAGAAAGATGGAGGTTCAAGGGGCATTCTGCACAACAAAAGTTGTGATGCCCAGTCAAGGAGTGGCAACACAATGAGCATTTGGCCATATAGGAAGTTTGCTAATGAAGCAACAAGCCATGCATTTATGAGTTTGGCAAGATATAATTCATTTTTTCATCATCCCTCTAAGACTTCATTCTCTTCCATAACAGCAAGTGCTCAGATGCCTAAGTCCTCACTCCAATAATTTCTCATCCAATTATTCCAGCAAATCTAGCACTGTCAATGTAAAACCTTGACACACCCATTGTTTTTCAAAATTTAAAAGGATATATTTAGCTCAAACCACCGAAATCTAGATGTTGCAAATTCTGATCTGGTTATATTACCTTCCATTGCTCCAATTATTACAGAAACATGAGCTAGCTCCCCACATCATCTATCATTAGAGGATGAAAACTAGACACCTAACCTCCCAACTTACAACAAAGAAGTACTCTCCAGCAAACTAACCTTCTTAATTAGCATTTGCCGGGCAGCCTCTGCAGCAGTCTGCGCAGGAGTGGACTTTTTTGCTTCGGCAGCTCGTTTTTGTTGCCTTTCCTGCAAATTTCGTTTTGGCAACAGAACTACTCATATTAGGAGGTTTATTCATGAGCCTCCATAGGAAAATCATGATCAGAAAGAGCAAGGAAAGAGTAGACCCGAACTTCAAGTGCACGATGAAAGTCATACAATGCAGACCATGGTGGCCAAGTCTTCCATAGTCCAGAAGAAGGGAGATGGAAGGAAAGGGAGGAGACTCTAAAGCTTCTACTAAAAATTTGCTCCTCAATAATATCATAGCGCTACGTAAAGTGGCAGTTTAACAGGCTCCAGTTGTGAGAGTCAAAAATTGGATTTATGTTAAGATTTTCAATGTAGGAAACTGCACCGGATTGTTTCAGATCAAAATGCGTGGAGCCCAAAGTCCTCTAAGCTTCCGAACTTTTATGCTAGAATGAGCCTTTAAATTCCAGTACAGGCAGGGTACCTTATCTAAGCACATGCAACAAAAATTAATCCCGTGATATAGACCATGATTTTCTCACAGGATTAACTAAAATGGAACAGATCAAAGATATCATGCAGCATGTCATTGACATTCTTGGAGGATTCACCTATCCAGGCTTTGTTTGTGAAAATTCTGATTTAATTTAAGGAGAATGGAGCTGGAGTTCAGACTGCTTAACAAAAGAAAGCATCTTTCAGTTTATATTTCTTTTGCTAAAAAATTAGCAAGTTAGTGAATTTTTTTCTACATTCTATCATTCAAGGGTTAGCAAGAGATCCTAGACTATCTTGATAAGCTCTGACTCTCTGGGTACTGGTAACCACGCCATTCACAAGAACCGATAATCAACTCAGTGTATTTTGATTTGACGGGCAAATTAACCTTTCTTGATTTAGCCACAGCTGCAGCAGCAGCTGAAGCCAGCTCGTGTGCAGCTTGGAAGTCCTCTGTGTTCTTGTAATTGGCTGCATAAGATTCCTTTGCAGCTGCTGCAGCTGCTTCCTTAGCAGCTTGTTCCTGCAAGTACACAAAATAAGCTAATATTAAGGGAATCACCAGGAAAAATAATAATAATTAGTCACAATATGGAGTAAACAGAACTAGGTGTCTAACCAACCGATACATGTTCCAATTCAATCCCACCAAATTATACAATGAAAAAGCTGAGCAAATCAACAACTCAGAAAAACATAAATAACCAAGAATGAAGAGCAAACATTGGAGAGCCTATTTGTAGCACAATCTGATAGAAACCCTTGCAATTCTGAGTAAAAGAGAACAATGATGACCTATCCCAATTGAAATGATAAAATTATGAAAACATCCATCCAAATATTTAGAAATACAATTATCATAGATGCACAAGATCCAAATTTTGACTACAACTTTTTGCCATTACCAAACTTTGTCATTACCAAACTTTGTCCTCTTAAGAGAAGTTTGATAACATTATTTAGCTTGAATAAAGAACCAAATCACCTCAAGGTACTCCCGGTTCATTTCCTCCCAAATGATCTTTTTATAATGTTTCTCCTCCTCATTGTGAAGATAGCCATCGACCTGAAAATATCATTACATATAAAGTCCAGACACATTAAAACTGATCAACAAACTAAAAGGTTGTGGTAGAGCACACGAAAAATTGCCAGCTGATACAATAAGTAACAATGGCATACTTTGAAACATATGTATCAACATACTGCATGACTAGAGCAGTAAAATCACTCATGAGTTTGTAAATATGCATGCAAATAGCCACAAAAACTACCAAACAGTTAGCAAACAGATATCACTATAAGGAAACTAAAATGAGTTCGAGTTCAACAGAATTATAGGATTAGTTAATTTTATTTAAAAGTGCTTATGCTCTTTAGTGAAAAAGGAAGTACATCAGGAGCAATTGCCTCCATTGTATACAGGGCTCTATCCCTGCCAGAAAGTAAGTGGAACTATACATAACTACCAAGATACAAGCTGAATAGAATGACCTTATCGAAAGAATTATCATCACCAGGAAATCTACCTAGAAATTTAGCTCCTACGTATTAATGGACAGACTTTAAGTCTGTCGATTGTTAAAAGTATTTAAGGTTGCATCAGCAGGAAATTGATATTTGTGGTCTGAATTTCCAAGAACAAAGGTAGGACTCAAAAGTAGAAGTGAACTGCACCTCAGAGTTCAACAGAATTGTAGGATAAGTTAATTCTATTTAAAAGTGCTTATGCATTGTACACAGGGCTCTATCGCTGCAAGAAAGTAAGTGGAACTATACATAACTACCAAAATACAAGTTGAATAGAATGACCTTATCGAAAGAATTATCATCACCAGGAAGTCTACCTGGAAATTTAGCAACTTTCCTACATATTAATGGACAGACTTTAAGTCTGTCAATTGTTTTAGTATTTAAGGTTGCATCAGTAGGAACTTGATACTTGTGGTCTAAATTTCCAAGAACTAAGGTAGGACTCGAAAGTAGAAGTGAAGTGCACCTCAATATCATCAATATCAGAGAGGGTGTCTGATTCATCATCAGCTTTAGCACTCCTATCGTTTGCTTCATCCACTTGAAAACCATCATTCATATCAGTTGGTCGATCTGCACATCATCCCCATAATGTGAATCTTATTATCCGTAGAAGTAAACATAATTCCAACTAGGGAATTGAGGAAGTATCTTCAAACAAATAATGAACCGTTACCAGTTTTTTCAGGCTCAGCTGACTGTGACTTCATGGTTCCACATGCTGCTAGAGTGTCAGGCTCATTCTCATGCTAAAAGAAAAGGAAAGAACATCAGAAAGTACAAAATCCACACAAATTGAATGCTAGATTAACTGTGTACAGTCATCAGATGACTAAAGCAAATGGTGAACCACACTTGCTAAACAAATTGACTCCAAAGTCCTTCCAACAATTTTTAACTTTCTCATATATCTTGCTTTTATTATCTTAAAAGGATTCATGTATTAACATATTTTGATTCCAGAAACAAACTTAGAGAGTTTCAATAAAGCCAACAAGCAAACAATGGTGTAACAAATTGGCAGTTGGTAGACCCAACAATGTTCTCCCGTCACTGTGGACAAGCAGCATAACTGTGACAACTAAACTAACAACATATCTACAATTTCGAGTCTCTGAAAATATCTAATGCACTGATCATACTAAAAATGTCTCTTTGATATTTTATCCTCTTTTACACTCTACATGGGGAATGTCTCCTCGATATAATGGACAAAAGTCACGTGATTGGGAAACAGCAGATCTACTACGCTCTCATATTTTTGCTCCTTCCTTCTCCTTTAATAAAAAGAGAGGACTGTCTATCTAGGATAACCTAGTTTCCTTTCCTTTGAAAATCCTTCCATTACCTTCTCTTGAGTCTCTAAAGCAAAGGCTTCTATCCATATCAAGGCAATTTGCAGATGAGAATCCTAAAAATCATGACAATCTAACATCATAGTGAGTTTGGTGAGAGTATCACCAAGTCACAGATTCCAGTATCAACCATCCATAGGTTTGTTTGAAATAAACTACTGGGCAATATTAAGAAATTGCAAGTTTCATTGGGTACTAGATTTACTGATTCAGATGGAGGGAAAGGATTTTTCTGGTGCATTACCTTCGGAGTAATTTGATACATTTGGAAGTAAGGTAATGCAAGAATTCTTGAACAAAACCTATGTTATACATATACTCTTACTTTGCTAAATTAGACTGCCTACCATCTCCATCTTGATGGAGTCTGGAGCTTAGAACAAAGAATTTCAAACCCATTTGCTGTGATTAGTGATCACCAAAACATTGACTTTTTCCCCCCAATAATGCAGTTGACTAGTGTTAGGAAGCAATATCATCATGTTGCAGTGTTTATTTACCTCTACAACATTGGTACTGATGCATTAATTCAAGTAATACCGTGTACTAACCAAATTTGTTTCGCTTGTGTTTTCTCCAATAGGTGACTTAGCCAATCTTTCCTTCTCAGCACGTTGGAAAGCTGGAGGATCTAAGCCTCCTTCAAGACCACCCGAAAATTCCACAAACTGCAACGAAGCATAAAAACATAAGTGCTTGGGCATTAACTTGAATAAACAAGCATGAGAGTAGAAAAAAAGAAAGCATAACTCACTTCGCTGTAACAAGATTGACAAAGGCCAATGGCAAAATGAGGTGTATCCGTACCCTTGTGTTCACAAAGCAGTTCTCTTGTACCAGATATATTCAACCCCATATTTGGTTGTTTTGCCGAACTTTTCTCTTCAAGCTTTGCCTTTGTATTTAACTCCTCAATCTGAAAATAATACGAAAATAGAAAATCCTATTATAATAACATTATAAAGGCAGCAGGGGTAGAAGAGCAGGAATAGGTATTAAATTTTCCATGTATAATCAGATATTTTAAAATCATGAAAGTGCAAAGGTGTCCACACTTCTGGATTAAACAAGTAGCCAGTCCTTATGTGCACAACACTCTGAGCAGTCACACAAAACCATAAGTTATTGAAGGCTATCAATGAAAGCCTCTTTGTCAGTGAGCAAGGCAAGTAATTACAGCCAGCAAAAGTTCATCCTTTAGTTAATTGACGAAGCTAGGCAATAACCCAATTCTCCAGCACAACTTGTGTAAACAGCATCTCTTGACCTTGACTATGTACTCAAGTTGGGAAAATTTAGAATCCATGAAAAAATAGTTTGGACAAACTAACCTTGAACAAATGAAGAGGACTACACCAGGGCTTATATGGTTGTCGCCCAATTACTTCAATTAACTGACTCCCTATCTACTATCCCTAGAGCTAAACTTTGGTTAGTGCATTATTTACCAACCATGGCAAGTAAAATATGCTTCATATCAGCTCACATACGATGCTGTCTTAGACAGGTGATGTCTGTTGACAGCAATCACAATGGGCATAAACAATCTATCGAGACCTAAGTGTGACAAAATAAACAAAGAGACCATTTTAAACTTGCCAGATTCTAAAAACAAAGGGAAAGGAACATACAATTTGCTCACAATTAATGTCAGTCAAAAGTCGTCAGTAGGTTACATTTTGTACATTTATGTCACAAAGTCCTCCATGACTCTCCCTCCCCTCCAAACCCAGAAGCACAGGCACACTGCCATCCCTTTGTCCCGCAAAACAGAGAGAGAAGGAAAGAAAAAGGAAGGGGAGGGGGGGTGGGCCTGGACGAGCTACATCTCACTTGATGATACAGAAACATACCGTTAAGCTACCAGACTCAGTATTCTCAAATTCAACCAATCGCTTTGTCAACGTTGCTTCACAGATATGCACCAGCCTTAACTGATGAAATATTTCAGCAAGCCACATGCAAGAAAGGAAAGATAGTAGCATGTCAAGCAAGTGCAACAACAATAACATATTACTTTTGACAAATAAGATCTTGCCACATTCTTCCTCCTAACAATCTTCTTCTTAAGAAATTAAAGTTCTGAAAGTGATCTCTCATGTACAACAGATGGTAGTTCCATCAATAAAACGAATTTGCAATTCTTCCAACAGAATAGATTTTGCAATAATGCTAACACAACTGGCATAGCAAGCTATTAATTGCAGAACTACGACACAAGCTGAAGGAGATTGAGGAATGGATATAACACAACTTTTGAGCATGAGGCAGCAGTTTGCTAGAAAGAGTACCATCCAAAATACGAATAATCACAACAGAAGCATAATTTTCCATTTACTGTGCAATCATTATAGAGCAAACAGGATCCATTCAATTAGACAGACAGTCATCAACAATAACTCCTCATGAGAAATGGCATAAACCAGAAGAGAAAATTTACATATGATAGCTTCACTCCCAATTGGAAATTCAGAAAACATCATTTCTGCTTATCTTTTGGGACAAATTTAGACCATGATAATCAATGATTTTATAAGAATGTTTATGGCCAGCTAATATATCATTGTTTGTAGTCATATGACTTCAACCAACACCCTATTCAAGCAATTAAACGACTCCTGTAGCAAATAAAATGAACCTTCAAATCCATTGACAAATAGAACTATTCTTCTATATTCAAACGCACTTATAAGTAAGACTCGTTGAACACATTGAGCAGGTGCATGCAGTCATAACACCAAGAATATATATCTCTCTCTCCCCCTCCCTCTCTCACTCTCCCTACCTTCCTTCCCTGTCCGTCTCTCCCCATCTCCCTCTGTGTATGTGTGTGTGTGCACATGATAAAGGGAACACTATGAAACATATATAGTACCTAAACAACAAACTATTTTAAAACCAGTGCTTAATGAGAAAAATGAGGGAAAAGTAAGCTTTCGTACAACATCAGATTTCGAACACTTCAATCCATGTGCAACTGCAGAAACATACACAGCAGCTCCCCAGAGTCCACTGGGTTTCCTCCCTGTCTGTCAGAAGACTCAGAACTATAATTTTAGTCGCTATTTTACATGCCCTCATAATAACCATGCACAGCACCAAATTTTTCACACACTATGAAAAGAAGAAGGAAACCTGCATCCAGTCCCTCTTCATGCTGGCTATAATGCGCAAGGCAGTTCTGGCCACATCATTATTCCTTCCCCCAGATAAACCTACAAAGACATTTAACCAATTAGATAACCCAAATTATGAAGTCAAAAGGACCAGAGAAAGAGAGAGATCTTCATCATAATACCGTTCACGCAATCAAAAATTTTATAAAGTCGTCTAATCAACAGCTTTTTCAATACAATACACCACAACATTTACTTCAGGAATTTAATACCATCTGAAATTTCATTATCGCAAAAGCTGAGGGTGAAACGTCTTGTAGACATTTTTGCAGAATGAAATTGAGAAAATAGAAAATGAGGCTTAAAAAAGTTCCACTTGAAAATTAAGGATTGGCAGTAAAAAGTACGATTCTATACATAGTTTGTATAGTGACATTAAATCATTGGTATTGATGGCAAGTACTTACTAGCTGTATATTTATGAATGAAAAGAGAAGGATCAAGAGGCTTTTGTACGATGGGGTGTTCATGAAGCCAAAGTACTTTGCAGAGCTGCAAAAATACAGCACCTAGCACGTAACTGCCATAAAAAAGAAAATGGATGACAGATTGATTATAAAACAGACACAGGGACCAAACGTGTGCACTATTAGCAGAAATAGCTTCCTCACACATTTATCTTCAACAAGTTTGAGAAATCAATTAGGAGATATGGCAATTTGCTTTCCCTGGAAAAAAACAATTAAGGAACATTAGCAAAAAAAAAAAATTAAAGTAAATCTGGCAACGTATGCTCACAACTATTAGTACACAAGAACAAATAGGTATATGTATGGCCAAATCAACATTTAAAGATCAACCAGAAGTTTATTCTTTGGAATCTCTAAGTGCCTCAAACACAACCAGGTACCGTGCCTATTGGCAATGCTATACTTAGGAATCTCAATTTCAAGAAAAAGGGACATAAATGATAACTATGAAATTCCATGAGATCACTGCCAACTGTTCTAAAAGTTTAAGTTGTTAGATAAATGCGTGATTTATTATTTAATATTCTAATACTCCCCCTCACATTTAATCTGGCTTTTTGCCTAGTACTAAGTGTGGAAATTTAATTGGAGAATGGGGTTTGGAAAGATTCAAACTCAAGACCTCCAGCACTAATACCATGTGAGATTTGGAAAAAGACCACTACCCACTGTTTTAAAAACTTAAACTGTTAAATGAAGCCTGATTTTTTATTTAAATATTCTAACAATAACTTCCTTTAACTTGCAAAAGGATGCTTCTCAACATTTTCACATCTTGTCCCAAAGACCAAAGGCAATCATGCAAAAAAAACCTTCACAAAGTTCGAACCAATAATTAGATGGCGTGAGGACAAAGGTAAGCAACCCTTAATTGGACCAATAATTATGTATATGAGGGCACACACGTATCTATATATTATCATGAAATAAAAATCACTTCAATTATTTGAAAACGGTAGCTTGGAAGATCCCTCACCGACAGGCAATGTAAATACAAGCCGCCTCCACTTGCTCAGTTCTGCGGCCCCGGGTAAAGTTCTTTTCCAGTGCAATCTTCAGAAGGTACATGAAAAGATTTTGAAGAAAACACAATGTCCAGATTAGACAAACAGATATGAAACAGAAACGCTAGTGACTCAGACAAACATACTCGGTAGAATGCCAGAGATGTCCTAACGATACCGTCAGGCTGATCCATCCCTAGACCATAGCACAAATTTTTCATGTCCTCATTAGCTGCAAAAACCAAATAACAAAAGGTCATCACCATGGCCCACAATGCACATACGCCAGCTATACAAAGGGATGGCTCCAATATACACAGTAACACATGCTGACAACTAATAGCACCAACAAAAGAAAAAACAAACAGAAAAAGAGAAGGTTGAAGTTGCAGCACAACCGTTTATTTAATTTGTCCCTGGGCTTACATGCAAAGATGAAAAAGCAGCAAAAAATGCACTATCAGGATTCTGGAGTACTCAAGAGATCAGAATTAACACCAAATATAGTAGCCTCAGCACAACCAATTAGCACATAACCATAGTGCTAGAAATGAAGTACAGTCCCTTATTAGTCTGCATGGTGAGCACATAACCATAGTGCTAGAAACAAAGTACAGTCCCTTATTAGTCTGCATGGTGATGTTCCTATGTCATGTTTATTAAATGAAAACCTCATAACAACTTTTAACCAACATGGAGAGACTAAACAAATATCTGTTTTGAAGTTTCGGTTGATATGAACTCCAATGAAGGTAATATACCTCCCTATGGCTGAACCACCTTGCTCATATGCAGGTTTTAAGCAAAAAATAATCTGGATGGGCTAAAGTGGGGCAGAGCAGACGCATAGCCTCAGATGAACCATTCTGAGATCTAGGATTCTGCTTTATGAATAGATCATTTATTTAGTCGAAGAAGCAATCAATCAAACGAACAACAATCTCATAAATATCGTATGCAGTTAAGAGTTATCAAACTTTTTGCCACAGGTGACCACCTAATTTGATAAGAACAAAGCACAAAACTTAGTTCTGCTTGTGCTGCAATCACGAGGATGCATTGCTAATGGTCCAATTGGCCACAGATATCAACTAGTCCTCACATGATTAGTCTTACACTTTACAATCCACAAGCAGCCTCTAAACTTATCCCTGAGTTGTGTTTGTTGACAATTCAGCTCACACCAATGCCATTTTATTTTTAAAATATAAAGACTGTTGCTGGGCTTCTCTAGCCATCTTCCAGAACAATACATGGGCGAACTATTGTACAACTAGCAAGGAATTAAGATGCTTGTATCTCACATGATCAAACAATCTAAAGAACAATATGATGCAATTGCTTGCTCCATCAGTTATTTCAGTAAAGAACTACACTATGGAGAATTTATATCTAAATTGTCTAGGAAATTCGAAGGAAAAAAGTTGCACAAGCTTAAATAAGAGATCATACGCAGCAATACCTTCTACATTTAAACAGTTTTGCTATAGCTATATCTAATATGCAATAAGAAAACCACCAGCTACAGCTGTTGAGTAAAATTTACATTATCAGGTAGGGAATTATGTCCAATGATAAATCCTTAGTGAATGAAAATTCGCAACATAATATGCAGTATTGGCGAAATGTTGGCAGAAAGAACTAAATAAAGTTCAGACACAGAGTACCTCTGTCCAATGTCCTTTCACGTGAAGCGGAATACTCGCTCTGGACTGTCCTCACAAAATTTCCTGACAGATGGCTCTACAAAGGAATGGAGATCATTAGGATAATGGCAAAAGAAGGTATCTATATCTAAACTATGTGCTAGCAAGAGAAGAAGTTGGATGCAGCACAATTTTAATAAATTAATCTGGCTCGTCTTCTCAACTTGCTTCAGACATATACTTTGTTCTTTCATAGTTTAATAAAAGAAAGAAAGATTAAAATGTGACTCCTTAAGCCCCTTTAGAGGCTTTCAGCATGCAAAGCTGCTTCACGATTCGAACCCCCAACTTCATACCCTCATGCTAAGAATCTAGACCGCATAACAACCATCACAGCCCCAATCAAGGGCTTTTGCATGAGCCTAGAGAAATATCATCGTTGTCTATGGAGTCTGACTTCTGACTAGAAGTGGAGGAAGGGATCTTTTAGCATGACCAAATTCACTGTAGAACTATTCCATACGACACAATTGATGCCCATGTCCATAATTACCCTATAATGTTGGTTTAATTACAATCAAAAGAAAAGGATTGCTTCTATCATATGGTTCTTTTTTGATAAGTTAAAGGGTGGGAAGGGGGCGCTAATGACCACCTCTAGGCATTACTATGAAGGTCTCACACTCACTATGAAATGTTCGGTATGAGCCATGACTATTTTGTACCCCCGGGACCCAAATGTCCAAGGTTGACAAGCCCATCAACATAGCCCCACCAAAATTCTGGCAGCCGGAAAGTCTCTCCTAGTCTCTTTACACGAGATATAACATAGTTAGACAACACAGCACGAGCTGTTCATAGGTTCACTCACGACAGGAATGGAAATCACGACCATGTGGAAGACATATGATCCCTATACCACTAGGCCAACCGCACTGTGGTACCTCTGTTAGAGGGTTACCACTTAATTTTGAAGTCACTGCGCTGCCAAATAAGATCACATGCTCCAGAAAAGAAAACATGCCATGACATCGTCAAGAGAAGTTACTTCTGGGATTGCAAGTCCTAAAAACAAGTTCTGCCCGAGGCCTCCGCAAAGAAACGATAGCACTAGCATAAGTAAGAGATGAGAACAAACCTGCCCAGCCCCATCTTTCATAAAAGTGGGTTCGAACGAAAAATTGAAATCTTCCAACACCTTTCCGCATTCAGTACAGCCTCTGAAAAGATCAAAATAGGAACCGGTTAGCTGATTCTAGTTCGTCCGACTCCCCCACCGGTCGCCAAAGCTTTAAGCGACAATACACTCACAAGGCACCATCGTGGGGCCGGTCCACCTCCACGAACTTCGCGCAGTGAGTGCACCATCTCTTCATCCTCGCGCGAAAGAGCACTCCACCGCAGACTCTCCTCAACCGCCTCAACAGAAGTTAATCTACAACGGCCAATTAACAACATCACGTAAGAACTCTATCGTCGGCGAAAGCTCCTAAACCTTCGAATCCCCCGTCCGTTTAGGAAGCTCTCGGTCATACATATTCCAACGTAACTCTACCGGACTCGAACTTTCGCAACGGCGTGCTCTGTCTAATGCGGGGAAACAAAAAAAGAACCGGCAAAAATAACTCAGTCCCGCCGGAATTCGGAAGTCGGACCCGCTCGAAGCAACGGAGCTCGGACGGATCAAAAGGACGGCGCTCAATCTATAAGAAGATCACGCGCGCGCGCGCGCGCTTGCTTACAGAGACGGAGGCGCTCCCCGGTCGCGATCCGGAGGAAGAACGGAGGGAGCGGAGTTCGGGTTTTGGGGCGGCGCGACCTGCGATTGGCGCCGAGCACTGGCTCTAAAATCCCTGCACCGGAGCTCCGAAACCTGTCAGAGAGAGAGAGAAAGAAGATGGACACGTCGGATCTGGGTTATGGGCTTGATATCTCGGGTCTAATCGTGGCCCTTCAACTCCGAAAAGAAGCGGTTGCCTGCATACGGACCATATAAGCCCAGATTACATGGACCGTTGGATTATACTGGTCCTACGTGACACCGCCTCAACCAACGTCTGGCATAAGCTAAGCTCGCGTAATTCGGATTCGTGTAATAATTTCGACGCGAGACGTGGTGCCGCGTCACCCGAGATTTTCCGGGCCTCGTTTCCAGCTCTGCTGGAAAATCCAAGTCGCCCATGGAGGCCATGCAGAATTTATTTTTTTATTTTTTCTTTTGATGTGTTTGGTTCGTGAAAGTAAATGTTTTTAAACATGGATAATAATTTTTCGATTAATATATTGATTGCATTGTATATAGAATTGAAATTATACGAAACGCAGTTTTATTCCAATCTAGTTGTTGTAATTCATTAGGTTTTTAACCGCCAAAAGAAAATAATAACACGAGTCATCCTCATGAAAAATAAATATAAAATAGACTTGTCAAGATGAATTGTAGAATTTCCACAAGAAAAAAAAAATGATCATACAATAATTTCTTAACTCATATTTAATGGGCTTGATTGTTCTAAAATTAATTATATTCAGTAAATAAGTAAAAAATAGATCTAAATGATAAAACCTATAATACAAATATTAAATGATCCACAAATCATCTAAACCCGATCCACCTCTCTCTATACTCTCCCATCGTTGATCTCAGGTTCGCTCATTTTGCACCTTAATTTGGATATCATTTTTCCTACCCATCATTGATCTCAAGTTCGCTCATTTTACACCTTAATTTGGATATCATTTTTCCTAAACTAGACAAAATATAAGAGTATTTTGTCAAAATGAGTTAAGTCAAAGATGATCTTGATATGAGTTGAATTGAATATATGTCACTTAACCTGTACTGCATGAAAATGAAATCTTTTGGATGAGACCATTTTTTACCATACCCGACGGATCTACTATAAAGGCACGCATAACCTAGCCCGCACAAAGAGCAAGGTACATCATGGTTGATAATGATGATACTAAGTCACGCCATGGTTGATAATGATGACGCGCATACAAGATAAATTCCTGCAAGGCGCATCTCGCCTTCTGATATAATCATATTCACTGTAAAAATTGTCTAGTGGCACTAGACAAGCCTTTGTGTTCTGAGATTGAAAAGAATCAACGTTATACATGAATCACGGACATCCCCTTCCTCAAAATCCAGTGCGTGCGTGATACCAGATGGAACATCAAGGTGGCGTTCTCAAATCCGACTGAGAACAAGCAGCCTCGACGTTCTCGAATTCCGCTCGCCGCGTTCGCTGTATAAACTCCCAACTCCTCCTTTGCATCATGGAGGGGAACATGGGATATTTTCATTTACATTGCCGCCTACTGAAATTCCTAACCGATAAAAGCCTCGACAACAAGGTTTTCATTCTCCTAGCACCAGCTCCTGGTCGAAGGACGCCGTAGTCCAAGCTCTGCAGATTCGAGCAAGTCCTCCGCTTTCCTCCGTTCGTCGTCCCAGAGCACCAACCTCCGAAAGCGAACTCTCCTCGCCGTTTCTTGAGCAGCTCACGGTCTATCTTGTTGAGGACAGGGTCGTCCTTCTTGAACTTCCTGGCGAAGGGCCGGTTGCTGAGGACTATCTTCCGGTAATCTCGGAGGCCGAGTGACCGAGGATGCTGCTTCGGAGGAGTGTCCCAGGTGATGTAGTGGAGGTCGTGGTTGGCGGTGGTGTTCTTGTAGTCCTCAGAGTTGCAGACAAGGGTTTGGAAGTAGCCCTCAGGGGAGGAGACGAAGTTGGCATAATAAAGGAGGAGGGTCCTAGGCAGGTTTTCCCAGCCAGCGATGCAGTACTCGGAGAAAGACCGGGATAGTACCGTCCAAGCAGAACCTGTTTTCTCAAAGGCAAGGCAATGTCGACATATCAGACAACAGAAGTAACTTGAAATACGTAGACTGTAAGGCAAAACAAGACTGCTCGTACACACGAGTGCTGCTAAAGAATGCAATTCAAATGTTCAAGACAAAAAAAATTGAGGCTAATTTGATTGTGAAGGTTCTTCTGATAGTGTATCGATGATGGCATCGAATTAACACATGTTCTGTTATCGTTGAGCACATAATTGGAACGTGTCCATCATAGTTTCTTCAGACAACATATAATTGCTCATGTCCTATAAGATCCCAGCTCTCATCTTCTCACAATTATGTTCCTCACTAACTAGTCACGCCATCTCAGCTAAGAGTAGCCCACAGATTCTCCGCAGACACCTCGTGTCCGGTCATGGATCAGAAGCAGGTAGCTCCTACATTAAACTCTAATTAAAAAGAAACCACTAAACTCTCATTTCCCTCGAATTATAATTGACAGAGCCGATCGCATTGCTCCAAAAGGAGTCTACTCAAGAGTTTTTCTCTCACGTGGCTCCCAAATTAGCCATGAGAAGATATAAATCAGGTGTTGGCACTGTGGATTAGAGGAGGTGCGATAGGGAAAAAGGATCCAGCAATTTGGCCAGAACAGGAAGAGAAATAGTTCAACCCCAGTTTCATTTGAAAGTTTTGGTGGGTAAATCGCATGATCTTGTGCAGTAGTTTGTGTATGATCCGAAGTAGTGGCATTTTCATTGATGGAATCGACTTCCCAAACTTATAGCCACACAGCTTCACGCCGGCCCAATTTATAACCCTGTGAGTTTCACGTGCATTCACGGAACCAGTGTCTGCTCTTGGTACCGACATTTTAAACACATATTGAGAATTGAGATGCACCAAATCTGATTAAAAAATTAGAGGTTTTGATTCCTCGGGACTATTACTACATCTATGGACCTGTATGCATTGGAGCAAGTGCAGGATTAATTTAAACAACCAGCAACTGGTTAACCTGGCCACATGGAGATGATGAAAAGCCACAGCAAGAGCAAAAAAATAAAAATTAAGTACATCAAAACGAGAAGGGCCCCCCAACAAATTCACCGTAATCCATCCATTATCTTATTTTAAGTAACTCATTATCTTATGAATACTCACGGTGTGCTTCCTGTCGCTAAATGCGTTCACGTGCTGGGGATGACATTATCAAAAGAAACTGAAAAGCAGGAGAGATTATCTAAAAGCAAGAACGAAAAATAGGAAAAGAAAAGAAGAGGGTTCAGGGTAAAAACCTGTATAGAGCTTAAAGGCAGTTGGCAGAGTCCTCTGTTTAATGACCCACCACACTTCTGATTTGTTAGTACTGTAAAGTCCAGGATCTATCATGATGGGTTTGGCCCTCTTGTTGCTGCAACAGAAATCACAATCAAATTGATCAAAATTCCTCAATGTCCAAAAAAGTAAAGAGAGAAACGAAATGAAATGAAATGAAACTGAGGTAATGATCCAACCGCAGAGGAGAAACATGTGCTTCTTACAATTTCCAACCCAAACGACCGCTGTGTTGTATGAAATTGACATCTTTCGGCAGCTCGGAGAAGGCATGCATCAGATCTGAACCAACAACGGAATGGGTCATCAATCAAGCCTCCGGATGAAGAGACGAAGAGGGCAATCCGGAAAATCGATCGGACACGATAAAAAACGAAACTTTGTCACGAATTGGACCCCCGAAATAACTTCCACTCACCATACCATCTTGAGTCACTAGAGGGTAATCGGAGGCGCTGAGGTTGATGAACCAGTCCCACCGACAAGTCCTCAAGAGCATGGCCATGGCATGCAGGGTCGTCGCCAGCATGGTCGGGCCTCGGTAGGTGACCAGGTTGGGCTTGCCCACCACCCAGACATTGCCCACCAAGCCGAACACCGGCTCCTCGGACACGAATTTCACCACCTCCTGTCGCTCCGACTCCGGCGCACCGGACTCCATGTGGATGAGATAGTAGTTCCCGGGATGGTAGAGCGCCTTCAGCAGGCGCCGGAGCTTCGGGACATCGCCTTGGGACGCGGAGATCAGGTAGGCGAAGGTGACCGGGTAGGAGGCGTTGGTCTTCTGGAGGTTGAGGGCGACGGAGGGCTTGAATCTGGTGATGGGTACGCTGAGTTTAGAAGGGATGCAGAGGAGGGAGAAGACGATGGAGGCCAGCATGAAGCAGGTTACGAGCAGCTTGATCCTCATCATATGAACTTCAAGAACTCCCGCAACAGCAGCTTTGGACACAGAGACAGAGAGAGAGAGAGAGAGAGAGACTCCAATGGTTGGTTAGTGATCTCGTTAGGAGAGAGGGAGATAAGATAAAGAGGAAAGGTTGATGAGAAGCGTGTGTTGAGTTCAAGAATTTTTCAGATCTCTGCTCTCCGCAAGGTTCCTTGCTTTGAAGGGAAGGACCCCCAAAAGCTCACCCACCATAGGTGTAGGTAGAGAGAGAGACCTCCTCCCTCTTCCTTCTTCTGAGAACTTAAGTTCAGTGGGCGCATGAATTTACCATATTGGGTCTCTCGTTGGTGGATGGACGACCGGGACTCTCGACCTTACAGGGACAAAACTGGAATGGAATCTCTGATGTCGGGGAGGAGACGTTTGCCTGGACCTCCGACAATGGGGATGATATGTACGGACCGACGTGGTCGCACCAGCTGCTTATTAGGAGGATGACGAAACGAGACTTATGTCCCAAGTTGATGAGGTTTCATTCGAGGTAATCGTTTTGCGGTCTGTCCACGGACGATTTTCTGCAGATTCGATGGTCCGGACCGGTCCCATGTTCACTGGGCCGGTCCATTCGCGGGACCGGATTTCACGTGGCTTTCCCCGACCCGTCGGTCCGACTCCCCACCCCAATTGCAGAATCTTTTTCGGTCGAGATTAAGCAAGGTAGGTGGCTTCTCTGGGAAATTTCCGAATCGTCTCCTGAAGCGAGCACGTTTTCTTGAAGTCCCTCGTGTGTTTTAATTCGTCTCGAACAACTCCATGGCTGATCACCGGCGAAATGATCGTCCGCCCTTGAGCATGCATCGATGACAGTTGGATGTTCGGTCTGACGGCCCATTGTGTAGCCAGCCACGTGTTAAAAGATATCCAAAACTTTTCCACAGATAGGCCGCGAAATGTGGTCTTCTAAACAAATTTATAGTTTTAACATTAATAGTTTCTTTTATCAATTGGATCAAATGACGAAGGCATTATCGAGAAAAAATATGACTTTTCTCATATGAAATGAAAATCAAATTCATGTAATAATAGAAGGATTTTCCATTATTTAGCCAGGAATACATGCGGCCATCACATAGAAATTAAATGGAACAACTTGACTGAGGGATAGATTAGCGCTCGCTCCAGTGAAATAACAGATATCCAACGTCGACCATAATATATTTGATTTGGTAGCCAATCAAGAAGAAGAGAGATGAGAGAGCTTTTCAATGTTATAAATCATGTAGTGTGCTAATGGTGTCAATGAGCTTTCACTGTGAACCATTGGTCAAGACACTCATTGCCGCACGAATTACGTCATTGTCATTAGGATGGTGTGTTTGTGTCTAATAGTGAGTAGAGGTGTGCATGGTCCGGGCGAGCGGTTCCCGACCTAGAACCGGAAACCGCCCGTTAAGGACCGGTTTCGAAGTCCGGTTCCCGGGTGGATCCATATAACCGATCTCACCAATAGAGAAAGGGACGGATGGACAGCGATTTTGGTGAAAGTAAGAAAGAAAAAGAAAGAACGTTCTTTATGTGAAAGCAAGAATGAGCAATGGAAGGAGCAATGTCGAAGAACCAAAAAGACAGGACTTTGCAATGGAAAGAGAAGGCTTTTGAGCCGAAAGAAAGATGGGTACTTAGGAGGGTTTTGGTACTTGGATTTGGAGGGGCGGAGGCGGTGTTTTAGGGTTTCTTCGCTACTGTTTTGCAGCTCCCTTCCGTGCCGTTTCACCGGGAAGCGACGGAGCTCCGCAGCGTCGATGGAGGATGGCGAGCTGGGGAACCTCAAAGTTGAGATCTTTCGAGTTTTTAGGGAAGGAAGGGAGCGTGGAGAGCTGCAGGCTCTCGGGACTTGGTAAGGTTTTCGGCGGTGGGTCGACTAACGAGCATGAAGCTGAAGCTGGAAAATGGTGGTGATGGAGAGAGAGAGCAAATTCAACGAGGTTTGTTAATTATTAATTTCAATTTTTTTAATATTAAAAATTAATCGGTCCGGTCCGGGTGGGCGGGTGGACGGATCCGTCCATGGAACCGGAAACCGAACCGGTACCCATCGGTTCACATAAATTGGAACTGGGAACCGGACCGGTTCTCTCAAAAACCACCGGTTCCGGGCGATTCCAGTTTGATTCCGGGCGGATCTTGGTTCTTTTGCACACCCCTAACAATGAGGGGTGCTTGCTAACCCGTGCCACCAAACCAAATTTATTGATAGAAATATCAAATTTCATTCTTTTTTGTTATTATAAACTTTTTTTAGACATATATTTACAACCTGTTTTTAGTCATTGAAAATCTTATTAAATGTCAAGCGCAATTAGAGTTTTTAAAATTATGATGAGTCGATCTACACAAATTCAGAACCACGATGATCTTTTACTAAACTTTTCGATTTTTCTTTAGATTTTTCGTGAATTTTTTTCTTGTCAAATCTTTTAATTTATTAAGGATTTTTTTTTTCAGCTAGCATTACCCGGTGCCCATTGCTAATTAAAGAGTAATCCATGTATTGAAAGCCGTCGAATTATTTATTTATTTATTTATTGCTTAACAAATATTCGCGCGGTATTACCGTTTCGTCAAAATCCATTTTAGAGCAAATCTTTTTGTCCTCCCCTTTAATAGCATCTACCGATACCATTAATATTATATCTCCTAGGAGGGAGGAAGGCTCTCCCCATCAGAAGAACACGTGACGCCATCTCATTGGCCACGCGTCCCTTGCCCCCAAGTTGCACGCCGTCCTCACTGAGAGGCATCACCCAACTAACCGCCACGTCACTCCTTTCTCTCTCTTTTTGTTTCCTTTTTTTATAGAATAAGAGTACGTTTGATAAAGTTTCTATTTAAAAATTATTATAGGTCTGTTCCTGGGACTAATTTTTTAATAGAAGAATGCGTTTGGTAACTACAAAAAATTTCTGTTATTGGAATAGAAAAAAAAACAGATACACGTTTGGTAAACTTGTATAATTCTTTTTTTGTTTCTTTTAATTTTTTTAATTTTTTTTTCTTCCTTTTTGCCGATCGCCGGCCTTGGCCATAGCCGGTGACCGGTCAACGAGGCTCGCCCGCCCACGGTGAGGCTAAGTCTTGCTATGGCTGGGTGAGGCTCGGCCTCGCCTTGGTTGGGCAGTGGCCCGGCGAGGCCAAGCCTCACCGACCTCACCGGTGGTTGGGCGAACTTAGCCCCGTCGAATCTAGGTGAGCTCAAGCTCACCCAACCAAGGCAAGGTCGAGCCTCACCGGGGGTTGACAACGCTCCGGCGAGGTTGTCGGCGTCACTAGCCAAAGAAAAAAAAAGAAGAAAAGAAAGAGAATAAAAAAAATAGGAGAGAAAAATTGTTTATCGGAAGTATTTCGAGAACAAGAAACAAGTTTTTTTTATTTGTTATTTCTGTTCCAAATTTGTTATCGGGAACAAAAAAATAGATTTGGAATAAAAACGTAAACAATTATTTTTTTGTTCCCCATTACAAAAAAAAGAAATTGTGTTAATGACAACAAAAAAAGAACACAAACAAATAGGCCCTAAAACTTTTCTTAATTAAAATCAAATTCTAGCGAATATATTCAGAATTAGTTCCAAGGGGCGGCTCAATTTTTTAGGAATATATATATTGTTCATTTCTACGTATGAGAGTTTTCACACTAATCAATGCATTAAAAATTCCAAAAGAAAATATAATTAAATCTTAATATTTTAAAAAATATGATTAAGTCATAAAATTTATCATGAAAGCGTAATCAAGTTCTAAATTTTTCAAAAGCATAATTAAGTTTTAAAAACCTCTCATAAATGTGCAATCGAATGTTAAATTTTTCAGAAAGCTCAATTAAATGAAGGACATTAATTGGATCAACTTCATAAGTTTAGAACCCAAACACACTTCTCATGAATTTTAAGAATCAATCACACAGCCGACATACTTTAGAATTTAATTACTTTCTTAAAAAATTTTAGAATCTAATCACGTCGTCGTGACACCGATAAGTCACCCCACTCATCCTTCTCTTCAAAAAACTAAAGGAAGGACGAGAGAATGCGACGGGACGGGCAAGACGCGTGCGCTTGGTATCGTCGGCCCGCCCGCCCGCGTGCTTGGCGCGGTATAAAAAAATTGTTCGGAGCCTCCGTTCCGATTCCAAGGTTGTCGGGGGAGTTCACACTGGGTCCCGTCGCTCTCGCTCTCGCGCGTTCCCTCTCCGCTTCTGCTCCATCCGCTCCTCCCTCGAAGAGATAAGAGAGAATCGCGCGTTAATCCCGTTTTAGCTCGGTCTCCAGCACGTCCCGTCCTGCTCGAGATGATCTTCTTCGTGGGTCGGGGACTTCGCCTCGAGTTTTGAGGTTCTTTTTTTTTTTCTTCCCCGCGAATCTTCTCTCTTCGGCGGATGGATCGGTGGATTTGTACGCGGGGGCGGAGGAGTGCGCCGATCGCCGTGAAGGTATCGTGTCTCTTGTTGGCTTGCATTTTAGCGGTCGTGTGCTTGAACCCTTCATCCGAGCCAGCCGTTCCGAAGGCCAAGCACGTGTTCAACAACCTCGGCGGCGGGCAGCAGCACGCTTGCAGGGCCCTGCACGATCTAGAGGGCTACAAGGCCAAGTGCCAGTACGTGAAGTCGAAAAACCCGTGTTCCTCCCAGGGCTATATCAATTACTTGTACATATTCTACTGCACGTTCTCGGATTCGCCGATCCTGGGCTACGGTTTCATGGTACTGTGGCTAGTCGTGCTGTTTTACCTATTGGGGAACACGGCTTCCGAGTACTTCTGCTCCTCCCTTGAGGGCTTGTCTAGGCTGTTGAAATTGTCCCCGACGATCGCAGGGATTACTCTGCTTTCGCTCGGCAACGGCGCGCCGGATGTCTTTGCCAGCCTCGTCTCCTTCACGGGGAGCGGGACTCAGAGCGTCGGGCTCAACACGGTGCTGGGGGGCGCTTCTTTTGTGACCTGCATCGTGGTGGGGATCATAAGCTTTTTTGTGCACAAAAGGCACGTTCGTCTGGACAAGTCTGCGTTCGTTAGGGACGCTTGCTTTCTTATGCTGGTTCTCTTGTTCTTGCTTGCGATCTTAATGAATGGGGAGATTAATCTATGGGGCGCATTGGGGTATTTGTCGACGTATGTTGCGTATGTGGTCATTGTTTATTTTTCTCATGCCCACGGGCAGAAGAATTCTGACATTGAAGGCGATCTGTGTTTGAGTAATGGAAGCGATGATTTGACGTTGCCGATTTTACATGGCTTGGGGAAAGAACGACTTGCTTGTGTGGAGGAAACTCTAGAAGGTGGATGTAAATTGGAACTTGAAAGTCGTTCGCACTGTCGATCATTGGGTTTGTGTCGTTGGTTTCTCCTTATTCTAGAGTTGCCTCTTTCTCTGCCTAGGAGATTGACGATACCTGTTGCTAGTGAAGAGAGATGGTCCAAGCCTTATGCAGTTGCTTCCGTCACATTAGCTCCGATTCTCTTCACTGCCCTTTGGAGCTTTCAAGAAGAAAATGCCAGTTTGAATGCTAGGCTAGCAGTCTATGGGGTTGGATTTCTGATTGCAATTTCTCTGGGAGTCGTTGCATTTTGCACTACTGAGTCATCAAACCCACCTAAGCGCTGTCTGTTCCCTTGGCTCGCTGGAGGCTTTGTGATGAGCATAACTTGGAGTTACATTATCGCACAAGAATTGGTGGGTTTGCTTGTTTCTTTTGGATATATAGTTGGGGTGAGTCCTTCTATATTAGGATTGACTGTCCTGGCTTGGGGCAACTCACTTGGAGATTTGATGACCAATGTGACAATGGCCATCAATGGTGGAGCTGAGGGGACGCAGGTAGCATTGTCAGGGTGTTATGCTGGGCCTATCTTCAACATGGTATTTGGCTTGGGATTGTCTCTTGTTGGCGCTTCCTGGCATAATTATCCAGCATCTGTTGCCATCCCCAGAGATCCACTTCTTCTGGAAACTCTGGGCTTTGTGGTGGCCGGGTTGGTTTGGGCACTTGTGGTTTTGCCTACAATGGATATGAAGCTTGGCAGGGTCCTCGCAGGCGGTCTGCTAACTGTGTACATAGTTGCTTTATCTGTTAGGGTGATACAAACAATTGTAACTCCTTAGATCTACCCTTTTATTTGCACTCTTGAGCATTCAGTCCTGAGCCCATTACCAGATTGATTTCCTGGAAGTTTTTGTACAGGAAGTAATTTCTCCTGTTATTTTAGAAATATGTGAATACATAGAGTGACCATCTCTTTTTGTCTAGTGCACGGTGCCTCTCTCTCTCTCTCTCTCTCTCTCCCATCCCCGCTAAACGCACAAACAATGAAACAAACAACTGAAAATTCCACTCAGTAATCCTGGACTTTTGATAGGAAACCAATCGGTTGTCCTTTGACACTACCTTTTTTTTTTTTTATGTCATCGTGATATATGTACTTCAGAAGATAGAGGTTTATTAATGTACTAATGAATATATGTCTACATGAATCCAGTGCCATGTACTATATTCTTAATCTCCTCTTGCAATCTTGTTCATCACTTCAGAAATGGTCGAGGGATGTAAATTGGTAATTTTTTGTCTGTATAAGCACGGCGATCTTTGTTTCGCTCATATTTTGTCTAAGCAATCTCATTGAGCTGAACAACTCATGACAGGGACTTTACTGTCTTATTGTTGTTTATATGTGCATTCTTATTGTTGTTTATATATGCATTATGACCACAAACGTCTTATTTTAGTTTGCGATCAGCAATTTTGTTTCTTATCCAGGTATAGGAGATGGTGAATTTGTTTGGTTTCCAGCTGCACAGTCTTCTTCTGTCTACTAGTGCTTAGAGCTGCTTATTTTTGTCTAGAATGACCTCTTTGTGAAGTTGTTTATGCCATTGGTTTTGTGATAATTCTGATTAATATACTTCATTTTCTTTTAATAAGGACTGATGATTTATGCATTTCCCATATTTTGGTTGCATTAGGCAATAAGCTGGACATGTTCTTTCAGCGAGAAGCGATCCATTGGACGCTACCTGGAAACAAACAACCTGTCAACACTCGGTTTCTCTCTCTTTGTTTCTTTACTGCCAATATTTCGGCTTTCTTGTCGACCAATTGATCAGGTCTCGTTCAAAGATTTCGTGCTTCCATTTTTTGCTGGATCATGTTATCAGACCAAGGTCGACCTGTGTAACTCGTATCAGTTGCAGTCCCGTTTCAGAATCTATTAAACCAAAATTGACCTCTAGCTCTGTGGCAGTTGCTGGACTAGGCGAGGCTCAGTTTTTTGAATAATATCAATGAATGTGATTTCTACACAGTAAAGCTGGTTCGATATGCCAAGAACAACAGTGCAGAATTTTTCTTTTGGGTGTTCTCCTTGTCAAGTGGCTGTAACAACCACAAGATTTGCTAGCAATTACAGTACGTATTCCCCGATCATAAAAAAGGGTGATTAGAGGTATGTTGAGATTTTATTCCCTTGGAATGTCTAAGATAACCAGGAGTATTTATTTATTTATTCCACAGGAAATCGACAGATTTAGCAGGAAGACCTCAGCCATTCGGTGCATATAGACACGCGATTCAATTCGCATGTTGTCTCGTTTCATTCGCCGCGGTCCCTTGAATTTTTGTCCATGCGAGCTGTGCAGTGGGATCGGCGCAACGATGTAATGGAGCAACTAATGCAGACGCGACAAACTCCAATTCTCAAAGTTACTAATGGACCAACCGCACCAGTCTTAGTCTTGGCCGAATCTGTTGAAGGGTCCTTATTAATCATCTAATCCGACAGAGAAAGTTGAGAAAAGCAATTGCGTAATGCAAAACGGACCGAACCGTCTACATGGAACGATCGACTCGCAAAGCGGCTTGACTTAACTCCGTCTCTGGGCAAGTTAACACCTATTCCCAAGTTGCTGACATGTGGTCCTGAAACAGTAAAAGAAAATGGAACTCAAAGCTGCAAGTGGCTCCTAATCCATGTCAGGAACTGTCACCGTCAGTTAATCTTCTATTCTCCGACACCCTTTTTATCTCGGAGAAGAATCGGGGGTTGCCACCGGCCCACCACCTCGATAGATGCTGAAGGGATTGGCTTTCTTTTTTCCTCGTCATGGGACACCTTTTGACGCTTCCTAGAGATTCTCGTGGGCAGAGATGGATGGGTCACGTCACGTTGGGCCGCTTGCAATGCCGATGATGATTCTTTTGGACCAGCTTGATTGATTAAAGACGGCCTCTTTTGCCTACTCTCCCATCCCTCTGGGGATAAGGCCACCCATTGCTCCTCCCTCAGATTTTTTCCCCCATTTCTGACGACGGAAAAACGCTTTTGCTTAAACCAAGAGGAAAACCGTGATCTTCAAATTGGACTCTTGCTTTAGCTTCACCTACTTTTTCAGTAGTTTCGGACCATTACATGATGTTGGTCTGGTGATTTCATGGGATTTGCCATACTGCCTAGAAAAGCTTCCCGATTTTTAAGGCCCTTCACGAGGGAAAACTGGACAAGATATGACCGGACGAAAGCGAGGTTTATTTGGCATATATGCACCCGAAGGGTATGACGAGATCAGTGATTACTTATGAAATCTAGAGGAGAAGATCCTGGATTTAGACGAGAGCTTCACCGAGTGGCCACTGCACAGGACCTAAGAGCTCCTACACCAGAAAAGTTAGGTGACCCGAGTGGGAACTCCACCAGAAGAACCCTTCACGAGGTGGAGGGATTCAGTGCCCGAGCTCATCAGATGAGTAAAAGTTTGGATTTGGGTCAGTGAAGCCATGGACCGTTTTCTTGTCCGGAGATTCATTCATTGAGGCTGTCTTGTTCTTCATGAATTCTTGCCAACTCTTGCTTGGCTGGTTCCATGTAGATGATGTCTCCCCGCGTGGGCCTATCGAAACGGGTGATCGACCGTGAAAGTTTGGAAAACGACAGAGTGATCCCAGGAATGAGAGAGAGAGAGAGAGAGAGAGAGAGGCTTATCTTTTGCAAACTTCACATGATCAACATGACTAAAAGTGGCGGCTGCAAGTTGTGGATACAATAAAATGACAATAGCATCTTTAGATGGCATATGTTTAATCCAAATATGATAGGTCAACGGGCCATATCCTCGTAGCGGTTGCATTTGCACCAATAAATAAGTGCAAAAATACTTCATAGTGCATTTCAATTTAATAAACAAATGATTAAGTAGTTAAAAATGTAGATTTTACAGAGACAAAGCGGGGTGGACCAGTGTTTTTCTGGGAAGCTTCGCTGCAGATTTTGCCGTAAGTTGTAAATTGTGGTTGCACGGAATGGCATCTTTAATTTGAACTTTTTCACCCCTCAAACTATCTTGTCATTCACAGGGGAGCACGTTTTTGGATGCGAAAGATGTTTCTATTCTTGCCTCTTCTCATCTTACTTCCATTGTCAGATTAGATACTCGAGTTCTTGAAGAAATGTTTTGTGGCGGGCACTCTTGAGAATGACCATTCGGCTATTCAGTAAAGTGCGCCTCGAATCTCTGCGATTTGTCGACCATCGTAGGTCTATAGGTGGCTCGGTTTAGTAAATATAATTGCTGACAACTATACTAGTATAGATTACAAGAAATTATACCGGGTTCTACAAACTTGGAATTGCTCAATTGCCTAAAACTTCATGGAGGACGCTCAGAGTAGACAAGAAACAGCAATCATGCTTTCAATAGGCCAACAAGCTTAGCTAGCCTTAGAAACAGAAAGCACGAGTAAATGGCCAAGAGGCCCCAACCCAGGAACCTATCCAGCCTCATTTTCTTCTTTGGCACAACCACAAGCGCCCAGAGCAAGCCGCTCATCAGGAACCCCAGAGTCTCATACAGAGAATTGTCTACAGGAAGCTCATAAGAATTTGGGTACTTAGACCATGACTGGAACACCAAGGACAAGCCTAGACCCATCAGCGTATTGAACACCGGCCCAGCGTAGCACCCGGAAATCGCGATTTGGACCCCGTCGGCGCCGCCATTTGCTGCCATGGCCACATTCGCAATCAGGTCTCCAATTGAATTGCCCCAGGCTAGGACAGTCACGCCTAGAATCGAAGGGCTTATCCCGAAGATGATCCCGACCGAGACCAACAGAGAGACCAGCTCTTCAGCGATTATGTATGTCCATGTGACGCTCATTAAGAACCCTGCAGCTAGCCACGGGAAGAGGCATTTCATTGGCGGGTTGGACTTCTTGGTGGTCACAAATGCAAGATTACCGAGAACCAGGCCAATCAGTCCTGCAATTAGATAAGTGACCGTGCTGCTTCTGAATTTGACATTGTCTCTCTGCGAATTGCACAGTGCTGCTAAGAGAGTCGGGGCCAAAGTCACCGATATAACGGCATAAGGCCTGGACCATCTCTCCTCGTCAACAACTGGAATGGTCAGTTTTCTTGGCAATTGGAGTGGCAGCTCCAGGACTTGCAATAGCTTCATCAAGTAGCTGCAAGTGGGTGAATCGAGAATCAAGAAATGAGACAAAAAGTCATCCTCGTCTCTTTGACCATCATTTTCCACCAAAACAGATTTCTCATCATCGACATAACCAAGTAGTGGTATGCCCATCTCTTCAAGATTATCTCTTACTCTTAGTGCAGAACAGCTATTCAAGATTAGAGAAGTTGAAAAGAGCTTGTTGTTCCTCCGCTTTCGGTAGAAGAGGTGCATGAAGGAGACAGTGCACACATAAACAAGGTAGATTGAAGCAAAAAAGATGGAGCTCCAGAGGTTGATTCTGCCTATGGCGACAATTACAAGGAGAGAAGCGAGTGAGAAGAGAAGGAAGAGAACATCCCTGATAAAGCTTGGCTTGTCGACTGTTATCTCATTATCAGGGCTCATCGATATGCTGATTATCCCAACAACCACACTGGACACAAAAAATGCGCCGCCCAGGACACTGTTTAGGCCAACATCGCCGTCCCCAGTTCTCGTGAAGGACACGATACTGGCAAAAACATCAGGGGCTCCATTACCAAGGGAAAGAAGGGTAACTCCGGCTATTGTCGGAGATAGCCTCAAGATTCTCGATAAGCCCTCCAAGGAGGGACAGAAGTATTGAGACGCTGTGTTACCCAATAGATAGAATAAAACAGCAAGCCACAGCAAGAATAGAACATGACCGAGAACTGGAAATCTCCCACAGGTGCAATAGAAGATTTGGAGATAGTTGATGTACCCTTTGTGTCTGCAAGAATCATGGGACTTGGCATACGCGCACTTTGCTTTATAATCCGTGTAATCATGGAGGCTTGTGCAACCATCGCTGGTTAAGTCGCTGAGAAGCCGAGATCGAGAAGCGGCAGCTGCGGGAGGGCTTTCGCTGTTGGATGTGGGGTGAAACTGAAACTGGATTGAGGTCGGGCTGTGTTGGAGCTGGGTTATGAGGTAGAATGAGATCAGGAAGAGGAAGGATGTGTTGAGGAAGATGGGGAGCTTGCTGGGACGATGAGACTTGGTGGTGAGTCTTCTTGGCAGAGCCATTGTTTGGGCTTTACACTGATCAGAGATGGTGGTGTTGAGGACTCAAGTCCATGACTTTTGAGGGACTTATGGCGGGGAATGGGAAGGGCTTGTCCTCCGCTGATAAATGAGGGGGAGGATTGGATGTACGCGTCTGCAAAATATCAGATATTTGAAATGGCTAATGGGACAAAAACAGTACATCGTAAGGGCGTCTGTATTTTTTTCTCCTCGTAAAATCTGAAATTGTCTTGAAATACAGATAATCTAGAGGACTGAAACTTGTACCAAACCCTAAGCTTTTTTCATGTTGTGGTGTTTAACAAGGAACAGGCACTTGTTAGAGACATTGACTGTACCAAAGAGCACAAAGTAGTAGGAAGATGTATTCCTCAGGCAGTACTGCACTGGTAAATGAGTATTTCGGTGTAGACTCGATTTTGATTAAGCTCGAAGATTTACTGTTTATGCTTGAGATCGAGTTGACGAAGTACTCAATTTTCTCAAGCTCAAACTGTTGCAGTTCAATGCAGATCTAGAACTCGAGTAGGCAGCACAATATAAGTAGGGAACAGATTGTTCTCATGTTCGTATGCTGAAAAATACGAACTCTTTAAAAGTGCATAAAAGATACAAATTACTTCACTAGCTAGTTGAGCCAAATGAATCAACAGTATCAGACTCGATTATGTTAAGTGATCGAATTGATTAAGCAGAAATCAGACTCGAGCAGCTACTTAGTTGAGCTAGATTAGCTGAGTAGCGCGAGTTGTCTACATACTTGTCCAAGAACATGCAATGTACTTCTGTAACCAGCGTTGGTTCCAGTCCAAATTAACGTTATTGGAGGAGAGCCTAGGTCAGTGTCTGTATTCTCTGGAGTTGGCGTGTGGCGACGATCAGTTCATATTTATTTTCAACTTAGATATCTCCGGCTTCTAACCTCAAGTAGCAGCATTCAGTTGAGTTCCATGTGTTCATTACAAAGCTCCAAAGGTACGCTCCTCCAGGAAACTTCCCAGCAGCAAGCAAAAGAGAGGAAAAACAAAAGCGTTTGGAACGCAGGGAAAACAAACGGAAACAGAGAGCCCGAGAGCGGTTTCCGTTAAAAAGCTGAAAGCTCACTTTATCAAGGAAAATGTGCTGCATAAGATGAGATCTGATCTTGATGAAGAGCCTGCAGGTCCTTTCGCTGAACTAGTTCAACGATTGACTTTAGCACAAGAAAACATCTGAATATGTACTCCACGCTAATAAGTTCATTTCCGACGTTTATTCCTAACATGGCGAGCGAGGTTGCCCGCATTAATCTATTTTGTCTAAGGAATCATTTCGATGGCCAAAAGAATTTGGAAGAACCAAGAGAAGGAAACCCCACCTACTGCTGCTACTGCACATCGACATGGACAATGTGAGGTCCCTAATGATCGCCCGCAAAAGATTAGTGTCTGAACCATATGCTCGTAATGATTTTGACTCCATGTTTGTACCTAATGTGGTTCTACCTAGTACTGAAACTTAGGTTGGTAGGGATCTTGATTGATGCAGGAGTACCGGGCTCTTTCGCCTAACTCTCAAGATCATGCAAGCAAAAGCCAATTTCGGCTGCAATTTAATTATGGGTCCAACAATGAAGTTCCTGATTATGTGGTATGGTTGTCCATTTACAGGACTCGTTGTCGACTTCAAGGTTTCTAATTGACTATCTAGCAACCGGAGGCTATTTTAATTATTTCCAACGTTGCTTGTTGATCTTTCAAGGTAACCATTTGGCTTAAAAAGCGGATTTGGAAGATCAAGTCAAGTTTCAATGCATTTAATATTAGTTAAATGCATTTAGTTCGAGTTATTAGATGTTTTAATTCATAATTTTAAAAGTCTTTATTTTGTGTCGCTTTAAGACTCTTTTAATAAATTCACTTTGTAAGCAAAGGTGTAATCCCATTCTTGAGAAGAACCTTACTTGAATTTTATGAGTATATGGGATTTTTCTTAAGTGAGCGAATTTATATCCCAATTTTTCGTCTTTGGTTGGTGGGTTCTTCCATCATGGTGAACCAAGAAGTTTTTTATTCTTGATGGGTGGTTTTCCTTTAGGCATTAGCGATGAATTTTCCCTATGTTGAAATCCTTTATCCTTAGCGGGTATCTTATTCTTTAAGTCTTGATGGTGAATTTTGTCAATCCAAATCTTTATCCTTGGTTGGTGACAATGTCATCATGCCTTGGTGATGATCATAATCTATCATTAGCCATTTATCATAAACTCCATTATCACTCAAAATACATTTCCTGTCCCTACACCCACATCAATGATCAACCCAATTCAAGGCTACTCGTCCTTTCTCATTCAATCTCACACTTTCCTTGATCCACTCAATTCAAAGCCTCTTGTCCTTTCTCATTCAATCTCACGCTTTTCTTGTGTACCCTGTTGCCATTGCTACCTCAAAGATGAGAATGTGTTTACTGTAGCGTCCATTGGTGTCGATTCGCTTTGTTTCCATTTTCTACAATCGCGTGAGGAAGAAAATGTTGGGAAAACGAATTTTCGATTCTAGCAACATCACCCCTCAATCGAATTTAAGGTATTTAGGCGAACCATGCGTCATGGCACATCAAGATTTCTCTATCGTCAGTCAATATAAAGAGAGGCAAGAAGCTCAGGAAGAATATCCACGCGAGATTGATTCTGTAATTCAGTCAAAGGGCCTGGGCTGACATTTATATCCGGATAGGCCCAAACCCGGATCCGGAAAATACGGGCCACCGGTCTAAAACCTCGCACCCTCTGCATCTTCCTCCCGCGCCAGAGAGAGAGAAACGGATAAACCTCTCTCTCTCTCTCTCTCTCTACCTCCATAGCTGAAAGGGGAGAAAATGCTCGTGAATTCAGGCGGCGTCAACGCCAGACCTCACTCCGCTCGCGCGCCGTTCCCTCGCTTGCTCAATGGCCGCCGTCACTCCGCAATCCCGGACCTCCCCCGCTCCCTCCGCGGGAGGAGCTCCAAGTTGCGCTCCCTGTCGCTGCTGCTCCCGGCCGCCAGCTCCTCCAAGCCGTCGCCCGTCCGCGCCGTCGCGGGAGCTGAGGCCGGCGGCTCGGCGTCGTCGTTCGATGCTTCTCCCGGATTCCCCGAGCCGTTCTCCGTCAAAATCCCCGTCGGCGATAGACACGTGAGTCCCTCTCTCTTTTTTTTCCTCTTTTTCGGCGCTACCGTGTTTTGTTTTGAGCTTCTTGCGTTGTCATTGATTCTTCCGTGACTTGAGTGAATCGTGTTTAGTGCCACTGCTAGCGGTGGCATTGGTTGGTGGTTGTGCTGGAAACCATTTTCTTTAGCTGCAGATTGATGGTGAGAAGGTTGAGGATTGGAACGATTTCAATTCTGTTTTTCTTGCCCTCAGTTTTTTTTCCTGCTTGAAGTTGCGGCTGGTGGAAAATTTCATATCTTGCCATTCTTTATGGTCGTGTCTTTCAACTCTTCTTGGATGTGGAGAGCGAATTCTTCAATATAGTCATTTGACATTGTGGGATTGACACGACTGAGATAATATTTGATATGGCCACTTTCTGTTCCATTGGTTTCTCCGGACGATTCACCATGACAAAAATAGGGGATGCTGAAGCTGCAATGACTGATTTGTTAATATAGATTTTGAGAAGCAGTGGAGTAGAAAGGTGTCAAAAAGAGGGATTTTGACTAGAAACATTATCAAGAAGTCTGTAGGTTAAACCCGTTTGACAGAGCAGTGCGCAAGGCATTGTTTGTTCAATTATTGTCATTTAATACTCACATGATGCATCTCCATACACCTAAAACAGGAATATTAAGTAATTAATTGATATCTGTCTTGCTATGTGTATCGCTGAATTTAATGCCTACAGGTGAATTATGTCAAAACATCTAGTAGTACTCTGCAAAGCAGTGTAAAAACTGTCAATTTGCATTTCGAGAGTAATATGTCACGCATTGAGTCTTTCATAGAAATTATGAGAAAGACAAGTTTTCCACCCATGTCTCAGATGGGTCCCTTTCAAAAATTTACAAACATATACAAGTATAAATCTCTTGGTGCAAATGAAGTTCAGTGGTAATTAACTCTTTGGTAGTCTAATCCTAGTTCCATGTTTTCATATATCTCCGACTGTGATATCTGAGTGTTGTTCGAGTAAAGAAAACTCATGGGCTGTTACTACAAAAGAATACCTTATATTTTGCAGCATTTTTGTGTCTAGTATCATGGACTTTCAATTATAAACTCATGCTTGATATTTTTTGTTCATTATGTCACATTATTTTTGCAGATTCTAGTTGAGACTGGTCATATGGGGAGACAAGCTAGTGGAGCTGTTACTGTGACAGATGGGGAGACTGTAAGTTCCGGTTGCAAAATACACATCTATCTTGTAACATGTCAATGAAGTTATCTAAAGCGTTCATTAATTCTCGTAGCAATGCAACCTACAAAAAACTGTTAGACATGTCTTAGGGAATCTATATGGCACTAACAAGCTGAAATCTAATTTATATTGTCAACAACATGGACCATGACACAAATAAGGGGAAAGAGACAGAAGAGATTATAAATTTATCCCCTCTTATATATTTTGCAATGAGGAATTGAGGAGCTAATCATTCTACTCACGCATTTTGGAATGATCCTGTAGGTCCAGAATCAATTTGTATGAAGTTATTGATCTTTCTTCAGTATTTCGGATTTAAGTCTGGGGGAAGGGGGAGAGATCACCGTCTTAAATGATGAGAACTAATACATTACGTGCTTCTTCTTGTAGATCATTTATACATCTGTTTGTTTGGCTGACATCCCAAGCGAGCCTTCTGATTTTTTTCCTCTTAATGTAAATTATCAAGAACGATTTTCCGCAGCGGGGCGGACAAGGTTTGTGAAGCATTTTCCATGATTTTGTTGAGAGGTTTAATTTTGCATTGGAAAGTGAAGTGACATTTAAATCTCTTCACCCTTCCAGTGGAGGTTTTTACAAACGAGAGGGAAGGCCAAGAGATCACGAGGTATGCTAAGCTTTCAAGTGCTTTCATAATGTTTTACTATTTGTGTCATGTTTACAATGAAGGACAATTTGGTGCTTTATTCCTGATGGCAGACACGTATGCAACAAGTGTAGAAAATAATAATAATAATAATAATAATAATAATAATAAATAAATAAATTTGGTCTTATTTTATGACATTATTGCACCTTCCTCAAAGTTGTAAGCATCACGAAATTTGTACAACAATGATTTGACTCTTATACTGATATATGACAAAAACAGATGGAAGGTAAGTGAGTCCTTTTCTGGTGTTTCTTGAAAAGATACCACTGTTGCTTATTTTGTTAATTTTTGTTTTGTGTAGGTTCTTATTTGTAGATTGATCGATAGGCCTTTACGTCCGACAATGCTGAAGGGCTTCTACCATGAAACTCAAGTTTTATCCTGGGTATGGATAATTCTCTCATTGCTCATTGCATGCTTGGTTTTCTGATGGCAGCAGGTTCTCAGTTCAACACACTCAGGGCCCACTGTTGGAATTTGAAATTTGATTTTCTTTGCATGCCTTATCTGTTTTGAAATTTTATTGTTGCAATTCACATGCAGACCTCATAAGCCAACTTTGCTAGGCATGACCTGAGGGTGGGTTTGGTTTGACTTTGAAAGTGAGCTTTAGGTGTAATGCAAATGCCGAAAGCCAAAGCCTTTTGAAGAAATGCAAATGCATTTGGTAAAAACCCTTTTGCAAAGCAACTTTGAGTTTAAGTAGTGTTTGCTAAAAAAAAAACTGCAAAGAGCTTCGGCTGCAAATTTTTAATTATATTATTTAAAAAAATCAAACCATTTGCTGCTGCCGGCCATTAGCCAAGGCTGCACAACCTCGGGCGACCCCAAGCGATGAGGTTTGGGGTTGTATGACTCAGGCGACGAGGCCTAAGGTCGCCAGCAGGCCCAAGTGTCGCCACCGGTGTTGCGTATCACCAATGCCAGCGACCAAACACAAAACTCTAAAAATAGCCAGGACAAGATGGGAATATGAGAAAGCTAGTGAGGGCAAGATGGGAAGAAAAATGTCTAGAAATAGCATTTCACGCAAGGCTGAAAGCCCAAGGTCGGTCCCTACTTGCTTTGGTCTTTTAGCTTTCCCAATGCTAGCATTTAGCCGAAACCCATTTCGAAAGACTTGCCAACCACCCCAGCATTTGCCCAAGGGGCTTTGGAAGCCGAAAACCCCTTAAGAAAGCCGAACCAAACGCATCCTAAATAAATTGTGTCCATTTTTAACACCTTTCTTTTGGTAAGTTGTTGGATACAAGTGTATTAATATTTGATTGTGAAAATGTGTCCTGGTCTGATGGTACTACCTCAGTCCATGACAACTGTAAGATCTCTGCCTTAACTCGTTATAATTTTACTTAAGTGTGTTGTGTGCTTTCAGATATCCGCAGTAATGTTTAGGGTATAACATGATAACAACTTTGCTAGAAAATTAACCTTATCTTTTTATAATAAAAGGAACGATGCTGGATGCTTTCTAGTAATGGGGTCTCATGCTGTTACAAATGTAAATTCTGTATGGGATCATGTCGTATTATTTGAATCAATATATTGGGCTATATCTAAGGTATATTATCACAATCATGCACTCCCCTTGTGGTTTTAGTCTGATGGTAAAGCCTCTTACACTTTTTCGTCACTTGTGTGGATATTGTGCCTATGATGCCAAAATAAGAAAATTGGGTCTTTGCTTTAATTATGGTGATAGTTTCCGTGTATTCAACCCATTCAAGCGGTTCGTTGCAGAGTCCTTCACAGCTCAAATCTTCTCAATACTTTTGTCAATAAAGATCTGTACCCTTTACGGTAAACTTGCTATTCACTTGAAAGTTAAAGAGAGATATATTTCATTAACAAAAAGATACTTTCTATTATAGATATTATAATTAGTTCAAAAGTGAAAAAATGCTGTGAATGGGATACTATTAACATGAGGAAATTCTGGTTCAATCATACATGGTTTTGTGTATTACTAGCCACTCAAGATGAGGTACTTATTTATTTTGTTGTAGGACAATCTAATGTTGGGTACTTTAGTCTCTTTTTCTCAACAAGCAAGTCCTTAAATTTGTGTTGGATTATTCTGAGTATATTAATAACTTATCTCCTACCATACAAGTAGATGATAGTATAGCCTTAGATGAACCAATTATAATGAGAAAAAAAAATTAAAGAGCAGCACTCAGTGAACCATACTGCTCTTCCAGGTTTTTCATTGGAATTCAGTGTTTTTATCATCTTCACGGATGTGACTATACAACATAACTCTCATCATCTGAAATAATGGCTCTTCATTTGGCATTAACCGTTGCTGTATGTGTTCTTAATTTAGAAATAGAATCGCTGTCTAGAGATGCATGATGCTGAGTGGTTCTGGACATGCTTGATTTGTTTGATCTCTGGATAATGCTATTGATGTATAATGGGCTTCCTCTTCCTGGAAGCCTTTCTTAACAGGGGTGGGCACAACACTTGTTAATGTCAGGAATCTTTAGCTCACCAACATTATCCCTTTGTGTACAGGTTAATCAATATAAGCCCATATATACCTGTAAAAATCTTCATTTAGAATAAATGGTCACTTGTGCTTTGATAAGATGTACGGAGTTAGTTACATTGCAAATTAATATTTTGCCAAAAAAAAATGCAAAAGTGATATCAGTATAAGCGAAAATGATTTAGTTTGAGTGTCCCTTCTGTTTCTTGAGTAATGTTGATGCTTTTGTTCTTCCTCAATGCCTACACTGAATGCCCCATATACCCATAAAATGATAGAATGGGTAATGCAATGGCCTTAAGTGGTGAAATCTGATCTTGCCAGAGGGATTGTTTACTGGGCCTTAAGTGGCTGAAGCTGCACCTATTTGCTATGTAATCATTGATAGTAAATACTTGAGGTACCGCGAACAAGGGCACTTTGTTACTCTCTTGATGAGTATTTCTTAGCTTGTTGAAGCACATATTTTTCACTTTCCACCTTTAACCGTTTTTGTCGATCTGTTATTATAGGTTTTGAGCTACGATGGGTTGCATACCCCTGATAGTTTAGCAGTCACAGCAGCTGGAATAGCAGTGTAAGTTCTACGATCTTGCTTGCATACCACCCAATGTCTTAATAAGATGGAATTTTTTTCACATTTTTAACCCTGCTTCTTTGAGTACAACAGAGCTCTTTCAGAAGTGCCGAATTCAAAGACTATTGCAGGAGTGCGGATTGGCCTGATAGGAGGTAAGTTCATTGTCAACCCCACGACGAAGGAAATGGAAGAATCTGACTTGGACTTGCTGCTAGCTGGCACTGACAGTGCAATATTGATGATAGAGGTGAGTGACTCATCCTGAGACTTAGTGGATATTTTTTCAAAATATCTTGAGCAAGTGGTGTGGATTTCCATTGAAGAACGATTCCATCTGATGCTGAGCTATACAACTAATGGGCTTGTGGATATGCGCACCTTGAAGTAATTATTTGTCAGTTGGCAGTAGCAAGATACTTGCTTCTTTTAGACTGATAAAAAAATCTGTGCTTGGTTCTTCTGTATCCTAACTCCTGAGTTCTGACAACGTGGCTAATGCATTGCAGGGTTACTGCAATTTCCTCTCAGAAGAGAAGTTGCTGCAAGCTGTTGAAGTTGGGCAGGTAGTTTTCTTCATCATGTTTTTGATTATTGTTGGCATATCATTTTTGTTCTGAAATAATAAGTAATTTACAACTTATTTAACTCTGGATTTGTCTAACTCTATTTCTGTCTTACATATGAAGAAAATTTCCCTTCCGATGAATGGAAGCACTCATTCACGTTTTCTTTTGCTATAACCTCTCGTTTTGCTGAAGCTTGTATTCCGTTTCTTTGTTAACTGTAGCTATTATTTCTATGGACAATAATTGTGCTGACATATCAGTGACATCTCCATGTGTTGATCAATATCAGGAAGCTGTGCAAGCAATTTGCAAAGAGGTGGACGCTTTGGTCAAGAAGTGTGGGAAGCCCAAGATGCTTGACGCAATTAAATTACCCCCTCCCGAGCTATATAAGCATGTTGAAGTAAATTTGCTTTGAATCTTTTCAATTGCCCTAGAGCTCTAATTGATGTTTTATGTTTACTGCCATATTGGAATTCACATGTTTATTCTGTGAGACTAGTCTATAGATGAATTCGAATCAAGTTTATTTCAGATTCTCACTGCTATGGCTCAATTATAGAATATAAGGCAAAAAATACTTATCTTACTTTAAAATGCTAAAAACATTGTCTCATGTACTGACTTATTAAAACTGGAAAAAAAAAAAAAAAAGGTGTTTGCTAGAAAGAATGACTTACAAAGTTCTTCGACCATTAGTCCAAAAGCATTCATCCTTTCACGTGGAGCACGATTCCATGGATAGGATTCTCTAATAAACTGCCTAGTTCAAGTACCTTTCTTCCATTGTTGACCCAGTTGGTGGTTTCAGGATGTATAGGATATTCAAGCATCTCGCCTTTTCAAATGTTTGCTTTATCCTAAAAAGTGGTCTTAGAGCTCTCGTTCAACTCCTATTTTTCTGAACTTTGCACTGGCGGACTCACTTAGCAAACAATTGAACTCAATGACATTTGTTAGAAGTCCAAGTTGGTACTTACCATGTGGTTATCTTAATCTTACTCTGAACAATGCACATAGTAGCATAGAACTGTCTACTAGATATAGGAAAAATGCATTCTTGGACTAGCATTTTCTTTTCGAGATTCATTCTCTGCCATGATTTCTATTAATGCTCATCTTTTCAACATCTTTTCTGCAAAGTCATTTGCTGCTTTTGGAGGATTCAAAGAATCATCAGACGTGACTTGCCTGTAATCTGAATATGCAGGATATTGCTGGGGATGAATTATTAAAGGTGCTGCAGATCAAGGGTAAAGTACCTAGAAGGAAGTCACTCGTGTCTTTAGAGGACAAGGTTCTGGCTATACTTACAGAAAAGGGATATATCAGTAAAGAGGCAACTTTTGTTGCTGCTGAAACAATTCCAGACATGGAAGTGGATGAAGATGAGGATGAAGAAGTTGTTGTAGATGGAGAAATTGATGAAGGGGATGTCCACATAAAGCCAGTCTCACGAAAACCCACTCCTTTGGTAAAAATTTGGTCAATTCATGCTCTCCTGTCCCTTAGGTTTATAATCTGGAAGATGGTCAAATACATAGAATGTGAAACTTGATAATGGAAAATATTTACATTGATGAGGATTCTGTTTATGAAACTGAAGTAAAAGGCATACAGCTCGAATTTGAATCCATGCTTGAGGGATGATCCACATGTACTCTTCTAACTTGGATGCAGATATATGTTATGGTTTGAATGTCTCATTCTATATTTTTTGCAACTTCTGCAAAAGATGAGACAAGTTGGTCATATGAAGTTTACATACTCGATCAACTTGCTAATTTTGAGCTGCTGCTAGAGTTCTGGGTAGAGCTTAGTGCACTCTCTTTGGGCCTTTGAAGGCTCTAGTCGACTAGTATTATGATTAATTTCTTGGAGAGGTCTGCTCTATTTTCTATAGGGTGGGGATGACGTGTTCATGGTCTGTGTATCATTGTGTTGTTGACTTAGGGACATCTACTGGAATGATGTCTGCCTTTTCCTGGGAAAATATGTTTGTTAGGAGCCAAGATCCATTGGATAAGAAACAGATTGACATCAGTGTAATTGGGAATTTTCCCCCTATAATTTGAAGTCAAACCGGGGAAAAATGCTCAACCCAAAGAATAAAAAGGGGTATCCTCTGATAGAGATTTAAATCATTTGATGTAACTTGCCAGTGGTTTGTGTTGCATCTTTTTCTACAGACATGATTATGTTTCTTCTTTCGTGTTCTAGTTTTTCTCCGAGGTTGATGTGAAGCTGGTGTTTAAAGAAGTTACATCTAAGTTCCTTCGGAGACGTATAGTTGAGGTATGAGTCCTCCCTCTTTATCAAAGAGTTATTTTATTAGGAGATCTGGACTGTATGCTTATTTTTTCTTTTCTTTGCTCCGTCTTTGGTATGATTAATAGATCCACATCTTTTCCTGCTTTTGTCTCCAACAATTTCGTAATTAGTTTAAAATACGTATGTGCAGAAAAATGCAAACTTCTCTCTCCAGATATTTGTAGGGACCATCCATCTTGCATGTCATTGTGTATATCTCTATGGCAAGGGGCAGACAACTTCTCTTTCTGGAGCCCATTGAATGTTTGACAATAATACTGCTTCTGACATATTGAACAGTCTATTCCAATAACATAAATTGTATAGGATGATTAAATTCACTTATCCTATTGGGAAAATATCTTGGCCTTAAAGAAATAGTTTGCTAGTCTTCATTGCAGAATAGTGGGTTCTCTTTCCTCATCAAATCCTTTGTTCTCTGGACTTGATACAGGGAGGAAAAAGGAGTGATGGTCGAACCCCTGATGAAATAAGGCCGATTAACTCAAGGTGTGGATTGCTTCCTAGGGCACATGGAAGTGCTCTTTTTACACGTGGCGAAACACAGGTTTGCCATTTGCCTACTTCTGTCATGAAAATGAACCAGTAGCTTCTCTTTTACTGGTTGAATAGAAAAAGTTTCGTCTTTTGTGGGGACTTTCTTTATTCCTTTTGGAGTGCTCTTCCATCTGCAACTTGCTAAAGGTAGATCTAATTGGTGTATATCTTGGAGGCACTCATTTGTGCGCTGGTTCCCCGTGACCTCATTTGCCTATTTTTTGCACACAAATTCATTCTGAGATTTTGCAACTTTTTCTTGGCTTACCTGTTGAACGAGTGCCAAGCACAAAAGTTAGCACAGACTGAGATATATTCGTTCTTGAGAATTGAATCCTGTGGACTGTAAGTCTCCTGAATGCTTGTTCTTTCATATCTAGTGTTACCACAAATTGACTGGTTTAGATTCAGTAGGACACATTCTAATGATTGATGCAGCAATGTGCATGCACGAAACATCGACCTTTCCATATATTTTGTTGTCGAGGTGGAACTGTTCGGTTTTTCAGTTTTGAGCTCATCTTTGACTAGAAGCTTCAGTAACTCTTAACATGACTAAAACAGTCTATCTTGATATTTTTATTCAGATGCCAGGGATTACATTGTCTATTTCAGCAATAAAAATGTTCTATCTTTTGCTTTTACTTATCCAATCCTTTGTGTGCTTTTTTTCAGGCATTAGCAGTGGCTACCGTTGGTGATAGGCAAATGGCACAAAGGGTGGACAACCTTGTGGATGATGATGAATTGAAGAGGTTCTACCTTCAGGTCTCTGTAGACATGTTCATGGAGTTCACAATGCATCGATAATCATTAAAATGAGTGACTAAGCCTATGTTTGTTGCATGTGTTAGTGGATCAAAAAGTATCTGAGCTACTCTCCTTGTCTAAGTTGCAAGGTTGATGAATTTTTTCTTAAATAGTAGCTGTCACAGTAGTATAATTATTGATTATACATAGGTTTTGGCACCAGGGAGCTCAATTTCATTCATGTTAAATTAAAGAATGAGCACTTTTGTGTCTTTTGTATTACCTACCTGCATGAGTGATAATGAATTTGGCTTGAAATTGCTCAACAGTGTCAATTTGAGATTATAACAAGCAGCATGATACTTAAAAATGTCCAGTCCTAAAAAAGGTTATTAACAATTCTTTTATCCGATTTCAGTATTCATTTCCTCCTTCAAGTGTTGGGGAAGTTGGGCGTATGGGAGGTCCTAGCAGAAGAGATATAGGTCATGGAATGCTTGCTGAGAGAGCACTAGAACCTGTTTTGCCTTCCGAAGACGACTTTCCTTACACCATTCGTGTTGAGAGTACCATCACTGAAAGCAACGGTTCTTCGAGGTGATTTAATTGTCGTCTTCCTCAAAGTATCTCATGCATACAAGTTCTTGAACATATTTTTGAGTTCAGATTCACTTGAAAACAAGTTGGCTTAGTTTTCACATAAATTTTTTTCCTCATCCTTCATGGACCTTTAATTGTTGATGCTTGATTCCTGATGCTCTTTCCTCTTTAAATTGTTTTCCAATGTGACAGCATGGCATCTGTTTGTGGGGGCTGCTTAGCTTTGCAAGATGCTGGTGTTCCAATTAAGAGATCTATTGCAGGGATAGCAATGGGGATGGTGTTGGATACACAGGAATTTGGTGGTGATGGCACCCCTCTTATTCTCTCTGACATTACTGGCTCTGAAGATGCATCTGGAGACATGGATTTTAAGGTGATTTTTCGTGTTATATTTGTTTCATGAACTTCTTATTTTCATTTGTTCATTTATGTCCCAAAGTGCTAGTGCTGCAAACCAACCACCCATAGGAATAAGTAGAAATCTATTTTTCCAATTTGAGATCATTGAGGATTAGCTTAGGAGGACAAGATTTTGGGGATAAGCAATCAACAGGGCATGCGAAAGTCCAAGCGGCTCTGTGTTTAATCGAAGGCATTCGTCTGGGATCATAATAGGGGATCAAGTTGGTTATGGAAACATGACCTAAATGGTTGATTTATTTCCACTTGGTTTCTTTTCCAGGTAGCTGGAAATGAAGATGGCATAACTGCATTTCAGATGGACATAAAGGTATCTGTTATTTACCTGTTAATAGTCCCTGGTTCAGTTCCCCTCTTCTACCCTGCACTCCTCTTAAAAGGATAGGGCACAGTAACCCTAGAACCTAAATATATGCTCACCACCCATGGAAAAAGGGAAACAAAAGAGTTCTGCTGCTTTCATCATTCTTCCATTACCGTGAAAATGGACCTAGAAATGTACTCTCTCTCTCTCTCTCTCTCTCTCTCGGCTGGAGGTTTGGGCCTAACAAGGACCTAAAGAATCGAATGGTGGAAAGATTAACTTTAGAAGTTTAGAGTAATTCATGTGTTTGCATGACGCTTATTGTCTTTTGAGGGAGAAACTACTTTTATTTGGGTTACTCATGTTCCTGGGGATGGATGTACAATTTGTCGAAGAGAATTAACATTTTATGTCTGGACATTCATTTAGAGAGGAGCAGGAGCAATGTTTACTAATCGCGTGCATCTTTTTTTAATAGGTAGCGGGTATTACATTGCCCATTATGAGGAATGCACTTCTACAAGCAAGGGATGGCCGGAAGCGTATTCTCGGTAATATCATATCCCTGATTATAGATTCTGGAGAAAATTGTTATCTAGCTTCTGACTTGTTCTTGCTTCTAGTTTGTCTAAGGTTTTGTGGTAAGGACAAAAGTGAAATCAATTTAAAAGCTAGATGTTGGAAGTAAACCATTTCAATGTAAACCTAGCCAAAGGCCATACAGTCCATCAAGCCGAAAGTTGTTGCCCAAGATTTATAGCCTCTGCTGATGTCGAGGTGTTGGGACTATTTCTGAGCAAGTACTTTAGAGTTTAGTGATTAGTCAGCAATCCCAGCAAGAGACGACTTGGTGCTTGTCAGCTAGAATATTAATGTTTCGTGTTTTTTTGTCACATTACTTATTAGGTAATCTTGGTGGCATCATCGATGTACATGTTTTGTCTTTCTTTGATGTTTAAATCCATACAATGACAGAAGTTTTTTCTATGAGATGCTGGATTGTGATAGTCCTATCTATTTCTTACTTGCACTGAGTCGACAGAGTTCATCTTTTTGTAGTGATGAATGAAGCCGGAAAGTTTTTTCATCATCTCTTTAAACAACACTTGAAACTTCTAGCAGCCTTAGGCCTAAAACTCTGACTTGTAGAGTAAATGGCTCTACTAAAACCTTATAAAGTTTGGAAATTCACTGTGATTACAGGACAGCCTATCATCTAGCATGTGTTCGAGCTCATGCACTTCACATAGACAGATTTAGCAAAATCTGATGTCTTTTTGTTTTGGAAGAATATCTTGGCCTGCCTGAAAGTAAGGAATGTTTTTAGGGATTAGATTAACACAGCATGGAGGTAGAGAGGGAGACTGAGTGGAAATTTGCATTTATCTCTTATGTGAAGGCTCTCTTCTTGCCATTCCCAAACTCAAATACTGTGGGGGGCCTCATCTTGCTTCTTGTTCTTGATCTCAAGTTTTGACAGATATAATTTTCTTGCTATGTCCTTTTTTAGGCTGTCTTTAATGCTTGTGATGGTAAAGTTCTTTGTTCTCTATCCAACACAGTGGAAATGGCAAAGTGCTCACCTCCCCCTTCTAAAAGTCTTTCAAAGCATGCTCCACTGATTCATGTGATGAAGGTTTGTCTATTCCATATCATGGACCTATTTCAAGTCTTGGGTTTTTTGATCTGCTTAAAGAACTTGCTCTCTACCTCAGGTCAGACCGGAAAAAGTCAATTTGATCATTGGTGCTGGTGGGAAGAAAGTGAAAAGCATCATTGAAGAGACCGGAGTAGAGGCCATTGAAACCCAAGAGGATGGAGTAGTAAGATCAGGCTTGAATCTCATCTTGAATGGCTATAAATAACTATGCCGCTGTTGGTCATGTATTTCGCTTCTCTCCACTTCTCAGGTGAAAATTACTGGTAGGGACTTGTCTAGTATAGAGAGGTCTAAAGCCATAATTGGTAATCTGACAATGGTGCCAACAATTGGTGACATATATAGGTACTCATTTTTCTAGCTCTCTGTTCTTTTCCACACACACACACACACACGCTCACTGTGAGAGAGAGAGAGAGAGAGAGAGAGAGAGAGAGAGACTGTTGGGAGGATTGTAGAATGTTTTTTTCTCTGATTCTTGCTTTTCAGGAACTGTGAGATCAAATCTATTGCACCTTATGGAGTTTTTGTTGAGATAGCTCCGGGCAGGGAGGTGTGTAGTAGAATTCCAATTGTAAATGTTCAATGATGTTGGAGGTGTTATCATCCTTTCAGACACACACACACACACACACACACACACACATGTATATGGGTGATTGCATAAACTAAGGGGAGCTGCTAATCTGTACCACACACTTGCTACCCCATTTACTGATTTATGGACTATATAGTTGTCCTTGATATCAATCAGTGCCTAGAGGATATGCTTGGGTACTATTACCAATTAAAGGGACTTTTTTCAGGCTTCTTACTTTCCCTAAAAGATTTTGAATATTGAAGAGTGTTTTAATTTTAGGAAAATTAAGAAAAATTCATATATAATTCCCCATTTTTTTTATAAGGCTTCAAGGCAGCCATGGTAACGTTTCTATTCCTCTGAATTTCTGTTTTTTTGTTCCCCGGAACAAAAAAAAAAAAAATCAGAAATCTGTTTGGTAAGGCCAAGTTGTTTTTCTATTCCCCGAAATAGAAAGTTAGCCCGGGAATAGATTTGGAGCAGAAACGAGAAACAAAAAAAAAAATTGTTTCTTGTTCCTGGGAACAATTTCTAGAAATAAGCCAATTTTCTTTTTTATTTTTCTTTTATTCCTCTCTCTTGCTGTGACCACCTCTAACCGCCCAGAGCCACCACCGCTGGTCGCCGGTCGCCGGTCGTTGGCCAGCGGCTGTGTAGCGGCGGGCAGCGGTTGGCGGTCGGCGGTCGGCGGTCGGCGGTCGGCGATCCGTGAGCAAGAATAAAAAATGAATAAATACAAAAAAAAAACTGTTGTGTTACCAAACGCATTTCTATTCTTTTTCTATTCCAAGAGTAGAAATTTTGTGTAGTTACCAAACTCGTTCTTTTACTCAGAAATTGTTCCCCAGAATAGAAATAGAAAAGAACTATTTCTGAAAAAAAACTCTTTCCCAGCCAAGAAGCGTTGTCATGCATAGCCCAAGTGTTTCACAGTAAATAAAAGTCAAATAATGAGAGACATAGGATTTGGAAAATGTAAAAGCCAATTTGTCTACAATTGGTGCATAACATGGATTTTCATTTTATCGAGTCCTATAGCATTTATTGAGTTGAAGTTTGCCTCTTGATAACATTGTCATATTGCTCCCTGATATACAGTTGTTATATGATTTAACTGTCTCATACTGTATGTCTTTCGATATGGGTAGAGGTGCTGAATTATGCTCATGTATATTTGTCTCAGGGTTTGTGCCATATCAGTGAGTTAAGTTCCAATTGGCTCGCCAAGGCTGAAGATGTATGGTTTTTGGTCTTGCTTTTTACCTTGCCATTATCGGTCTAAGTCCATAAAAGCTAATGGCTTGTTTGTTTATTCTGCTGAAGGCTTTTAAAGTTGGAGATCGTGTTGATGTGAAACTTATCGAGGTATCAGATATTTCTTTCCAATTTTATTTGCTCAACCTTTTATCTGCTCAATACTTTGTTTTTACCATCCTTTTTTTTTTAGAAGTCCTAGAAAGAAGTTAGCCCATGTTTGGGATTACTTGCTTGAGATTTGGTGTTTAATTGGTTGGAAGTGTTTCTATGATTTGATTCAGACATGGCTGTTTGTTTTAACTTCTTCTGGGATGATCTGCCGATACTGTCCGTTCATCCTCCAGCATAACAGAGCAGCATTGTTAGTAGGTGCAGGTTGTGTTATTCGAGGAGGCAGTGTGTATAATATTCTTTAAGAATATGTAAATGGCATATCCCTGAGAGGCTCTTCATTACCTTTTGTGGCTGACTTGCCAAAAAGTTGGGGGAGGGGTAAATTTAAATGTCCTTGTCTTCTTCCTCGTACCGGCTGTACCAGAAAATTTAACTGTTCTTTCTCCCCTTCTCTCTTACTAGCTATACCCCCTTGTCTGCCCTGCTGGCTATGCCTATTTAAGCCCTCTGAGTCCATGTTAGCCTTGCTATATGTTTAGAGACAAGTGTGGAAACCAAATCGTAAAATTGGCCAATCCCCTCTAATTCTTTCTTCCCTCAATGCATATCTGGACAAAGAATTTATGGATATTAACACGTGCGTTTTAAAACTTCATATGTCTCTTCCCAGGAGAAATTTCTCTCCATTTTTCTATTCATTGCCTGGAGTAGTAACCTGTGAGTGGGTGGCTCCGCAGTGTGGGAGCTGATGTTACATTCCTATGACTAGCTACTTCATTTACATCATTTCCATTTATCGATCACATTGAGGAAATTATGGATTTCGATGTACATAAATCCAGGTTAACCTGATTATGGAGTATTTCCTTTGATAAATTTTTATGATCTTTAGTCTATTACATTGTCATTTCAGTAACTTACTAATTATTACAAGAGTTTGTTTTAGATCAATGACAAGGGACAGCTCCGCCTTAGTCGCCGCGCATTACTTCCTGATCCAGATCCAAAGGAATTTGGCACACAGCAAACAGCTGGAGCTGCTGGAGAAGAATCTGCTTCTGCACCATCAACTGATAAGGCTGCGGATATTGAACAAACTAAGGATAAGGTCAGTGTTGCAAAGGTGACAGATTCTACTAGAAGTATCTCAACTGAGCAAACTATCCAGCCACGAAAGAAAAGGTTGGTAAGCCCTGCCAAAGATAAAGCTTATATCAGCAAAGAAAGGCAAAAGAAGAATAGCAGCAAAGCAGTTAGCAGCATCTCTGCCAACGATGAAAGTACTTTAGTAAATGGTGAGGCTAAAATTGGATAGATCAACGTTTTCTTACTTTTGAGGATGACAAATTTGTTGTGGAGCAAATGACATGACAGCAGTGATGAGGGTGAGCCTTCCCTTTGGAAGGGTGTGAAAGGTAAGACATGTGCTTCACCCTGTGTTGTTTGCAGATGCTGATGGTGTGAATCTTACTGAAAGAAAAATTGTACATAGATTGACTTGTTGACTTTGTGCACTTGGCATCATTTGCACTCATCTGCAATTACACATTTTCTCTCTCTCTGTGAGTCTTATGAGTTTTATCATTTCCATTTTTGAGTCTTTTTGAGTATTTTCTGCTAGGTGGTGAAAATCGAAATAATCGTTGTGACAGTATCTAATGTTTTTTCTGTCTATGGCAAAATGTTAATACATTTTAGTGGGAAGTAATACATTGTGATGCAGAAATGATAAAGTAGGGAAAGCGTTAATAAGCACATTATCAGTGTCTTACAATGCCCCGATATGGATGATTCCCATCTAAGTTGAACTAGTGGTTTATGGCTTTCGGTACACCTCCTTTTGTCTCAGCCTTGCAATGTGAACATTAGCCTCTGCATTTTCTGCACATGATAGAACTCTACTTTAGCTTATGGCTATTAAACATGATCTGTGCGGTGGCCTATGGCATGGCTGAATAAATGAATAATGCAACAATTACATTTAATGGGACTGACAATGAGGGTCCCATTTTGCTGGATGATTTTTACAGAAACTTAATCTCATGGCACATAGCTTTACTTTCATGTCCATTGCCCTTATCTCAGTCTGCTACCAATATGCTGATTCTTTTTTCTCTTTATATGATAGGAACCAATTTGTTATGCACGTGTTTCCCCAATGCTAAATAGTCAATTATGCCTCTTGCAGAGAACTCCGCCACATAGCGAGGAGACCCTTACAGTTATTATGCCAACAGTGTGCTCTTAGAACGACTCAGAGGCGATCGACAAAGTTGTAGCTTTCGCAGGAGACAGAGAAAGATCTTTCCGTCTTTTCTTTCTTTGGCCAACTTGTAAATGTATCCCCCATCGATTTTCCCTTGGCTTTTCATGCTCAAGTTTCCAAATTCTGCTTCGAGAAGCGCAGGTTTTTGAAGTGTAGGTCTGCTTACCAATGCAAGGATGATTGAGTCTGTGGCAACACTCGTGCAGTTTTTATGTGCCTCTTGAACTTAGTCGCGCATGATAGTCGCCCACCAGAATTCTTACTTCTTTCTATTTCTAGGCTTTCCAGCCTAGAAAATAGCATCGGCTTATTCTCTCGCGTTCCTTTTTGGAAGGGATTGCCACCCGGAAACCGGGAGCGTACTTACTAACAGCTGGGCCTTTAAGGTTGAATATATATCATTGATGTTAAACTTCCACGGAAAGAAGTCTCCTATACATGACGCAAGTGTAATGCATGATTTTCATATAATTAATATTCTTTAATAACTCCTAATGTTCCTATTATATGTGACGCCATTTTTAAAGGTTACTTTCCGTTTTTCTTCAAAAATATTTTGTATTATCACAACTAGACTAGTTCTAATTTCGAATCCCTCGTAGCTTGAGTCTAAAACCCTAACTTGTGCTATAAAGCACTCTATTAGACCCTCTAGGTTTGTAATCTGTCCGAAATTGGGGAGAAGTACACTATTAGTGTCATAAGTTATGTACGGTGCTCACTTTGGTGTCAAAAGTTTCCGTCGGATCACTAAAGTGTCAAATCGGAGGAAAAATGATCACTTTGGTGCCACCGACGAAAGATTACGGCCAAAATGATTACGTGATTTTTTTAAAAAAAAAAAATCGATAAAGCCTTCAAACAGCGTCGTTTTGGTGTTAGGACGCTAAAACGACGTCGTTTGAAGGCTTAAGTGATCCAAGGAAACTCCGGCGAGTCACATTAGCATAAGAAATTAATAAAAAAAAGGCCACATCAGATTTTCGGCCGATTATATTGGTGTTGGCACCAAAGTGAGCATTTTTCAAATTTTTTAGTACTTAAAGCGATTCGACGAAAACTTTTGGCACCAAAGTGAGCGCCGTACACAACTTATGGCACCACGAGATTGAAAGGGACATGAACCTTATCATCCAGGATAGGGACAAAGTTAATGTAGTTCACCAAAAGATCAGATTTAGCAAAATTTAAAACGTCTCCTCGTTCGTGAAATACTATGCGGTATGGCCTGCCTCAGTAAGGCAAATATGCTTTCTGTTAGATGCACTCTGTCAGTGATTCAGTGTTCAATCATTGGTATAATTGTCTTACCAGAACCTAACCGAAATGCGAGAGTATAAAATTCACGTGGCTCATTATTTATTGATTGTCTTTAAAACCAAGTCATTTATTGGTGTGGAGAAGTCCTTTAGAAAAAAAAATATTCAGGCTAAACGACGCTGCTTCGGAACTCGTACTGGCCTACAATGACCGGCGATACCAAAATTCCTCGGTCCACCATAGGATTTTAGTTAGCCCTTGGCCATCAGATTTGTTCACAATACCAAACATCCCTTCATAATAAAGTAACCTCGAGTCGTCTGCTGCCCTCTAAAGACAACTCTCCTTGCACGGCTTAAGAAAAGGCCGAGAATATGTTGACCTGTCTTTTCCCTTACCAGCTACGACGTTCGGGTTGAAACACTTCAACTTCCAGTAATCCATTCCTTTTCCCATAAGAGTGGCCGCCCGCCGATACATATCGGTCAGAGCCCTCGAAAAAGCAGATACCAACAACAATTTCAGTGGACATGAATCTCCTCGATTCAAAATACTCGCCGCTCCACTTCCAACGGGCCTCCGGAGACGTCCGCACGACTTTCTTCAAATGCGTACGGTGGCAAGTCGAAGAAACGCTCGACCCCATCGATTGCCCATACCATTACTACTGCGACAGCACCTACCCCGGCGATTATTCCCAGGTCGTCGATGGCCTCGTTCTCCTCTTTTCAGTCGCTTCTTACCTCGTGACACTGATCATCATGGTACTAGAAGTATCAGGGAGACGGAAATCACGCCTATGCAATTGGAAGAGGTACATGCTTCCGTCCAACCCGCTTTTCCTCTCGGTAACGCTGCTGATCCTTGCCAAAGGCCACCGAATAAACTCCATGTTCCCAGTGTCCTGCATGGGACCTCCGATATTCCATCTCGCGCTCATATCTGCCCTGGCGTTTGATGAAGGTACGCTCGGCGACATAAAGTATGTCATTCTTCAGGCATCAACGATCTCCGGGATTATGCATGCGAGTCTTTATCTGGACTCTGTTCTCTTGCCTTACTACACGGGTTTCGACGCTCTAGCTTCTTCGACCTTCTCCCACGAGTGCGAATCCTGTGTCTGTCGCAGGGAGGTTTTAGTTGTCGGAGGGATGTTAGTTACCTACAGGGCCTGGTCAATAACTAGTTTTCTTGTTGTGGGTGCTTTGTGCCTGAGAGCAATATGCAAAGTGGGCAGTGATGTTGGCAAGATAACGTATATGTTGAAATACTCGCTCGAAACATTAGGTTTAGCGTCAGTAGTGTTGGACTCTCTGTATTTGCTGAGAAACTCTCCACCAGAAAGGTTTTTGCTCCGAACTACTGCTTCGGGAGCCGAGTTAACCTTAATTTGTATATATGTGATAGGAAAGATATGTGCTCGCATTCGGCAATCGCTATTGCAGCACAAAAAATGAGAAGTTTATCCAAATTCAAGAAGATGATCGATCTGATGTTAAGTAGAGAAGACGAATCTGTATGAAAGGACTGTATCCTGTCAGCAGGAAATAGAAGTTTACATAGGTAATGTAGAAACTGCAAAAACAAAAACTTCCTGAAAAGAATGGAAGAATTCTCTACCAGCAAGAGACTCATCTGCCAGTGTACAGTCACTCGACAGAAATACAGAGCTAATCGCCATCAGATCAAAAAGGTGACTACAAATCCTAGAAATCCTTCATTGCTCCAGGTGTACAGTCTCACTTGACCAGAAATACTTCCATTTCTGGGTTACAAACTCCACAAGATCTCTCTCGACACAACTCAAAATCACAAAAAGAACCTCCTCCTGCTGGTGTCCATTTCGGGCTGGAGTCAAACAGGAAATACAAGCAAGTAAACAACGATGATCCTGAGAGGAGATTGCTTTCACATGCTTATTTTTAGTATTCAGATACGAGTGCCTGGTTGGGGACACAATGAATTTATATAGACTAGTTACCTTGTGAACCCATTCGTATTCGCCACCTTTAGTATCGAATGTTCCATGCTGCAGACTAACCAACTTGAGTGTAAAACGAGGACCACACTCCTGCAATTATATATGCCCAAGCAGACCCAGGTTAGATAAACTGTGAAAGTGAACTGATTAATCATTCATTCCATTTCCCTCTCTATCGAGCGCACGTGTGCAACATGCATTTCATGGATTTCACCTTATAAATGTGCTCTCAACAAGTAAGTAATGGAATCCGTTAACAAACCTGAAGGCGAGCAATTACTTTCTCTTGAGGAACCTCGTCATTCTTCGTCTTCTTATCCTTTGAGTCAGTGCGTTTACTTTCTTTACTATCAAAGATGTACCTGAGCAGGGATATCATGCAACTTTTATTGACGACATGGGAGATTTTGACTAAAGCGAGTATTCACAATGCTACCAAGACACACCTATGATGGCGAAAGAATATAAAATCTCGCTGGTTATGCAAAGTCACAACTCGCCGACCACGGAAATTTGGTTCTTGTGGAAATAATGACTGTATTAGCCTGAAAGAAAAGAGGTAAAACAACCTATTAAATCAAATATTATGCTACGATATACTATAAGAAAGCTGAAGTTGCATTGTCTAGCCTGAACAGGTATTCAGCACTAGAGATATTGCAGTGACATCACAAATGGAACCAGGTTTCTTGATAGTCAATTGTTTGACTGGGAAATAGGCAGTAAAAACCTAAAGGGTTCAGTAAATGGAATCAATAAAATGAAAACTGTCACCTTCCAACACGATGACCCAAGCGAGTTGTAAAATTAGTCAGTACAAGCTCAGGTTCATGACTAGTTGGATTTCCATGATTCTGCAAGCAATGCAACAAGGAAATTAACAAGAGAATCCATCCTTCGAAGAGATCACCATCTATCAGTAGGGAATTCCAGACAGAAGCATATAGGATGAGACTTATCAGCCTACTTCAGTAAATACATGAATAAAGTGCTGTGTACAAGCTAAGAGAAGATCATTTCCTCACTTTCCACAAGAATGATAAACTAAAACAACACCACAACCTACAAACCTTGATATCCTTGCGTAACACGAGCTTGGAGAGCTTGAAGTGTGCAGTTGGTCCATCTGGTAGGCCGATAATTAAAAGAGCATCTACAAGCAAGAGCCAATGCTTACTAAAACTATAGAGATAAGGAATGTTAATCGTTTATCTATCTGCAGAGTCAAATAGTAAACAGAATGAAAAAGGTGAAAAACAAAGAAATGGTGACTGGTAACTTAGCGAGAAGCACCACCAACCTGGCTCCCTCCGGTTTGTGTGAACAACGACGACAGAAGTGAACTCTTTGTGATTTGCGTATTCCACGATCTGATAACAGTGCAAAAGAAAAAACTTAAACCCAGTAAAGAGACTAACCATCTGGTATTGAAATGTCACAGATGGGAAGAAGCATTCAACACCTTCTTCAAGTCATAGGTTCCTCTCCTGTAGTATTGAGAATTTGGGATAACCTCCAGCAATTCTGATATAAAAGCAGGGCCCCTCTGCAAAATCACGCGATAGGCAACACCAAATTACTCAAAAAAGCAAGCGCTAATCAAGCAGCCGCGCCCAAGGATTGTGCAAAGAGCAATGCGAGGACATACAGTCGAATTGAACCGGCAAGTGGTGAGCAATATCTTCGGAGCGCGCTCGCGCTTTAATACGGAACTGAATTCGTCGCAGTCGTTTCCCGCAAACAGCTACAAATACACAAACAAATCAACCGGCAAACCAAAATACGATATCCACAAACATCACGCAAGTAATCATCAGCATAAGTGGCGAAAATAGAGAGAAAAACCTCCTCATCATCGGGCCGGCAGATCGTCTCGTCCAACTCTCGCGTGTTCTCGATCGTGCGAGGGATCTTCTTCGGCGCAGGCTGCTCAGAATCAAAACCAAATTGAGAATCAATAGCTTCGACACAACAGCAAACGATTTCTATCAAAAACTTCTTTTTCCACGTCTCGCTACACTCGAAAGCAAAGACAATCGGCGGATTAGGGTTAAAAGGAAAGTCGTCAGACCTCCTCGCCGAGGTCGAGGGCGCGCTTCTCGGCGGCGTCGCGTTCCTTGAGCTTCTTCCGCTTCTCGAGCTTCTTCTGCTGCTTGAGCTTGGCGTGGACGACCGACCTCCTCTCCTTGTTCTTTATCGTCGACGGCAGTATCTCTCTCTTCTCCTTCGTCTCCGGCGCCGCTGGCGCCGCCGCCTTCCTCCTCCTCTTATGGCCATCGCCGTCGCCTCCGAATCCATCCTCGCCTTTGGCGTCGTCGTTCTTCCTCTTCCACCCCATGGCTTTCCGCGCTTCGTTCGAGCCTTGGCTCGCCGTCGTCTTCTTCTTCTTCCTCGGGCGCTTGTGGATCGCCGACGGCGAGTAGAGGCGAATGCGGAGCTTCTCTGATTACTCGACTTGCGAGGGTTTATGGAGAACCAGGCGTGCCGGTTCGTGTATCGGTGTGGACCGAAACGAACCGGCCCCATCCGGCCGGAGAAGCTAGGGATTGGAATAAAATCGTAAAATTATGTCAAATGTATTAAAAAAAAATAGTATTTGATAGTTGAATTTTTTTCAAGAAAAAATCTTATTTTATAGCCGAATTTATGTGAACAACTATTTTTAAGAAATTTTTTTCCAATTTTTCAATTTTCATGAAATGAATCTCATAATAAAAATCTTGTGTTAATATCATAAAGAATCTCAAATTAATATATATGTAACAAATTTACAAAAATTAATTTTTTGATTAAATCGATACATCTCTAATAAATTTATTCAAAGTATCATAATTTTTTTTAAATTAATACACTTATGGAAAAATCGATTAATATCACAAATTAGTAGACATATAACAAATATAAAATAAAATCTTTAATTGGTTATCGGTCAATTGACGCCTATCATACAACTCAATAATTTGATTGTAAAATTTTAACAAAATTATTAAAAGATAAATTTATCATGGGTATACTAATTTAGAGTTTAGTTTGGAGCAAATTTATTATGAGTATATCAATTTGAGATTTTTCGTAATTTTAATTATAAAATCTTTTTATAAGAACATCGGACCAAAACGAAAATTATATATAAATAAATAAAGAAAGATAAAGAGCTCGCACGCAAGACAACTCGTGTGTACAAGAAAAACCCCTGACGCCCTCTTTCCGGCTATTTCCCGCCACTTTCTCGCTCGCTCCGCTCCGCTCTTCACTCCGTGTGCACCTCCCCGCGGCCGCTCCCGCCGATCGGCGCGCCCGTCGAGCTCCGGAGAAGATGCTGTGGGTCGACAAGTACCGCCCGAAGGCGCTGGACCAGGTGATCGTCCACGAGGACGTCGCTCAGAATCTCAAGAAGCTGGTACTTCCCAATCCCTCGCTCCGCCTAAAATTTCGGTGCTCTTCTTGTTTCCGAGCTTCGAACAATCGTCGATGTTGCTAATCACTCCGGTCTTCCGTTCCTGTCGTTGTTGTTGCGTGCCGCGAAGGTGTCGGAGCAGGACTGTCCCCATTTGCTCTTCTACGGCCCCTCCGGCTCCGGCAAGAAAACCCTAATCATGGCCCTCCTGAGGCAGATGTTCGGGTCCAGCTCCGAGAAGGTTCGGATCCCTTCCGATTGCCTCGCGTCGTGTTTTGTTGCGGCGTGGGAGGTTGTCCGGATTTGAAAGTTCTGCCTTCTGGTGAAATATGGTCTCGTTCCGCTATTATTTTTATCGGTGGATTGAACTTTTTTTGTTATGATATTTTTGCAGGTCAAGGTGGAGAACAAGACTTGGAAAATTAATGTGAGTGCAGACACCTTTTATGAACTTCGCATGCTTCCTTTGTCTGCTTCAGTTGTAAAAATTTGGATTATTAATTAAAACCTTGCTGATGCAATTGTTTTGGAGGAATTACTTTTAAATGCCGGGGGTTAGAATAGCCTCGTACTTCAGCTGGATTGGATTGGAATTGCCTCATACTTAGGCTAGGATTGGAAAAGTAGGGGCTGACAACTGTAACTTAGTTGACAGTTGGGTTCATAGTTGTGGCCATTGTTATATGTTACTGTTTTTTTCGAGTGAGTGGTCTCTAGAAATTGTCTGGAGGAGGTCTGTTTGCTCACGGCTTCATTCGGTGGAAACACTGGCCTATCAGTTCTTTCATTAAGAAGAAACACCTCTAAACCCCCTTAGCTGAAATAGATTTAACATGTGCATATTGTACCCATCATCGACTGCAAGTGTTTTTGCTCTAGGAATTTTATGGGTTTCGCTAAAGTTCTGATATATGGGTGAGCTCTCGCTTGTAAATGCATATCCCGATGGTGAAGTTTGTAAAATTGTGTTGGTGGAGAAGTCAAACGTATTTAGGTTCCCCTTCCTTCTCCTCTAATAGTGTCCTTGCTCATTACAAGGAGAAGCTTAAGTAGTAATATTGCCTTGTCTCATTTGTTGGTAATTTTGAACATTGAGGTATTTGTCATCTTCTATTGTCCTCTTAATGCAGGCTGGAACGAGAAATATTGATATAGAGTTGACCACATTATCAAGTACCCATCATGTTGAAATGAACCCGAGTGATGCAGGCTTTCAGGACCGTTACGTTGTTCAGGAGATTATTAAAGAAATGGCCAAAAACAGACCATTAGACACGAAAGGGAAAAAGGGATTCAAAGGTGATATTTCTTTACCAAATCTTAGTATTTCTCATCTCTTGGCACTTCCTATATGATATTATCCGCAATCCTGTTAATCTAAGGTGAGCCTTACGATAGCTCATTGCACTCCAGAATTTTGTTATGCCATATAAGCTGTGTATAAGTTAATGACCAAGAGAAGTTTTGCCTAGATAGAAGATGATATATGGAATTCTCATTTGTTGCAATTGACATCTAAGGCTGTTACATTGATATTGATTGTGAGTAAGGGGCTTTTAATCATGTTGTTCGTCTTTGATGATTTTATGGCTTCTTAAAGGAGCTGAAAAAAGAGACTTTTCAGTTCCAATCTAGGAATGAGTGGTTTAATGATGTCTGGCATTATTCGAGTGTTTTGAGTTGAACAACATAAAATTGACTATATAAAATTTAGTTTGATCGAAATATAAAGCAAACATAACTTTCAAGAAGTTTTTCTCTGATGGATTATGTGGAATTCTCGAAGTCTCTGGTATTTTTGAGTATCATATGGGACATAGTGTTTGCCTCTATTGCACGACTTGGAATCTTTCTTAAAAATGCCTGTACTTACTGAAACTTATGGAATTCTAGTTCCAATATTTGTTCCCTTGGGTATAATCATGTATTTGATGACCTTGTTCTTTTTGGAGATTAATATGCTCTATAAGGATGAACTGAAACCTAAATTATAAGATATAATTTTTTATCATGTGGCAGTTCTGGTGCTTAATGAGGTTGACAAACTCTCAAGAGAAGCTCAACATTCTCTAAGGAGGACGATGGAGAAGTATAGTGCATCATGCCGACTGATCCTTTGCTGCAACAGCTCATCAAAAGTTACTGAAGCCATTCGTTCTCGCTGTCTGAATATACGAATAACTGCACCACGAGAAGATCAGGTTAGGGGCTTTTTTAGTGCTTTTAGTATGTAGATAATTCTTTTTGTTCAGCGGTACAAAAGATAAGTGGATAGAGTCTATGTCTTAGTATTTAATATGCAGTCCTTTCTGAAAGAGGGAATTGTTATAGTCCCTGTGACATGGATGTGGATCCTATCAGGATCTGTTCTTTTTCTTTGGGTTGGCAACTAATAGGTGCGGTTAATCCTTTTAAATCAAACATCGGATGGTAGGATTGAGTCATATGCTGGCAGGTAATTGAGACTTTTAGTCACTGCCTGTCCATTTTCTTCTCGTGCATCCTGCATTCGTACCGTACGCTTCTTTTTGCACATGATGTAATTCTCTATTTAACAAAATCACAGAGTATAATGCATCAGAACATCTTCTGTTGTGACGATAGAGGAACGCTCATACTAAAAGCGCATGGATAATAGACTATTGTTCTTGAGGAGGTTTTTCATAATGCACTGACATTTGTAGTTTAGGTTGCACACTTCTATCTTGTGGGGCCATATTTCGAGTTGAGAATGCTGGTAGCATTGCATCACTTCTAGGTTTATTTTTCTCTTCGAACTTACTGCATACATCATTGGTTCTGCTTATATACTGCCCATCTGAAAGATTGCAGATTTTTCAAGTGAGATTGTCTGCAGCTACATTATCTGCTTGATTGTTGTGCGGACATTTCAAGTTATGGACTCTTATATATTCAAATTTTCTGTCAGATTGTTAAGGTATTAGAATTTATTGCGAAGAAGGAAAATCTGCAACTTCCTGCTGGATTTGCCGCTCGCGTTGCAGAAAAATCAAATCGCAGTTTAAGAAGAGCGATACTTTCCTTTGAGACTTGTCGAGTACAGCAGTAAGATCTTAGGACTGTTGCTCAATTGCAGTGCCTTGGAGTTTATTCTGGTTCACCTATTCATGCTCAATTCTTTTGGCCATATTTGGAGCAACACTAACTGATAGTTCTTTCTGTTGTAACAATGGATTTAGGTACCCTTTCACCATAAACCAAGCGATATCTCCGATGGATTGGGAGGAGTACGTTTCTGAGATAGTATCTGACATTATGAAGGAACAGAGCCCAAAAAGGTTAAAAGTGTTTGGCATTCTACTTTTATGAGGTTTTTCATGTGTTGCTTGAAGTCAACCTTTAGCATTCCTTAGTGTTTTATCTTTCAAATGCGTCTGTTCAATATAGCAAATTGAAAAGAATCTCTCTTGTTTATGTAGTGATCTGATGTTAGTTGTTAATTTTAAGAATTCCTTAACTTATACAACGAGTAAAACGTCCAGAAGTCTTTGGAAAACTTTGGGTGCATATGCTGCGCTGCATCAAGACTTAGAATATCATTTCATGATGCAGACAATATAATCTCTTTTCTGTTCTTACTTGTGTGTATGTATCTCTGTGCATGTGTGTGGAGCTTTGCCCACTGCATTTCATGTAAATATGCTTGTCATGATGGAAATGAGCTGTGGCTAAACACCTGCTGTTCTTGTTCTTTAGGCTATTCCAGGTTAGGGGGAAACTTTATGAGCTGCTCGTCAACTGCATTCCTCCAGAAATCCTTCTGAAGGTAAAAGTGCACTTCTCGAATCATTTGTATCTTCACCTTGTAATATCTACTCCTGTTTCCTTGCAGAGGCTGCTGCATGATTTACTGAGAAAACTGGATGCAGAATTAAAGCATGAGGTCTGCCACTGGGCAGCCTACTATGTAAGTCTTCATAAATTCGACTTTATGTTGGGCCAGCCTAATTGGAGTTGCTTTGCCTAAGTCTTCTAATTTTGTGATTGCCACTTAAAGAGTATGATGCTGGGATAATGTAATAAAAATATTAAAGATATACTAGTGTTTCTTGCTTCCAAATTTTGGTAATCCTTCATTCCATCATCCATGAACAGGAACATAGGATGAGGCTTGGGCAGAAGGCCATATTCCATCTTGAAGGTATGCCTTTCTTTGTCAAAGTATCACAAAACTAAGTCGCTTTCTTCTTTTACTTTGCTTTGGGAGCTTTTCTCTCCATGGTGGCTGGCTGAGTTTGGGGCTTGCTTGGGAGTCTTCTCTGTGATTGCATGAACGGCGTGAAAAGATGAGTAAAAATTCAAATTTCGACGCAAAAATGGAGGACTATAATCCAATTGGTGTTTTTTTGCTTGTTCAGAGGGGAATGCATTGCCTTCTGATTAACACGCTCTACTTTACTCTCGTGCAGCATTTATAGCCAAGTTCATGAGCATATATAAAGCTTTTCTGATTGCAACTTTTGGCTGAGGATGCTTGGGTTCTGCAACAGTGGATTCTGCTATTGAACAGAGGGGAGACAAGTGTAAATTGATTTTGGCTTTATGGGCTTCAATTCAGATTTTGGCAAACAATTACCAGGATGCAGAGTCGTGATGGAGATGTTTGCAAATTTTAGTTCTCAGGAGCGCCTGCTCTCTTGTTTTAAGGTCTCTTTTTTTTTTTTATCATTTTGTCATCTTTTTGACTAGTTCGAGCTTTGTGCGGAAATCCCTATGAACATCTTATCTTCCTTGTCTTATTGATAAATTGTGCTTGATCGCCTTCTGGCCATCGGGAAGAGTGGCTATAGAGCCTATCCAGAAAGCTTCAATGAATGGTTTTCTAACTGCCACATTGACATTAAGCGTGGTACAATGTTGAGATTATATGCTTGGTTTCTGCAATGTCCTCGGCATAACTCTCGTCTTTAAGGAAGATTTGATGTCAGTACGGACATTTGCTGTTCAAAGATTGCTCGCTGTTGATATGCATAGATACATTTAAAAAAAAAACTAGAGAGGCACACATTACGGAGTAAGACAAGTCAGACTTCCATAATCGTGACCTGAGCTGGTCTCCCGTTGCATTTTGAGGCAGATTTAGCGATTTAGGGTCTGTTTAGTTCAACTTTGGGAGAATGGCTTTGTATTTTCCCAGTTATTTGGTGAAAGTAATAGTGTTTGGGTAACTAATTTTGGTGTTTATTTTATAAAGCAACTTTGAAGTCAAAAAAGAAAAAGGAAAAAAAAAGGAAAAACAGATCTGAGTGGGTACTGGCAGAGGCAGGGGGTTGGGCGATGCCAAGGATTTGCAACCATGATTTTTGCAACATCAGCAAGGTGAAGAGCACGTGATTACAGATCTGGCGGCTTAACACCTAAAGCCATGTGGTGATTTGCAACCTTGGCAAGGTGAAAAGGCTTCACCCAACGACTGTCCACAACCCAGGCGACGGTCGCTGAGGATGCGCAATGCCGAGGTCGCATGGCTGCGGTCGAAGGGCACATCTGGGTTGCTCGACCCTTGACCTCCTCAAACCATTATAGCTTCAGCGGGTGGCTTGATGACACGTGCGACCCTCAATCTCAACCTCGACCAGGACCTCTTTGGAGAGGATGCGCGACGTCGAGTACGTACGGCCACAGTCGAAGGGAAGATCCGGGTCACTTGACCCTCAACCTCCTCAACCCATAGTAGCTCCAGCGAGCGGCTCGATGACGCATGCAACCCTTGATCTTGACCTTAATGACAGGCAACCTCGACCACGACCTCTATCAATGAGCCAAGGAAAAAAATGAACACTACTTTTTTTAGAGCATAAAGGGAATCCACAATAATTAGTGAGGGCAATATTAAAAAGAAAAAAATGATTCAATTCTCAAAATAGCATTTTGAAAATGTTGAAAGCCCAAAATAGGTCCCTACCTATCTTACTTCGGGCTTTCAGCATTTCCAATGCTGGCATTTTTCTATGGAGTTTCAAAAGTACTTGCCAAATGTCTCATAATTTTTCCAATCCCTTGAGAAGCCAAATCAAATGAGACTTTAGTCATCAAGCTGCTTCTCTGCATGACCTAATGTTATTTCTGATTGCTGGTGCATACGTGGGAATACCAGTTTGTGGGAGATTAGTCGAGCAGATCACTTATTAAAAGAGAAGCGCATGAGTTGCATTTTAGCTCTTTAAAATTTGTACGACATAGCTCACAAGTCACATAGTAAAACTTACATGTCCTATCTTTTATTGGCACGAATTTATTAATCGCAATTAAACGGTAAAAGGGCATAATTACCGGACCAACATGTATACTAATGAACATGGGGGCAGTCAGTTGCTTCCCTTCCATGGAAAAGGTTTCTTACTTCGAGATCCCTACTTCCAAGGCTTGAATTCAAACCTTCGCTCGTCTTGTTTCAGGTATAATTTTCATAGCAAAAAGCACTACAGGAGTAATTCCATGTGACCTCGTCTCCTACGGGTGGTCGCTTTACCCTATCAAAAATTCAATTTGTATTTTACAATCATCTACAGGGCGGCGGAGACCCTTCTCATCAAGCCATTAAAAGATAAAAAAAGAAAAACGTTGCCGAACAAAATAGCATTCAAGGACGGCGAGGTACCTGGAAAGGCTCCTAATCATAATGCAAGTTCAGTGAGAACTGAGGATACCGCAATGTGAGGGAACGAAGAATACATATACTTACATTACTCAAAGAATAAGTGTGTAGATATTTACATGCCTAAGTTTTGTGAACATCTGTTCCGCGATCTACTACACAAACATGACTCCTACGAGTCTCTCTACAGATATATTGATTGAATTTCATGCACAGAATACAACAGAAAGACACGAGAATTGCCCAGAGGAATTTGACCTCGCAAGCTTTATCACATACAATATTCTACACCCAGAAGATTTAAGCCAATGAGTCTCCAGAACTGCGGTAAATTTCCTCGGCATGATCTGCTGGCACATACACAGCATCAAGCAAAGAGCTGTGAGTCCGTCCATAGAACACATAGACGAGCACCCCAACTATCAGCCATACAGAGACACGAGCCCACGTAGCAGCCCTGTTGTTTCAAAGATGAAAGAGGCACATCTATACGATCAAGGTCATGAAAGGAGAAAAATGACAACACAGAGACTGCTTCTAATGAGATATTACAAATTATGTGCAACCTCGACTTTATTAGGTCGTCTAATTAATACCCCCAAAAATTAAAGCTTCAATCCAATGGTAAAATAATGCAGACAAGGTTGACAAAGTTCACACTATAAGCATGTTGTGGATTAAAAGACTCACCCGAGATTAATCAGCAGATAAAGGTTGATCAGAATGCAGATAATAGGCAAAAGAGGAACAAATGGGCAGATGAAACCTGAAATAATATTGAGTTAATGTGATCAGTACCATGCTTCACAATTCTGTGTCCACTTGGCAACCAAACCTCAGGTATAGAGAAAATAAATGGGACTAGATTGTGACACCATTGAACACCACTGAGGAAATGATGATGCATCTTCGTTTAACCAAAGAAATTTCAAATGAGACAAAAATTAACCCATTATCCTCCAACCTTTAATTATAAGATATCACAGGTAAAGCAAAATTTGCAAATGCTGAAAATTATTAGTATTGAGTTGGAGAGCACGAGGACAATAAAATTGTGATTTTGGTATCGACTCAAATTGATTTTCCTCTTTTAATCAGATTTGACTTTCCAGTCCTTTTTACATCACGCTGCACAAGAATCCAACCTAAGGAAAAGCACTTCTTGCACAACCTACATGTAAATAAAGGATTATGCCTGACAAGTTACCATTCAAGTTTCTACTCCACGCAGATGCCATTGAGATGCAACCAAAAAGGACGAGAACATGCAGGAGAAAATATCACTTGGAAAAGAATCTAACATACTTGCTAAACTGTACTCAGCACGACAGATAACATACCTCCTGCATGGCCAAACTTGTGCCTCCTCTCATCTTGATCGATGCAAGTCAGCACAATGAGTCCAGACAAAAGGAAAGTGCCACCAACACCACACACGGAGAAGCGAAGAAAGCTGAGAAGAAAAGTGACGGAATTAAGAAGGTAATCACAGAGAGAGAGAGAGAGAGAGAGAGGCAGCATCTATATATTGTAGAAAAAGTTTGTTTTATAATTTCTTTTTGATAAAATTTGAGCATCAAAATCTGCTGTCTTCAGTGCGTGGAGCTTTAAGCGAAGACAAATTTTTTTATCCCATTTACACCACCTGGCCTCACACTTGAGGCCGAGCCATATATTACTTAAACTCCTTACTTCATAATACAGATTAAGCATAAGAGAGCTCCTTTGGAATTAGAAAAAAGTGACATCCCACAAGTGTCTGCAAGCATTTTTTCCATATACCCACCTGGGAAGTCCCAAACTTGAAGCTGCAAAAGTGAGAATAAAAGCCCCAATGCACGTGAACATTATAGTCCAGCCAGCAATTTTTCGCCTGTTCTTTTCTGTCAAGATGTCTGCATGGAGAGATGGAGCTAATGGATGAGGCTTGGGACAAAGTGGTAGAAACGAGGCATTAAAATTTTTTGTGGTTCTGAGGTAACTAAATGTCTGATAGAACCACCTTCAATGTACAATCACCCTACTTCACCTCATCATGCAAGAGTATAACATTGCATATGAAATAGCAATACCTTGCACTTTTTCTACGAGAATAGGATAGTCAATTGATGCGTCCTTTTTGCCTAATAAAGGCTGAGTACTGTCCTTAGATGAGCCACCAGAAACTTGAGAAATGATCCCACTGCTCTCTTGTGCATCACTATAAGCATCAATTGACTCCTGAAGAGATGATGGAAGGGGCACCTTGTCTGGGGGGACATATCTAAGAATCAGCACAGAAATTGCTACCATGGTAAAGGCAAGAAGAGTACCCACACTGACCTGCAAAGAGAAAAGCTCATCTCAGTAGCATGTAATGCTATTTCAATTTAACCTTTAGAATCTATCACCCATAAATGAAATACAATATCTGAAAATTCAAGGATGCAGCACAGAAAAGCCAACAAATAATACAGATTGATCACAATCTTTGTTGTCTTCCTTTATTGATATCCAAACTCGAAAGACTCATTAATCAGGCATTCTCATCTAGTTCATTCTTTGTTTATACTTTAATTAATTATGCTTTTGTAGCATGTGATAAGTTCCATCAGTGGTCCAAGTTGGTCTTGTTTTCAGAAAGCAGCCAGTGCTATAGGTATAACAGAGAGCACCACTTTCTTCATAATGAGGCAAGGTTACCATAAATAAACTGACTAAAAGGGTAATATACAGGAAAACTCATCAGATTACAGACACCAGTAGTAATTTACATCTTCCTATGACATTGTCTCTGAGTTCCTTTTTCATCGACAGAGTACACCAAAATCAACTTTGGCAAAGGATCTTTAGAATATCACCACCATAGCTTAAGATTGAATTCATAAATTATTATGTACATATATATTGACATAATCAAGGCAAAAGTAAATACTCAATTTTTGGCTAAACTTGAGCACACTCACCATGCCAGCCAACTGCGACACATCCATGAAGAATGCCAGTGTTGCTGACCCAATACCAGTCACAATAGTGCTCTTGATAGGTACTTGGGTGCGATTGTTTATATCTGAAAAGAAAGCAGGCAGGAGTCCATCTCTCGCCATTGCCATGAGAATCCGAGGCTGAAAGAAAATCACAGATTTAGAAGGCTAGAGATTAGTGAAAGTAATACATAAAATGTGAAAACAAACAAGCACCAGGACTTCATTAAGCGAGTATGACATAAAGTTAGCATCCAAATACAGGTAACATATTTTCCTGTTGGTGGTAATCGTATGATACAGAGATAACCAGTTACCTAAAGGAAGTATCGACTTTTTAAGCATGATACCTTTTTACCAAAACTGATACTTATATACGAATCTACAGCCATAAGATTATGATGAATGCCCAGAAGAGGGGACAATTCAAAATTTAATTTTAGATACAATTTTTCTTCTATGGTTTAAAAATATTTCATACCCCCAATCAAGCTATCATTAAGAATCCCGTGTTAAGGAGAAACAATGAGCAAAGCAGTTTTTGGGCAAAATGACAACTCTCCCCATCCATGCACTTAAAAAATAAGAAACTGTGAACCACAAGATCCTGTTTAATGACATTCCCAATCTCAATGCATTAGTTATGGCTAAAAAAAATGTTTTTTTTTTTTTGGTAAAGGTAAGAATATATATTGAGCTTTGGACAAAAATACACAAAGACGGCACCAAAAACTTACACTCTAACTGTAAGACAGAAAGAGCGGAAGGGAGCCGACACAAAGCTGCAAGGGCAAGAAAGACCAAAGGAAACCAGCCTACGCAGAGGCACCGAATACAAAACGGCTCCACCGAACCTCGACACACAACAAAAAAGAAGGGTCAAAGAACGGAGAGCCAAAGGAGGTGAGGAAGCGGTAGCACAACCCAAGAAGCTTGCAGAAACCGAGGCTACTGGATGGTTTTCTTTTGGAGCTTTGTGCTATCTCATTTGGAAAAAAAGGAATTGCATCATCTTTTGTGCTATCTCATTTTTTAGCACAATGCTAAAAAAAATGTTTCAGATGCGGAAAAAAAGAAAAGGACTTTTTTTTTTGGGATTACTCCAAAAAATCAATTATAGAAAAGTAAAGAGTAGATCATATAAACCATCTTGGAAAGATTAAAAAAAGGCAATTGCAGATGAAATGTGGAAAGATTCAATCTCACATAATAACAACTTGGTAAAGTAATATCAACAACTGGAAGCATTGGGCCACAGAAAAAGTCCAAAGCACATCATCTGTCTACCTGAGGAAGAAGGGAGCCCATCAGTGTAGAGCAGAGGGCAGTAACAGCTCCAGCTGTGATTATGAACCTGCAGCGAAGTAAGCAAGCATCATAAACAAAAATCTGGGCGCATGTCTGGCATCCCCAACAAAGGAGAAACTGCCATAAGCACTTTGACGCAAATTATACACCTACGCTGCCCAATGCATCCCATGGCTTGCAAATGCAGAGGAGATGGGGGTGTCAGGGTCCATTGCAAAATAAGGTACAAGACCCACAACCACTACAGATACCATCATGTATAGTGCACAACATATTGATAATGCAGCAGCTATACCCAGAGGCAAATCACGTTGTGGGTTCTTCACCTGTCACAAAAGTAACATAAGATGACTAAATTTTGGACCTGAAAGGGATGAGAATAAAACAAAAGGCAGAATTCCATGAGAGGGCAAAAAGATAGAGCAGCGAAGATCTGTACCTCTTCAGCTGTGCTGGCAACTGAGTCAAAACCAATATATGCAAAGAATACGGTTGCAGAGCCCGCAAGCATCCCGTCAACCCCAAAGGGGAAGTATCTGCAGAAACACTAATTACACGCAGGAACTTACTTTGCAAGATGTCTATAAGGGAATATAAAGGAAGTGTTTTAGTACCCAGTAGGAAGTTCATAACCAGGCCACCCAGTCTTGAAACCTAGATAACAGCCAGCTGATATGACAAAAATCATAGCGCACACATTAGCTGTTGTGACGATACCTTGAGCCAGCGTACTCTGCAAGAATACGTTCAGTCAATAATAACTCATAGAGGCATTTTGGCATCAAAATAATCTGAAAGAGGGATTACCTCCTTTATTCCCACACATAACAGCCCAGTAACAACGAGTACTAGAACTGCAGCACATGGATCTACCACTATATCAAGCCCAGGGATGTACTGCCGAGCTAAAATTGCAGGAAGACTGTCCGCTCCTCCAAAGAGCAGAGCCTAGAAAAAGTCAATCTTAAAGTCAAATGTAAAAGCACTGATATTTAAAAAATAATAATCCAACAAATCTTTCCTTACGGAAGTACTCAGCAGTTAGCAAAATACAAGGCTGGCATGTATTAAAATCCATCAAGATACCAAAGCCACAAAATCTTACTCAGCAGAAAAGCAGTCTAAACTATGAACTAAAAAGGACACGATGCTACCCAATCTGAACTTGCTAGGAAATCTTGAAAAACTTATTGATTTATGACAAAATCCTGACCAGGTTAGGAGATATGCCACGAGCTACGGCTGAGCCACCAATTGAGTATTCCAGTATCAGTGCCCAACCAATCAGCCAAGCAACACTGTCAAGCAAAGGGCCAGGTCGTCATTATGGTTTGAAAAAATAACAGAACTCTCAAAAAGGTGGACGCAAGTCTAGTTGTTTATTTCAATTTCAACCAACATAGTCAAAGCTAACTCATACAAACGCAAGCTGTCGAGATTAAAAGCACAAATTGTTGATCATCATAATTCAGGAAAGATGAAAAGAGAAATCAGTAATCAAGCACAGCCTCAATTACAGATTGTCCCCGACCTGAATAATTCTTATAAAAGCTCTACAAAGTATTACCCTTCTCCAACACATATGTATGAATAATGATAAGCACTCCCAGCAGAGGGACAACGGCTTGCGAGCTCCGCATAACAGAAGGCTGAAAGAGCTGCTGCAATTCCAGCTATCAGAAATGAGAAGGCAAGAGCCGGTCCAGAATGCTCTCTAGCAACGGTCCCAACGAGGATGTAAACTCCAGCTCCAATAGTAGATCCGACCCCTTACAAAACCATAAAGCCCGAAGTAAGCCACTGTGACTTTCGATAATAAATAGGAATGAAGCTAAAGGAATTGGCCAAAACAATTATCTAAGAGGTGTCGTCATGTGCGGGGAAAAGCCACACACTCAATGCTAAGTTCAGTGACTGCTAAACCGAAACAAGAACCGAGCACCAGCAATTAAATCCTTCGTAGCAAATCAAGAACCACCGGCCTTCCAATCATAAAACGAATAACAAAAAGTAAATCGGTCCATGAAGAAGAAATCTGAAGAGCAAATCAACTTCAAGCTCAAAGAGCACCATGAAAATGAACTCCAAAAACTCCATCACGAGGGGAGGGAGTGCCAGTTTCAGTTTCTGGAAGAAGCAGGGGATGCCGAGTTTGATCAGCATGATCTCATAAAAAACGAAGCTTTCGAGCTCCAACAGCCAATTGGAACACACAACACGCGTTAACAAACAATTTCTTCATCATCAACCACGCAAAACGGGCCAAAAAACCAAACCACAGCTCCACTCGCACCAACAAAACCAAAACCCAACAATAAAAGGTGAGAACTTCAGCTTAATTCATCATTTACCAATGGCGATGAGGTGGAGAATCGACAACTCCTTGGCCAATTGATGATGCCCGCCTCCACCGGACCTGGAGCGAGCCGAATCGACCTGCTTCCTCCTCACCAGGCCCCTCGCCCAACCCCCCGACGGCGATCCGCACCCACCCATCTTTTGGTTCCGCCCAGAATACCCACCAAACCGAAAATCCAAATGAATTCCCGATCCTCTTCACGACAGGGCGACGAATCGAAGCTCTTATAGACCCCGAAGTCAAACGCCACAACAGCCAAAAAGGAAGAAAAAGAATTCAACACCAACCCCGTCCCCACCCCCGGCGTAATCTTCAGAAACTCGTCGAAGCGGACGTCGCCCGAATTCGATCACGAGACGACCCACGCGACGGAGGCGCCCGCGTTCCCCTGCGAAGCGCGCGACGAATTTGCTGCCCCCCGAAGAGACCGATGGCTTCGAGAGGGGAAAGCGGGCGGATGGATTTGCGAAGGACAGAGCGAACAGAGGACAGAGCTTGCTTCTCCTTTTAACGTCTCTGTCTTCGACGTGACGTGAGATGGGAGGCAACACTTTTCCCATGCTATCGTTTATCTCTCTCTCGATGAAGATATGATACTCTAAAAAAAAATATTAATTCTAAAAAAATTCGTTTATACCACTTAAAATGATTGACTAGATAAAATATATTCATCATCCATTGTCCATCATAATTTATATGCTTAGATATTTCCTTAAACAACAAAAGTATTTTTGATTCATTTATTTCTACAGATGATATGAGCGATTATTAAACACGACTTAAGTAGTCTCTTTTCTTTTAGTTTAGCTTAGATGAAGGATGAAGATAGTTTACAAAGCATATTATATTCGAGACTCGATTTTAAAAAATGAATTGATAAAATAATGAGGACGATTTGAAACTTTAGGATTTGTTTGAGTTGGATATTTATTAACAAAGTTCTTTTGAGTATGTTACATAAAAATTGCATAAATTTTTATGCTTGAAGAGCGCAATACTCAATAGAGAATCGTAAACTAAGACACGAGATCTTTAATTCATATTGTACTATTATTATGATAGTAATTTTATTTTTTTCATTTTTGGATCAGCTCACTTGAAATATTATTTGTTTTGTTTCGTATCATACCGAAACTCCATGAAATCCCTAAATAGACTAATAGGAGGTTACTTGAGGCTACTATTTTGGTGAGGCATGTCAATTTAATATCTCCTAGCTAGATGATAAAGCACGATTCATATATGATCAATGTGTCTTCCTATCGATAAATTATCGTGAAATGTAATTTTGCTAATTAGATAATTTGTAACACTTCACCTTATATCTTAGCATGACATTCGCCTTTCTTGTGCCAGAGAGATGACATGGCGGTTTTTTTGCTTTGATTGTGTCACACCATTTGATACGTCATGTCATTAAGGCCTTCGAGGACATATTGATCTAGTCTCAATTATTGCCTCCACTACGATCGATTGATTAAAAGCTCGAGAAATGACAAGGTGGCCATAACATAGTCACAAAAAACTCTAAGAAAAGTACTAAAAAGTCTTTAATTTATCGTGTTTGTACCAAATTAGTTTTAACTTTCAATTGTGCCCCCACATAATGCGATGTTAATTATATTCTAACTAAGGGTCTATTCCAAATAAATTATTTTCCGACACTTCCAGTGTGTTTGGTTGATGAAGAACTAAATGATCTACATAAAACGTTTTCCATTGATTAAAAACAACAAGCTCAAATCGGAAAGAAAACAACCATCCCTTATGGTAATAAGGAAAACATTTCCTCTAAACCATCATATAAATGAAAATTAATCGTTTTTTAAATGATTTTTATAAATAAATAAAAATTCTCATTTATCACGAATTTTTCAGCTAAACGAACGCATTCTAATTCGATCATCAATAGGGTGGGCGAGCGATGATTTAGATTTTGACTTTATACGATAAGTGCTAGTTTTTGCAAAGATTGAAAGGGACCCTGCATGCGTAAGCTCTCGCCTTTTTTTCATCCAATTAATTAATTAAAGCCCGCAGCCTGTGGTGGAATCAAATCAATTTGCAGGCAATAAGACTGCTCGCGATTAATGCCGGGGCGGTGCCGGAAAACGATTTAAATGTTTTTTTTATAATCCTACACGACTCTTCGAACATTGTAAAGGCTAGGGATAACAAATTAAAATAAATTAAAATAAAATAAATTAACAGGAACGCCCTAATAAGAATTCGAAGGACCACCCTTGAAAAGCACTAAAAGATATGAAGAAAAGAAAACCCTGAGACCATTATGTTAATTACGCACTAAAGAGGGCACACCCCTAATCATGATTTCATAAATTAATCGATTAATTAGTTACTATCCTACCAAACCACCACCATATTTGCCATTTGAGGGGTCCGACTCAAAAGGCCCTCTTCAAATACCACACGTTTAAACATGTGAATCGCGTTTGTCCACACTTCAACATCATCGCTTTAGAAAAGCACGAAGAGCAATATCATATTTATAGAGAAGACGCCAAGAGCAATATATATAGAAATAATTACACAGACGATTCATGATCTTTGATTAAATGTACAATGTCGTCGCTAAAAAGTTCGATGTGATCCTTACATTCTAATCTAATATACAATGTCGTTCATAAATTTTTAATTTGTTCAATGTGATTCATTTACTTTCGATAAATATTCAATTTAATCCCAAATTCAATCTAGTCTCTAGATTAAATTAAAATTTCAAATACAGCATTACGCATTAGGCTAAAGTTTGCAGACCACATTGAATAAATCAAAAGTTTAGAGACGATATATACTTGATCAAAGTTTATGGATCATTGATATCGTTTCTCCATGTATGGAAGAATGCTACAAATGCTGAGATAATATACAAATCAATGTGTAAAAGTCATGAATGTATTTTGTTTGACATTCGACTATAACTCGTATATTCGAATACCTAGTTATACTTGGTCTCATCATAAATAAGTTTTGTATGTCAATCTTCGCATCCACGTCATTGCTTGTGAGGAAATTATTGGAGTTCCTTGTTTTTTTGTTTCTTTTCTCTTGATAATCGCACGTTGACGGGCTGGCACCTAGCAGTGTCTCATCAAAATCTCAATCCGCGCAAGACGCGAGCGAAGACTAAAATTGGGTCGGTGGGCAATGCGTGCAAGAAAGAAAAGCCCCGGCACGCACCCTTCGATAGAATGCTCGAAATTGAAAACTTTTGTCCGACTAGTCGGCTTCTTCTTCAATGACCCTTTTCGAAGAACAAACGGGAACGACCAAAAGAGCTCACGGATGCCCAATTCATGTGCAAATTTAGGGCTTTTTTTTGCCCTTTTTCGCGACATGATATTCGAATCTTTCGTTTGATCAGTGTTTGCATACGCACGCCCTTGCCCAATATTTGGAAAATCATATAGTTCGAAAGGGACACGCATGTGACCTTAAAAAGTGAAACTAAGGAGGCGAGACCTCAATTCGGGCAAAAATACAAAATTCGAAAAGCTTTCCTGACAAAAGCAATGCCTGGAAGGATAGTGGGGATCTGGGTGTGAATAGGCCTGAAGTTCAAAAGTAGCAAGTTAGGTCCAGCGGTGCGTTGTCGTGGCGGCATGTGGTGTGGTCCAAACGGATGGAGCGGAGAATAGTCGGATGCTTGTTAATCAGCAGCAAACAAAGAACCATAATTCGCACCAAGACAAGAAAATAAAAGCTTTGAAGGTCAAGAAATGGAGCCGCTAGACCAGTCTGGCACGACCCAATGACATAGACATTCAAAGCGTTGACATTTTCCTATGTACATTCAAAACGCGACTTCTCGACGCATTAGTATAGATCGGACCCATGAAATCTAGACCTTTGAACAGCGCCGACGCCCTCGAGAAGTTTGGGACGTAATAAGGGTCGTCGAGGACTGCACCGATGCGGCCATGCGGGGGCGCCGGGCGTGGTTTCAACGTTCAAACATACGGACCAGAACGGAGAAGAAAAGCAGTGGAGACGCGGAGGAGGATTGAACGAAGAACGATGGCGAAGGAAGACACCGGAACGGAACGGCGGGCCACACGATCGCGTTCGCTCGACGCATCGTCGTCACGATATACAAAGCACGTTGTGGCGAAACGATTGGTTTTAATTAATTCGCAATACACGTGAGAACAGAGCCGTGCGGGTATGTGGAAGTGGATTAAAAGCGAATAAAATAAGTCAAGTGGAATCCCAGAATATGGTGGCGGCGGTGGAATCCATCAAATCAACGTCGAGAAGAAGACGAAATTGCGAATCCTTCTTTCCCTCGCCATCCGTGAATTATTTCTCATATTTTTTTCTCCTTTTCTAATTTTTTTTTAATGATGGTTTATTGTGAATCATGAGGGGGCATGCTGGAACCTGGCGAGAGAGACGTTTGTGGCCGTCAAAGAAACAATCATACATGCGTGTCTTTTGTCGGACAGGCATGAGAGCTTTTGAGGATCTTGTGGTGATCCTAGTGGCCCGGTGAAATTCTATCGCAGATTGAGCTCTATTCGTTTGTTTCGTTCATATGGTAATGTTGAGTTCTATCTTGTCAGGAATTTACAAAAAACCCGAGGATAGATTAGAGAATCTAGGAGAGGTTCTTCTTTACCTATGATTTGCAAGTGATTTCTTTGGTCTTGGAATGTGTAAGTGCTTCCGTCTCCTTAGTTCGTGGCCAATTTCGAAGACATATTCAGAAAGAACGGGGCTAAACACAACGGCCTCGACTTTATATCAATCATCGGTACTCCGTTTAGAGGCCTGCACAATGCGATTTCGCACGCCAGACAACAAGAATTAAACATCATGGTACTGCACAGTATGATTTCACACACCAGATAACCAGAATTAAACATCATGGTACGGGCATGAAATGTTGATTTTCCATTCACATACATTCGTCGAAAATGGGAAAATACAGATGTGTCATTAATGATGATCCTAGTAACCCTCAAATGCCTTTCGATTGTGTACCAAAACAAGTTGACTGCAATGTAAGCCTGCTAGTAGCAATAATATGAGAAATGAACAGAGTGAACTAACAAATTTTCTACGATACAAGATTGATGGAATCAAACAGAAATTCTACATCTGCAGAATGTTTTCTCCTACCCACTATCCTAATGCTATGTGTCAGACTAACAGTCAGAACCGCTTTACAAGCATCTTACAATGTGGAGATGCTGCATCTGGCTACCAGAAATTAAATAATTTGAACCCGTTGCTACTGTTCGGAGTGGCTTCATTGGTGGAGTCAGAATCACTTCGAACAGCTTCATCTGAATTATTGCCAGAAGTGATCTGTATTCGGTCTGCATGCTCGATGATCCAGTCAGTGAACTCCGGAGAGGATGCCAACTCTGACATAGCTTGCCTGGTCCAGTGTGCCTTCGAGTCTTCCCATTCTTGCTCCGTGCACTTCTTTCGGTTGGGTGTCTTGTGAAGAGTCGAATAGTAATCCACAGAGTTCCTTCTCAATTGACTAGCAGGCGGGGTTACAGAACCTGTGTTGGGACAAATATAAGCATGAGCAATTCGATTATTAGGGTCCAGTTGAATAGCTAAAATCATCCCACCATGAGCAATATCAGATCCTAGCACGTGCAAACAAACTACGTCATGATTCTTCTGGTAAGGGCAACATACCCATAATATGTCCTGGTCAGTCATGTAAGTGTGGCAACATTCATCTTTCCAGAGGGTATGCCACTTTGACATGGAAAGAACTACTATGGTAAAAACAAAACAGGAACACGAATTTTGGAGATATCATATTAAGTTTTGAGAATTAAAAGCAAAATGGCCAAGAAAACCTCACATATCCACACATACGACTTTCTGCCAGTGAAAAGTTCACTTTTTTTTAGCATTACTTAATAGGTTAAACAGCCACCATCTAAAACTTGGATAAGGGATTGCCAAGGTCCCTTGGCCAAGTCCAGATATTTACACGAGTCAGATGGCAACATGAAACCTTTAGCTCATCATCCAAACCTAGTTCAAGTGAGACAAACACATTCAGGCTGGTCACAAAAGGAAAGCTTATAATGTAATTTTGCAGCCTTGCTCAAAAGTTAAGCCGACAAATTGGACACCGGAGATAGGCAATGGGGAGGAACATAAGTGCCAGTAGCAAACCATACTTTTAAGTGGAGAGTCCAACCAAGCAGCAGATTTGTTAGGTCTATTCCACATCTTTCTCTGGTGAAATTTGTCTGGCGACCTGGCAAGAAATTCAGCACGATTGAACTTTGCAGATGACTGCCGAGGCCAGTACAGTGTAGGACTCCAGTTCAAAGAATATGGCTCATACCTGCAACAAATCAAGGGAGAATTTTATTAGATGCGACTTGGGAAAATTGGAAGTTTCTATACAATGATATCTTCTAGAAAGACAATAGCTACAATCTACAAGAACGCAGTCCAACTCATCATCTTACTGACGTGAACTGGCAGGTAACCTGAAAGTAACCCAAAATATAGGCCCCCCCCTTTTTTTTTTGGTGCAGTGACAACGGACCATAGATGAAAAAAAATGTTTATCTATGTACAACCACTCTGTAGGGATTCTTTTTATGCAATTGTCAAATTTGTCATGAAAGGAAAATTAGTCAACTTACGCTGCCTCACTCCAAATTGAAGACACCAAAAAGCAGGTAGCCGAACAACAAGCCAAAGCCCCCACTGCCAAAAGAGTGTCAAAAGTACTCTGCAACACAAAATCCAACATATTATAGCCACTGTATGAGGGAAGATTCACAAAAGCAAAATGCCTTAGTCGTGTCTAAGTCAAGTAAAAGCTAAAGAAGGTGATAAGATTAGCAAATATGACAGGGAAGATCAACAACCATAAGTGACATGGATAGATGGGTGCATAGAGTGTGCGGCAGACATGTCTAGATGGCATAATGCTTTTCTTTTCCCCAAGAGAAAGCAACTTCCATAAGGATATTCCCACAATTTTATCAAAATATGAGATACCAGGACAATTTAACCTGAAAAGAAAATCTAGTGGGTGTCAGACTTTTCTACTAATGTAGCACCTATCTCGGACTTGCCAAGACATGTGAGGTTAGTACAGGACTCTGACATGCATACTTGAGACACACTCCTGCAGGGAATGTATCCACACCAGAAAGAACACTTCCAGTTTGGTAGTCTTGTCCACAGCCTAATTTATATATACTTGATGAGTTTTTCTCAAAGTGTCATCCAAGCTCACAAATACAAAACAAGAATATGTAACAAACAAAAATATAAGATAGTGCACCTGGAAGATTAACGTAGCAGCAACAACACGCATCGCCCATTTCACAAATTGGGCAACACCATCATCCACACTCCCATCCTCTGAAATCACAAACTTCCGAACAATCCAATAGCCTAAAGCAGCTCCAGCTAGAACAATTCCCACTAGTAAGAATACAGATACCTGTAAAAAAAAGAGTGAGCATAAACCAAATCATTATTCACTAACCTGGTTCCCTTGAAAATGTAAGTAGCAAAATGAGTGTCAAATACAATACAGAAACTTGATTACAAAATCCAACAGACCCTGATCAAAGGAAGGTCTGTGATCTTTTCCAGGGATCACCCTTCTACAAATAAAGGGTGTGTAAGAGTAAAACAAGGTCCGTAGGGATTTCATAGATATAGAGGTGTTCAGACTTGCAAGAGGATGTTAAACAAGGAACAGCAGAGGATCAAAAGACTTTTGACCTTTATGTGCTCAAAATTTGAGGAAGGAAAAAGGAGCTTGCTCAGCTTTAGCCAGTGAAAATTTGAGTGCAAATTTTTACTTGAAAAAGCAGCTCGCAAACACAGTGCCACACCTATCAACTGATTATTTACACAAAATAAAGACAGATCCCTTGAGAAAGTACAACCTATAGGACTCACCGGGTTATGCATCTCCTCACAAAATCCAAAACTGAGGAGAATTGAATTCACCATCATTGAGAACTGATGTAGAAGAAAAGATCCAGCTCCAAGCTGCCATAGTTAATTTAATATGAGATTCCTTCACATGGCCCATTAAGCGAATGGAAAGAAAAAATCTTTGACAAACAGGTTCACAGGAAAAGCACTTACCATTGATCCATATAAAGTGAGGTAGAAGGCATTTTTTCTCCCAGTCGGTAATAATTTCATCCCCTGCAACATAGTAAACGGACACCTTGAGGAAAACCATGGTGTGCACATTACACCGAAATACAAGTTTGCAAGGTGCAAATATAAATAAAACTAAGGTCAATACAGCTACCGGTAGTTGCCTTTGGTAAACTTACAGGAAAATGAGGAATCTACAATCTGGAACATCATTCACGCATGTCTCACTTGAGAAAGCATCTGACCGACAAAGTGACACCAGATATATCTAATTGGCTGACCATATAAGTCCACGTCATACTTTTAGAGACATGAGACCCAGCACAATTGTTTATTTGTGCTAGTATGTGTAGAAGATAACATAAACAGATGTGTCAGCAAGAGATGGATATAGCACAATATTACAGTCAAGCGTAAAGGAGATACTCCAGGATATAGTGTTTACAACTACCAATAGAAACTGGCTTCTGCAAGTATATGCAGAAGAGCATTTGTAGAACTCCTACATGGAGGACCCAACAAGCCATAGGAAGTAAAAGACCAAAGAACAAAAACACGGTTGCTTCATTTTGAATTGCCATAGTGTGCTCTAGAAACAGGGAGATAAATGCTATTACTGGTGCCTGATTGGTGAAACTTTCTTAAGAGAAGGAGGAATACCTGGAAAAGAAGGATAACAATGACAAGCAAAACTCCTATGGCCATTGAAGTGCTATAATAGAAAGGAACCCAGCCACTAATAACTGGGGCCAGCAGGAGCAGTATAAATCCCAATGCCAGACAAAGGAGGCGCCACTGTTGAGGCTCTGCAAAAAGAAATTAAAGCCTCAGTCATTTTTCCTGAAGTATGTGCAATATGTATGTAAAGGAATATTTTCAAAACATGATTCAGTTGAGAAAGAAGCCAGACCTTCAGAAATGGAGACTGTTATAGGACCAGAAACTTCACTGATGAGCTTGACATCAACATATCTATGTTCATAGGGTGATATGACAGAACTCCACTCGCCTTTTTGAATGCTCTTCCATTCATCTTTTTCACATTCACACAATGCAAGAGAAGAGTTCCTGGAGTCATAGGAATCAAAGATTAAATCGAGCCAACTGGAAATACAACAGTCTATCAAATTACAGAAAAGGAACGGATGACCATGGAAATGGATAATGAAACAGAAATTCATCTCTAGCACAAGAAAAATTTAACTTACCGGTGAAAGCAAACCTGAATTTTGCCATGTAATTTTTCTGGAATTGGTACTGATGGACGCAAAATGACACGTAGTGCACTGGAGTAACTTCCAAGTCTCAATCGGGATAGACCAGTTACTTCAACACGTTCACACCATAAGATTTCATTCGTGCCGCGGCCTGATAGAACGCTGGAAAGTGTTGATGGTCTGAAATCAATAGATGGTTGCTCTAGGTTTACCCCTGCAGGTCAGAAATGAGAGTCAACATTTTTTTAGCAGACTAAACCATTCATTTGACCCAAAGAAATTATCAAAATGATTTGCTAGCAAGAACATTACATCCAAAACACAAATTGAACCATAAATCCTACATAACAAATGTGTTCTGTTTTGTTAAATCATTGATGCTAGTTAGCCTTACATTATCAGCTCTAGTAAATGAACATTTTGCTTAAAGCACAAGTTCTACTGATGCTTTCGTAAAAGAAAATAACACTTATTTGCCCTTTTATCGAGAGTCTAGAAGATCTTAAACTCGCAAGATGGCTTAGACTTTGAATTAGCCTCCAATCGGTTTTCCAACTATACAAATAAAAATACCCATCCTAAAACAAAACCTAACCAAGGGAACAAGAATACTAAAATAGAAACAGTTTTTCAAGAAAAATGTAAAAATAAAGACATTCCAAACAAGAGCATGAAACAGTTTTATTAATGATAGCATCATCACTTCATGAATTCAGTGTCTGATAGATGAATGTGAGAAAACAATCAAAGGACAAGAGTGCCGAGTTTGCACTGTTATCAAGAACCCTTCCCTTCTAGTCTTCCCAGAACCACCAAAACCTCTTAGTAACACCACCCCCATTTCAACCATGATTGACTACATATACAACTTAGAGACCAGAGATCTAGTTGCTAACTCGCTCAAGGCAAGCAATCTGCACCTAAGAACCAAACTCTTGCATGGCTGCCACATAATACCTCTGCCATGCAAGCTTGTGTCACACAACTTCACAAGAGCACCATTTGAAAGGGAGAGGAGAACTCTGACAATCATCCAGATAATGGAAGAGCGCAATATCAAGTGAGATTTTGATGAACAGCCCCTTGAACTTCATATCATGAGAGCATCACATAATTTTTAACTTTCCCACTCTAATGCATTAAATATTCTACTCATTGTTACAGGCAATTTACTATGGTGGCGAACAGCATGGGACGTAATTAAAGTCGAAATAGCTCATAATGAGATATCAAAAGAGGGAGCCAACGGTCCAAGCCCATTACCATACCTAGTTTGACAATTATACTTAAAAGCCTAAGCATGAGTTATGAGCCAAGGAAACACAAGATCCACCCAGAACAACTCTAATGGGGAACTCCTTGACACTCGCCTGTGGCAAACATTTACTCCAAAAGCCTGAAGGCTGACGAGATTCGGGAGTACAAAGAAATGTCGAGCCCATTACTTAACAAGAGAAGAAGAAATGCACAATCAGCTCGAACAAACACATAGCGAGGAAAACCATGGCAATCTCTCGTTTCAGCTTATCCCTAGAAAAACCCAAACAACTTCATCGGTCTAGAACACGTTGCAGCCGCAGACAGAACCAGACCCGAGTAAAGATTTTTGCCACAATTCGACAACCGAAACTCTCCACGTTAAGCAGCATGCTTATCAATCCCGAGTCGTCGACCTCGAGTAATACCCACATCCCGAGCACAATTCGACTCAACTTCCACATACCCTTTCGACCAAAAAACAATAAAAAATAAAACTTCCACAGACCCAACCGAGAGAGAGAGAGAGAGAGAGCACGTACGTTTGAAGCCCGGGGAGTCCGGGATCGGGCTGGGGCGAGCGAGAAGCAAGGAGGAGAGGGAGACGACGAGAAGAAGAAGCGGAGAGATGAGGAGAGGCGAACCCATCGCTGGCGAGCAGGCTCGCGAACGACGAACTCGATCTCTCTCCCTCTCTGTCCCTCGCTCTTGCTATCGCTCCAAGCCGTGAAGAATTGAAGAGAAGTGGAAAAGGCGGTTCCTGCAGAAATCTTTCATCGCCCTCTCTCCATATATCTCTCTCTTCTCTCAAATTGAAATTGGCCTGCGCGTGCGATGCGTAGCGAGTCCAGCGACCGCGTCGCGTCGGGTCTAAGCTCTCTCTCTTCTGCCTTTTTGATCATTAGGCCGCCATAAGGAACCGGCGCAATCAGGGGGCAAATTAGGTTAATAATCCCCTGCCCTGTTGATTCTAGATCCCTCAATTAAAGGATAATTTAAAATGCATAACTAATCTCGCAAAGCTATCCTGCACTAAGTGCCTAACTAATCTCGCGAAGCTATCCTACATTGGCCATTTGCTATTGTTAAGAGATGCGATTAGGATTACGATTAGGTTAGTTGTGGTTTAATTATAATTAAGTCCATTTGCTCTCTCTAGCCGTGTATATGGGTTTTATAGCCTTCATTTGGCGGTCCTCTCTCGCTCTCTATCGCGATTCTCGATTGATTAGATGACTATTGATATGAAACGGCTTCGCAACGAATAGATATCCCTCAAAAGTTCAAACCTCATCGTGACATGTTACTTCCCCGTCATGTCTTGTTATATGATCAATTTCTTAAGCATTCGTTGAAAATCCCGATTTCCATGGCAGCTTTAGGGAAACTTTTTGGGAAAATGCAAGTTATATATTAAAAGGGTTTTTCGAAATACAAGTGATGATAAATGTAATATAAAGAAGTACATTTTGAAAGAATTTTGTTTAAAATTGTATTTAGAAAAATCGCATTTTGTAAAGCACTTTTATTTATTTTTAAAAAACCTTAAATCCAATAAGGCCAATTTTGGCTATTGGGAGCTGGCCAACCTCTCCTAAAGATCACATAGGATCTACCCTTGTTGGGACTCTTGACAGAAGCAATCAAACATCTTCACTCTTTAAATTAAGGCCAAAGTTAGCCTATGTTTGAAGAGGAGTATTAGAATATTAGAGCTTAAACTTTTAGCACGGTTGACAGTGGCCTTAGATCAAAATTGGAGATCCTGAGTTTAATCAAAAAATGAAAACCAGAAATTAAAATGTTAGTGAGAGCAGTTTGGGAGAAAAATAATAATTTAACCCTAATAAATGGCAAAAAATTGGCCAAACACTCAAATTTGCCCTCAATGGGCTTTGAAAGGCCCAACGCACCCAAACAGAGTTTGAGCTAAAGAGGTTTTTTAAAATATAAATAGTGTCCAATAAATTGTAATTTTAAAGTACATTAGAAAACAACTTTTACTTAAATGCAATTTGATAAAATGTTTGTAAATTTCTTCTCTAAATTTTTTTTAAGACCCACACTTACGATGTCCGTTAAATTAATGAAACGAGACAAAGTAAATCTCAGACCGTCGTCTCCCGTCGATAAGTCCTCTCGAGAGAATTCCCGTTTCAGGCGGAGAGGCTGAGCAGCAGCATCAAAGTAGCGTCTTCCTCCCCATTCATGGCGTCCTGCAAGCGTCGTCAGCAGGTCGGGGACGGAGCCGAGGCCGCCGACGGTCCCTTCTCGCGGTGCGCGGAGCTGATCCTCCCCTGGCTGACCACGCGAGAGCTCGCCGCCGTCGCCCTGACCTCCGCCTCCCTCCGCCGCGCCTCCCGATCCGTCGCCCTCCGCCGCGCCTCCGACGCCGCCCGCGGCCTCGAGCCCCTCCCCGTCCCCTTCCTCAACGCCGTCGACTCCCGCCCTTACGCCTACTTCCTCTACACCCCCTCCTCCCTGGTCCTCTCCCCGCCTGACGACGCCCTCCTTCGCCAGCCGTGGGGCTCGAGCCGGACGACCGCTCGACCGGCCGCGTTTCCGGGCCACAAGGCGGTGGACGTGGTGGGCGGCGTGGTGTTGGGGTGCGATTGCGAGAGATGCGAGGGGCATGACTGCGCTTGCTGGGGCGGCGGCGGCGGCGGCGGGGAGGGGGAGGGGGAGGAGGAGGAGGTGGTGGTGGTGAGCGAGTGCGGGGCGGGTTGCGGGTGCGGGCCGGAGTGCGGGAACCGGGCGAGCCAGAGAGGTGTGGAGGTGAGGTTGAAGATCGTGAGGGATGAGAAGAAAGGATGGTGCTTGTTCGCCGATCAGGCGATCGAGAAGGGGCGATTCGTATGCGAGTATGCAGGTACTCCACCGAATCTTGATCGATAATTAGTTTGCTTGAGCCTTGAATAGCTGATGGTTTTAGTTCATTCGACTTGAAATGGTCGGTTTTGATTTGTTGTCGGTCTGGGAAGATTAGTTTAATGCTGATGAATGTAGGGGGGCTAGGACACAGTGAGCAGATGATTTGTGCTTTGATGTTTGCAATATCTCGGTCCCGCCTCCTTGCTATTACGCAAAAGTTTGAAGACAGTGCATTGAGGTTCTTGTCCGGTGCTTAATTCTGGCATGTAAGACGAAATCGAGTCTTTCAAAAGACTTCAAAGAAGCTTCTATAGTAGTGGCATTTCTCGAAGCAAATTGCAGTGGGCGTTGCTTAGTCAAGTTAGCTTATGTTATGACCAAAAAAAAGAAAAGTTAGCTTATGTTGTTATAGGAAGTTTTTCAATTGTGATGCCCCAGAATGTCATCTTCTTTGGGTAGGATGGACAGCCGGCCACTGGAGAATTTCACTTAAAGGGGTGCAGAATTTGTTGGCTTGGGCTGTGTGTGAAAAAAAAGTTGAGCTAAAGCTGGTGCCTTGAGTTGTTTGGACAGTAAAAGGGAGAGAAAATGCTCAAATGATGTTTACCTTTTGCGTTGAGGATCTGCCATGCTATTCCTGGTAATTCAGGCTGCGTCCTTGGAGGTTACAACCGCCTCAAAGATACAGTCTCACTGTAGCCTTTTTTTTTTTTACTCTGCTTGTTGCCACGAGAGTGTCCCTTTCTTTAGATCTTTTGAGCCCTTATCCCTCTGGAAGTTTCACACAATCTTTGGTGAGTAGGTTATCTTAATATGAACTTGAACCCAAATTCCTACACCAATGTGCACACCTGTTTTCTGTTGAGGATGCCTCCGTATGGTTCGCCTCAGATCAAATTAGGTTACCTCTGATATCCCATCTTGCTCCTAGTTCTTTACCCTGAAAACAACATCATATTCCCAACCCGGGCAGGCTGTCCTTTTGGTCCCCAGGTTTCTTAAATTTTGCAAAAACTGCAATATCAATATTAAGCATCATCAGCAGAAGTTTGCTTCTATTTCATGTTCTGAATAGCAGAACAAGGTAATTCATGAGGTAGGGTACATTTCTATGCACGATAGATAGACGATTGCTTAAGGCTCTCGAATATCCTGTCAGCATTGACATCAATAATTTGAGGAAATTTTTGTTCTGATCTAATTTCCCAATATTAGGCGAATTCTTGACAACAAAAGAGACAAGGGCACGACAAAAAGAATATGATGAACTTGCATTGAGCCGAGGGTTCTCATCTGCTCTTCTGGTGGTGAGGGAGCATCTTCCCTCTGGAAAGGCCTGCTTGAGGATAAACATTGACGCCACGAAAGTGGGAAATGTGGGAAGATTCATTAATCATTCTTGTGATGGCGGTAACTTGTCCACGGTATTAGTGAGGAGCACAGGTACTTTGCTTCCTCGCCTCTGCTTCTTTGCTTCAAAAGACATACGTGAAGGTGAAGAGTTGAGTTTTAGTTATGGAGAGATCAGGCTCAGGTCCAATGGCTTACAGTGCTATTGTGGGGCCTCTAATTGTTTCGGAATACTTCCTTCAGAACATACTTAAAATGCAAATGCAAAATTTTCACTTTGTTTAGCACCATCACTTCACTCTCCATAGCTTGAGTATTAGAGCTATACGCATTCATCTTCTAACTCGGGCTATCTTATCTGCTGTGTGGCTCGATCCTATGGCCAAAGGCCGAATATTCGATACAAACTCTTTTCTAGAAGGAATCGATATTAGCATGCTCTCTATTGATGAATGTAGCTATCCTGTCCAGCTAAATTCATCCACACTGTTCAACGGCTTATCCTGAATAAATACGTGAATTCAAGCTGATGAATCGAAAGATTTTTCTATTCATCTACACTGTTCACCGGCTTATCCTGAATAAACCAAGAGATTCATGAATCCAGAGATACGTAAATTCAAGAAATTCATGAACTCAATAAATACATGAACTAAAAGATACATGAATCTAGAAAATTTATGAAATCAATAGATACGTGAATATAAAAGTTGAGGAAATACATGAATCCAAAAGAGATACGTGAATAGAAAAAACGTATATTAATTTATTGGCTTTCGTTGATCCATTAACCATAATTACAACACGGAGAAATCTATCAACCCCTCAGCCCCTAGAAATAGCTAGGTACGAATGCATGAAAGTAAAGAGAATTTCCAAAAAAATCATAAATTTATTATGATTATGACAATTTAATTATAATTTTTTTGATCAATTCAATCATAAATTTTTTGAATTGTGCAAATTCAGCTTATCTGGACAAATTTGGCCGGTCGGCGATATCGGCTATCCAGTGAATGCTAACATGGTAATTTTTTTAATAATATTTTATATTTTCTTTCCCTTTTTTTTTTTTTTTTTTTTTTCTGTTTTCTCCTTTTCTTCTCTCCCACAGTGGCCGGCCACCGCACAGCCCTTGTCAGCTGCGCGATGACTGAATTGGCATAATTTTAATGGCTATTCGATACAAACTCTTTTCTAAAAGGAATCGATAGTAGCATGCTCTCTGTTGATGAATGTAACTATCTTGTCCAGCTAGATTCATCTCCACTGCTCAGCGGCCTATCCTGACTTTCACTTTTGGTAGGAGTTGTCAGATGATCCTATAATTTTGCAGTGTTTGTTAAGCTCTGCCTTTGCCTTCAATTTGTCCACCAACGTCGCAAGTTGCCGCACAGGGAAATCTATCAACCATCTCAGCCCCTAGAAACAGCTAGGTACAGACGCGTGAAAGCATACAGCTAAAGAACATTCCCCTTTTAGTACTAGTTTCGGGTGTGCATTTCAAGGGTCAAGAAAGATCTAGACGTGAATACCCAGATCGGCTTCACGTGCATTTATGAATAGCCGAATATGCTCTCAAGACACAGGATCGCTTTGGGTTAGTGGTCGAGCCGACCTTATCCTCTGGTTCATTTCATTCACACGAGAAAGTCCAAATTCTTAATTGCGCGAAACCGTTAGCCGGTGCCGGCGGTTTTGTATCCAGTCTATGAATTCCTGTCATATACCCCCTTTCATATTAACTTCGGAGAGAAACTCTACACCCTCAGGCCTCAGTTCCAAAATACATCAAGGAAAAGTAGATATCCATCCGTGCACTCTGGAGAAACCACCAACACCACCCCAAAAAAAAGAAAAAAAAGGAAAAAAAGAAAACAGTACAAGGTTTTGTGTGCTTGCATCAGATGGCTAGCGACCGCGGGTGTCGTTAACCTGCGGACGCGGACCCCCGTACTCGATCGAATCCATCTGTGAGTTCTCTGGAATGTCGATTTCTTCTAACCAGCCGTACCTCTCACCATCCTCCGTAGGTTGAATTGTGTCCCCATCTGGATTAAGAAGATCCCAAATAAGCATTTGGCATCTGATAATATTTCGATGACCAAACCATCCAAATCTCAAATTCAAAGCAGAGTAGTGGATGTCTCAACTTCAGAAAACACGAAAATCCTACTCAGTATCTACCAAGTTCACATATGTTAAGTACTTGATGTAAAATGAAATGCAGATTAAAGTGGGTTTCTAATATAAGAATGCAAGTCTATATGTGTGCATATATCATTCATGGCCTTCCAGGATATTTTCCGTATCCAGTCCATCCTTGTGCACTTTCCACGGTTCCCGAACATTGGTTGATAATGTTTGACTTGTTGGTTAGGTAGGTACCCACATTTAAAATATAGATACCACCCCCTTTATATAGCAATATCGTACCACCCACGGCATGCATGATACTGTCCCGGTTCATTGAAACATGTTCGAAATGAAAGCAGGCACGATGGCAACATTGCAGCCAAGCCATAATTTAAAATGCGACGGAGTACACGTTATATTATAGTTTATTCATTATGCATCTTCCTGTTTTAGAAAAACTGTTACGGCCGCAACGCATAAAGAAACAATGTGCAAGCACTATGCGGAAGTTGATGCTGACTTCTCTAAAATGCACATGACTTTGATATTCATTAGCTTCCACAAAGAGATCGAGCAAGGGGAAAAATTCCACTTACTTAAAGCAGCATTGGTAGTATACGGAGTATCCTTATAGTATAAGCAGTCACGGCCATCTTCTTGGGAATAAGGAGGTCCAAGGACATCAAGTATTGCGCATGGTGTTATCGCTGTGAAGGCGTGGATATTGCCTCCTGTCGTTGGATAAAGAACAGAAGAGTTGCATGGCGCTGTGAAGACGCCATCAGCTTTCACTTGTCCCAATCTAACTGCAAGTACATTGTAATTGCTCAATGACAATCACCACTAAATAACATCTCACGGCTGGATATGTAGCGAGAAGCAACGCACATGCGCTCATGTGAAGTATTAAAGAGATAACTCACGTTTCGAGGACACTGTCGAGCCATTTGATACTTGCTGGGGTTCAACCCAATCATATGATTTGATGTGCATCGATCCTAGCAAAAGTTTGCTAAAAACGGTCATTCCTGGGTGGTCGTGGAGGGGGATGACACCGGCTGAAGGAAGGAACAATATACACAACTGCAAACAGACAGGCAAGAAGACATGTTAGTCCATCTAGGAGTTTTCTAAGAACTGAATCAAGAATTGCCTACAACAAAACTCAATGTCTAAAAAGTAGGCTTCCAGATAGTAAATCTTTGCAGAATGTATCAGACGATCTGGTGTTGTAAAAATTAAAGAACAAGAAGTTTTTCCCTGGCAGCAAAATCTCGGTGTCAATTACCTCGAAATTATCGCATTGGTATATGGTGGTGTAGGTGACTCTGGGCGTCCCTTTGGTTGTGCTTCTAGGCTTGAAAAATTGAATATCCTGCCTCAATCCAACATCCTCTGGTCTCATATTATCTAGAGTGAAATAAAAATTACGTTAGAAAGAATCACCAATCCGCATCATGAAATACTAGACACTCCTGGTTATCTACACAGCAAAATTTTCATGTTAACTTAACAGGTCAAAGTCGGTTTACAGCACTGAATGGATGGAATTTGATAATCAAGGAACGTGTAAGAATCAGATGTACATCCTGTGGAAGTTAATCTTGGATAAAAAAATTGCCAGAAGCCTAACTTTACCTAGATGATTTAACTGTACCACTACAGAACTGAAAAAGGAAAAAAAAAAAAAAAACAAAGCGAAAGAAAGGAGACAAAATTCTTCGTCTTTAGTTTCTCAATCTCCCGGAACTTAAAGTTGCATCGGATCCATCAAAAATAATGTCGGCAAGAACGGCCTCGAAATCGCACAGCACAGTAAGCAAAATGGAAAGGACACTCCTTGGTTCCAGACCTATCAACCGTGGCCTACATCAATCAATACTTCGCTCAACTACATAATCTAGAGATAAGGCCAGTACGACGCCCATAAAGGATATCCTTGACCCATAAACTAGTGTGCGGACGACGCACGACGTCAGCCGATCCAGAAGATAAAACGGGAGCCCAGAAGACGGGTGGTCCTCCTGATTCCAGCACCTTCCCTCAGTGCCCTTTCATATTCATATGGCAATGGCTTCCTATTTTGCTATAAAGGTTCTTGATTTCACTTCGCGATTGCTAAACCGACAAGAGGGTACTTAGGATTTATCAACAGAAAGCTCCCTCATGCCCCACTAATTTAATATCGGAGAAGACCCACCACTTAGGGAGAGAGTATTATGGATATCGATCGATGTCTCTTTCATGAAACTCACAACTTGATCTCGGACAACAGTTAGTTCGTCGCCAAAGCAGAGATTTCTTGGGACAGATTGCGCGCAACGCAATAAGAAAAACACTGATGTACCTTTTTTTCCAGAAATAAATCATAGATTATAACCATAACTAGTAAACTAGCATCCCATGGGAAATCAATCATTTTTGGGTGTATTCTTGATTCGTTTTTGGAAGCAATGCAAGCATTCATTGTTAAAAATACCTCCTTTCCCTAAAAATTCTTGCCAAAAACCAATGCAAAGTCAATCAGAACCGACTCGATTACGAACGAGGAAGAGATGGGTTGGAACAGAAGATCACTGTGCATGGACATGGCACGATTTGAGTTGCTTACCGAGAATGTGGCACAGTCTTTGGACGTCTTCCGGGGTAGGGACCGTGCCGGGGCCTTTGAAGACATCCCGGCAAGCGAGGAACAGATCCTGCAGGGCCGTCCGGTACGGCAGGGCTCGGTACCGCCGGATCCTCCTGGTGCACCTCTTCTTCTTGACAATCCCGTTGATGTACCCGACCTTGCTATGATTCATGTGCCCAACCGACGTCCCGTTCATTCCCTGATCCGCCAACCTCGCTCCAATCCTCATCCGCACCCGTTCCCGATCACTATCGACCTCTGAGAAGCAATGTCGCGAGAAGTTCCGGAAAATCTTGATTTTTCGTTCCGACGCTTCAACCCAAGCCGAGATTTTTTCCGCGTCGATCAGCGTTGAAATCGCCGACGATACGCGGATCGAGAAGACGCCCTCCTCCAGGTGCAAGAACGACTGATCCGGAACGCGCCGGGTCGACTCGAACCAGAAACCAGGCGGAAGCCTTCGCCAAACACGTGGAGCGGCGAAGCTGAAGACAACCCAATTCGCTGAGACGAACGTACGTCGAGTCCCACCTCGGGGAGCTGATCAATGGGTGCGCGTCGGATCGGACGGAGCAATAATAGAGCAAGTAGAAAAGAGAAGCCTTTGAGATGAGACGGAAGCGGGGAAGGAGGGTGGGGGAGAGAGAAGGTGGCAGTAAAACAGTAAGGGGAGGAAGATGGATATATAGGCGTGGCGAGCGGGCGGGCGGGGAGGGGAGGAGGAGGAGCAAAACCAGGGGCCATCTCGGAGCAGGATGCTAGTTGCTTTCGTAGAGAGAGAAAGAGAGAGAGAGAGGACACGTTTAGTTTTCCATAAAACCGGGGGTGGCTTATAAGAAAACCGACTGTTTTCTTCTCAAACTTGGGGGCGCCAAATTTACATTCCCCTCCTTCTCTCTCTCCTTTCTCTCTCTTCTCTCTCTCTCTCTCTCTCTCTCTCTCATGCGCATTGACCAGACCACACGCAGGAACACCCCCAAGGACAACGGCAGAGGTTTCGCACGCCGCAGGAAAATAATCCTCGGTTGCTTTTTCTGCCATTATCTTCCTTCCTTAATCCTTTTTTCATCTCGATGGCATCTTTTTCCTTTCCCTCTCTCTCTCCTCTTTTCGTACCATACTGCGGTTTACGGGTAAGGTCAGGTTCCATTCCCATTGACCGACTCTTAACGCAGTTTCGTTTCACGTCACCCCAGCCGGGGGCGTGAAAAATCGGTGTGCATCCGCCGTCCGATTCCGGCTCGCGAAAACCCATGGCTTTACTCCTCCTGCGTTCCAACCCCCTCGGCCTTTTCTTTGTCGTGGGAACTGCGCCAAAGGCTGTTAATTAACGAGAAAGGAAGCGACTTTTTCTCCCGTTCCGGGGTTCCGCCTTTCCCACGACAGAGATGGGGCCACGTCAGTGCATGCTCGACGGTCATGGTGGTGGTGGTGATGGTGGTCTTGGTGGTGGTCTTGGTGGTGCGTTTTGATGGAGACTAACGATTTTCGAGTCGCGTTCCCACCCCCATTTTCTTTCTCCACGGTTCTTTAGTTGCTGTCGGTCCTTTGTACTTTTGAGGATACAAAGGGTTTGGATTATTAATCAGCCCGTGCACACAGCACCATCTTGTCTGAATAATATAATCGTATGATAATATTTTACTCGTCCCGTCTTTAGATATATCATGAGAAAAGCCAATATATTAAAAATTTTATTTTATTTTTTTGAAACTTAGGTCGATATAGATATCATTTCAGGTCAAGATATTGAAAATTTTATTATATTTTTCGAGACTTAAATCGATGTATACACCTTTTCATAGTGCTTTTTCAACGGAATTCTTCAAAAAATAAAAACATGTTAGATTATATTAACCATGTTATTTTCTAGCTGCGTAGACTTTATTTCTTTTCATTATTATTATTATTATTATAAATTTTACAGCGTCAGCTATGGACTTTTTACTAGGGGTGTGCAACCGGACCAGCCCACCCGAAAAACAGGATCAAGAATCGGTTCCCATTGAAATCGGTCCAGGAACCGGTTCTCAAAATTCGGAACTTGTTTAAACCAGTCTGTGAACCGGGTCCGATTGATTACCCACCTAAAAACTGATTTCCAGATCGGTTTTGGAACCGGTTTTGTAAATATAGGTCAAAAACCCTATTTTTTCCCCTTATTTCTATTCTTACTTTCGCAATCACACGGCGTTTTTCCTCTTGGCTCTCTCAAACATGCATGGCATTCCTCCTTCGTCATTCCTCTTCCTCACTTACTTTCCTCCCTCATCGGCTCCCTCTCGCACCGTCTGACGGACGGATAGTGTTCGCCGCCGCCAAATTCTTGTGTATCACATGGATTGGCTCGCCTAATTTCTCTTTTGTAAGAGGAGTTATGCTTGCATAAATGAGTAGCTTCATGTAGTAGTTATGTGAATAAGACTAATATTAGACTCATGTTTGTTACTAATTCTTTGTCTTATGATTTTATTTATTATAATTAGCCCTATCCTTAAATTTTCGTTTAGTCAAAAAGTTCATGTATTTATTTATTACAAGTACTTAATGTTTTGATATAAATTAAGAAGATTACGTTATTTTCTTGCGTATTAATATAACTTTCAAAATCGTATAAGATATCGAGAGATTGCAAAACAGGTTCCAATGGAAACATGATTGACCCTGGAATCGGATCGGAAAAACAGGGTGGGTTGGATATAGGATCCAATACAAATAGGGTCGGATACAGGGTCCAAAAAATGGAAACTGATTACAACAGGGTCGAGTATAGGATCCAGGTCTAGACCCTACCCACCCTGAACCCGATCACCCCTACTTTTTACGACATTCGGCTTACTGTATCCATGCGTTAATCACATCAATTCATTAATTCATTGAAACATACTGCACCCATGTATTGGATTTTGACTAACTCAACAATCTTATCGTTTTAGCGTATATCTTTTGATTCTAACGCAACATCGCCCTCGACATCTTTTCTATGGTCCACGTCGTGCCCATGAAAAAGCAAAATGAAATGGTGGGATTCACCATACCGCCATCAATCTTGCCATCAATCTCCCTTGAAGATTGATCATCTCACGTTTTTACATTCCAGAAGAATGGATTCGCCACTTTCTTTGCTAAACGCAATTCGAGAAACCAGGTGCTATCTCATTACTATCGATTTCGGGAATAAAAATCAATTTCTATTCCATGGACGAGTTTCTGAGTAAAGAAACACGTTTGATAACAATTCGAAATTTCTATTTCTGAAATAAAAATTCATTTGATAACAAAATAAAATTTCTATTTCTAGGAGCAACAACGACCAGCGTCCGGTGGCCGGAGTCTGACGTTCAATGACCGGCATTCGGCATCCGGTGATCAACGGTGAGCGGCCGAAGTCTAAAGTCCGACGTTCGGAGTTCGGCACCAAGTTTGGTGACCGGTGGCGGGCGGCCGAAGTTCGAAGTCCAACGTTTGGCGTCCGCACCAAGTTTAGTGACTAGCGGTGGGCGACCAAAGTCCGGAGTTCGACACCGGAGTCCGGCGACCGGCAACCGGCGTCCAACATCCGGAGTTCGACGTCTGACGTTCGACATCCAGAGTCCGGTGACAGGAGGCCCGTGGCGAGTGGCTAGTGGCCTGATTCCGGCAGCGGGTGGCGAGCGGCCGACAATCTGGCAGTCAGTGGCAAGTGGCGGATGATCGTCGGCAAACATTCGGTGGTTGGTGGTGAGCCTCCGGCATCTAATGATTGGTGATGAGCAGTCAACGACCGATGGGCGTCTGGCATCCAGCGATCGATGGTTGGCAATGGACAGTCGGAGTGTGGTGGCCGGCGGCTGACATTTGGTGGTTGGTGGTCGACGGTTGGTGGCCGAGGCCGATGGCGGGCAGTTGACAATCGGCGGCAAGCATTCAGCATCCCATGGGCGGCAAGTGGGCGACGAGCATTAACGAGAGTGAACAATGAGAAAATTTTTAATTTCTCATTTCTATTCCAAAAATAGAAAAGTTAAAAATTTTAACTTATGATTTATGTTCCAAATCTATTTCTTGAACAAAAATCTGTTCCAGAAATAGAAAAATAAAATTGTGTTACCAAACGGATTTCTGTTCCAAACCTATTCCGGGGACTAAAAAAACAGAGAAATAGAAAAACAGAAATTTTGTCATGCGCGCCCTTAGTTACCGTTGTTTTTCTATACTTTTGAGAAGAAAAATGATACGGTTTATTAATCAGCTAATACACGCAGCACTGTATTGTTTGAATAATCTACTCAATTGATAAGGTTTTACTCGTCCTGCTTTTTAATATATCACGAGAAAAGTCGATCTATCGTAATTTTATCGTACTTTTGAGATTTAGGTCGATATATACGCCCTCTAATAGCACTCTTTCAATTGAATTGTTCAAAAAAGCATGTATTCTTTTCTTGTCTTGTAAACTTTGTCGCTATTTTCGGCACGCTATTCTTTATCTATCTTTATATGTAGACTTTTTATGACATTCGACTAACTCGTCCCATCGCATAATGACCGAAAACAGGGTTCCTACGCTTAATCTTGAATATGATCACGTCTATTCATCGAGACGTATTGTGCCCATGCGTTGAATCTCGACCAGCTCGACGATCTTATCATTTCGGCGTTGATCTTTTAATTCCAAGCCAATGTCGCCCTCAACATCTTTTCTATGGTCCAAGTCATGCCCGTGAAAAGCCAAAATGAAATGGTGGGATTCACCATACCACCATAAATTTCACTTGAAGATTAATCATCCTCTCATGTTTCACGTTCTGTACGAGTGGATTCATCACTTTCTTTTCTAAACCCAATTCGATTAGCACCTAACTTTCGAGATTACCGCCAGCCCTTGGAACCGATAGGCTGAGTTACATGTTCACATTGATTTTTGTACGGGGCACAACCTTTTTACATAGCAAAACATCTTTTCTATGGTCCAAGTCATGCCCGTGAAAAGCCAACATGAAACGGTGGGATTCACCATTCATGCCCGTGAAAAGCCAAAATGAAATGGCGGGATTCACCATACCACCATAAATTTCGCTTGAAGATTGATCACCTCACGTTTCACGTTTTGCACGAGTGGATTCATCACTTTCTTTTCCAAACCCAATTCGATTAGCACCTAAGAATTTCGAGATTACCACCGGCCCTTGGAACCGATAGGCTGAGTTACATGTTCACATCGATTTTTGTACGGGGCACAACCTTTTTACATAGCAAAACATCTTTTCTATGGTCCAAGTCATGTCCGTGAAAGGCCAAAATGAAATGGTGGGATTCACCATACCACCATAAATTTCACTTGAAGGTTAATCACCTCATGTTTCACATTTTGCACGAGTAGATTCATCACTTTCTTTTCCAAACCCAATTCGATTAGCACCTAAGAATTTCGAGATTATCACCGGCCCTTGGAACCGATAGGCTGAGTTACATGTTCACATCGATTTTTGTACGGCACAACTTTTTTACATAGCAACGCTTCTGCAGAATAAAAATATTAGCTAGGAATGGTAGAAAGGCATGCAAATAGGAAATGACCGAGGGAATAATCTCAAAGGGCTTATTAAAGTGGTCCCCATAAGCCAGCACTCCACTAGTTAAAATAACGCGTGAAGTTATGTTAGCTAACTACTCATCATAGTTAGAGTAGATATGTTAAACAGGCTAGTCATGTCGAAAATGATCCAATTTAAATTGACTAATATCTGTACAATACAAATCTAGTGACTCATTCCCGACTCGACTTAGCCGATACTCGACTTGACATATTGTTAAAACACTCATATACTTAATCGAATCTAGAAAAATGCATACCCAAACTAAGGTGAGAACATAGAACGAACAAACATAACATCGAGTGAGGGCAAGAGAGAGTGCAGATAGAATCGTAGAGGTGGGTGAGGTTTAGTAAGTTATGAACTTATTTAAAATTCATTTATGACTCATTTGCTAATTATAACTAATCCATATAACAATTCAACCCATCAAATATGAGGTAAATATCCATTACGCATCACAATAATCACAATGACATGACGGGTCGGGTTCCAGCTACTCCAAATGAAGATGATAAGCTCAGACAGTGCTCGGTATCGAGAAGCCTGACCCGTTCTTAATTCACCGGTCGCTCGTCCCTCCAGACGTGAAGATTAATATTGTAATGATACAATTTATTTTTTTGGGAATGATTAAGTTTTGGCGTTTAGGCAAGATTCTCGAGCCCGCTTGACCCGCCCGTTCACGCCAAGTCCCCGAAAGCACTACCCGCACTTTCAAAACGAAAGGCAATAAGTGCAGCTAGGCAGTGGGATCAACACTTGCACCAGCTGTTCCATGCAAAAAGTTGGATCGGAGACCTGCGAAATTCTTTGGCAAATTGGCACCCTTTCTTTTTCTGGGTGCAGCGCTAGCGGGTCGTGTAGGACCCGAGACGCGAGTGGTTCGGGTCCTACCACGACGCCATTCTTGGATTCCCTCCTCCTGAAAGGGAAAAACTGTGCACGAACAGCATCCCCCACCGACGGACTGAGTAAAGCTTCGGATTCAATCTTTGTTACTGATGGAGAAAGCTTGTGTAATTGGAAAAGAATCGTTTGCTGTTTCCACGGGTGAAAAGCTAGAACAATCATGTGTAACAAGGGGCGCTCGTAAATCCACGTCCCTCTATAGCCCGGCAGCTTCTCCCTGGAGCTGACAAACCTCGGCTTAGGACCCATTTTTTTAAGGCAATAATGGCAGACCTTCAAGTATTTAAGATTATTAGTCCTTTTGTCCCTAGATTTCTGGCCCATCCAGCGACAGCTTTTCTGCATGATCTCCACCGTTGGGACAAACACAGTTTTGTGGACAAATACCTGAAGGTTCTTTTGGAGTAGGATGAGAGTAGCTTAGTCGGCGTACTTTGTGTGGAACATTGAGATCGGTCGTTTTTCTTTTTGGACTCCTCTTCAGCTGCAAGACAACTTGTGGAGAATATCTGATTTTTTTTACTTTTTCAAATTTTCAGATTTTCTAATTATTTTTCTCTTCTTTTCTTACTGTTAAAGGCCACGGGGGTCGTTGGCCGAGGACTTGTGGGCCTCACTGGCCACGGGATGAGAATTTGTAAGCCTTCATCGTTTGCAAGCCATTGCCAAGATTTGAGCAAGAATCGTGAGCTCTCACTAGCTACAATTCATGACGTTGCCTAGCTTTGAAGGCCTTGCGCCCTTGCCAGCCACGGCGAGGGTCACAACCCTTGTCCAACTATGAGCAAGGGCCTCCATAGCATGCCCAATGGTCAGCGAGGGTCATCGTGTCCGGCCGGTGGCCAACGGCCCCTTTCTAGCCGATAAAAAAAAAAAAAAGTTCTAATCAAAACTTTAGAAAAAATTAAAAATTAAAAATTCTAGAAGTTTGCAAACATTAGTGCTGGACGTGTCTATAGAATGGCTGATGCACCTTTCATCAATTTCAAACCAAATTGGCTAGAATGATTACATCGACAAATCATTGGAATGTTTAATACTAAATTGATCAAATAAGATTGAATTGGTACAAATACAATAAATTTAATATATATATATATATATATTATTTTGCAATTTTCCATGGTGGGGAGGTGCGCAAAGAGACTCCAAGCCCTTCGAGATCAATGGCGACGTCAAAGATACAGTCACATTTGACATTGGGTACTACTTCGATCGATTTTCTCCAATCTTCATTGCTAGGGACGATCTTCTTAGGAGATACCCATTTTCTTTCTATTTTTCTTTATTAGCCAGAAGACGAGGTCTTGGTTCTTAAGTTCAAATATCACTTTCATCGCACCCGTCCCTATCCGGAGAAATTTGAGGTGCAGCCTGTCCGAACCGTGAGCAAAGTCAAAATCCCACCTGTCCATGAGGTAATTGAGGTGACGTTAGGGCGCCAAGGCTTAGTCCTACAAGTTGCAACCTTGACAGGCATCGTTTGAAAACAGCGTCAAAGGGCGGCACGTGCACGTGCAACTTGCCGGTCTCGGTCTCTACCAGGCTCCGATTCAACTTTCCCTAACTCACTCATGATGTCGTTGTATTCAGCATAACCAGCGGCGACAAGCCACAGCCGCTATTTGCCTTTTGCTTTCCCATATAGGTTCCCTAGACCCTACATCTTTTCTAAAATCGAATATAATAAGATCGACTCGGACATACAGTGGGTCGTGTATTTTGCATTGATTCTACAGATGGGTTGTCTTCGTTTTTCCTTTTGCTTTGACAAAATCCGATACATATCTCGCACTGCCTTGAAATGGAAGATCATGGTCTTCCCAAGTTAAATTCGGCATCTATGCGGACTTCGCTCTCGCGCCTCGATGCTGCCAGATTAGAGTCCAGTCATGTATATGAATAGTCTCTCCTCTAGTCATTGAAAGTAGTTTGCTCTATCGAGAGATGCACTGGCATTTAAAACTGCGAAATCAGGCCTTTGGTTGCATGACCAATTCATATGATTGATTATCAGGGAAAGCACGGTTCCATCGTGCAGTCCTAAGGAAACTGATGAGAAACGGAGGCTGCACGGTTCTACTTGTAAGCTTTCAAGTATGGAAGTTAGAATCTAGAGATTATACACCGACAGGTCAGGAAAAAGTCAATTGGGAAGAAGACAGCTGAAAACCTGAAACAAGTATGATCCGTACAGTCAATAAAAAATATTCATTAGGCAGAGGAGATATCAACAGTGTCCGCAAATACCGTCTTTTCCAAATTCTCCCACCCGATCCTTCCGAGGCTCTGCTCTGCGTTTGCCAGTGGCCAATTACCCAGTAGAAAACATTCACCTGTTTGCCCTGACTCCTGCCTCGTCTCAACTCTACCTCCAATGTCTTTCCCCAGCTTCTTTTTCCTATGATGCGTCAGATGGCTGCAACAGGCTCACGGCACTTAATTTTGTAATGTTGAAAATCACAAGATGAAGACCATTTTGGCAGCTAGTGCTGGGCAATTGTGTAGTTCCTGTGAAAAAAAGAAAAAATGCACCACCGAAGCTGTATGTTGAGACTCCCACATTTCAATTCAATATCTTCACTCTGCACGGAAACTATATATGCTCAAGAAGGATCATACAAGTTTCCGCAGTACAGCAAGTTATGACTGCACTTGCACCCTAAAGCATGGCCTTCTGCAACTCTCTCCCTACTTTGGTGACATCCAGATGAAAAATTTGTGCAAAGGTGAGCGGAAAACAATGGCTTGCTGTGCTTACAGATTTAAGGTCATCTTGTCCACCTCCAGAATGCAAACAGTATGACAATGGTCAAAATCATGCCCCCATATTTGATCCTTCTATCACCACGGTGTCGCTTCTCAATTAACTTCAACACGGAGTTGGAGAGTCCAACGGTATTAAGAACATCCAGAGCTTTCCTTTGAGCTTTCTGGACCAATATAAAGTCAATATAAGAGCCAATTATATTTTGAACACAGCGGGGACAAAACAAAATAAAACACAATAGCTTAATGTTGAGGAAGAGTAATACACATTATTGCAACTTAGATAACAAGAGCTCCTTGATTTAGTGAAAGCTCACTGGAGCAACAGATCTCTCTCGCTCTCTCTCTCTCACACACACACACACACACAGAGAAACACACAAATACTTGAAACCAATGAGAACATTTAGATAACTAGAGCTCCTTGAGTTAGTGAAAACTCACTAGAGCAACACACACACACACAGAGAAACACACAAATACTTGAAACCGATGAGAACAATTTGATAACTAGAGCTCCTTGAGTTAGTGAAAACTCACTAGAACAGATCTCTCTCTCTGCCCGCCCCACACACACACACAGATGCACGCGTGCACAAACACACACAACACACATCAATTGGTTTTAGCTTAAATTGCTCTATATTAACGGACTCTAGAACTCTCCAACCCACGAGAGACATGCACCAAAAACATTCACAATTGGATGGCATCTTTTGAACATAAAATGCAGGAAAGAAAAGCAAGGCACTTATAATTATTCAATATACAAAGTATCAGCTGTACGGTGCAAATGCATGCGAGTGCCAGCAGAGTTGCCATATATCTGTGCATAAGGATACATGCTCAGAGATACCTTTAAGCGTTCACGTTGCTCAGAATATTTGGAGAGGATAGCTACTCCAGTTGCATAGGATTCTTCAAGCATCCGGGCTGAATTACGGGCAGACTGCATCGCTTGAGCTTCATCATCGAAAATTCTCATAACATGTGCAGAGTCTCCATTCTGTGACATGTCAGATGTGTTAGACAGTGAACTAAGATGCAATAAGATGCAATCATAGTCACAATTATCAGTTTATGCCACAGATTAGGAATTACATACAGCTCTTCCGAGCAACTCTGCTCTCTCTTTTGCTTCCATCATTCTTTTCTGGTTCCTCAGGAAGTGCTTATCCAAACTCTCCTTCAATGATTCAGTCTCCTCAGCTACCTGTTCCACCTTTCTGCAATAAAATCAGAGATGAAGTCAACTAGAGCGAGAACAATGTTAGTAAACAAACAGGAGATAGATGGGAACTGCTTGGGGAAACTTCAAATGCAGACACGCATCAAGTTGGTAGGTAGCTTAGTAGAAAGCAAGGTGGGCAAAATTTGGCATGGTCCAAAATGAATTTATATCCCCAGCGAAGCAGTCGTACTACAATTAAAAAGATCCAAAAGAGTTCATTCAACTCCATTGAACTTTAGATAAGGATAACTTCCTGTAATAAATCGACTCAAGCTTCAATCAAGAGACAAAGCGACGGTTCACCATCCAATCAATCAATAGTACTAGTTAGCTCGACAAGGACAATGACACAGCCATTTGATACTTCTCAACTGGTGCCAGAATCGTCCGTATTATCACACTAAATTTACTTGATAGACCCTTGAATCTCCATAATACTCATCCATTTGGAAACTCAATAATTGTAATTACCGGATGCACAAATGATACTCCGCCAACTGACTGAATAACATTATACAAAAACTGCATCCATATAATATTTATCTCTTACACCATAGCATCAAGAACAGCGATCACGAAGAAGCACGTAGGTGAAACCAGAGCTTGTCGATCGCGAACCGCACGCGCACAAAATTGCTCCAGCCAACGAATTCTATCAGGGCGGATTTCCCAACAGCATCAACAAGAAGTAAAATGCAAATAAAGAGTTATGGCATTCAGTCTGATACTGCAAGAAATCCACACCAAAGAAAGTGGCAATTGGGAGCTGATAGCCGTCATGCAAGCAGAAAGACGACATTCGCGTTACAATCCATCAAACGACACTTCGATATCGCGATCGAAACAGCGATAAAGCAAAAGCGTCGGAAACGTCGGATTTCAGATTAGAATCACACTCGTCACTCGTTCCTCTCCTCGCGGCGAGGGTATTATTACCTCTTCCAGAGATCGCGCTGGGACTTGGCGGCGATGGAGCGCCAGAGGCGCTCCATCTCCACACACAGGGATTGGATCTGAGCGATGTCCCTCTTGATGGAGCTCGAGAGCTCTTGCGACTCGAGCCCTCCGCCGCCGCCGCCGCCGCCGGAGGAGGAGGAGGAGGAGGAGCACTCGAGCCGCTCCAGCCTCTCCATCCCGTCCCTCGTCCTCAGCAGCGCTCGCTTCGCGCTCTGGTACAGATCCGACAGCGTACCTCCGCCGCCCGCGACCTCGAACGCCGCCGCGGCCGCCATTTCGATTTTTCGGTTCTCCGATCGCGCTCTCGCTCTTCAGACGAACGGAACGAGATGACATCGAGAATATATCTTTTGACCACCCGGTGACGGAAATGACTCACGCCACGTGGGCCTTCCAATGATGTTTTGACACGTCATCCGCCACGAATCCCCTTATACCGCCAGGCAAATGAGAGAGAAGGAGAAATGGTTCCTCCGGCTCTGCTAATTACTTTTCCCTCCAAAAGTAAAATTTCTGAACACTTGTTAATTAAAATAATTTTCGAATTATTTGAAATAAAAATTTGAAGTGCCATCGTTTTTTAAAATAAAGAATAAATTTCATTTCGAATAAAAACTTTTTTTATTTTCCCCTACCCTCCTTTGCCAATTATGGCGGAGGTCATTGGACTCCTTGCGCTCATTGGCGTCAAGCGGTCCTCCCTGAGGTGGGCAACCTCCGCCGATTGTCGACGGCAATGGCTAGGCGGAGAAGAGAAAAAAAAGAAAGGAAATTTTTTAAAAAAAAATACTATCAAAATCCCCATTTTCTAATGATATAAATAGTTGCCGATCAGCCAAAGGTCCTTATTTGAGATGATTTGATCACTTCAAACATTTATTTGAAACGATTTGGACACTTCAAATCCTTATTTAAAATAATGTCAATTCCAAACCCTTATTTAGGAAAACAATGATACTTGCAACCATTATTTGGAATTTTCCATATTGAGGGCAAAATTATTATTAATCAAGTTGACTGAGAAACTTAAAAAGAATTGTCAAAACAGTTTTCAAGACACTTTCGTATAACAATAACAGTTGACATTTCAACGGAAGGGTTATGAATGCATGAAGCGCAAGTCAATCCACATATTTGTCACAATTAGCAAAATACTCAGTATCATAAAAAATAAAAATAAAAATTTGTTATCGTATAAATTTTTGGATATTTTCAATACTATTTTCTCAACGTATGATGCGGATTCCTCTTGAGATGAAAATCTCAAAATTTCTAGAAGAGGGATTTTGTCCATCTAAGTCGACAATTGTCATTAATGTTTCCCCTTTTTTCGTAAAATAATTGTACTTCTTGCATGGTCCTTTATATTGTGTTCCTAAAGCACCTTAAAAATCCCTCAAAACATCCTGATAGTCCACGAGATGGATCACTTCCTCTTCAACCTTTTCAAATTATTTTTCGATAAAGTTTTTCTTTTTCAAATTTTGTCGAGGACTAAAGTTCTCCGAATTTTGGAAGGTAACAACCGCCGCATATAGGGGCCACATTGATCAGAGGCCATCCAAAAACGTCTGGCATTGCACTGAAGTACCCTCGTGTTTCATAAGAAATCACACTTTCAATTACCAAACACAACCCATTTTATCTCCCCTCTTTTTGCCACCAAGCCCAGCCATCGCTGCTCTACCGCCATGGTGCCCATCAAATGAAGCATCACACACGGCCGAAGTCCAACCTCCGTGCTCCGCGATGGCCCAGCCATGCAGATCACAACCTCTGCAAGCGAATCGGAATCATGGTGGAGTCACATTGACAAGGACTCGCGATGAGGCGGCACGGTGGCTTGGATCAAGGGAAGAAGAACTACAAGAAAGCCATTGAATCACCGTACGATGATGTGTCTAAGGGAGTGAACACACAAATTTCTGGAGGATCTCCATCCTCGAAAACTAGACCCGACCGAAATGATTTACGCCCCAAAGAAGTACTGATCCTGATTCTAGGGGGCTCGTAACTTCAAGATGCGTATATCCCCTCTTAAGGATTCCGACTTCACCGATGATACTACGTTAGCCGCAAGCAGAAAACAAAGTCAACTAATCAAAGCACCCGAAGAACCCCAATGCTTCATTTGGATGGGGGAAAAATCGGACGAAAATCATTCCCAACGGTTTTCTTTCTCGATCTCATTTGCTCTTTTTCTTTCTTTTCCAAGTTAGTACATTACTTTTCTCTAGCTTTACTTCTCACTACTTGGTCGTATCTGCAGCCACCAGCTCATCGGAAAGTCGCGCTCCGATTCCCAGATGCTGGGAAAGCTTGGCGACGTCTACCTTGTGGGAGCCGGCTCCCGTCGTCCTTTTGGAATGGATCCGAAGGTGAGCTATTTTTTCTTCCCCTGGATTTTAACAGACGCTTTTGACCTTCATCTCCTCCTGATGCGTCCTTCTTATCCACCCCAAACCCGACCTCTCTCCTCGCTGCTTCGTAATCAAATGGCTTCACCTGTAAAAGGCCGCCGGTTTCTTGAGAGTTCTCCACCTGTCCAGCCTTCTTGTTTTGCTTGACCGATTCCAAGCACCTCTGGAAGCTCGATGACAAGTCTGTGAGAGAAATCGCCTCATCATCTTCATCAGTTTTAAGATTAGGTTGCGTAGAATCAGTCTCCTCCAACTCCTTTTCAGTGTCAGAATCATCTTGTGGTGATTCCTCCGCATTGTCATTTTCTTCCAACATTATGATATCTTCCGCCTTGGAGGTAGCAAGATCTAGAACATTCTGAGCTTCGGATGCTTGGGCGGGCTCTTCTCGAAGTGCTTCCGGTTGCTCCTCACTCCCCAAAAAGGAGTGGAATGGGAGGTTCACTGAAGATCTGATTTTCTCCAGCTTTGTCTCTTTCTTGTCCTGTGAGAAAGATACAGTTTAATGATCTTCATTCGTCTTATAAGGAAAGGGCATTGATTAGGCCAGCCAATTAGAAAGGACATCGATTGATTTTGGACTAATAGCAAAGATAACAAGACACTCATGAAGCAAAATTCACCATAGACATGCTCTCTGCATCATCACCTTTATTATGGCTTTCACTATATCCAAGAAAAAGGTTGAAAATTAACGGGGCATTTGTTCCACAGAAAATCAATATTTTGGAGAATTTGTTCAAAAAATGATCTGTTGTATTACTTGGAGATATAAATGAATGTAAATATATTTTCATCACAAATGGAACTGTTTTGGCATAGGTTAATGTAAAATTTGTTCAAAAAATGATCTGTTGTATTACTTGGAGAAATAAATGAATGTAAATATATTTTCATCACAAATGGAACTGTTTTGGCATAGGTTAATGTCGATAACAAAAACATTTCCGTCGGCTTGTTATCTAAGTGATTCAAACAACTATTTTTGTGAAAACGATTTCCCTCGTTTCCCAATCAGTCTTTTCTGCAAAATGAACAGACTGAAAGAAATGGGACTAGAATTAACCTTTTCATCAGTGTTACATTTCCTTTTTGGGCCCGTCTTTCCAAGAAGAGCACCGAAAGCACCACCAGGCTTCTTCAACACCTGAACAGAAGCAGCAGCACCCTACACTCCAGACAATGACCTCTTTTTATGCTACAATGAACTTACATATTAACCTAATTCATAACAAATAGACAAGAATCAGGACTCACTACATTTGCAGAGCTCAATAACTGTGTTTTAGCAGTGCTGTCTCTGCTCTGGTCCACATTCAACAGAACCTTTTCATCTTTGGCAGGATGATCAGAAATGACTTCCTGGTTTCCACGATCACCAACACTATGGCATATAGTACTAATGGAATCAGTACATTCAACTGTCTTGTCATTGTGCTCTGATGGAGTCTCAGGATGCGCAGATTGAGATGCATCATTAGCCAGTAAACTATTCTCTGGTGCCTACGCATGAGGAAAGGGTTGTACATATTTAAGCAAGGATGCATTTAAAAGCACCAGGACATAGATGTGATGATCAGCAATCCCCTACATAACCAAAATAATGCTAACAAGAATCCAAACATAAGCATCCAATTGCATTCCTGATAAATGTTTCAGAAAGGAGTTGACATTTTTCAACTTAGTATAAACATATTCTGCTGCCAGAACTTCATTTTCTGATCAATTCGTCATCGATGGATTCAGACATCTAAATAATGTGCGCAAGGGCAAACACGTAGCTTTAATCGGTATACAATTATATCAATGCAGCAGGAACACTGAGGAACATTGAGTTTTCAGTGGATGAATGCATTCTTTAACTTTTACTTGCTCAGAGCTTCATTCTTGAGAAACAGCAATTTTTTCCACTCTTTTCTTAGAGATTTGTAACTTATCAAATGATTGCTATTGATAATATTCTTACAAGCCAAAGGCCTATTGTACAATGCTTTGAGAAACTAAAAAAACAGACTATCAGTTTGCAAGTATATCAGACTTTTGAAATATTTATTGGTGACTCCATTTCCAATTCTAGTGTAAAGGGTTATCATCAAAGTGTAATGCAAAACTTACCACGCGGCGCTCCTTTAGTAGTTCCACCATAGCTTCATAAGCAGCAGAATTTTGTATTGAAGTCCTAATGATGCTGACGACTGAAGCAAGATTACGCTCAACATATGGGTGCCTTGATTTGACCAACCGCAGCAACTTGCCAGTGGTCACAGGCATCTGCTTGGCTTTTCCCACAAAACAACAATCATCGATGAATCAGTATAAGCACAAGATTTAATGGTCAGATAAATCAATGTATAACTTTGCACATTCACAGTACCAACTTCAAGAAGAGTTTTATTTGGCAGTATATAACCAGTACTTTCATCCTGAGCACGAGCAATGACATCTCGCCATTCATAGAGCCCCTATAAGATGCTTAGGTTAGTTATTGAGGGATAAAACACAAAACCATGACTTTGCATACTAAAGAGACTATATTATGTCATCAATATGAATTGAAGTGCTTCAAAAGTATCCTGTATAATCTACAGTTTTAATGTGCAAGACTTACAAAACCACTTCATAAAGACATCTAAACCAGGAGCATGTGCAAGTTGTAGAAGTTACAGATAATATATTTAGAATCATAATTCAATTAAAGCAAGAAATAATATAAGACATACTGCAACAACCGCAATTTGTTGAGCATCGAAACCAGCCCCTTGCAACCTGAATAGGTAAAGCAGAAACTAAGTCTCACCTGTTTTACCGCAAGATCTTTTAATACTAGCCAAAGAACAATAGAGAGCAGCCAAAGCATAACTAAAAAGTCAGTTATATAGCAACTAACCCGTAAATACTGAGATATGAAGTATCTGTCCAAAGATCTTTCTCATAAAGCTGCATGCATAAATCGTAACTGCGCTTGTACACCTGTTTGCAGAAAAAAAATTCAGGGGGGGACGTACTAGAATGAAGCACCATTCTTGCTACCTGAACCCATAAATTATTTCACTACAATCGCCTTCCATAGTTAACCAAGAATGGAAAGTGGCTCACATACAGAGAGGAGTATTAAGTCAAGTCAAATGGCCACTCCTGAATTAGAAACAAAAATAGCGGTATGAAACATGAATCCAAGGTGGAACACAATGCATGAAACCCAACCCACATCCCCATCAAAAATCCTTTATCTGGAAATGCTTTCGAGTTGGATCGCAAACATGTAGTGACAAATTACAAGGAAAATATGCCATCAAGAAAAGAAAAGAAAAAAGCGAAAACACAACTCTTCTGCAAAATATGCCATCAAGTCCAAAGCATCATACGCAATTCCTTCCAAAGCCCTCATTTGAAAAGGGAAGGCAGAGAGAGCGAGAGAGAGAGAGAGAAGCGAAAATACAACTCTTCTCCAAAAACAAAGAAAAATCCATGAGCAGTGGGATCTGGCTATATAAGGTCACTTAAATGCCGAAATAAGTTCTCTGTTTGTAATGTAATTGCCCATAAGATCTGCATGACCAAATAATTGAGTTGGAAGTGGTAATCAAAGAAACATACCTCCATTAAAGCATCATCCGGATTTTCAGGCAAGGCAAGCAATTCATTCCTCATCACGTCAAAAATGTGCAACAAATAGTGCGTGTCTTCTCTAGCATATCTGTCCAGATAAGACATAAGGTGAAGAGACTGTAAATAAAATACGTTAACCAATTAGAAAAGTAGAAGGATAGTCAAGGAATCAGTAAACATAGGAATCTGTGCTAGGGCCATTTAAGAAGAAGGCTGTCAAAAAGTATGTTTAAGTTTGGCTTTACTAAGATCTACCATTGCAGACTCCTATTCATTGTCAATTCATCTTTTGTTGGGCTCTTGATGCATATTACCTTATCATCTCAGGTGGAAGAGGTCGTAGTCTCCAATCCGCATTCTGGTATCTGCATAGAGTTGATTATCAAGCTTGGTGTAACAGAAAGGAGAGAAGCAAAGTGCTTAAGAAGCAAAGCAGACCTACTCTTTATTAGCAGTAACTCCGCAATAGTGATGCAGCAGATACTCCAAACTATTTCTTTCCAATTTCAGCACCCTTGAAGCCTGATCAACAAGCGAATGAGAACTCTTAGATGTTATTTCCGACAAATAAGAGAACCACTGAAACGCATCATATTGTTCATACTTGATTCATCAGATTAGCATTCATCATTGATTTTTCCCTGGATATTTCTCTGAGTACTCAGGCATCCCAGCCAAAATCCACCATAAGTATGGAAATCAAAGATTATACAAATATTTCTCAGCTACTATACTCCAATATGCTTATCATTTGAAGATTGCTATAAATCCAACCAGGGTTATTAAGCATGTAACTATGAAACCAATCTAGTAAATCATGTGTTATGACAGAAGCAAGAATCCCTTGAAAACTTCAAAGATCAAGACAAAGACTCCTACTTGATAAAAAATAGTCTTCTTTTCGGAACTGTGCCCTTGAAATTTGGGAAAGGTTAAGATATGCCATCTTTAAAGGAAAAATTTAACCAGCTAGCAAAATCAAAAACAGTACCTGTCCAGTATCAAACATGTTGCATACATATATGCCAAAGTCTCGTTGAAGCCATATTATATCTCGATCTGCTCCATGCATGACCTGGTCAAATATCATCATGTGCATTATTAGACACCACAGTGACCAAACTAAGATAAACAATGTGAACATAAAAGACAAAGTTTTGACCTTTCTCTTAGTAGGATCCTTGAAAACCGCCCTCAAATGTGGCCCAATTTGAACTCTAAGCTTTAGAGTGTCCACCACAAAATCCTCAGTTCTAGTGGAAATTTGCATCAAGCAGGTCAAGCCTTGGAAAGATCGATACTGATTATGTTCCAAATCAACCTAGATAATTGGAGACAAACGAGTTCAACAACAGCCATCAATTGAAGGGAGATAATGATACAAAATATTATTCTTTCAACAGAATCTCAACTCATTTTGATTTTATTTGCTTTATATTAGCAGTTGAATAAGCATGACTAATAGAGCCAAAGTTATACCGCAAATTCATCTACACCACGCAATTTAGCTGCCATTTCTTTCAAGTCTCTAACTTCCTCTACAAGCTTAAATGGCGTATTCCCCATTGACAACGGTTGAACAGGCTCTTTGCTGGCGACGGGCTTGTCAATAAAATCCAACACGGAGAGCTCCTCCTGTCCATAAAAAGAGCAAAAAGAAATCAACACCAAGTGAATTTCCACTTCGCTACCCTCCCATCCCTCATCAGGAATCAAATTCAAGAGACAATTTAATCGGAAAGCAGCTAATAGCTAAACGAAACAACCGGAGTAGCAAGAATTGGGCAATGAGCAACGCAAACCACATGCCAGCCAAGATGTCCATAACTCAAACTCAATTACATAACAATCAACCCCAAGAAAACCAAGAATTTCCTCCATGAGCAACTACAACTAATAAACACCGAACCAACACATGCATCATTCAAATTTCCATAATCGAAAAGATTCCACTCCAACAAGACATCTGTAACTCACCAATGGGTGAATAAACCTCTGTCCATCCTCGCTCTTCGGCAACCAGACATGCTGAAACGCCTGGTTCGAATTGTTCACCGAAATAAAGAACTCCTCCTGCGGCCTCCTTATCGTCGGGATATGGAACGGCACCTTGGGCTTCTGTCCGCCCACTTTCTCTTTCAAATTCGCCACCTTCACACTCGACTCCCCTCTCCCGTTAACCGAGTCAGCCGCGGCTCGGTCCACCGAGCCCTGCACCGCCTTGTTCTTTTTCTTCCCGTACACCAGCTGAAACCCGCCGTCGACCTCCATTATCCTCTTCCCGCTCTCCTCCTCCTCCTTCCTCACCCTCCGGCACTCGTCCGCCGAGGCGTCGAACCGCTCCAAGACCTCGTCGTTCACACCGACCAGCCAATCGTACGCGTCCTCGAGGTCGTCGGGGAACGCGGCGTCCCCGCCCGGGGCGGCCGCCGCCACCGCCGACGAGCCGATCGACCGCAGCAGGGAAGCGGATTTCTCGGCGATCTCGCCGACCGGGGCCTTGAAGTCGTCGAAGTTGCGGTAGAAATGGAAGTCCCGCTCCGAGGGGAGGGCCCTCGAGGAGGCGGAGAGGCGGGAGAGCGAGGCGTGCAGGGCCTGGGCGAGGTCCTCCAGCGCGCGAGCCTTCTGAGCGTCGGTCCGTTCGGCGGAGGAGTCCGTCATGGCGGCGTCGTCTCCGCCGCCGCCGCCGCTGCCTCCGCCGCCTCCGTCGTCGGTCATGGCGGGGGGCGGGGGGGGAGGAGGCGGTGGGATTTAGAGGGTTTTAGGGCTACAGTAATTTCACTTTCAGGTGTAGTCCATAGCGCGAAGAGAGAGAGAGAGAAAGAGGGAAGAAGAAGATGAGAGTGAATAAAGAGGACGGGCACTAGAGTGCTTGTGGAGATATAACAGTTCTGAGAAATTATCGAATGTGCGCACTTCTTTTTTTCGGTTCGGGAAAGCGACGGGCACTTTACGCTATCTGGGCCGTCGACGAAGTTTTTCATTATTCAACGGTTGAGATGGATCTGAATGCGTTCGTTTATAAAAACAAATTCGAATAGTGACATAAAAGGTTCTTAAACGTTGGTTTAATGTAACTTCGTTGTTGAAATTTTAATTTATCTAACGTAATCTCTAAACTTTATTGAAATAAGTAATATCATTTATAAATATCCTTAAAAAAAATTATTTATATTCGATTTGATTCCTAAAATATATTAAAATGTTTAATATTATTCTTGAATTTGAATTGTCCAAATCGACACGATTTAATACATTTTTTTAAGGAAAAAGATATGGGCAAATACACAATCACCGAATTATAAAACTATGCCTCTAGTAATTGCAAAAATGTTATGTCCCTTAAAAATGACATGACATATGAATACATCATCACATTAGACACGAAGCAATCTTACTTTTGGTCTTAAAGTTTATCTTCTTCATAATTTTTCCTAGTTCGGAATGACTTCTCAATTCCGTACTAAAGTCATAAATAATAGTCAAAATCTACTCAACTAGACTTTGAGCTTTTTAGAGAGAATCTCAACTTTTTGACAAAGAAAGCAATTATTATGGATCGGTACTAAGTGGTTAACTTTGTGATTTGGGTGCAAGGTGGGTGAATGTGTTTTGAGAGATAATGAGATGATGTATGATAGATGAAGCATTGATTATGATCACTATCAAGGCTAAAAAGATGTGCCACCAATCAAGGATAAAGATTAGGAATGACAAAATTTTCCACCAAGGTTTAAATGATGAATCACCCATCAAGGATAAAGGATTTCGAGACAAGAGAATCTTACTACCAAAGCTAAAAAAAAAATCACTGGCTAAGAATAAAGGTTTATTGGGGAATAATCCACTTTCCAATGATGTAGAATCGGGAAAGATATTATTAACTCGCACGGAGGAAAATATCATATATTCATTTGAGAACTTACCTCTATTTATAGAGAGATCGAGACATAGAAACTATCCAAACATTAAAGATATGAGAACTAACTAACATTAAAGGCATGGAAACTCCCTTAATATCAGAGGCATGGGAACTACAAAACACAATAAAGACCTAAGAACTAGAAACTTCATTAAAACACATAGAAACTTGAAATTTTGACTCTTCCAAATTGTGTACAAGCGTTGGAAGCTAAATGAACAACCTCTGATTGCTAAGTAGTTGATTGGTACCCTCGAAGTCGACAACAAACATGTAAATCGACAACTAGGTAGTCCATCGACAATTATGAAATCGACTACTCCTTTGTGGAATTTACGTCATCAAGTGATGATCCATTAAATCAAGCGTAGCTTGAAAAAAGGTATTTTCATGTAGGAATAAGGATTGAGCTAGATCAATTGACAAGTTTGGAATTGAACTCGAGATTTGATAATAGAGCCCGTTGCTCTTGCATCACGCTAGGATAAGTGCATTTCTCAATTATAATATTATAGATTGTAAGAGTCATCTGGCGGCGGTCCCTCGATCATAAAAAAAAAAAAACAACTTATTTAAATTAGTAAGAACATTTTAGAATGCAAACAGAAATTTGTACATCATTTAATAAATTCATTAAATATATGAATCTTAATTTCTCCAACATTACTCTTCTTCACATGCTAAATAGGAACACATATTTGCAATTCTCCATAAGTCGACGACAGACCCATGTTCCGATGCCTCTTCGAGCAGCCTTGTCTTGCATTTTTCTATTCGAGTATATGATTCGAGATTGCTACTTAAGACGAACCTTTCATAGGGATTAGGTACTCATTTATCAGAAGAAAAGATTATAAGATCGTGAAACTAATTTTGAATCACAATCTCTCAAGAGGTTCACCCGAGTCTTTTAAAGTATAGACTATTTGTTTAATTCTAGATGCGTCAAGACCGACCGATAATTGTAACAATCAAATGAAGGGCGTCCCACAAATATTTGGATAAAAATGTAAATCACATAGTATTTAACAAGAGCTTCTTCGGTTTCTTTAGTTCTATAAGTCAATCTGAGCGACAAGACTGGGAAATAAGACAATTCCATCTAACGCTAAAAGGACTCATGACAAGCATCCTCGTCGCTAGAAGGAAGGACTGCTCATGAAATTCAAGCAGCGATGAGAATGCGAGCGCTTATCGATACTACGAGAGCTTGCTGTTGTCAACGGGACAGTCCTCAGCTCTGTCGACGACGCGCACGGGCACAGCTGGTATGGAGTCCCACCATTCTTTGAGCCGTCTCTGTGAACGGTCGTCTTGGAAGCGCTTCCCCCATTTGGATGTCGTCACGAAACCATACAGTGTGGCTCCCATAAAGATATACTTCAGTGGTACCACTGCTATTGCAATGGCCACAGCGCACGTCGCCATCATCACCATCTCAGCATGCTGCAATCGGAATGGAAGAAATTATTATCACTTGGTTGGCGCGAAGAGTGAGTTCATAGATTTTGGTTGAAAATACAAACAGGTGCATATGCCATAGCATACATCAAGCAACTTCAATTCTGTAACCCAGCAAAACAAGGAAAGAAAAATTCTGAAATTCGTATGTAGTCATCAAATGTTGACGCCAAGACTTGTGGGTTAAAAGCTTCATTTGTCGGAAAATCTCATCTTAAAAAAATTCTCTGAGCCTTTATACAAAGAAATGGAATTTAACACAGCCAAGTTCTGGGGCCGGTGGAGAACAGTTCTACCAGCATTTGTTGCCACCTTCCCAGTTAACAAACTAAACATCGGTTTATCCACACAAGATAAGGAAATGGGCGCACCTTACGAGTCCTCCCAAGAAATATTGACCAAAGTTTTAGCAGTGTAATGTTTACTTCCTGCACCATATCATGGACTGTTTGTAGCCCACGCTGAGCTGATACTATGCTCTCCACCGGACTCTGGTCAGATGCTGTGCACACTACAATCCCCTCTCTTTGGTGTTCTTTCCTCTCTTTCCTCACATGGTGCATCTTCAATACAAGCCAAAACAAGCCAGCTGCTATAGCCTTATTGATCCACTCCCTGCAAACTCAAAGCTGTTATCCAAGCACATCACTGGAAGTGGAATGCAGGAATAAGCTGTTGCTTACAACACAAGCTAAAGTATTGAAATGCAGTAACTCACTTATAAATGATCACAAGAGCTACTGCAATTACTGCGAGGGTTGTCATTGGCCTTTGCCATGTTAGTATTTCTTGAAATTTGGGCAAGATGGCTTCTTTCACTCGCTTTAAGAGTTCCTGCAAGCAAAGCAGAATGAACTACGTTGCCATAACTGCAAATGCAATTATAGAGTTTTCTCCCCTGCCGACCTAAAGACCATAGTGGTCATCCTTTGTTAAGAGTTCCGATGCAATTGCAGTAAGTTACTTTCCTCATTTTTCATTGCAAATTCTTTCATCGTATGACACAGAGATATTTGAATCGTGCAGACTCACCATAAGAACAGCAACACTATTGCCGATCCCTTCCTCTTTCAACCCCTCCGTGGAAGCCTTTGCAATTTCAATTTCCCTTGCTTCCTCTCTAACATTGTTGATAGCTGTCGTCAATGATAAGTAGTTGTCATCTTGGACACCAGCTGATGTACACTCCTTGCCTGCTTCTTCAAATTTCATATCTGGGAGCCTCGATATTGACATGTTGATAGTCCTCAATATTGAACTAGCACTGCACGGTTGTCTGCTTCCATCCTTCTTTAGGCTCTCTGCCAGTTCTTCAAGCACATAGTCACCCTTTGGTAACTCATCAAACAAAGCAAAAATCAGGAAATTTCTGGGAAGAGGAGGCGATATCCTTAGCATCTCTCTTGCTGCATGGAGCCTTACGATCCCCAATATTGTCCGTGAATGTATTTCCCACACTTGTGATGGGCTCTCCACATTCTGTCTGGAAAAAAACTTGTGCATCAGCATTATCTCCTTTGTAAGAGCTAGCCAGTGGTCACGTCTTGTAGAGCTTGTTATCTCTGGAAACTCCAGAACAATTCCCTCTGATCTAGAAAAAGGAAAGTCGTGCAGCTGACTAGTCAGTGATCTAACAAGAATGTTATCACTCAATACTGAATTTGTCTCTATTATTTATGTCATGCTAATAACGGACATCTCTAATGCAAGACATGCAATGTTTATTAACAATGTCAGGGTCAATACTTCTGGAACTGAGCTTACAGTTCAGGGGACTCATACACCATAGCCTTGTCAAAAAGCGGAGCCCCGAAGGGCCCTGTAGCAGCAGGTTTCACAGTATGTTCAGTGTCCTTTGAAAGGTCAATCTTAATTGCATCTTCATACGTGATCACTCCCGAAGCCTCGAAGTAGAGAGCATAATTTGTTAAGGTGAGTCTACCTAGGAAAGCATATTTATTTATTAAGGGAATAAAAGATCTCAAAAAACCAAAAAATCTAAAGTTAAATATCAGCTCAAGTGCTAAAAACATAAATGTCCAAATTCAGGACAAACCAGGCCAGCTCTGTCCTCCAATATGACGAACAACTCTTTGTGTGCCTGCAGTTCCTTCGACATGCAAAATTAATTCGTCATCTGCTAGGTCGACACCCCTCGGCACTTCCTGTTTTTGCAAATACCCAATGCATCTGCGCAAGATGACACAGACAAAGAAGGAAAATTGAAGCAACCTTGATGAATTGAAAAGCAGATATGTGCAGTGTATAGGGCCAGTATGTATGAAGGAACTAAACGATTCTGACTTGGCCCAAGATTTCTTCTCTCAGGGAAGTCATTCACTAAGAACGCATCTTTACTGTAGCAGGCAGTTGCATTTGATGCTAGGTGGGATACATTCCATATATCGCATTAAAAATACTTCAAAAACTGAAATTCCCAATGGTCCCCTCTGAAATTGGAAATGAAGTATTTCTGCAATACCAGGTCCATGACCAGTTCAAGTATTTCAGAGGAACAAAAGACGTTGCTCCTGACACGTCCATGGCCTTTCCCTCATCGTCACACATCATTATTTAACAATTCTGCTGTCTTGGTTGTCGCCCCAAGTCCTATCGTTATGTAAGACAGGTTTTGAAATCAACACATGAAAATTATGCTAATTAACGTGAAGCTTGGATGCATTACTTGTCAATCTCTTTCAGATATTTATCATATGCAGGAAAATGGAGACGACTTCCTGTAGGTGCTGTAAGAGTTTCAAAGGTAAATTTCCCATTGGCTATGTCTGCAACCAAGGGAAACAAGGATGCCAACCACACAAATGCGTCTTCTCCAACATTAGGCCCATGGTCAACCTAAATAAATAGAAATATGTCCATAAATGAAAACTGATATCTTGATAATTGAGTTCTCCAAAGAATACAGTTCATATGACAATACATCAAATAGTCTGTAAAAAATCTCTTACAAGTAGCGGCATAAGGTCTGAGTAGAACAGAGGGATCTCATCATCTTCTTGAGGCACCCTTATCACTCGCTTCTTCTCTTCTTTCTCTTTCCCCATTGACTCCTGTAAATCACATGTACATGAAAATATTCCTAGAAAGTAACTCAAAGATATGCCATAATATCATTAAATTTCCAGATGATCAAGCACCGGGTATAGAGGCTTAGCATTTGAATGTTCTCTCAAAGTGTCCCAGATACCCTCTACCTTCAATTAATTGAATAAGATGGTACTTACTAGCATGGGCTCCTCATCAGCAGAACTGGGCATTTCCCATGCAAGCATCATGTCGAACGTCAGCCGGCTGAAAGATCCATCGCTTATCTTTTCACCTATGCTTGGACACAGGTCGAGGAGAGCTTTTGAGCTACAAAACTCCACGAACTTTCTAGAGTAACTGAGTGAATCGGGCTTCCATTCAGCTTCAAACTCTTCCACCAATCTATCGACAGCAGTACCTACTTGCCTGATATAGTTTTGTCATTGGAAATTCTGTTATCCACTCGCCAATCAACGACAAAGTGTGATGATGGCGAAAGAAAGCTACTGGAAAGACACATGTTTTGTGACGATATTGTATTGGCGTCAATTAACATCCTGGAAATATGTTCCAGTACAGCACAAGTAAAATTGACTTATTCAAACAAATTATGTCCAAACTCCCTTATTGCGACACGCCTCTATCACCAAAAAAATTCAAAGAGACTCTTCTCCCGGTTAATTGCCTGTTAAACATTCCGAAGAGGTCTCCTCCCCTCCAACTTCATCAATTCCATCCCTCCATCAGCTATTTATTTCTGGTTAGCTCAACTACTATCTATTTTCGATACAGATCACTAATTGCATGTGCGTGCATTATTAAATACATATGCATACATAACCTTCAAAATCACGACGAATTTCGAGCTAGCTGAGCTATAGAATATATTATAGCACCGTGCTCTAATAGCCTAAGCTTTTTGAGAGTAAATTCTAAGCGAGCTTCTTCAGAAACTTCTCCCTAATCGAGACCTGGTTCTGCGGCAAACCTAAACAGAGCACGAGAAACGCTAGACGCGTTCTCTGAACCATACAAAAGCTCCACGAGTTCCCCCGAGCATCGTGGAACTCAACGTAGGCTGGAGAAACAAGGATCAGGCACGCAAACAATCACGAATTCAGCATTATCATCATCGTCATCAGATTAACTCGCGATCCGCCAAATCATCTCTCGGCCGCTCGCGATCAAAAGCCAGAAACATCACCGTTCGCAGAAAGCCAAACGCGCACGCATCGGCATTCGTCATTCGAAGAGGCGAGTGTCTGTCAAACGATCTCGTTCAAGAAGATGAAGCGGGAAGATGATGACGAGAGAGACATTACAGTGCGCATTTCTTCACGACGTCGTTCGCGATGGAGGATAGATGCTTCCTCTTCGTCGCCATCGTTCGTTCGGTGCTCGCAATCGCTTCTCTCCTCCTCTTCTCTCTCTCTCTCGTCTCTGCACTCTGGAAGTTGCAGGAAGTGAGGAAGGAGAGCTTCCGATATTTCTCTCTCTGCTTTGCACAGCTGTCGTTCTCGCCGCGTGCCACGTGGCGAGAGCCATGCAAGACTCGGTGCAACCTCCCGGTGGAGAGGGAGAACGCTTCGGGTCGGGGTCACGTTCTCCGCTCGATCTCATGCTAGAATTGATCGTGTTAAAAGAAATACTGAAAATAAAATAAAAATTGCAAGATATAACTATAAGTGCATTCGAATGGATTTGACATTTTTTCCCTTCAAATTAAAAGAACGATACATGGTGGAATTGGATTAATCTCATATGATATGAAAAGAAAAATGTCATAAATGGCCCATTGATTTGATGGCTAGTATATGCTATGATTACTCATTTGTTAATCTGGAAAGAATGATTATATTTATTCTCTTCGTCGATCGTGATTGGCTATCGCTATGAGGTTTTATAGAAATGACGCACCTTTGAAATCGTTGAACTCATTTGCAGTAACAATTGCACAAACCCACTCTTTTACAAAAGAGGATGTCGAGACACTTGCATGTTAAGAGAGGCGAGTTAAATTCTTTCAAGAGGTCTCTCAATTATAGGGCCCTTCATGGGATGGGCCCAATTGGGGTACTCATGAGTATGAATTAGAATTTGTATTTCGTTTATTTCAAAAAAAAATTATTTAAAAACATTTTATATAAAATAATTGCTTTTATCAATCATATCATGCTAAACAAACAGAGTCCAAGATACAATCAATCATTTTTAATTACAACTTGCAACTTCTATACATTTCCACTTGTATTCTTTTGTGAAACTCTCCCGTGGGAACTGCATTATTGGCGTGTTTCATCGAACAGCGAGCTCATCTGCTACGAGATTCGCGAATGTTGCCTCCGTCGGATTTGTAAAGATGGAACCACGAACGTCGTGCCATAACATCGTGGAGCTCTCACACAGCAAAGTATAAATTCCAATAAAATCACGATAATGAAAATAAGTCAGTAATTTCACGCCAGCGAATTGTAAATTAATAACAATATTTGAACAAGCGATTGTTTAATTAGCATCTATTTAATCAATTTCAAGAACTGATACAAACTTTTTTAAAGAAAAATATCACAAAAGACTTAAACTTATGGCATTTATACTAATTCAACCATAAATATTCTTCATATTGATAACAATTTAGATCATTGGGCCAATTTTGGTTGGTCAGTGCTGACGTGGATACAAGTGGTCTGGCTAATGCCGATGTGGTATTTTTTAATAATTTCTTTTTCTCTTCTTCCTCATATTCCTTGCAGTGGCCGGCGAGGTGGTCGACGAGCCATTGGAGGCTGCCTGGCCAGTACAGGACAAGAAGCCCAAGAGGAAGAAGAGGAAAAAGAAAAGGAAAAGGAAAATGAGAAAAAAGAAGAAGAAGAAAAGTATAAAAATAATTAAAAATTATCACGTCAGCATGCGTCGGTTAGCCGACGTCTAGCTAGTACCGTATGATCAAATTTAATCGGATGGACTGAATTTATATTAATGTGAAAACGTTTAAAATTAAATTAATGCGATTAAAATATTTAAGATCAAATTAGCATCAATGTTTTAAGATTTTTTTGTAGTATTTTGCCCAACTATTCTGTGACGTGCACTTGCAAAAGCAAAAATGGCTGACGAGGACGACGAGCCTCTCGGGCTTCGGAAATCCGGGCTCGAGAAAAGCCCACAGCCGAAATGCATTTATACGCGACGACAAACGAACGGTTGCTTACTCCACCGCTCTCTCTCTCTCTCTCTCTCTCTCTCCCCTCCTCTCTCTTCCATTTCCTCTGCAGAAGAAAAGCTGAGAGAGGAGCGATGAGCATCCAGCCAGCTGATTCTTCCTCCATCGTTCGCCTCAGCATCGGTCAGCAATCATCGCCTCCTTCTCTCTCTCTCTCTGGCTCTCGCCATGTGCGATCGCATGTTTTGGCGCATTTGGACTCGACTGTCTTCTTCTTCTTCCTTCCTTCCTTCCTTCTCTTTCGGCTCTGCTTCTGTCGAGTTCTGCGTGGGTCCCGCTTCGGATTGCAATCTCAGGCGTCTGATTATGTCTTGTGTTCGGGGGCCGTGTTTCCGGGGCTCGCCCGAGCGATCGGATTGGCTGACGGTCCCCGGTGGCTTCGAGTTGCTTCTCGGCTAAGTTTTGCGTGGGAGAAGTGCCGTTTGAGATGCTGAGATGCTGAAAGTTGGACTGAGATCTGGGATCGGCATTCGCGAGAAGATTGTTTTTTTTAACCGTTGCTGCTCCTGCTCCTGCTGCTAGTTGCTTTGTTTTGATTTTTTTTTTGGTGGCGGATCTCATGGCTGTTGCACTATTGGGGTGATCGGTACTTGCGTGATGGCTTTCGATTTGGGAATGATTTCCGTACCGTCGCGCAGGTGGTAAGAAGTTTTCCACGACCGTGGACACGCTGACTCAGCGGGAACCCGATTCAATGCTGGCAGCCATGTTCAGTGGGCGCCATGTGGTGTGCCGAGATCCCAACACGGTATTGATATTTCTATCTCCGTGGTTTCGCATTCGGGGACCTTCGGATTGTGATGTGTGCACTGGGTATCTCTTGCTCCGCATCTACCGGTTAATTAGTCATGAGCTGAGTTGGCTCTGTATGCTGTGATGGAAGTTCTTACCTGATAACTAGATTCAAATATGCACATGCGCGTGTGAACTTGTACATTATACATTGATGATGGGTTGCTCGATAGTGTGCATGCATGAGTGTGTATGAACCTGTGCATTTGTGCACTTAGGTACAGAGGTTTGTCCAAATATACTTGTCCATGTTTGCCAACATAAGACTTCGATTCCATATTCTAGGCTCATATTATTCATAATGGTGACACCTGCATGGGGTTGTCAGTTAAAGTATCGAGTGTACCAACTATGGGGTTGTTTTTATGTACAATATCCGTTGCTATCAACTTGGATATCTTGGCCTTTTGTGTTCCCTACTATGTTGGTGTTCTCATTTTGGATAAGTATATGGGGATGGCCTTGTAATGCCTAGTCAGGCATTGTAAGTTTACTAATGGCATGGTATTAACCAAAAAAAAAACAAAGTTGTGCATGACAGCAGTTGGATTCTTAAATTGTTGGACAGAGAGAAACAGCCATCTCTCTAAAAGGTTGGTGTGTGGCAGAATTGAAGATTCTATTAATTGCGTGAAAAAACATGTCTTCTTGTGAGATTCTACTTCCAATTAAAATCTGGGATGCTTATGGATAGAGTGAAAGTGCTGTGTTCAATTTTGAATCTTGTCTCTTTCAATCTCACTAAGCTGCACTCGCCCGCTCTTTGTGTTGGAAGTGGATTGCATTGAGATTGTTACTCTTTTAGTGATGTCTACAAGTATGTAAATGGGGCTGGCTAATGCGGACAAACTTTTTCCAGGGATATGTTTTTGTTGATCGAGATGGGAAACACTTCAGACATATTCTAAACTGGTTAAGGGATGGTGTCATTCCCACTTTATCAGACTCTGACTACTCGGAGCTTCTGCGTGAGGCAGAATATTATCAACTACTGGTTAGTAATCCTTACATATATGTTTGTATATATTGGTGTACCTTGAGTATTCTCTGGAGTTTCTTATTGCAAGTTTATGCTACTTCAAGTTGGTCTATCATCAATCAGCAGAAAAGGCTTGCTTAGTCTGATTTTTCACAAATGGAAGTGAATACATACAATTAGCACTTTGATGTAGTGTCAGCCTCTTTCAATTTGTACATTTAGCACGTCAAATTTTTTCATATTACTTGCAAGATAAGCTATGGAGCATAAGTTAACGGCTTTATTTTGGATCAATCTATCAGCCTGATGTGCCTGAGGATCTTCCATGCTAGCTGCAAGTATAGTTTGCTCACCTTTTTTTTTCTTCTTCTTTTGATGTGAAGTTCCATTTGTAGGCTGAAAGTTATGTTTTCCTGTAATGTAAACAACCCCATGGATACATATACCTAATGTGGTCATGTGGATAAACTTCTGCCTTGTCCAAAAATAGTAACGAACATTTATTTAAATGTCTCCAATGTTCTTCATAGCTAGTGCTGAATAAATTGGCTGCCCTCCTGAATAATGTTATCCTGGTAATTTTTTCAATTTCAGGGACTAATGGATGGAATTCATTCTGTCGTGAGTAAGAAGAGGGAAGAGGATAAGGATGAGTTGGACTCGGAACTGACAAGAACTGATATTATCAAGTGTATACAATCAGAAAAAGTCAGATTTAGGGGGGTTAATCTAGCTGGGCTTGATCTTTCCAAGCTGGTATGTTCTGCATGTTTCTGTGTCTAATAAGAATTTTCTTCCAAGCATGTCATTTTTTTCCCAGCTGATTTGATGATTTACCCTTTGACTCTATGCAGGACCTGTCATATGTAGATTTCAGCTATGCTCGTCTCAAAAATGTCTTCTTTTCGCGAGCTAATTTGCATTGTGCAAAATTCCGGGTAGGTGTATAAATGTGAAGCATTCATTTCTTTTTTAAAAATCGCTTTCTCTCTTGACCTATGCTTTGCTCTAGCATTCTGCCAAACCTTACATGTTAATGTTCAAAATCCAACAATATGATGAGTTCATTGAAAATGAAATCCATTATTTCAGTCTCTTACAAGTTGAAATTCGTCTACATCACTTATTCAAATATGTCAGGCTTTCTATCTGACAATTGCATGGTTTCCTTTTCTTTAATAACAATCTGCTGTTGCTCATGAATTTATTCCAGGATGTGGACGCTGAAGGATCCATATTTCACAATGCTACCTTGCGTGAGTAAGACACTAAAATGTGTTTTTTAACCTCTGGATTATTTGCAATCTTAATTTTGCCTTATAGATTTTGTTGTTGCCTAGGGAAGATGTGAATTTACTGGAGCCAATCTTCGCGGGGCTTTATTAGCTGGTGCAAATCTTCAGAGTGCAAATCTACAAGGTAATTTTCCTTATATTGCATTTGCTACATGTTCATATTTGGATAGGTTCATCTTGCTATGATTGGAATGTCATCTGTGACTTATTTCATGGTGCTTACCCATCCTAGTGGTATTTTTCATTCTATATCCCCAAAAATGTCATGGTATCTGTTTTGTGGATATTCTGGTATATTCTTTTCTCACCACATCTTCAGTATCTTACCGCTTTGATTTTATTATTGCCAACGTATTTGAATTTTGTCTCAAACGAATTTTCACCAGAATGAGATTCTCATAAAATGAGAAAAGCTTTCTGCATTTTAGATATGGAATTTGGCAACATATTCAACGCTTGTTTAGGCTAAATACAGCTCTCTGTAGCCTCCTGTCCTATGCAACTGATTATATGCCAGTTTTGTGTTGTTGCGTGTCCCTGTTCTTCATTTTCTCCACAAAAAAATAAAAATAAAAATTGATGTTTTAGTTGCACATTTTAGGCCGGTCCAGTTATGAGTTGTTGACCAATGTCAATATATTTGATTGGCATCTTTATGTGATTCTTAATACTTCTAATCTAACATTATTCCATGAGGAAGACGAAAGTACATTATTTTATAAACTTTGTTTGCATGGGTCAAGTAGTGGTTTTTCCACAACAACTAAAGTTAAAGTGGAGTCGATTGACATGAAATTGGGCTTGGATTTGATTCTCTATGATCAAAATGCCATGTTGAATATGAGATCATCTTTTGGGGATAGTGATGTTTTGCATGAATGGATGCTAGTTCCCTTATTGTTCTCAACTTCGTTGATGTGTATGAAGCTGCGTTAATATTTAGTGAGGCTGAAGAGGATTGCCTTTCTTTTAGCAGCAGTGGTCCTATATTACTTAAAATGAATTGTAGCTGGTGCTGATATTGTGATTAAAGGATATAAATTTTCTTGGCAGATGCGTGTCTGATTGATTGTAGCTTCTGTGGAGCAGACTTGCGATCCGCACATCTGCAGGTTTGATATCTGCTTACATCCTGCTTGGGCAGCTCCGTTTAGAACTCTGGACATTGTAATTGTATGCTATGCTTATAAGCTTATAACTTATGTTCTCTTTTGTCTAGTGTCTGCTAGGAACTGGTGGAATCACTTCCTATATGCTATTTGCATTTCTTCAGCCAATCACTGTTGCCCTTAGGCATTAAAATTACTTTGATGGTCACGTGCATATTAACTCGAAACAATTGGATTCTCTATCTGAAATCTTGTTAAGTCCTCAAATCATTCAGGACCGGCCTACTTGTTATTTCAAGTCAGTTTCATGCGTTACCTTGCCATCCTCTTATTGACAACACTGAGGACTGTACAGGTTGCACCGGTTGATTAAAATTCGAGGAATTGTGTCTACCGAGTTTCTGACAAATTTTGATACTATGAACAGTGCTATCATATCCTGGAAACTTCAGATCTCAATGATAGAGGGGAGAAGAATGACAAAGGGTGTGTTTGGGAGAGCCTTTGGCGAAAACCTTTGGGGAAATGCAAATGACTTTAGGAAGGGTTTTTCATAATGCAAATAGTGTTTGGAAAAATGTTATTGAAAAATGCATGGGAAGCATCATTGGTTTGAATGATATTTGGACAAAATTACACATGTAAAGGACTTTAGTCATATCTTTCAAATAAAAAAGAAAAAAAAGAAAAAGAAAATTGAAGCTTGGCAACTGGCAGTGCTCAGGCGATGGCTGGATGCATGTGAAATAGATCCGGCACTAGCGGTCTTGTGTCGTGAATGGGTGAGGGTAAAACTGGAATTTTGGTAAATTTAATGAGGACAAAATTGGAAAGAAAAAAACCATTAGCATTTTGGAAATGCTCAAAGCCAAAGTTAGGTAGAACTTGTGTCGGGTTAAGGGACTTTGCAAGTGCTGGCTTTGGCTCAAAGGCTTTAGAAATTTCTTGCCAAACACCCTAATTTTGTCAAAGGCCTTTAGAAGCTTAAAGCCCATTTCCAAAGTCCAAGCAAACACAGCCAAAGTCATCTGAAATGTTACAGTTTAGTTGATGGGCTCTTGATGTAACTTAGCTGTTATATGTGAAGCTTATGTGACCATTGTGCTGTTATCAATGGCAAAAAATGATTATCTTGTTTCTTTTTTCTATTTGAGGAGGAACATTGAGATTCTTCAGTTTATTGTTTTCTGACTGTTGTGTGGTACAAATGACTACTGATATTTATTAAATGTGTGGTATTGCGATAGTCCATGCTCAGAGAATTGATGCTTTACTTTACAAACAAACCTTCAGACTGCTGATTTAACCAATGCCAACTTAGAGGGAGCCAATTTGGAGGGAGCCAACTTAAAGGTAAATGTTCCCTTCATTATTGTGATTGTATTTCTTTAATTGATGGTTACATCCTTGCAATCCAACAAGCACTCTGGATTACCTTTTTCTTTTTTGGTTGAAGCGATAAAAGGTTGCTTTTGTTCTTCAGCAATCTGATATGCTAAGAGTTTAGGTGTATTATAATGCTTCCGTTGTCAGGAGAGACACCTTATGTAATACGAACCGTGCCTTGTCTGATTTATCAAACAAATATCATAAATCAATTGGTGGATATTTCTGGCCTTACTTTGTTGAGCTTTTGGTCATGGCTTGTCTTGCATGATCTTCAGGGGGCTAAATTAAGCAATGCAAATTTAAGAGGTGCAAACCTGCAAAGAGCATACCTACGCCATGTAGATCTTCGAGAGACGGTGAGTAACAGTAGTTTTTCAATATTTGGTCATCCTTTCTCATGATTCTCAGCATGACAATAAATCCTCCATTCATGTTGTATCCATTAGATAGAACTGAGTGGAGTGTGCTGAACTTCTGTGACTTCGCTGTTGTCTTTTTGAGGGAAGTGCATATTGTGTATGGTGCATTGGATTCTTGCTATACGAATACTTCTTTAAGGACAACTGGAATGTAGATTCCCATTGAGCGACTCATTTGTAGTCGTTGGGGGTCGAAAGTAGTAAGGTTAATTTGCAGAATTAATTAGTGAAGTTCTTGGATTAATATCGACAACTTTTTTTTAATTCCCATTCCTCTGTCATCTGGAAAAGGTTGGATGGATGTGATTTTGGCTGCATTTACTATCTGGATGCTACTTGGTACGCAACTATCATAACATAGATGATGAAAAGTTGAGTAAATTGCCTTAATTTCTTTCTTATTTTTCCACTTCAAAAGACTTACATCCATTGTGCATGTCATCACTGCTCTTGATTCTCCATTTGTTGCATTCATATGGTTGAAAGCCCTCTTGGATGAGTGCCTCCTTACCCTTCTTCTGCTCTTGTCTTTATTCCCTTTGCTCCCTCAATATATGAAGGCAAAAGAAAAAGGATGTTAAAGAGGAAATGGAAATTGAGAAAAGAAATCCCCCCCTATTTGGGCCTTCTTGCCTTCTGTGAGAGATGCATATTGGCATTATTGTCTATTCTCCTTTTGTCTGGACGTTTACCAGCTCAGCGTTTGATCTCCTCTTATATTATATCTTTTGCAGCATTTGGAAGGTGCAAAGCTTGATGGTGCCAATTTGCTTGGGGCGATTAGATAAATGTGGAGATTGTGAAAAGCTTGTATAGGTCGACCTCTTATTTATTTCCGCCAATGACATTGGCGATCTCTTGTATACTGACGTCTACTCTATTTTAGGTGAGAATAAACATGTTCTGGCTATCGGCTGATGTAGATATTTATATTTGTTGCCCACATTATCGTTGTAGTTGAGCCAACTCATTAGGTGTTTCCTTCTGCTTTTCTTATCCATACATAAAAGGATTGGGAACGTTAGGGGCTTGTCGCTATGTCAAGTGTAAGTAGAGTTTTAGTGGATTCAAAAAGGCATTTCTTCGTCATGTAGTTGGATTCCTGAATGGCCCACAATTTTCAGACTTATCCTTTTTCCTTAGCTTTTTTGGCGTGGTAAAGCCAATCTTTTGGGCATGATCGTCAATTTAGTAGTGGCTTTCAGTTTTTGGCTTGGAATTGCTACTTATGTTGGAGAGCCAAAACACAGGGTAGAAGTTTTATCGGTTGATTTCCCACTGGCTTTTCTAATGCCAAACAACGGCGTGGATCTGAAGTTGAAGCAAAACCTGTGGTTAAATATGTACCAAACGTCAATGTCTTTGTACTAGGATTAACTTTGTGACCGGAAGATTTTGGTTTATGTCAAACCATTTAGTCATGAAGACTAAACTGTCTTTTCAAATTGTTGGTAAGTACCTCGTTTTCCTAAACTTGGTACCGGTTGCGCTCAAGATACTGATGGAAACGATAGATGAATGGGGACCAGATTCAGATCTTAGCAGATTGCGTTGTCGCTGTCAATTTGTGAACGAGTCTAGACTAGTTTAGTGAAAATGGGTTAGTGACTCATTTTTTAACTCATATTTTATGGACTTCATTGTTACATTGATAAGTTTAATAAATAGGTAATAAATAAGTTTAGAATAATAATGTCTAAAATATGAGTGTTAAATGGATTTATAAATTATTTAGAGTTAGTTCACTTTTATGATTCTTTTTTATTTTTTCTTGCTCTCACTCGATTTTGTACACACTCATTCCGTTCTCTTATTTTAGTTTGACAGAGTTTTTTTAAATTGAGTAAAATATCGAAGTGTTTTAATAATATGAATTGAGTTGGGTTTGGGTCATTAAATTTGTATTGCATAAAAATGAATGAGTTAATTTGGATCGGATTATTTTCAATTCGATCTATCTTTTTGATTAACAGATTTAGTCTGGAACACGACCACTTGCGGGGACCTATTACCCCTCTTCTCCGAGAACGACTTAGCAAGTGGTATTCATGCAACACTCGAGGGAAACGTGAAACGCTATGCTCGCTTTGTCTTGTTAACTTCTCTCTGACTGGGCGATCCTGCTACGTCTCGACCTTTTTCTCCTGACATCGGAGAAGCGCACTCGAGAATCAAAACAAGCGCACGATGCATTCCGAACGGGAAATCTGGGAACTTGAACTGCACGTAATCCAATGGTCGGTGGATGCCAATGGTCGGTGGACGCTTCCCCAGAGAGAATATAAGTTAGTGCCAGTCGGTAACTATGATACGTGTCGATCAGGGAAAAAAAAGGAGGTACTTATTAATATATACAACTGAGACAATCAAGAGGTGGATAATTTTATTTTATAGCACAGCATCAGATTCCCTGCTTAGTGCTCGCCCATGAGGCCACGCAGGGTTTGAATCGAACCCTTGCATTGCCTATAAATAGAGGACATTGTTGGCTTCAAACTTTCATCACATTCGATTCCATCAAAAACCAAGCACTCGCAGAACAAACACTCGAGAGAGAGAGGAAATGGCAGGAATCATTCACAAGATTGAGGAGGTCCTCCACATGGGAGGCCACAAGAAGGAGGAGGAACACAAGCCGGAGGGCCATGACCACCCCAAGCCCGAAGAGCACAAGCCGGAGGGCCACGGCCATGGCCACGACCACAAGGCGGAGCACCACGGAGAGGATCACAAGAAAGAGGGGTTGGTGGAGAAGATCAAGGATAAGATCCACAGCGACGATCATGGCGACATGGTGGAAAAGAAGAAGAAGAAGAAGGACAAGAAGAAGCGCGAGCACGGCCATGAACATGAGCATGGCCACAGCAGCAGCAGCAGCGACAGTGATAGCGACTGAGTTATTAGGTAAATTATAAAATGCGAGTTGCAATCTCGTGTCACTGTGGTAATAAGTGCATTTTTCTTTGTGGCTACTAAGTTCGACAGATATGAGATAATAATTATCGCACGCTCTTTCTATATGTGATAAAAGTCCGTCGTATTGTTAGCATCATCTATGATGAACAATATTTTCATCGAGGAAAATCCTCACTTATCATAACGCAATTATCGTAATGCGGAAACAATCATCGTAACCAGCTTAATCGATCTTGTAATTTGACATTTTTGGGGGCTGTCTTTGGTGTTGCAGTTGCAGTAAAGAGCACGTCGACGTTCTTGGGCTCGTCTCCTTCAGTTAGCCCCAGAGCTGGTGAAAATAAGGAGACAAGAAAAAAAACATCAATGTCGTCCAGATTGTCCTCTTTCTAGTCTTATTTTGTTAAATTTTATGTTGTGACAGATCTAGATGTGCTCGTGTGACATCCAAGGACTGTCAACATTGTTCACCGTGTCGTGCCTAATGCGCCATTTTCAGACAACAATGTGTAGTTTGATTGGTTTCTACAAATGTTGTCCGCTTGCAATGGTAATTTGTTACGAATGTTGACAACTTTTTAATGACCAAACAAATCGTAGGTAAGTTATTGCAACAAAAACTGGTGACATGAATTAAATTGGAAAATTAATTAAAAAGCGTTGGGAATTAATCGGATTAAGTTTGGTAATTCGATATAAAAGTTGATAATGTTCGTAAACTACCAAAGTTGGTGATTTTGAAACAACATCATAAACCTCCTTAAGTGATTCAAATCAGAGTTGGTAGTCCGTAATTAGTTTGTAATTCGAGAAAATTGAAAAATCACTCATATTGAGATTGGTAATTTTGTGTAAGAGTTGGTTGCTCTAACTCATTGATGAGTTACGCAAATGAAAATCGGTGGCTTATTTTTTGGAAACGATTGTTAGCTCAAAACAATCATATAAAAGCGTTAGTAATTTTGAAACAAATGTTGATAATTTCTGAATTGTTACCAGACAAGTAGAGGTGGCAAAGTGGGTCGTGGACCTATATGTTGACTCATATTTAATGGCTAAGGTGATACATAGGTTGCCTGAAATTTGGAATACAAGTCGGAATGCGTCTGATGAATTAAAGATCGATCAATTCTTGATTCCAAAGAGTTTGCAAAGAACTTACTTTCAACCCTTTTAATGAAAGAGTAATTTTAAGACTCCGTTTATTGCGGTAAATGTATTATTTAGAAAAAAAAAATTCATAAATAATTCTTGTATTACTTACAAAAAATTTTTAAAAAATGAAAAAATATATTCATCGTTCACAAAAATATCTAAACATAAATTATTGTTGGTAATGAAAATATTTTTTATTGAGTAATTATTTTAAGTGACACAAGCAATCATTTCTTAATAATCATTCATTTTTCGCAAAATAAATGGAATTTAAGGTTGTATATAGTTTGTACTGTATGATGTTAGGCGGATAATATTGGAATTCTTCTAGGAAATGGGTAGTTTTATAGAAACTGGTGGTTCGGCAAAAAAAAAATAATAAAAAAAAAAAAATGAAAAATATATTCATCGTCCACAAAAATCGAACCGAACCAAAAACCAAACTCGCGTGACGTGATTGTTCTTGGCCGTACACCAGCTCCCTCATCGACTGGTGAGCTGATCCATGGAGTTGCTCGTCCTTCGGAGGCACCAAAATAGACATCCAAGTACACGCCGCATGCGTCTATTCAAACTAGAATGCTCATGACAATGTGGATAAAACGTCATGCTCGGGTGCGTCTCAGATCGGGCTTATAAGTCCGGGGCAAGCCCAATGAGGGAAGAAAGAAACGAACACATGCCGGCTTCGTTTGTTTCGTGGAAATCGAATGATTTTGAATAACATTTTCTTAAAGACGATTTCTTATATCACCGACATGAATAAACGAACAAAAGTATCTTCATCGTCAATGAAAATGTTTACATATAAATCATTGTTTATAAGGGTGCTAAAACTAAACTAGAAAATCAAATCAAACATAATTTTTGTATATTTTCAGTTCGGTTCGGGTTTTGGTTGGAATAATAAAAAAGATAATCAATTTTTTTAAAAAAATTTGGTTAGGTACAATTGAACATCGCTCTCTTTTTAATATTACAATTTACACAATCTCTCTCTTTCCACTAAATTTCTTTTTAGTATTTCGAAAAAGAAAATCGAAATTCCAATCTCAGCCAAACTGAATCAAGTCTTCGGTTTGGGGCATAGTTCGATTCAAAGTTAATGTATACCCAAATAGTTTGGTGAAAATCCTAACCAAACCAAATCGAACCATGACGCTTTTCATTGTCGATGATGGAAAACATCTTCAAGATACGTCGACGTTGTAATTGGTCGATATCAGCTGAGAGAATCGGGGGCACCAAGCGGACGTCGTAGCCAGAACATCCGATTTTGTAATTTTTCTCAAACGCAGCATTTGTTGCTGTCATCGAAGCTGTTTGTGAACATCAGATTGGTTTTTTCATCTGGCAACGGAATGCGTCTAACAAAGCGGGTCGTCGGGGCAGGCTCCAAATGGACGTGCGAATCGGAAGAGGTGATCTGTCGATTCGTGAAAGAGTCCAATCGCTAATGATTTGACCATCATCTGGGCCCTGGGGGACTGGCAAAAGCCCTAGAATAACATTAAAAATTAGACCAATTGTATGTAATAACAGATTTCATTTTTGTACATAGTTTAATGCAATGACCGATGCAATGACCGCATAGGATTAATATAATTCTTAGCATTGTTGCCTTAGGATTCTCTCTGCGTGCCTGGACGGGTTACTATGTTTTAGACATGATCAAAGCTTTTACCATTTCTCACATGACAATATAGTTCTAAGGAAGAAAAACAAAACACATACACGTTAACGTGAAGCGATGCGACGCCAAAATAATTATTCAATAAGATAGGTTGGTTAATACTATGATTTCAAACTAATTTTTTGATCACCAAAAAACCCCAAATCGATACACTTATGACGAATTAAGCATAAACTAATTTTTTTGAATACCAAAAATCCAAATTAGTATATATGCAATAAATTTATCCCGAATTAACGGATACATTTTTAATAAATTTACCCTCAATCAGTTTCTATTAAATTGGATTAGTATCACAAAAAACTCATAAAACTGTTATACCTCCCCAAACCGACATATCCTTTAACTGTCACATATCACTCAATTTACTAATTTGATTGCAAAATTTAGAATAAACTAGCGGAGAGTAAATTTATCATAAATACATTGATTTGAAGCTTTTCACAGTATTAGTCATTTTTTTAACCAATGCATTAGAAAATATGAGCCAATTTTAGTGCGTCCTAAGTCCTAACTAGTCTGCCTTCCCGGCCAATCTAAAGGATGCGCTTTCCGCTTCCGGCCCAGTGCATCTGGGAACGAGGCTTGAAATCAAGGTCGCCGGGCGACGGACGGACGGACGGACGAAACTCCCTTCGCCGCCCGAGGACACGTCGCGTGCTGGTAATCAGAGAATACTCGCCCGACTTCGTAAACCACGCCGGAAAATTCGATGCTCTCGGCCACGTCAGAGAAAAGATCTCGCCGTGTCGTGAGCGGAGTTCGGTCCTAGCGATGGACCGGTATCGCATCGGACGACGACGACGACGACGACGACGGCAATCGGGCCCCACGATCTCTGATTGGCGCTCCAATGCAAATCGACGCACGTGGGACCCATCTCCGGTAGAATTTTGCGAAACCAGAAAACACCATATGGCAAGACAAGGCGAAGGCGTTTTAGCGACTGTGCCATTCGGCAACTGCAGCCTCTGCCAACCAGATCTGTGATGCCTTGTCCCTGTCGTTGTCACGATGGAGTGGACAATTCCGACGACTGGACCTGCTCCCTTCTTTGGGAAAGGACATGGTCAACTTCGCCAAAAAAAGGAATTTTCTGGACAACCGTCATCAAATTTTCCCCCCCAGAGATCCTTAAGTAAATATGAAACATGTACCGGTTCAATTCAAATTGCGTGTGTGTCGCTGTCGATCTCGGCGACCCATTTTGGCCAACGGGGCTCTAAGTATAGAAAATGGAAGGAAAGGGACCTTAATCGAATGAAAGTAGGGCCGTCGCCTTCCTAAATCGACGAAAGCACCTTCTCATTTATATGTTTCACATGTACCATACCGTATTGCCCTTTCTCATAATCGCTTCAATAATATTTTGAAAATGATTAGTATTGTGAAAAATAACAAATTAGTACATTTATGATAAATTTATTTTAAATTAATTTTTCGATCATCAAATATCACAAACTGATATATCCATAAACTAATGTTTTGATCACATTTATCATCTTCAATAGTATTTCCAAAATGATTAATATTACGAAAAATCACAAACTGATACATTTATGATAAATTTACTTCAAACTAATTTTTTGATTATCAAATATCACAAACTGATATATCCATGACAAATTTATCATAAACTAATTTTTTGATCACATTTACCATATGTTATTTTATGTTAAATATGATTTTCACGAACTGACATACAAGTGACATATGGAGAGTAAAATATTAAATTAGTATATTTGTCAATTATCACATGTCATCTAATTCAGTCATTTGACAATAAAATTTAGTGAAAACTAATCAAAAGTAGATTTATTATAGGTCTATCGATTTTGAGTTCTTTATGATCCAAAAATCAATTTGGAGTAAAACTATACTAGTTTAGAGTTTTGCTTGGTATTAAAAAAATTTATTAGTCAGATTATCGAGGACGGAGTCAGCATTGTACTCAACACCAGCACGTGGCGGCCCGCCATTCGCTGCTGCCCTCCGTCTTCCTCCCTCCTTTAAAACCACCCCCGCCACGCATCCTTCACCTTCTCTCACAGTTCGCTTCCCGCTCTTCGGGTCTGGATTCTTCCTTCAAGACCCGGAGGGGAGGGAACAAAGAAGGAGCTCGTTCGCCGATATCCCCCGCCGCCTCCGCCGCATCGTCTCGCTCGCGACGTCTTACCGGCTGTTGTTCTCGTGAAGCGCCGACGACGTGAATTCTCTCGACTGTAATTCGGCTCGGAATGGACAGGCTCATAAGCTTGGAGCCGTCGAACACGGTCGTCATCCGGATCGAGCCGGGACAGAAGTGCTGCGGCGAGCTCACCCTGCGGAACGTGATGTACACCATGCCGGTCGCGTTCAAGCTCCAGCCGGAGAACAAGAACCGCTACACGGTGAAGCCGCACTCGGGGATCATCGCCCCGCTCTCGACGCTGGCCGTGGAAATCACCTATCACTTCCCGCCCGGCTCGGCCCTCCCGTTCCCTGAATCCGACGACCTGTTCCTCCTCCACAGCGTCGTGGCCCCCGGCGCGGCGGTGAGGAGCTCCGGCTCCGCGTTCGAGGTCCCCAGCGATTGGTTCGCCGCCAGGAAGAAGCAAGTGTTCATCGACAGCGGCCTGAGGGTCGTGTTCGTCGGCTCGCCGGTCGTGGTTCGGCTCGTGGCGGAAGGCTTGATGGACGAGATGAGGGAGGTGATGGAGCGGAGCGACCCGGCTTGGAAGCTCGTGGACTCCGTCGACCAGCACGGCGAGACGTTGCTCCACCTGGCCATCGCGCAGGGCCGACCCGACCTCGTCCAGTTGCTTCTTGAATTCGAGCCGAGCCTGGAGGCTCCTAACCGATCGTCGGGATACAGCCCGCTCGAGGCGGCCGCTGCCGCCGGACAGACTCTGATCGCGGAGCTCCTGTTGGCTCGGCGAGCGAGCATTGAACGGTCGGAGACGTCGAACCGGGGCCCTGTTCACCTCGCCACGGGCGGTGGACATACGGAGGTGTTGAAGCTCCTCTTGCTGAAAGGAGCCGACCTGAATGCTCTCACCAATGACGGTAAGACGGCCTTGCACATCGCCGTGGAGGAGCAGAGAAGGGATTGCGCGAGGCTCTTATTGAGCGGCGGAGCCAAGCCCGACGTGCACGACGGCAAAGACGGCGACACGCCTCTGCACATTGCGGCGAGCTATGGGGACGAGAGCATGGTGAAGCTCCTGCTGCAGAAAGGAGCCAACAAAGACGTCCGCAACAGGAGCGGCAAGACCGCCTACGACGTCGCGGCGGAGCACGGCCACGCGAAGCTCTTCGACGCCCTGAAGTTAGGGGACAGGCTGTGCGCGGCGGCGAGGAAAGGAGAAGCGCGGCAGATCCACCGGCTTCTCGAGAACGGGGCCGCGATCAACGGCCGCGACCAGCACGGGTGGACGGCGCTGCACCGCGCCTCGTTCAAGGGACACACCGAGGCAGTCAGGGCTCTGCTCGAGAAGGGAATCGACATCGACGCGAAGGACGAAGACGGATACACGGCCTTGCACTGCGCGACCGAGTCGGGGCACATGGAGGTCGTGGAGCTGCTAGTGAAGAAAGGCGCCGACGCGGAGGCGAGGACCAACAAGGGCCTGAGCGCGCTTCAAATTGCCGAGTCACTGGCTTACGCGGGGATCTCGAGGGTACTCGGGCACGGCGGCGCGTGCAAGGACGGGAGCACCCATATAGCGGGCGGCGCCGCTTCGCTCCTGGGTGGCGTCGGAGGAGGATCCTTGGGTCGGGATGCCGAATACGGAGAGCTAAAGAAGAGGCAGATCAGTCGGAGAAGAAAGGGACTTCGCGGCAGCTTCGATTTGTCAAGGCAAATTGCTGTGCTCTAATGTAAGGACTAGGATTGAATTTTGCATAATTTCTGCACATTCTAATTCTTGATTAGGCTCTGTCTATTCATTCTTTTTTTTTTTTTTTTTTGTAGCAGAAGTTGGTGTGGCAGGAGTTCATACTTATAGATTCATTCAGTGCATTGTGTCCATTTCTGTAAACCTAGTTTGAGCCATGCTAATCCTAAGTTCGTACGAAAGATCGGCGTAGATAAAGGTGGCGCCGTTCTTAATCGGTTAATCTTCTATTGTAATCTTGATCGATGAGTTGCTGATTTTCTGGGATCGATCGGTTGTACGGTGGTCTGATGGCATTTGCGTATAGTATTTGGTTAAAAATAAGCTTGATGATCAAGGGGCACTTTTCTCTTGCCTGCGCCGCTGTGGGAAAGTTCTCATGGAAGCTCAAAGTAGCTTGGTTTAGCCATCGATGGTGTGTGATTTATGTTCTCTTGCAAGTTAGTGCATTCGGTTCAGTCGGTTAAATCGAATGATCTATGGCTATTTTATTAAGACTAATCTTACATCAAAATTAATTAATCCGTCACCATTGCCTTTGATTGAGCCGGCGGACCTAAGGCTGCGTTTGATAGTCGGAATAAAATTCGAGATAAGATATGATTTATCCTATCCTACGTTTGGTGTTCGCTTAGGATATGATAAAGTCGGATATAGGGGGATATAAACAGGATAAAATTATCCCATGGAGGAGGTGGGATAAATGAGAATAGGATTTCTAATGTCCATAATAGGAAAGTTATTTTTCTCGAGAAACTTATTAAATTAAAAAAAAATTGAAATTATATTTCAATATAAATAATATTTGAATTCTAATTTAAGAAATTAAAAATAAAATAATATTTTTAATTAATCTTATTTTAATTTATATATTCAACTATAATTCTATCTTATAATAAACATTCAATCTATAAATTAAATATTTATATTTATTATATATTTAGGTATGTTAGTACAATTTACTAATTGATAACATTTTATTAAAGAATGATAAGAGGGGAAAAAAGAAATAATAAAGAAAATAATATAAAAAGGAGGAAAATAAAATTAAAATTAATTAAGAAATGGTGTTACGAGAGATTTTCACCATCTCCGTTTATGAACATTTAGATTCATTTATAATGATATGCCGTTTATATCAAAAAAATGTACATGATATGATGTGAATATATCCGACTTTAATACTATAATTCACCAAATAATGGATATGATATAAAAAAATCCCAAAATTTCATATCTTATCATATCCAGTCCTATCCTGATTAGAAAGCCGGATGACCAAACGTAGCCTAAATGTTGGGCCTTCCAATCCATTGGTCCTTTTGGCGAATATGGTCTGTTAGGCTAAGGAAGGGTTCATTTATTTCGCGAAAAATACATGTTTTGAAAAATATATTTCTAAAAATGATATACTTATATAATTGGCCAATAAAAAAATATTTTCATTATCGATAATAATTTATACTTAAATATTTTCATGGACGACAAAAATATATTTTTCATTCATTTATATTTGTAAGTGAAATAAACAGTCATTTTCGAGAAAATATTTTTCAAATCCTTCATTTTCTGCGAAATAAATAAACCATAAGTTTGTGTTGGTTAAAGGATGATTGGTGTACAGATGTTTATATAGGCGATTTGCATCTCTCCAATGGATGTCTTCAGAAATTAACAACTGGGTATCATTTCGGAATTTTTCGATCCTCAAGGATTCAAAATGGGATAGGCTCAAGTTATGATGTTGCTATAAAAATCTTGTCGGCGAGAGATTTTCCAACTTTTCGATTAATAAGAAACTCTTGATTTTTCTCCCGCTCAATTATATCTCTTTTTCTAGAGGCATTCTTTTTAGTGATATGTGTAACAATGATATAGTGTGTCATGCTGACGTAATATATATAATTAGATCAATTGTACTATTCATTTTATTTTTTGATATGTGATTATCCACTTAGAGATTTCAAAATATTTCACTTAATTGACTTGATGATATCAGGTATTAAAATGACAAGAATGGCTATTAAAACGGTATCCGAGAATCTCTTGTCAAGTTAGAAACTTCTTTTTATCATACTTTGAATAACACACATATATATAGCCCCCGAAAGTGGTTGCACCAGTTCCCCTGTGAATTAACCAATTACTAACTTTTTTCTTTCGAAGGATGATATAGAAAAGGATGCGGTCACTGTACTCTATATATATCACTCTTTTTTTGGGCTGAGGTCTACGTACGCATACTCTATACTCTTCATTGAATGGGAGCTATACCGATTATGTACTAGAAACTATGCAGTGTGTAAAATAGGATCTAACATTTATTCTTGATTAAACAGTTTAAATTATACTTAGGACCAGTCTAAGGAAAAGCTTTGTAATTGGCATACGGGCTATGCCTAACATCTAATGCAATAAAATTGTCCAAAAAGTCTTAAATCTTTTGTACGGCAGCCAATTCAATCTTAAACATTTCGATTGTATCAATTTAATTTTAAAAATTTTGACAATTCCAATTTATTCATTCTGACTAACTTATGAAATTATTAACGTGGATGCTAGTTAGTCTATGCAACATGGTTGGTGCTCTCATATAAAATATTTGAAATTTTTTTAAAAAATATCTAAATTTCTCCTTATTTTATTTATTATTTTAATTATTAAGGGCCATTGGTTGATGGGCTAGGCAAGGGGGGTTATGGCCATCATTGTAGCCCTCACCGACCTTAGGTGAGGTCACAATGTCTCGCCGAGATCTAGGTGAGGGTTGTGATCCTTTCCTATTGGTTGGCAAGGGTTGCGACACCCTTGCCAAGTGGCCGGTGGCCCTCCTTTTTGGCTCTCAACAATAACAATAGCAACGGCAATAATAATAATAATAATAATAACAATAATAACAATAATAATAAGTAAAGCAAAGAAAAAAAGAAAAGAGAATAAAAATTAATAAATTCAAAAAAAATCCAAAAAATCATTGACATTACCGCTGATCATGCTATGTAAAATGATCAGCATCTACGTAAACGATTTCTACTAAATTTGGCTGGAAGGATCATGATGCCCTTGTCCAGTGGTCGACAGGGTCACTAAGCCTCAAGCCCTTAACAATAAAAAAAAGTGAAACAAATTAAAATTAAAAAATATCAAAAAATCATTTACATCAGTACCGACTGTGCCTCATAGTCGATTGGCCAGAAGAACTAAATTGGCAAACCATTAAAAAGTTTAGGACTGAATTAACATCAAAATTTTAGTATTAAATTGATTGCCATTGCATCACCCAACATATCAATTTCATAAGCCCAGTTTTAGTGCACTTAACATAACATTTGTTAATTACTGTCACATGACTGCAGCATTCGCTAATATATATATTTTTTTAAAGACTTAATCACATGCAAGATCCATTTTATGCTCGACCAAAGCCCCTGGCTACTTCACCTCCACACCCTGTTCATGCTTACCAATTGTCGGACGAACCGTGAACAGAATGACCAAAAGATAACAGACACGACTCATGCATGAATCCGATAGACATAGCTACAAAGGGAGACAAAGAGAGGAAGAGAGAGAGAGAGGAAGAGGGAGAGGCCCAACCTGTACTCTGTACAAAGCCCACCAGCATCCGCCCGCAATTCGGATCGCATCCCGTGCAATGTCGCGACAGTTTTAGGCCCCTACTGATGCCAATAGGCATTTCCCGGCAGGGCCGGCACGAGCAATCCATCTAATGCCTAGCCTAGCTACTCGCAACCACCGAATCCGATATACATAGATCACGATGAGAAACTTGTTCATAGCTTTCGTTTCAGATCTTCAAGAGAGCTTATAGCTTGGACGGTTCAATGACCAAGCGCCATCTATAAGCTACAACTTCAAGCATGAGCAGCGACTCATTAGCTCGTGCACGAATTGCTCCAATTATAGGGGAGAGATTAGACTAGCGATATCTCTCATTCCTTACAGACGTATCAGGTCTTTATAGATGAAAAAAGAATGGACCAATCTCGATCGGCACTGCGCCGTCTTATCGAGCGCCTGCCTCGTCGAACAACACCGAAATCTCGACAGGATCTTCCTCATTCATTAGGACCGGACATCCCTTTTTATTGTTACGTAAGAGACATGCTACAAAGTACACGGTCGCCATCCGTTGTTGGTGGGATGATGAACGCAGCCAGAAAGGCCCATGGCTAGAGGGTTGGTGATGAGAGCTACGGGTTAAACTCTTATCTAGTAGCTGAATATTCGAAGCTGATCCTCTTTCTTCTTGTTTATTTTTCCTTTTGGGGTGCGGGGTTGGTGGATTTAGGTTTTACCAAGTCTACACCTACTCACCTCGATGAGATGACTTTGCGGATCTCTTGAATTCAATGGACAGCATGACAAAATGAAATCACCAACCAACAATTTTGGCAGGATTCTTTAGGGTTTGGGAAAGTGATCCGAGGGTGGTCAACCGTTTCTACCAAAGACCAGGAAGATTTTGTTGGAGCAATCCCACTTTCATCCGTTCATGCACTAAATGAAAAAGAAGGAAGATACTGAGCGATGCTTTCTCCGTCCTGATCGGAGAAAAAGTCCATGGATCGAACTAAATGGAAAATAATAAGCCTAATTTCCTAAAAAAAAACTCCTAACTTTATCTCTAATCCCAATTCTATTTCGAACTTTTTATTTTATCGAAAAAAGTCACTAACTTTCACCATAATTTCAAGTTTGCGCCATTGCCACTAATTTCTTCAGAATTATCGATATCAGAGCAAATTAGAGATTCATTATCAGACATAGTTGACGACCATTTTTGGATGTGGGGGAAATTTGAGATTAAAGTGAAAGTTCGTGATTTATTTCGAGGCAAAAAAAGAAAAAAGTCAGGACAGAATTGCAATTGGAACAAAACTCACGAGTTTTCGGGGGAATTAGGCCGAAAAGAAACATGATGATGGCTCCAAACGTGGATGCAGAGAGAAAAGTATGGCCAACTAAATTAAATAAATCTTCTCTGTTTTACATGTACGTGAGCATGATGATGGCACACATTGAAGTGTGTACGTAAAGAAAAGAGAGGGGAGGAAAGTGCGGACGGAGAAAATAAGGGCAAGGAGTCAAATAGTTTAGTTGGGAGAAACGGACTGAAGAAGTAGATTATGCGAAAAGAGCAAGGAATCGAAAGAGGATGGTTGATTACTCAATTGAATTGGAGCTGAGTTTCGATTAATTGGTTGGTAAAGAAATCAGATAAATTAAAATGTTTTTTTTTCCCTATAATTAGCACCTTATTATTCTAATGCTTACCTATCTGATTTGACCGATGAACGCCACCCGTGTTATATCATAAGCACATTTAGAAACGTACAGAATTCTAACTTAAGAAAATGGGGTAGTCGATGGATGGGTGGGTAGGTCAAGGAAAGTATGGAGAAATTGCATATAAAAATAGGCGGCGAGAGGTGCCTATTCTTGTCTTATTACCTTACCAACCTCCACTTGAGAGAACTCCTGCAATTCTTGAAACGGTAGCAACTGGGATTCTAATGAAGGGAAAATTTTCACCCGGGAAAAACATGGACATTACATATTTAGATTCCATTCTTGTAAGAATCCTAACAACATTAAAAAAAAAAAAAAAAAAAAAAAAACCTCCGGTGAAAATTCGATATGGACATCAAATGAATTTTTATTTCATAATAGTATCACGATAAGACGCACTATGCTTATTCTGTATCACTTTTTTAAGATGCTGTCCTATTGCTTCTTCTATTTTCAGTCCATTTCTGACTTTAGCAGTGCACAGAGTAGCAAAAGTAGAAAAAAGAAACCGCTCCCTTCACTTTATACATTAAATTACTGCTTAATCCCGTCTCGACTCATTAAAAGTATATTGTATATCGGCAATTTATTGGATATTTCAAGGGTGGATAATCAACTTAATATGAGAAATTGGCCATACACAGTATAAAGAAGAGGAGAAAATTCCCCACCAAAAAAAGAAGAAGAAGCGAAAGCGCAGCATCAACCGACACGATCCTCAAAAGGAAAACGAACGAACGAGGACATGTGGAGAACGAGTGCGGTCGAACATGGCCGTGCGAGATCGAGGGGCGCCACTGCCAGTTGCCAGTTGGTCTGCTGTCATTAACGCTTTGCACCGACAGTTCGGGGGTTTCCACCCAACTGCCAATCCTCTCTTCTTTCGGTATTTTTATTGCATGTTTTTGGGTAAATTCACGATCAAACTTCTGCCTTACTATCGAACCAGAACGAGAAAGCAACGCATGATGTTTACTTTCACTGCAAGGAACACACGTATGGCCCATGCGAGAATGAGAGTGTTGCTTGCTTCTTGTTTGCTCCATCTTTGACCAAACTTTCACCACCCCCCAGATAGGAACCAGATCGATTTCCGATGTCGGATCGAAGCATTCCTCCTAGGCTCTCCCTCATGTAGGAACGAAGACCACATTTGCTTCTTAATTTGCGCCCCCGGGTTTGCGTACATATCAAAATATACCCATTATTTAATTTACCCCATCAGGCAATTTTATATGTAATGTGAATTAAATCATTCGCCATCTTTTGAAATTGGAATTAGATAGTGGGAAATGAAACTTCGGTATAGATATGTTGTATTTTGAAAAAAGAAGAGGATAACATCACATTAATGGGCTATCCCGATGTGTTTTGAAATAAAGAGCTTGTGCCTTGATAGTATGTTGAAGCTTGTGTCAAGAAATAAGGAATTTAAATAGCTTCAACAACCATTTCAAAAGATAAAAAAGTTAGGTGATCGATGGGAGGAGAAATGGAAGTTGAAGCTAGGTTAAAAATGTCGATTCACTATCAACCCAAAAAATATATGCTACACATTTATCATTGGACAATCAACATGCGAAATAACTCGACAATAGAGCTAATTCCAAATACATATATTCCTTTTTCATTACATGAAATTGTAAACATATATGTGTATATATATATTTTATTCACAATTTCAATGAATTTAGCAAAATTCATCAGAAAATGCAAACACAAACATCTACGTATAAATTTTGCAAGGCAATTGATTTCATATCCTGTGCATGCAATTCACATGACAATTAAGATAAAATATTGGTTGAAAAAACAAAAGAAGAAGACAAAATAAATAAATAAATAAATAAAATATTTATGCAGTCGCGGGTCCCGATCCGGAGCTAACCAGACGACCACGCACCTCCCTCCTCTATAAAGCAAACCCCGCCACGCTTCTGTCACTTCGTGTCTCTCTCTCACTCTTTCTCTCATTCTCTCTCTCTTCCCTCGCGAAGAAGAAGAACCAGTCGTAGCCCCGCTTCTCTCGCCACCAAGGTAGGCCTCCCTCCTGCCGTTGCTCCCCCTCCCCCTTCTCGTTTATCCGCGGCTGCTTGCTCTGTTTTCCCTTCCTATTTTACCCCCGTTTCGTCTCCCCTTTCGGTTGCACGAGTTTCGTTCCCGGAGCTTCTCCCCGCCACTCCCTCTCTCTTTCCGTCCGTCCGTCCGTCCGTCCCTCGCATTCCCCTCAGCAATCTCCGAACCGGAATCGCACGTACGTGTCGAAGCATCTGTTTCCGGGTCGTCGCGTCTCGTCGTTGTGCGGGCGTGCCCCGTGAGTGCGTGTCGGTGCCGTGTTTGCTTTCGATTTTTTTTTTTTCGCTTTTTCTTTCGTGGCAGATCCAGTGCGTCGGACGTTGTTCCGCGGCGTCGTTGATCGTGGATCTGGTTTGCCTCTGGATCTCTTCTTACCTTATCCGTTCGCTCCGCAGCGCGAAGCGAGCGCGGTGTGCCTGCGGGGGGATTCGCGTGAATCTACTGCTGTTCGCATTCTTAGATCTGCGCCTTTACGTCGTTTCTCTGAGTAGTTTCTGCCAATAATAAATTCCTGTGTCGTTTTCTTCTCTGACGAGTCGCTTTTTTCAGTGCAATTTGATCCCGAGTGGGCCGTCTCATCCCCGCGTCTTCACTCAAGTTTCGCAAAGTGCATGACTTTTTAGACTTTTTAGCCCAAATTTGTGTTTTTGTCTCCACATGAAATCTCTGCTGCTGAATGGAACTTTATCTCTTCGGCTCTAGATAGAATTTCATGCAATATAGATCCACGGGGAGGCATTTCTAGGGGTTGCAGAGTCTCTGTTTTTCTTTCTTTGTTTTCTAACAGAAGAATGTGTATGCTTTTTTAATGGCAATTGGAAACTCCTTTTCAGTTCTTTCATTCTTTTCAACCATTACCACCTTGCCTCTTTCTACTTTGATTGCGACGTCAACGGGTTATGGAGGGATCGGCCATTGTCGTATATCTAGTAGACTTAATACCTGAGAATGGTCTGATGACTTCTGGCTCTTTTAAGTCAAGATAAAATTTAAACATTTCTCCTTTTATTATGATTCGACAGAGAAATGGCGTCCCACATTGTTGGATACCCTCGCATGGGCCCCAAGAGAGAGCTCAAGTTCGCCCTGGAATCGTTCTGGGATGGGAAGAGCAGTGCAGAGGATCTGCAAAAGGTGGCCGCAGATCTCAGATCGTCCATCTGGAAGCAGATGGCTGATGCCGGCATCAAGTACATCCCCAGCAACACTTTCGCGAACTACGACCAGGTGCTCGACACTACCGCAATGCTGGGAGCTGTGCCTCCCAGATATGGCTGGAAAGGCGGTGAGATTGGATTTGATGTTTACTTCTCCATGGCCAGAGGAAATGCCTCTGTTCCTGCTATGGAAATGACCAAGTGGTTTGACACCAACTAGTAAGTTATTAAGTCCTCTCATGCAGCATGTCTTAGATCATCCGTGGTTTGTTCTCAGTAATGACAAATGTCTCTGGTGTTGATCCAGCCACTACATTGTCCCTGAATTGGGTCCTGATGTCAAGTTCTCCTATGCTTCTCACAAAGCTGTCAATGAATATAAGGAGGCGAAGGCGGTATGCAACTTTATTTTGTTTTGTTTTTTTGTTGTTTGTTTGTTTGTTTTTTGTTTTTTTGGTTTTGAATGTATATTAAAAGGTTATAGATTTAGAACACATCATAACATATATTAAACTGTTTAATTCAAGTAACTAAGAACTTAAGGCTTAGTCGGTAGACTTTTTTAACCTCTATGGTGAGACAAGCTCCATAACTGCAAGCTCCATAACTGCAAGTTCACTTTGATTATAAATCTTGAGAAACTTCTGGCATTTGGCCTATCCTTTGTGTTATCCTATAAGAGGAGCTGATAATTACTGCCAATGATGTTAATATGAACAAAATAAGTTTGCGGCATGTGTTGTCTCCTGCCATCTAAAGTTTATATTGTATTGTCCATGAATTTGATGATATTTAGTATGACGTAAAATTGGAAGATTTATACATTTTTATGTTTGGATGTGTTTACTGTGTGACACATTACATGTATGGCTGTGCCTCTGCTACCTCGTTTAATTCAGTTCTTTCATTCATTTGGCATACCAATTGCTATGCATAAACACATGGCGTGGATAAGTTCTTGACTCTGTTGTTTATGCAGCTGGGAGTAAACACTGTTCCGGTCCTTGTTGGTCCAGTCTCCTACTTGCTGCTTTCTAAGCCTGCAAAGGGTGTTGACAAGAACTTCTCTCTGCTTTCACTTCTTGGAAAGATCCTTCCAATTTACAAGTGAGAAATTGAATTTTATAAAAAGGAAAATAATAGTTAGTGATTTTGCGTTGTTAGAGTATAAAGACTGACTTCATTGGTTTATGATGCTATGTAAACGTATAGGGAAGTTATCTCTGAACTTAAGGCTGCTGGGGCTTCTTGGATTCAATTTGATGAGCCAACCCTTGTGATGGATCTTGATTCTCACAAGTTGCAAGCCTTCACAGAAGCCTACGCGCAACTTGAATCATCCCTCTCTGGTTTGAATGTCCTTATTGAGACCTACTTTGCTGATATCCCTGCCGAGGCCTACAAAGTCCTTACGTCTTTGAAGGGTGTCACCGGGTTTGGATTTGATTTGGTTCGTGGAACTAAGACCTTTGACTTGATCAAGAGTGCATTTCCTAAAGGCAAGTACCTCTTTGCTGGAGTGGTTGATGGTAGGAATATCTGGGCAAATGATCTTGCTGCATCTCTGAGTACCTTGAATTCTCTTGAGGGCATCGTGGGCAAAGGTACAATACCACCCTACTTATACTTGGCACAGCATTTGTCTTGGTATGCATTTGTTATGAGTTGGATTCCGATTTCTGATTAATCGTTTGTACTTCCAGACAAGCTCGTGGTCTCCACCTCTTGCTCCCTCTTGCACACTGCTGTCGATCTAGTTAATGAAACCAAATTGGATAAGGAAATCAAATCATGGCTTGCTTTTGCTGCTCAGAAGGTTGTTGAAGTGAATATGTTGGCAAAGGCATTGGCTGGGAAGAAGGATGAGGTACCACTTGTTCTTTTGCTCAATAAGTCCTGTCAGTAGCTAGTCATCGTTGAGGTCAACAATCATTTGTAGGTTTCTTGACCTTAACAGATTGAACAACTAGTTTGTGATTAGGGCTTGACCTAGACTTGTGATCAAATTAGTGGAAAAGATGCTCTCTTTCTCTTCTGTACTATCTTTGTATCGAACCCTTGCTCAATAGCTGTGGTTCTCTCTTCAGGCATATTTCTCTGCTAATGCCACTGCTCAGGCCTCAAGAAAGACCTCACCACGGGTGAATAATCAGGCTGTTCAGAAGGCTGTAAGTTCATTGGGTTCTGCTTCTGTATCTCTCTGTCTTTAATGCTACCAAACAAGTTTTAACAATGTTTTAATGGCTTGACGTTCTCTTTTTCCAGGCTGCTGCTTTGAAGGGTTCTGACCATCGCCGTGCTACCAATGTGAGTGCTAGGCTTGATGCTCAGCAGAAAAAGCTAAACCTTCCAATCCTCCCAACCACCACCATTGGATCCTTCCCCCAGACCGTGGAACTCCGAAGAGTCCGCCGTGAATACAAGGCCAAGAAGTAAGTGAATCTAATTTTTTCACTGTGTTGCTGCTGTCCATTTGAATTTGAGAGATTTGTCATCCTCATAATTGACACCATTGACCGTGAATACTTAATAGGATTTCTGAGGAAGAGTATGTCAAGGCCATCAAGGAGGAAATTAACAAAGTTGTCAAGCTCCAAGAGGAGCTCGATATTGATGTTTTGGTTCATGGAGAGCCTGAGGTCAGTTTTTTACTTGGGTTACATCTCTACGATATTAGCAATGAGGAAAACAGTGAACAGGAGAAAGTTTTGACCCAAAAAAAAAGAAACCCATGAATGGTTGGGCACGCCATTACTTTCAAGTCTTGCTTTTTTTCTAATTTTGATAATCTTGATTGCAGAGGAATGATATGGTTGAGTACTTTGGCGAGCAGTTGTCTGGTTTTGCTTTCACTGTTAATGGTTGGGTGCAATCTTATGGCTCTCGCTGTGTCAAACCTCCTATCATCTATGGTGATGTGAGCCGCCCCAAGGCAATGACCGTTTTCTGGTCCTCTATGGCCCAAAGTATGACTGCCCGCCCAATGAAGGGAATGCTTACTGGCCCTGTCACCATTCTGAACTGGTCCTTTGTAAGAAATGATCAGCCCAGGTACAGATGAACATAAACCAAAAATTTTGATGAGCATGATCAAAACTTTAAGCCTACAATGCTCCTTTTTGTTGGCTTTCTTGGCAAGAAATTCTTTACATGACAGTGGGTTTGTTACTTGCAGATTTGAGACTTGCTATCAGATTGCCTTGGCCATCAAGGATGAAGTGGAGGATCTGGAGAAGGCTGGCATCAATGTCATTCAGATTGACGAGGCTGCTCTTAGAGAGGGTCTTCCCCTTAGGAAGTCGGAGCAGGCATTCTACTTGGAATGGGCCGTTCACTCCTTCAGGATTACCAACTGCGGCGTCAAGGACACTACTCAGGTTCTCTCTCTCGGCCGACTCACATTTCATGTTTCACGATATAACTGATGCATTCAAAGTGTCTTTACCATTCTTGCTAATTTTGCCTCTTTCCAACTTTTCCCAGATCCATACCCACATGTGCTACTCCCACTTCAATGACATCATCCACTCCATCATTGACATGGATGCTGATGTCATCACCATTGAGAACTCCCGTTCCGATGAGAAGCTGCTCTCAGTCTTCCGCGAGGGAGTGAAGTACGGTGCCGGAATTGGCCCTGGTGTCTACGACATCCACTCCCCGAGAATACCATCGACCGAGGAGATCGCTGACCGTATTAACAAGATGCTTGCAGTGCTCGAGAAGAACATCTTGTGGGTGAACCCCGACTGCGGACTGAAGACTCGCAAGTACACCGAGGTCAAGCCTGCCCTCAAGAACATGGTTGCCGCTGCCAAGGTGCTCCGCACCCAGCTCGCCAGCGCCAAGTGAGCAGCCTTCAAGTCTGGGAGTTCAAATCCTGGACGATGTTTCGTTGGTTACTACTAATACAATCACGAGGAGCCAAGATTTCTGTCGCGCTATGGATTTAATAATGGGGTCAACAAAATGTCAGGAGGTTTGATGCACCCTCGAGGGTCATTTTTTTCGACTTTTCAATCCGCTTATTTTTCTCTATTCCAAAAATTTTCCGGTTGTTGTACGTCGCCTTCTTTGAAAAGAATGAAATTTATTTTCTGTACCCTGTCGGAGGAGCAAAAGCTCGTTTATTAATTAGCGTGCCGGGAGGCGATTTTTCACACCAATTTTGCGTTTTCTACTCGTTAATTTCCCCCTGGCATAAACATAAACAAGCGCTATAAGCTCCAATGGGATGTGTTTGAGAGGGGTTCACGAGATGTCCGAAAATCAGATGCGGGACCTCCATGGCTCCATGTTGGAGAGCAACGAATACATAGGCGGACGTGACCTAGTATGAATATGCTTTTAACACGAAGACTGACAAAAACACAGATCGACAAACGCTTTTGTAGTGAGCTTCTAAAAATCTATTTGATAACCGGCTAAACAGTATCTGATTCTAACAAAAAAAGAATAAAAATTCATTTGGTAACTCTTTTATTTTCGGAATAGATTTGGAACAGAATTAAGAAGTATAAAAAAGTTATTTTTGTCCTTGGCCAAAAGAAGAAGGAAGAACGAGAAGAAGAAAAGGAAAAAGAAAAAAATATAATAAAATTAAAAAGAAATTCTATATCACAAAAGAGTTTGAGATTTTACCAAAAGCATTTATATCTCGGGAGTAAAAAATTTAGACAGTTACCAAACATTTTTAAATGCTCAAGAACTCATCTAGAGACTAGAATAAAATAAAAAATCATTTCTAAACAAAAATTGTTTTCGATAATGAAATGGTTACAAAAGAGATCCCAAATTTTACAACAAAGGGCCCTCAAACGGTTGATAACATACACAAAGAAGTTATGGATAATTAGAAAAGAGCTTGGAAAATTGTTTGAAAAGTGTTAAATTTATATATTTCAATTGGATCAATGCAGTTCTAAACTTTTTAATTTTTTTTTTAAATTTGATCATTTTGATCAATTTTTGTGAATAGTATGGTTAAAGCTGATATGGATAATATTTACAAATTTTTAAAAAACTTGGAATTTTTTTGAAACTTTTTATTCCATCAAAATTGACCAGAAATATTATATCGACAAGTCATTAAAAAACTAAAAAATTAAATAGATATAATTCAAAGCTATAGAAAAAATGAATGAAAGTTATAGAACTTAATTGCCCATAATATGATATGTTTAGGATTGATTGAATAATCATTCCATGAATTGATGCAGGGATAAGACGTTCCAATTTCATCTAGACCAAAACATAAGGGTAACATTCTCAAGAAGACAGTACCATTTCATTGTCACGTAATGTAATTCGTCCATGAAACAGCTTCTAAAGTACAACCTAATTCACGAAAAAAAAAGTACAACCTAATTTAAGCCCCAAAATTTTTGCCACGCCGAAAGGGCATGTAAGAAAACTCAAATGAGGATTCTGCCCCCATAATTATCAAAAGAAAAAAAAGAGGATTCTGCCTCTGAAAGAGGAAAAAAATCACATGAGGATGCCCTCGGCATTATTGAGAGCCTTCTTCGCAATCTTAAATTTTCCGCTCAGAGCTCTATTGCTACTGACCACATATTCCCGAACAAAAAACTCGATGCCAAATCGAAGACTCTCGAGCTCTGGACTCAATGCAACCCGCGTAAAGACATTCCAAATCAGACTATCCGGTTGCTCGAACATCACCTCGAATAGCATCCGAAAGTGAATGATCCGTTTCGCCGTTAGTTGCCTGGCATCACTGAAATCTACCGTTTTCAAAAGGGAAAGTGATAGGGTAAATGAGGCCACCATCTCTGCCACGAACTTCGCCAGGTGCATGGATCTCAAGAGTTGCATCGACTCCAGCTCTTTAAAGTGATCCCAAAGGCAGAACTGTGGATTTGCACAGGATGATAGCAAATTAATAAATTGAGGAAGACAACAAACTTCAGGGAGACAGAATAGAAGGGAAAGAAAATATTGTTGGCTTTTCCAAGAGGCAGTCGCCCCAACTGTATCCCCCTTCTTTGTGACTGCTAAGTTCGGTTATTTTCTAATCTTCTTATTTTCCTCACTGATAGCCTATTTCAGTACCTACTATTGAACTGAAGTGCCCGAACAAAAACTTTAGACTACAGAGAAATTGCATACAAACCATCTTTTCTTACTTCCGTATAAAAGGTGCCACTAATTCCTTAGATCATGCAGAAAAATGGCATAATCCTCTAAGCTATTGTGAGGCAGATGGATAGAACTACCTGCAAAGTAAACTTGTGGTTCTTGTCATGGTCACATAATTTAGCAGCCAGAACTGTATAGTATTTGTTAAACACTTTCTCCTGCAAACAGCACTCCACAAGAACCCGCATAATTTCTCTGTCCTGCAGCACATAAAAGACAAACAGGAATGATGATATATCCCTGATTCTTTGGCTCCAGACAAATGGGTCAAGGCCCAGCATAAATATGGACCTTTCCTTCGTAATTCTCAATGACGCCACTGTGATTTCAGTCGAGGTAACAGAAAATTTAGTGAAAAAAAGTGATGCCCACTAAGGGTGCAGCTAGTAAATTACCTGTTTTCCAGGTAAATCCAACCTCAAAAGTTTCTCAAATGTATCGATGTAGTCCTCTCCACTCATTATTATGCAGAATATTGCCCTTCTAGAATCTGTATTCATTCTCTGGGCAGAGGCAAGCTGCAGCATTTTTTGGGTTTCTGCGACCTCTTTGTCGATAGTGTTTGCAACCTCGACAATATTGTCAGTTTTAGAAGCCATGTCCCCTGACAGCCACCATTGGCCTTTCTTGTCTGGATCAAGCAACTTGCTCCACTTGATTCCTCTGAGTAGAACATTCTCTATCCCTAACTGGGAATGAAGAATCAACATATAAGCTGAGCATCAACACTCAAATATACAACAGCAAATGACAATTTAAGAATCAGCAATAGAATATAGAGACATGCTATTCCTATGATCTCCGCTCATTCTGCCAACCAAGAACTAATCTGTCTCATTATTCACCATCTCACTTGACAACTCCACAGTAGCGACGGGCGCATCACATCAGCTAAGTAGAGCTGCAATATCAATTATTATTTGGTTTCATCTGTATATCACTTTCTCTTCCATTACTTCAGCAGACATTCATTGAAGTAACAGAATCAAATATGAAATAGAAAGACTAGAGGGTCAAGCATAAGAACATGTTACAAGCATTGCTGAGAGAGAATAACAGATTATGCCAAAGCAAAGGCACCATATTGAGCACAAGTTTTTTCTCTGAACAGCTGGAAGTTTGCTGGAAAAGGTGTAACGAATCTGACAAAAAGCTGACCAGATATGTCAAATAGACTCCCCCAGAAAATTGCCACTACATCTAATAGGGCTGCACTGGGAGGAAAGGACAGACATGAGAAGGGCTAAAAAGATGGATATTGCATCAAATTAAACAGCTCACCTTCTGCAGCCATTTCTTAATCCTTGTGTGAGGTGCAGGATCCTCCTTCGTCCTTTTTTTGTTGTTTTTAATATCACAAATGGTATCAAGCATGAACTCCATCTGCAATGCAATTCAGTTAGATACTTAAAGGGGACAATTTCAGGAAATGATGTTCTTAGAGGAAATAAATTGACAACTTACTCTTTTACTATTGATATTTTTCTTGCCATCATCAGGAGAGGCCTTCAACTCATTCACACTATTTTGAACACTCAAGATGAAACTTTTCATGGAACCAGGGTCATCACCTCTTATTTTCATTCCGCAGCCTAATTGGCAATGACCACATCATGTTAGACCAAACTAAAAAGTTGGGAATTTCTCCTTCCATAAATCAGCAGTAAAATTTCTAAAGAAAGGCCTTAAGTCAAGCAAGTAAAGTCCATTAAAACTAGAAAATTTACTTGAAATAACTATCTAATCCATCTGCAGAATGTGACAAAAGCTTTAAAAAGCTGCCAATAGCAAAGTTCTAGAAGTCTTACATTGCAAGATCGTCAAGATAGTAGAGACATCAATCTCTGTCAACCTTTGGCTCAATATGATCAGAAAATCATATATCAAGTCACTGGAATCCATCAAGAGAAAGCCTGATGTCAATGAAGATATTTAAATAATTCAAAGAAAATAAGAAAATTAACTTGATCTAAACCATTTTGTATCCAAAACTTGAGCTTTAGCCTTAAAAAAGATTATATTGTGACATGCCACTTCAAATGATAGAGCTTTCACATTTGCAGTTCCTAGGGTGCTGATCTTCATTCCTTCTGCCAATAATGTTTGACGTATTCGACAGTATTTAGTAATCATGCAAAGTGCTGAAATTTCAACTAATTTTTCCCATCTCATGGTTGTTCAGGATAGCATTTTGTGTCCAGGTAAAAGCACACACATGGCATTTACCGCAGTCCCTATTCAAGCTTTAGGCTCTATGACTTTTTCCAGGAACCCTAACAATTCAAAATTGTCAAATACAACTCAATATTGCGAACGCATTTAGATGCAGATGTCTTTCCCTTTTATGAAGACCAGATTGAGGACAACTAGTTAGAAACAAAAACATATAAATAACCATGATTTTATTCTTGTCTTGACGGAAAGTAAAGCATTCAAAATTAACATGACATTGTGCAGAAGTACAAAAAATGCAAGGTGCCTAAGAATTTCTCCCTCAAAAATCAAGTTCGCAGTTTTGTGAAGTGTAGTTCACTAACCTTGAACAAACTCCGAATACACATAGATAGGAGAGCAAGAGAGTCAGATTCCGCAGGGAAAGATTGTCTGCTTTCGCGAACTCATTCTGCAGACCAAGAGACTTGCTATTGGTATTTTTCTAGAACTGAAATTGTAGGAAGAACGCAATAATAAAGACAAAAAATCCTGACTAAAGCTTTAATATGCAAATGCAATTATAGATAGAAGTCTCCTTGCATATAGACATGCATTGAGAATGTACTGATGCTGTAAGCTCCAATATAAAAATTCGGACCTCGAAGTATTTTGCAAGAGAAGCAAGGAGCTTTGCACTAAAATCAATCCCAACTAAACAAGCCATACCCGCAACAAAAGATGCAAAAACGGCGGCATACCTTCAAAAGAAGCAGAAGATGTCAGTTAAAAAGCAATTTTGAGACTAGATCAAAGGTTGTGGTATAACACAAACCAGCTTCATGCTTAATTGCACTTATTCTGATACTTCTACCTGATATGGAGGAACCAGCAAACAGATTACAGCTCTACTGTCAACATAAACACGTAGCCAGCCCATATTACAAATATCAGAGATACCTTTCAATCTAAACACTGCTTAGATATGCCCACGGACAGCTGATGTGCAAATTGCATGACCAATGAGGTCCCAAACTCTCAAAAGAAGATGAGCCACACTTATGTCCAGTAGATATGACCCAGAGAAACAATGAACAAGATACCCACAGAATGAAATGGGGATTGAGTAAAAATTTAAAAGCCTACATATTATTTTCCTAATTAGCAGCATTAGGTGCGCCAAGCAGACAAGGCGCTAGATAAGAACATCAAAGTGGAAAGGAAAAAACTTAACTGTTCATTGCCACGAGGACCTCCAGAACAAGATGCCAAAACCTCTTCGGTAATAATATTGGAACCGACCATGCGACCAACTGACTGCATGTGGGAACAATAAATGGCTTGAGGTCCTTAAGCAATTATTCACCCTTAATAAATAAGTGACAATGATATTGTAGATGTATGACAGTAGAGCATAAGGAACTTGACATCCAAAGAAATGATGCACTGTGATAATAGATTTTCAATCTAAGATAATGCTCCACCATCACAAAATTCAAAACATGGGAAATTCTCAATCTCACAGGGTTAGACACTAAATAGAACAAAAATAGCCAGATTCAAAGGAGCAATACTAAGATGGAAAGAACCTCGTAGAGTTTACAACCAAAAGGGAACAGATGCCTCAGAAGGACCTGAAGGGATCAGAGAGCAGCTATTCACACACGATTGACACTCTCATGAGCCTCTTTTGAATGGATAGCAAACGTAAATATTTCAAATTTTTACTGAACAAGATCAGTGAACTCCTGTGTAGGAAGAAAATTCCTGGACAATCCTAAGATGTTACTAAACAGCAACTAAATATAAGACATACAAGATGCAAAGAGCTCGAGATGAAATATAGCTAATGAGGAGCTCAGATGACATACGGAATAGAGTGTGGCTATTTCCCCAGTGATGGATTCCACATTAGATTCACACAACCTATTTAGAAGACCTGAAATGAACCAAGTGATTAAAACCTGTGCAGATATCCATTCAAAGATGGAAGGAACACTAACGATCCATAATGAGAAGTAATGCAACTCTCTTACCTCGTAGCCGCCTTCGGAGCTGCATGTGCTCTTCCGACTCACTTCCAGCACGCGATCTCAAATGCGGTGCAACATACTTCGCCTTACTCTCGGTCAAGGTCATATTTACAGGATCTCCCTCCCTAGCAACCTCTCCCCCAGAGGTCTCTGTTTCACATATGCTAAGGTCTGATACATCTTCCTTTATCGTTTTACTCTTCTTCCTTTTCTTCCTAGTAGGCGCCTCGGCAGGAAAATCCTCCAAATCCACCTCAGCAGAAGAGGGTCCTACCGAGCCACTGGCTCCGGCCTTAACATGAACAGCTACTCCATCATCCCGCATATGCTCTGAGTTGGACCTTTCGCTTTTTTGACCTGACGATTCACCTTCGAATCTTTCGCTACGGTTCTCTATTAAGTCCGGCGTTTCTTGTTCAGAAGAATCAAGAATAGAAGGAATTCCTTTGAATAACATATTCATTCCGTCGTCCGACCCGCGTAGCTTCCCCTCCTTCACCTTGAGCTTCTTGGCAAGCTTCCTTTCCAATTCCATATCCTCCTCGGCAGACATAGCAACTTTCCGCATATCATTCTCGACATACTCTTCGAACTTAGTCTTCGATTTTCTCTTCACATTATTCTTCACTTTGCCCGACTTCAACGAATCGGAACCGTCCTTCAACACAGACTCAAACTTGACCTTTGGAACAGTCAGTGCATTATCATTCTCCAATTTTAGGGTTTTCTCAGAGTCACCGCCTGTCCGAAAAATTCCAACCGCCGCCGAACCATGCGACGGAGGAACATGCTTCGATTTTTCGCCACCGCTCGACTTCGGAGCCACCGAATTCTTCTTCGGTTTCTGAGACTTCTGCATACATTAAGTTCACAGCAGGCAACGCAGACACGCTCATTCAAGTCGCAGCCAGCCAAAAAGCAAAAAGCAAAAAAATAAAATTCATAACATCACCGACGAGAAGGAAGATGGAAAAACCTGATGCTGCATCCAGGCTTGGTGCTTCTGGTCCTTCTTAGCCGACCGTGCTTCCTTCCGCTTGTCGCGGCGGGACTTCGCCCGCGGCGGCGGCTCTCTCTCTGCAGCTGGAAACACAAATCCATCCTCAAAAGGCTTGAAGGAAAAGAACGAAAAGCCCCGCGAGACTCCGACGAACGCAAAACACGAGGAGGAAGAGAGAGAAACTCTCACCCATGCTTCCCGGTTCGCTCTACACCGACGCCCGTCGCCGCCGCTGCCGATCGAGACGGAGAAGAAGCTGCGTCAATCGCGCACGGTTTCCGCTTCGATCGCCGCCCAGTCCAGAGCGTCCGGCCACAGCAATAACCACGCCCTGATACAAACTCGCACGCACGGCACGACGATGCCGGACGACTTCTCCCGGGCCGGGCCTATTTTGGGCCGGTCGTAGTTACGGGCTATCGAAATGGGCCGTAAATACGAATTTCAAAGGGAAAAGGCCCCAAAAAAATATGGATTTTCCCACCAAAACGAGGAGAACTAAATTTTATATGCGCCTTTCCCTCTCCCGCTGCAGAGGACGAAGCAGCGGCGGGCAATGGCATCATCCGAAGCACAGACGTCCATCAAATCGAGAGAGAAGAGTAACCTGCAAGACGCTGTTGAGATAGCAAGCGTTGCCGAAGCTCTCGACGCCGAAGTAGTGCTCGCCGCCGTCGGGGAACTGGTTGCCTAGGGCCTTAGATTTGCAAACCCCAAATCCCAGTATTTTCACCGGTTTCTCCACGGATTCGCTTGCGGCAAGAGTGGAGAAGGAGACGCGGCCTTAGAAATTGAATCGAATCGAACCCGCAGATCGAAATCTTCGCTTTAATTTTATGTCTTTGATTCGGTGTTCTTCCTCGGCTGCCTGAATTTGGGGTTTGCTTTTCGCTCGGAGGAGAAAGGTATGGGGAAGGATGAAAGAGCGAGACCGGAGACGAGCGAGGGAGACCCCCAAAAATGGAGTAAGAGGATAATTGTATTCAATTTTATAATTAATTAAATTAATAGAGGTCTTTATCATACTAGCACATAGCAGAACGTCGTCTGACAAAAAAAAAAAAAAAACGTCGAATTAGGTTTTATTTTTTCTTTTTTTTTAACTTAGGGTTGGGGCGCCATCCTGGGGCAAGGGCATTGCAGCCCTTGTGCTCCTAGGCAAGGGTGTCATGGCCTTGCCCAAATTAGGGAGGCTGTCGCGGCCCTCGCCTCATTTGAGTGGCTAAATGCACTCTTCAGCCTTAAATTTAAAAATAAATGAGAAGAAATTTTTTTATTGAATTGTTATTTTAAAGTGTGCACTTTAGTGTTGGTAATGCCACATAAGATGGCTAACATCCACGTTAATGATTTTCTACAAAAATTGATTGAATTGATTCAATTGGCAATATGAGAAAATGTTTAAAACTCAATTGACACAACTAAAAAATTTCAAACTAAGTGAAAATAAATACAATAGGTTTAGAACTTTTTTTGATTATTTTCTTTAGTCAGAAGTTAGCTGTTTTGGGAGTCATTGATAGAACTTTCATAAAATTACTAGAAAGAAATTTAACTTAGAAATTACGTGATGGCTGTAGTGATTTATTTGATAAAACGATGATTAAACTAAAACCTAAATAAAATATATATAACCTTGAGGCCACTCGAGTGTCACAAATACAGCATTAGTTCCATGGAGATGTCTATAATTAATAGATCTGATCAAAGTGGGATTAATCTTTAAGCATATCACCTCTCTTTCTCAACCACGTGAGGTTAATCTCGCCGATGATTACGGATTCAATTTATCACTTTATAAGAAATAACCAAAGTGGGTTTGTGCAATGAGTACTTCTTAAGAGCTACAAGGCTGATTCGAACTCGCTAAAATGCCAGCCGATGAACTCACGATCGAGGTCCGCGTGAACTAGATCGAGCTAAAAATTTCGACATCGACAGGAGTAGTTTCTTGCTTGAAGCAAGGAAAGCGCAAAAGCACCCTATCGCATCGCCGTGAAAGGAGAACGACGACGAGGTCAGGTTGTTTCCCATTGTTTTCACCAAATTATACAGACACAAAAATAAAAACCACGTTGAACACGTTCAGTCGCATCTTCTTTATCCCGCACAACGACATAATGACTGCCCAACATTTGACGTGCGAGGACCGAAGATGGTAACTTCCACGATGTTTCCTTCGCAACATCCGATCGTCATCGGAGTTAAAAACCTTAATTTTTACGGTTGTCCGTGTCTCACGTGCCTCCCAAAGTTCACGAGAGGATAATTCTACGGCCGCTGCCGACGATAGCCGGCGAAAACGTGGTCTTCGATGGACCCGCCAAGGACTTCAGTTGACAGTATAAATAGACGCTCAATGACCCCCCCACCAAATTCACTTCCCTAATCGTTCACTGATACGTAGTGTTTTCTGAGCTTCGATCAGAATGACTTCTCAGTTCGCCATCCTCGCCATTGTTGCGCTTGTCACCCTCTCGCCCTGGCGACGCAGTGGACGGTCCGAGACGATAGCGGTTGGACCAATAACAACTATGACTACAATGCTTGGGCTCAAGGCAAGGTGGTCCGCGTAAGAGATAGTCTCTGTGAGTGAGCTCGGGCTCGGTATTTCATGTCGTTTGGGGGCATCATGGACACTCGAACACAGCTAATTGGCAAAGAAATCGGTCAATCCTAGTTTGATTTTTGTCAAATTGCTTGTCACGTGTCTGAAACTAGTCGCATCTTGTTTATTTGGCGGAGATAATTGATGATGCTTTCTCTTGTCGAGGAGAACACATTCTTTTGACTGAATAATTAACGAAATCTAACTCAACTTTGACTTGATATATCGATATAGCATTGTCACTAATTATGTATCCGATTAACTCTCTCGCAGAGTTCAACTACCAAGAGGGCAACCACAATGTGTTCAAACTGACCAACGCGACCGACTTCCAGGCGTGCAACATCCTGCCAACGAATGAGGCCTTGACGAGTGGCCGCGATGTCATCCCTCTTAACACTCCCGGGGTCAAGTGGTACATCTGCGGGATCAGCCAGCACTGCGCAAAGTTCAACCAGAAGCTCAACATCACTGTCGTGGATGCCGCCGTGGGTCCAGCTCCTCCTCCAAGTGACGAGCTCGGCCACTGATGCCCTTGTTTTGTCTGGCTTCAAGCTTCTTGAGGCCATTGTGGTTGCTCTTGTCCTGATCACAGTTTGATAACACGATGCATGTGTTCTTATGTTACAACAATGAATAAAAGCAAAGGATAGTCATAGCTTGTAGGGGGGAGAAGAAAATAAGAGCAAATTGAGTTTTTATGCATGAGCATCAGCAGCTGCCAGTCACAATTGAGTGGCCCATGCCAGAAGAGTTGGTAAACTATCTTAATTATTGTGTTGATTCATTAAGAATGGCGCAATTTGGTGACTTCAAGGTTCTCTTTTCCTCTCGCCTCTCCTTGTTTTCCAATTCTATTCGAGGAAAACAAAGACTGTGATAGGGTATATAAGTCATCAATACGAAATGAGAAAAACAGCCAAATGATCGTATCACGTCCTAGTTTAACAATTATACGACATCGATCACCTTCGGCACAATCTTCAACATGAAAGATAAAAGCCCTTTCAAATTAATCTTACGTATATGAGATCGCGGTTGCGAGTTGGTAAAACCCAAGCCTTCTTTTTTCTAGTGCCGAGTCCATTAACACGTTCAAAAGAACATCAATCGCCATATAACCATGCTCCTATAATAATGTTTTAAAAACTCGATTTCATATGTGAGAGATTACCGAACGATCAATGCCAACTGCCAAGATAATCAAGTTTTGAAATTTCTCGGTAATTTATATGTACAAGCAAATCCAAAATACTTTACAAACCAAGTACCATGATTCAGCTGCAAAAAGGCAACTGGTAAAGTTTACTTACCTTTAACAGAAGATTGAATTGGATCTCTCGGAACTGCACATGCGCATGAGCACTGTCTATTCCCCCCGAAGGCAAGTGACACAAAAAATTAGAACTCGAATGCCCCGAGCTCTGGTCGGTTAGCATGTCAAGCTCGTTCAACTGAGGCAGATGTTAGCTTAAAACACCAGGTCGCAAGCGTGAAACAAAGGCTTCCTGCTTCTGGTTCAATTGCCAAATCCTCGTTCCTTCATATTCACCAGATATTAACACACCGACATGGAACATTATAAAGATTTACATTGATCATTACATCATAGCATCAGGGCAATAGGACTTCAAGAATTATAGTGGCGCAAGACATGCATATTGTCTGCGCATAGCAACAACATCGAAATATAAGAAAGTAAACCTGAGAAAGAACGAGCATGCAAGCAGTGGAATAATACAAGAAGAGTATCAGTCGGCATGCCAAGTGAACATGACCGACTTCCATATGTGCAACATCCTGCAGGCGCACGATGCCCTCAAAACTGGCCACGATTACATCACTCTTGCCACTCTCGGGGACTAGTGGTACATCTGCGGGGTCAGGCAGCACTACGCCTCATTCAACCAGTGGTCATGCTTCAGTACTGGCCGCTCCGTTTGGTGACAAGCCCTCAGGTGCCAACACCGCCGTCTCGTCCAGCTTCAAGGTTCTTGCGGTTGCTCTTGTCCTGCTCACAGTTTGATAACACGAAGCATACGTTCTTATGTTATAATTTCCTTCCATAATAGAGTCATAGCTTGTTGGACAGAAAATAAAAACAAAGCGGAGTTTTTCTGCATGAGCATCAGCAGCGGCCAGTCACACTTCAGTTGCCCATGGCAGAAGATTTTTCCGACTCCCTTTCATTTAAGATTTGTTTAACTATCCAAATTTATTTTTTTGATTTATTAAGAATAGTACAATTTGGTGATTTCGGGGTGCTTATTTCTTTGGAAAAGTATTGAAAAAAATCCTAATTCTATCATATTGTTACCAGCTAAATAGTACAACTTGCAATTTGATCAATTTTAAATTATATTTTTAATAATATTTTAAATTTGTTATAATTATTTTCTTTTTCTTTTTCTTTTTTCATTTTGGCCGCTGGCCGTAAGGAGGTAGCCCTTGCCCAGATTTGCTCTTTGAATCAACTCCTGTTTTATCAGGTATACAAATGAATATATATTTTTTGATAACAGGTTAATGTGGTTCATGTTCGAGTTACTTAAAACGGTAGTGTCATTTTTCCTATTCTTATAAGAGTCGGGGTGCGACACTTCTCAGACATCAGATTATAGATCAGCGGGTGTGTCAAATGCGTAGAAATCTGCAAGTGTCTCGGCAGCCGGTTCATTGCATTGGCCAATCTTTTTTCTCTGGAGAGGAGAAAGTGAAGGAGGCGAGGCGAGGCTCCGAGGAGCAAGAAAGTAACAGGAACAAGAACCTCGAATCTTTGATAGCCAAGCGAATATGCGATTCGTGTTAATTTGTCATGTAATCCTCTTCCCTTGAAAGTAATCCTTTTTTGCTTCGTAAACATTTTAAATTTTATTAAAAATGAAGTGACATCAATGCAAGGAGTCTTTTCATCTCTGCGTTCCCGGCTACGAGTATAAATTGCATCATAAAATCATTTCCTCCAAATCAAGAACCCACCAACTCCAATCCCTGCCAGCACAGCCACCACCGCCAGAGCCAGCAGAGCCCTCTTCTTGTTGATTCCCGCGCTCCAGGATGACGCCCGTAACCATAGGATGACGAGGACCGTTGGCAGCACCCCAACCGCCGGCGGCGGCGGCGGCGAGGACCGTGGCGGTGGCATCATCCCCGCCGGCGGCGGCGGCGGCGGCGGCGGCGGCGAGGACCATGGCGGTGGCATCATCTCCGCCGGCGGCGGCGGCGGCGAGGACCATGGCGGTGGCATCATCCCCTCCGGCGGCGGCGACTTCCCACTGCCTCTTCGTTCCAGCCCGCCGCCTGTTTGTGGTGTTTCCTGTGCGACATCGGCGGCCTGGGGACGCATCTCCTCGGGCACGGGCACTATGACGTGGAGGACGTCCTCGACCATCTTGGCGCGGGTTCCGTCGAGCTTGTACTCCTTCGGGAACTTGAACACTTTGCGGAACCGGATCCATTTCTGGTCGTGGGAGGGACGTTCGCCGGAGACAATCACGTCCCCGGTGCCGCTGGCCTGGACCCGGAGGTTCTCCCTCTTGAAACCTGCATGAAAGAAGGCAGAGATTGCGATGATAGACGTAAAAGCTTAATGTACTAGGGAACGAAATCCGGGCTTGTCGTGATTCATGTGAGCTTTCAGTTTTACCACCGTGAGCGATGGCAGCTAGTGCCCGTCCGGACGCTTTGCTCCCACATTTGTAAAGAGCATATATATCGATGTACATTGTTACACGAAGTGACCTCTCTATTCTTCAATCCCTTAGTTAATCATGCTGACTGAACTGTTCATTGTTTAGTTAAAATATCATAACCCGATCTGCGCAATTCGTGAGTTATATGGTTGAGAGAGACGGGAGAGATTTGCCTAAGGCGTTCGATGAGCGAAACTCTGCACAACTCAAAGCAGGCATGTACTGGTTGTTCGATCAGGTAAAGATGATGCGCACATATACCGACCCCTCAAGCAACATAACGGTGTCGATCGTTTTCAGGCGGACAAGAACCACGGTAAGGTCATGCTATATTTTCGCCTAAAATGCAAGGAAGATGATCGTTCTGTTTGTGCTCGTTTTGACATGTGAGTTTAGTGCTGTCATCGTACTTACAGCACCTCCCTGCATTTGTATCGCAGTGATTTAATTCTAATGTCATGGTGCAATGGGTTCGTGAAATACCGTGGACGTCGAGCTCGATAACATCACACTCTTCCTCGTTGCGCCATTTGCACTCGGGCTCGAAATCCTCGTAAACACGTTTGGAGGGGGCGGCAGCCTTGCGTCTCATGGCGTGCTTTCCCTTCTCTGGTGTATTTTTGTCTGTTAAGGAGTGTCTGAAACGGGATGTTTCAATTTGTGGAATAAAGGCTTCTCCTCACCTCTCTTTCCTTCTCTTTTTATAGGTTAAGGTGTCCGACAGGAATTGGATTCCTTTGCATTGAGAAGAACAATGATTCCTAAATTTGGTTGAAGGCTTCAGATGGTTTGTTGATCTCCTCCAGTGGGGGGCAATGTAAAAGTTCTGATCACTATTCTTGCCTTAACGCGCAGGCAATCGTAGAGAGAGCATGCCCTAATACATTGGTGAAAGGAACCTTACGAAATTGAAAGACAAGTCATGGATTCTTCGCCCAGTGTTCTTGGTCGTTGCTTTGTCTGGGGGAAAATTGTTCAAAATGTCCAAAATTTATTATAATTTTGTCAAATTCATTTCTAAATTTTAAATTATACTAATTAAATCCTAAACATTTTCATGTTTTATTGATTGCGTTCACCCAGTCAATTTTGGCCAGAAATCACTAACATTGACACCTATCGTTTTACGTTTGCATGGCCGACAAACAATTTTTTTATAATATCTTTTTCGAATTTTTTATTAATTTTTTTCTTTTTTGTCTTTTTCTTCTCTTTTCCTTCTTTAATTTTTTTTTCCCTCTGCGGGCTATCAACAAGGTAGCGACCAGCAAGGGTCGCCCTTGCCAGCCTTAGGAGTGGGATGCTTGGGCCTGGGCTTACAAGGGTCGTCCTCACTTGGGCTGACAAGGCTCGATGATGGCTGGTGGAGGGAAAAAGGGAAAAGGAAAAAGAAAAGAGGAGAAATTATAAAGATAATAATAATAAATAAATAAATAAGTGTATACATTAAAAATTATAAAAGAAATTCGATGTCAACATGAGCATGTCACATAAAACATACGGAGTCCACATTGGCTCTTTCGGTCTAAATTAATCGGATGGACTAAATTGATACCAATGTAAAAATGATTAAAATTAAATTGATATAATTAAAATGTTTATGACTGAATCGGTATCAATATAATAAGTTTGAGACTTTTTTTGGTACTTTTTCCATATTTCTTTTGTATCAATGAATCTGCATACTCTTTAGTCCTTAATTTAGAGGTCACAAAATTGGAACCCATATTTTAATGAGTTTGCCTTAGATTTTAAAAATAAGTTTAAGTAAGCCATAAATGGGTTGCATAAGAATTATATGGATCTTTAATGAGTCATAAATGGGTGACCTAACAAGTTTTAAGTAAATCACAAAGAGATTGGTTTTTTATATATATTTTTGAATTTTTAGTTTATTTTATTCTTTGTTTTTCTTTTTTTTCCTTTTTCCTCTTTCCTTCTTCATTCTCTGGTGGCTAGCGACAAGCGAGGGACAAGCTTGCCAAATTGGTGAGGCTGAAGTCTCGCGAACCTTTGGTGAGGCTCTAGCTTCGTCTATTTGGTGAGACTTAAGCTCGGCCGAAACCCTTCCGACCTCTAGCAAGGCCAGGGGGGCTCGAGCTCATTTGTAGTCTATCGCCAGCTATCGTCGTGACTAGCGACCAAGTAGAGAAAAAAGGAAAAAAAAAAAGAAAAAAATTCAAAAAATAGATTTTTTTAAAATAAATCAAAGATAGTAGTCACCTATGGTCTCTTTGATTTCTTTTTCTTTTCTTCTTTTTCTATTTGTTTTTACATTTTTTGTTTTATTTTCTTACATCTTTTTATTTTGTTACTTTACTTTCTTAATTGATATAAAATTTTATCTAAGTAGCACATTAACACGAAGAGCTTAAAGTGGGTTAAGTAAACTGATATTTACTTTCATGGTTAGGGTTAAATATGGATGTGTTTTAATAACATAGGTCAGGTCAAGTATAGGTCTACGCTGTGGTTAGATTGAATACGGGTCATCAAAATTATATTGCATTAAAATGGGTCATTATTGATTAAACGGGTCAATATGAGTAAGATAATTTTCCACCCGATCCATACTCAACCCATTCGACTCATTTGACATCCCTTGTCCTCATAATATTGTTACAGAACAAATGCCCTATGTTGTCGCAGTATTGAAGAACGCAACATTCTGTGGACCACAAATCATGGGCTTGCCGTTAGTCTCTGCGCTTCTCCTCTCTCGTGAGTTTTGAGAAAATTGTTGTTTACTTTAGTTTGTAAACATAGTACTAAGCGAATACACGTGTGATTTAAGTGAATGGAGTGGAAGATATAAGAATCGATTCACCGATTACTCTTCCAGATAGCCATCTTTGCCAACCAATAATGTCGAGTGACGATCGCATTCTGGACATCAATATACTGAACAGGACCCTCATGTGAAGGTTTGAGGGCAAGACCCAAGAGGAAAGAAAAGATGTTCTCGGTACCTTTTTCGTGAAAGATTGCGCTTTTACTTTCCGAGGCCATTCTGAAAAAGCCCTCTGTCTAGTCATGGTTCTCCAGTCTGAAAGTTCCAATGAAAGATACCTGGCACGGCACTACAGAATCAAAAGTACCTTCATAGTAGAGAGTAAGACAACGTGAATCTTTGGCCATCCCTCTTAATGTACCGCACTGTTAGATACTTAGCACAATCTAATCGACTCTACACATCCTCAATTACAACCACAATGGAATTCCACAGTCTGTCCTAGTCACTTCCTTGATTCGGACCATGGAGAAGGTTGGAACTCGATGCGGCAGGAGGTGTTTTGGTGACCATTGCAACCAGGAAGTCTCTGTAATCCCCGCACGCTATGCTCTGGCAAATGCACTCCTGGATCTCCACACCGTATTTTCTCTTGAAAGCTCTTTGTATCTCGCTCATGTCGAGCTCCGCCCGACTCACCATCACTCGTGTTAATGCGCTCCTATCGATGGCAGTTCCCTTAAGGCTCGTGTGTAGCATCTGCATAACATGAGTAGCAGAGTTTCAGCAGGCCTTTTCTTTTTTCTCATCCAATTCAAACGTGTTTCATTTATTTTGCTCTGATTTTTTTCACATGGTTGAACTTCTAATTCTGAAGCCGATCTGTGAGTGTCTATAATGATGAATTGCAGTGATGACCTTGGCATAGTATTCCGGCCCATTGGAGATGCATTTCACAAACATTCGGAAAGCGTCGGCGAATTCCGTGGCACCTTCTTTCTTGAGTGACTGCACAGTATTACAAAATGAAGTTTATTAGATAAGACTCCTATGGCTCGGTTCACGTAATCCTAGAGCGATAACAAATAAAATCAAGACCAAAGAACGCGACTTGTTCATAACTATTTCAAAATTCAATCAAAGGCAAGGCCAGAGCATGATCGATAAACAAGAAGAAAAAATCTTAAGCTGCGAAGGCCATTCGAGTCATTCAAGTCGTCTGACGTTAAGACTTCGAGAGAGCATGAGACAGACCTTGGAGTAATCATGTCCATAAATATGCCTGTAGCTCAAAAATGTGAGCTTTAGCTGGGGAATGCTCCTCTTGCTCACTATCTCCAACACGACGGCTTCTTCGATCGCTCTCGACGAGCTTCCCTCACCGGTTTCGTAGAGCCTGCGAGCGTCGCACTTGGCGATGTGTTGGCTAACATCTGCTTGGTGTGCTTTGTGGGACGTGGCGAGTGCTGTGAGAATCTGTTTTTACCAATATCTAATCGGCATAAACATTCGTAGGTGAAGAATAGAAACCGATCTAAAGTGATGAGTCGTCTTCACTTTTTCGTGTTTTGTAGTAATTTTAGCGACGATGAACATCAGCCAGAGCGCAAAACTGTTCCTTAATATACGGAAAGTAGCTTGCGTCTCTGCTTCTGTTTCAATTGCAAGTTTCTTGGTGGACGAGTTTTCAAGAAAATGTCACACGCCAATGCAAGTTCCCAAAGCTAGATTTGACCCATATCTGCTTACCCTTTGGAAAGCATGAGGCGGCTCGATGTTGATGATGTCTTGCTCCAACTGCCTCCTGAATTTCCTGTGATAAGCTTGCCTGATCAGCTGGACATGGCTCGACTTTCGACCGAGAAAGATTTCGACGAGAGCCCTGTAATTGGTCTCCCCTCGCTCGAGCGCTTCCCAGGCCAAGACCGCATCCCGCTCGCACGGGTCGAGCATGAACAGCGACAACGCCGAGCTCATCTCCGGCGACACTGCGACGGCGCCGTTCCTCTGGCCGTTCGCCCCGGTGGCGCTCTGGAGAAGTTGCGCCAAGTCATCGCCATCGCCGTGTATTTTGGTGGCCATGGATGGAGAAAGAGAGGGAGCTACAGCACAAACACAGACGCTCCCAGCCCACTAGTCTCATCTATATACTGGACGCGCATGCTTGGAGACCAAGGAAAAAATTGCTGTTGCTGCTTGCTTTATTCAACGTGACTCCGAGCCTTTGTCCTGGACCTTTTTGAATGTGCACAAGTCCTTACCGGGGGAGGGAGGTCGAGAACTTGTTATCGTACGGCTCCGATGCACATGAGCCCAAATGATCTCGGCCGTTCGATCGTGCAAACTTCACATGAACCCACATGATCCGACGACCGGGGTTCATACATAGCGAGAGCACTCGCACATCACTCCAGTTTGAGGCTTTTTTTTTTCTTTTTTTTTGAGGGGGACCCAGAAATTAAAGGCTTTATTCAGGAATGAGGGAGAGGAGGGGGGAAAAGTGAGAAATGGGTGTAAAAAAATTAAATAAAAAATTGGATTTTTTTCCTCCTGCCAGACATGTCCTCCCTAGGGAGGTGGTGCTGGCTTGGTGTCAAATGAAAGAAGAAAGAAAAAGGAAAACTCGTCTGGGGTGAGCGGAAAGTGATGTGTAACAGGGCGGATTACTTGGGGCATGTGGCATGTGGCGTGTGGCATGTGGCTTTTGTTTGGTAGCATTGGAGTAATGGGATTCCTAGTAGACCATGAGCGAGAGATGATGTGCCCCTTCTCGATAACTTTTTGAAAGTCCCAATCTCCCTTGAGAAAAAGCATTGCATGACTACACTAATTCAATCTCATTTTGGCTTCTTTATATATAATATGTCTTTTGACTCGCAATAGGTAGACTAGTCGAGGATAAATTTTAGCTTGGATATGGAAATCCATGAAATCCGAATGGGATTTACGTGTTCGACTGTTATGATTCATCAATACATATATAAATCGGGGTTCGGACATGAATGTTTGCCGGGCTCCTTTAGGCAAAAGGGTTTCTTGGATTGGCAAGAGTGGTGGGATATTAGAAGGCATGCACTGATCCAGAGCCTCCAGCTAGGACTCGACCTTCTTGAAAGGTCTTCTTGTCCCCCACATGCAGTTGGTGATGAAATGACAAAAAGCACTATTCCACGTATGGAAAAGCTTTAGCTTTTGAATTTCTCGCATCCAGCGTAATTCAATGTCGCCTTTTTTTTTTTTTTGGTCAAATAATTCAATGTCACTTGATTGGGTTCTTTTAGGTCTTCTCTTCAGCCCGATTATCTTGCAATTTCAGCTGACAAAATGGCTGATTGTGCAGGAAATTCCAATGTTGGTAATATCTATAAATGTGGAAATAGTAAGATTTATCGACAAGCTAGAAGAAATGACATATTCAGCTAATTGCAAGTATCAAAAGTTCTTTATTTCCTTTTTTCTGCAGAACTTTTTTGGTTGGTGATAATTGTTTGAGATAATATAGATGATTTCGAGTGACTTTAGATTTTTTTTTTTTTTTTTGCCGAAAGATCCTTTAGATTCAATATGTGTGTATTTCAAAGATTGTAGCTGCTTGACATTAAAAGGAATATTTAAATCTCAGTGTGAAGCAAAAGTTTTTTTTTTTTTTTGTCAGTCATACTCTATTCCTATTCTACACTAACTCTCAGATTTTTGCCATGCCTCTTGCAGGGCGTGGGAGTCGAAACCCACTCCTGAAACTTACGCGTCCCCACCCCATCCCGTGAGAAGGTGGAGATTTGAACCCCTCACCTGTGTGAAGCAAAAGTTCTACAGGTGAAAAATATTAAAAGCAAAAGTTACCGGACAACCTTCATTTTCGAAGATACAACCGCCCTGACTACACTTTGCACTCGAGTAGTATTCGGCCTCAACAACCAAACTCCTCGCAAGAGTTAATTTCACCAAGAGCATGATGGATAGACTCAAAAAGTCTCTCTCTCTCTCTCTCTCAAAAGTAACGGCTATCCTATGGTTTCTCACGAGTTAGGCTAAAAGCAAAACCCATGTTAGACTTTTTGAGTCTATCCATCATGCTCCACGTCCGTTGCGGGCACCCGCTCACTTCTTTTGAAAGTTAAAGACGCGTTTGGTAACTATTATGTTTTCGGAAATAATTTTTAATTAAAAATGATTATTTTTTATTATATTTCTATAAATAAATTCTAAGCATTTGAAGGCGTTTGGTAACTATCTAAAATTTTAATTTTCGAGATAAAATTGCGTTTGGCACTGTCCTCAAAATTTATAATCCAAATAATTTTTTAATAATTTTATTACTTCTTTTCTTTTCTTATATCTTCTTCCTTAGCCGGTCGCCGACCTTGGCCATATGAGGGTCGGCAACCTTGCCACCATCGCTGAAGGGTTGCTGACCCCCGGCAAGGCCGTGCCTCCTTGGCCAAGCCTTGCAGGCAGCTGGGCAAGGCCCAACCGAGCGCTAGCTAGGTTGGGCGAGGTTGAGTCTCACGTAGCGCAGCCAGGGCTCAGCCAAGCCTCACCCAACCGATCTTCGGCGATCGGCGGCGGTGGAAGAAGAAGAGAAAATGAAGAAAAACAAAAAGGAAAGAAGAAGAGAAAATAAAAGAAAAAATTTCGGTTGGCTTGATTATGGAATTATTCCCGGAAACAAAGAATCAACTTTTTTTTAACTTTTCGGTTCTACTCCAAATTTATTATCGGGAACATAAATTTTACCAAACGGATTTTTGTTCCAAATATACTCCTAGAAACAAAATAATAGAATCAAACACTATTTGATTGGTTGCCAAATGCGCTCTAGAAAACCGGTCTCGGCGTCTTCCGGAACCGTCTCCCACTCCCTTGCCATCGAATCGTGGGTTACCGCAGCCCTCTGGGTGTCCTTAAAACCTCAGAACTCATGTCGATTCCAAATCAGATGGATTAAAGATTGGCTACTTGATAATCCTGGATTCAATGACGTGATTATATGGGAGCAGGTCGGGCCAAGCCAGGACAACCTTGGATTGTGTCCATCCTGTGGTCGAGCTTATCTACTCGATGGATCATGCGAACATGGAGACGGGTCCAGACCACGGAGGGTCGTTCTAATTTCGTGGCCCCTAGGACGTTAGTTGAGCCCAACTCGAGCAAGGATTGGGGATGGCAAAGTGATATACCATTTGTCGACCTCTGTCGTTAAACCAGGTACGCACAAAAGCAACACCTCAACGACAAAAACCAAATTCGGGTCCAAAGCGCGATCCGCATATCCTTATAAAACTCAGAATAGAAAATCGCACACGGGACGTTGAAACAGTCTTCCAGTGGGAACAAATACCAAAAGCAAGAGTTTCTCCTAGCCACGTCTGATTCCTCGTCGTCCACTTTGTCGTGCCTATTTATGGCCGACTTCCAGTCATCGATTGGGACAACTTTTGCAGTCCACTGTTCAAGGTTGTCGTTTGTCGGTAACGGAGGGGATCCCTGCTCCGTAAGTTATCAGGAGCCGGGTAGGCTGTGGAATTTGCCAAAATCATGGAATACTAATATCGATTGCCCAAGAAAAGAATCGAACGGAAAGGACAAAGATGAGCATCTGCGTTGCATCGGATTCGTGATAGCTTATCGTGAGTCGATTAATTAGTGATAAGCCCGTACAAGAGTAATGCAATTGGACGAGGGAGTCTTCTGGTTTGGAGGTGGGGATGGGATGGGTGCGGTGGGCAAATACCCTTGAAAGGGGGAAAAAGGACCTTAAAAAAATTATAACTGGGTAGGTATGATTTCCTTTTCTTTAAGATTTTGGGATTTGGAATCTTTTTTTTTTTTTTTCGCTGTTGATGTTTTGGTTCAAAATCTGTTAAAGCATATGAATTAGAAAATCACCATACAATTTTCATTGCTTTCGAATTTATGATCCATTTGTTTCGTAAAAAATAAACGAATAATTTTTTTTCCTAAAAGCAATTGTTTATATCGCTTGAAATTATTAACTAATGAAAAATCGACTACAATTTATATCTAAGTTCATTTATTTTTGTAAGTGATACAAATTGTCATTTTTAGGAAAATGTTTTTCAATTATACATTTTTTTTTTGCGAAACCAATGTACCTATAGGCTGTGTTTGTTTAATGAAAAACGTTAAATTTTAAAATAAAAATAAAAATCCGATAAGTCATTTTACATTAAAATGATATTATTTTTCCTATATTTGGCCAAAACATGAAAATTAACTGAAAAAACATTTTTCAATGTTCGAAAAAGAAAATTTGATTTGATTATATATATATATATTCAAGTGCTAGTGACTTATGGATGGCCAACTGGAAATCGGACATGAGCACCAGAATCTTAGGTGAAACCTCAATGGACTTGACCCAAGCATTGGGCATTGAGGTCCCAAGCAAGAGAATGGGCATTGGTCCTAAGTCCATAGAGGTCAACCCTGAGGCTACAGTGCATGTGCCCAAATCCTTGATAATTGAGCCTTGGTCCACAAAAGACAGGCACGAGACTCTAGTGCTCGGGTCAAGGTTCTAAAGCTCAAGCTTGGGATGTTAGTTCTTGTGTCTGGCCCTCAACAACTAGGTGCATCGAAGCAAGGTTCTAGACATTGGTATCTATACTCAAGTCCCTAGTGCCTTGGCTTGAGATCCTAGCACCTGTGCCCAAACAATAGGCAATAGAGTCTTGAGCTGCGGCCTTGATTGACCTAAGCTTGAGTGTGAGGGATTTGAACTTGAGTGCAAGGGCTCGACTTTGATGGACCTACGCTTAGGTTTAGAGATCTAGGCAAGGGCATTAGAGTCCCGAGTTCAACTTTGATGGACTTGAGCCTAGTTTCTGTGAACTCGGGGCCAAGCATTGGGGATTTGAGCTTGGTCATTGGTTTCCTAGGCTCGACATCAATGGACTTTGATGTGGGTGTTGAGGTCTTGAGCCTCACCATCTCTGGACCTAAATCAAAAGGTTCTTGCCGTGAATATATCATAATTTTATCTAGAATTTATCATGCAACTTTACGTCAGGTGGTGTATTATAATCTTTAGTCACCCAATCATACTTTCTTTGTATATAAACATATATACGCTAAATAAGAAAATACTTTGATTGGTTTTTCCTGTATCGTGAAATAACAAATCACTATAAAATCAATCATTTTTGCATGAAATGAGGAAACGATTGTGCGAAGCATCTTGTCAAAAGCCCATTTACGATGGTTGGTAATATACGGTTAAATAAAACAACTCGAAGTCGTAATACATTCCCCGAATTAGTGATGTGGATATCATTGTTTTGAAAATTAGATATTTTTTTATTAATTATTTTTTGTAGAACCGTGAGACACTCCCTAATACTATAAAATGAGAAAATAAAAAAATAAAAAAAACAAAGAAATTATAAATGTAGGAGGGAAATTGTGAGAGAGGGCGTGGGGAACAAGACAACGTACAATGTCGGAACAAGGTCAAGTCTGCTCTCAAAAGTCGCGCAATCTGACCAAGGAAGGTATCGATTAGTTTTTGGAGCCATATCGTCCAATTTATATTGACTAAACTGCCCTCACTAATTACTCCTACTTTTGTCATGGCGAAAAAGGCCAAAAACGGTGTCGACATCCAAATGAGATGAAATCGCACCTAACTCCACGACCTTACATAAATGCAAAATAAGGAGACCGCAATCTCAACCCGAGCCAATCCGAGTTAACAATCTTTTTTAGTTATTCCAAGAATTATGCAAAAAACTATTGAAATCACATGAAAATGTGATTTTTTAGAAAAAAATCAAAAGGTATTTTATAAATGTTTCATCTGTTACATATCAAGAAAAAAATCAAAACATACGAACCTCAAGATTTTCATTTAGTGAAAAATAAATAAGGAACATGCTTTATACGCGTTCTCAAACAATAGGATTTATCATTTAAATCTCATGTTTTTATTTTTATTTTGAAAGGATCTAATTACCCACTTGCTTTTTAAAAAAAAAAAATACATAAGAACAGTGGGTCAAAAAGTTTGAACACTGATGACATTGTTTGGACTCAACTCGCTGAAGTGAGACCGTGAGAGTGAATTTTCCTCGCTAAAATAAAACCCAAAAAAAAAAAAGCAGGCGAAATATTGGGAGATTGCAGGGGCATTTACGGCAGCTCGGCGCCTGCACAAATTTTACATTCCCTGGCTGCGCTTGCTCGTGCTCATATTCCGTTTTTTACTCTCCGGTTCGGTCAGGTCTCCGCTTTGTCCCCGCTCTGTTCCCCCCCCTCTATCTCTCTCTCGGAGCTCTCCAATTGGAAGGACGTTCCACCCGCCGGCGCCCCTCTCGCCGTCGCAGCCGCAGCAATGCAGGTTCTTCTCAAGCCTCAGTCCGCACACCTTCGGCTCCGCCGGAGCTCGCGGAAATCGCGTGCCGGATTTTTTTGAGTTTCCGTTTTGTTGCTCACCATCGTTTTGATCGGTTTTCCCGCGTGTGGCAGCTAACCAGGACAGTCGAAGTGAGGAACCTCTCAGATCTAGCCACCGAGCGGGAGATTCACGAGTTCTTCTCCTTCTCCGGCGACATCGAGCGCATCGAGATCCGACGGTACGTTGCCTCCGCCTCCGCCGCCGCGGCCGCGTCCGCGGTTGCTCCTGTCGCGTCGGTTCTTCGCTCCGTTGGCGTCGGAGTTTCGGTGTGAAGGAATGTCGGTGGAGATGAGGAGTTTTTGGAATCGTCCCCGGCGTTTCTTTTTTTGTTTTCGGAGCGTGGAAGGCTCCATGATTGTTATCCTCGTTCTTTCTTTCTTCTTCTTCTTCTTCCTCTTTTTTTTTTTAATTTTTGGTTTCCTTCAGAATTTTAGCTCTTGTAGTCTGTGCGTGCATACCTGAGGAAAAGAATGGGGGAAGGAATTCTAACGAGGTTTTCTTCATGGTGTTAGGGAAAGCGGACAGTCGAGCACTGCGTACGTGACGTTCAAAGATCCGAAGGCGCTGGAAATCGCGGTCTTGTTATCGGTACGTGCGCCTCGCGTATCGAGATCGCTTCTCAGTGCGCATTCATTCCGGCGATAGGCGTTTCGCCCGCATCGATTGCGTCTCTTTGCTCGGCCTTTACTTGCGTCGCACCTTTTTTCTAAACAATGCTTCGGAGTTAAGAGGAAGTTAGACCTACTTCCGGACTCGATTAGTATTTTTCTATCGTGTTTCCATAAGCTTTCTGGAAGGGACTCTGTCATCTGCTTTACACGTCATGTGCAATAAAGCTTTTCATTTGGATTGTAGTTATCCGTCCAGTCCATGAGATTCCATAAGATTTTCTGTTCTCCCTAGCGTGCAGAATTCCTGAACTTATTGATCTTTTCCGTCCGCGCCCCGGGTGTGCTTTCAGTGATTCTTACTAGGAGCAACCGATTGCCTGGCTTTGTGCATTTTTCTGCTATTTCTTTCAAAACTGGAAAAAAGAAAATAATCAACTATCATTGTGGATAGTCTTTGGTAAGTTCAAAAACTAGACGCACACCTCATTACTTATCTGTTCAAATACTAGTGATTTCTGGATTTCTAGGATCTTTCTTGTGCTTACATTGGTGAAGTTACAACAGTGGTGCTACTTCAGGCTCCTTAAAAATTGATAGGTCTTAGTATTATCCATGAAAAAGAAAACTCGAAATGAATAAGGTGCTTTTCTGATGGTGGGATGAGAGCGCTTATACCATGAAAAATTATTAATGCCCTTTCAAGAGCGCTTGTATCATTGGTAATATTTTCGTTTCTAGTTCTCCACCTTCAGTACAACTCCACAGCTAGCCTGCAACTAGGGAAAACTTTTAATGTTGCAGTCCTGCATATTGAAGTGTATGTTATGTTGCAGGGAGCAACTCTAGTGGATCGAATTGTGACTATTAGTGCGATCGAGAACTATGTACCACAACGTGACATGCAGGTAGGCATTTATCCAGCTATCTGTCCTTGGATTTCTTGAGAGACTCAATAAAATATATTCAACTCTATACATGCAGGAAGTGAGGATGGTGGACAATGCAGTTTCTGTTGCCCCTACTGAATTCGTTGTCTCCGATGCTGAGGTAAAGGAAAATGATGATGCACTTCTCATCTGATATAATTAGCAGAACACATTAAGATAGCTAAAAATTCTTGCATCAGTCATAATAATTCTCAAAGTTGGAGGACTTAGTTAATTTTCTGCCTTGAATTGTATGTATAATTTTACCATCCCTAGGGTGCATACTTTGGACAATCGAATTGAGTTGAGACATGTGTACTTACATAATGCAACTGATTTTGTTCCACCACCAAAAGACTTTCCATCTGGCAAAACCTTGCTTCATCAATCACTAGCATTGGTTTCCACTTGTAAATTCTAAGAGAGATGGTTGCATCCAAAAAGCGCCTGAAGAACTTTCTTGAACCTAAGATTGGTGTGAGGGTGCCGAATGCAAAATGGTCATTGCAAGGCCCCACTATCAGAGATGTGCTGGTAACTATACCTAGGTATTTATTCATAATTTGAAGTTGTCAGCTCAGAATTTTCTATCTATGCTTATAGGCTAAGGGTGGCTCGCCTGGCAATGGTAGAGTTTATGTCAGTAAAGCACAGGATGTCGTCAACAATGTATTGGCGAAAGGTAGTGCCATCGGACAAGATGCCGTCAACAAAGCTAGAGCATTTGATGAGAAGCATCGATTGACAGCTACCGCATCAGCCAAAGTTATCTCCCTTGATAAGAGGGTTGGACTCACTGAGAAATTTACTGTTGGAATCTCGGTTGTCAATGAGAAAGTGAAATCTGTTGATCAGAGACTTCATGTCTCGGATAAGACAATGGCGGCCATATTTGCTGCAGAGAGGAAGATAAATGACACAGGGTCAGCTGTGAAAACTAGCAGGTCAAGTTTTGTTCCTTGAGATATGATTTTGTGGTATCGTTACCAGCGATTGCTTGAGATGACAGTTTCCAGTATTATGATATGCAATTAACTCTTGTTGGGATATATCTGACTGTACATACCTCTTGAGGCAGTCCATGCTTGTTTATACAAATTCATCTGGTTTGGTTACTAATTTGAATTTATACTTGGGTAATTTCGACAAGGTGAACGTGTAGCAATTTTTTTTAATTTTCGGAAGCAGTGCAAGATGTGGCCTTGCCTGTTAGGTCCTATTTACAATATTTGCTCTTGCCCAAAAGAAGATAATTAAGAATATCGTGAGTATTGAGGCTTGATCCATCCTTTTACTGTCAGCATTTGAGGTTGCTTATCCATATGTTGCAAAGTAGGTCTCCTGCTATCGTTTTGATATTGGCTTTTCCTACTATGTATAACTATTAAGAAGATTAATTTGGCTTTGCCTTTAGTCAAAAGTTGAGTGCCCAATGCGTTTATTCAAAGAAATGGATGAAGGGAACTGCAACCTCTGTTTATGTAGAGCAATATCTTGTTTTCTCCAATATTAGAAGTTTATCTCTGACCTTAAAAATGCGATGCTTTCTCCCTCTCTCAGGACTACCATCAGTCAACTCTTAACTCTATGTTTGGACTTTGACAGGTATGTGACTGCTGGAGCAGCTTGGTTTAATGGTGCTTTTACTAAAGTCTCTAAAGCGGGTCAAGTTGCAAGGACAAAAACCAGGGAGAAGTTGAATTTGGCTGTTTCGAACTTGACTGCAAAGGTTGGTCCCATAGGACCGGTCTAATTGTTCGTTGAGATAAAGTATGAATTTTGCCTTTGAAATGGACTCATATCATTAGCCCCTCTGCCATCTGTTTTGACGTCTTTATGAAAATCAGTATCCTATTTCGGATTCTTTCTAGATGCATTATCACCTCCCAGCCTTATATCAAGCTTTTCTTGAAGTATACCCAGACATAAAAATGTAGGTTTAAAGGGATAATGGGGAATGAAAATTGTTCAAATAATGGCTTAGCATTTGTTTTTTTCCCCATTCCTGTTATGGTATGATCAACATTTTCTCATTGCTTTAATGCATGTTATCCTATTAATAACACTGAGTTGGCGTCATTTCATTTGTTAAAGGAATGCTTACTTGAAGTTCACAAACATCTTGTGCTATAACATTGTGCTTGTTTTTTGTGATAATGTAGGATCCTGCTGTTGTTGCATAAATGCGAATCAACTTGGCAGAAATTTGCTTCTATGTATCTCTGGCATGAACATTTTGTTCAAGTTGGGTGTGATATAGTTGGATTGCCTGAGCTTGTGCTTGGGTAGTAAGGATGAAGGTCCTTATTTCCTCTTTCCTTTGGTTGTGTGTGAGTCAGCTATATCTTACAGTTTTTGTATTCTTTCCAATTTTGTCTCATGCTTGTGAATTTTGTAATTTTTAAGAGTTTAAAGAAAATCTTGTCATTAATCAATTCTTCCTTGCAAAGATAGAATTACTAATTCCCCTATAACCTTGTCAATGTCGTTTGGAAGTTCACGTATAATTGAATTATTAGCAGCAGATACAGATGGTAGGCTCAAGAGTTTCCAGGAAAGATGTCACTTTCCTCTCATTGGATAGCTAGACTTTTCCCAAGCCTCTCCAAGTGAAACCAGGCTGTTCTGAAAACGTTTCCCCTATTTCTTCCTTGACTAGTGATGGAACATTAATCTAGTTACTGGAATGTTCTGCTCCCAATAAACTTCCACTTTTTCAGGAGCTTGAAATTGATTTAAGGTAAATTATCACGATAGAGATGCATCATGCACAGCCCTTTTCCTTAACGTTCCATTCTTCTCTCATTCTTGGCGGTTTTTTAGCTGCCTTACTCAAGTAATTTTCTTTTAGCAGAGTGAAAGTTGCATATAGGAAAGATTGTGTTTGTGTCTGCTTGTAGAACTGCATAGCAGACTAGGACTTGTACAAATGTAATGTGAAGAAAGTTTAATCGATGCCTGGTAGGGTCCTGCATGCCGTGGCATGTCTACTGATTCTGTTGGATAGTCTTTCCTTATGCATCTGTGATGAGTGTAAGTTGTGCAATTGAGAACTGCTGTACTTGTTGTGGAGGAGGAAGAACATTATTGCATTCACGATAAGCTAATCTTGAAATCAAGGCAGATTGTTTCTATTTACTTGTTCAATTCCAATACCCTTTGATTCATAACTTGAAGATTCTAGGTCATAGGAGGCTATGGCAAGAACAGTGTCGCTAACGTAAAAACTTGGACGACTGATTGAATTTGCACATTGTCCAAAGTTGTGGAAGAGCATATGGATCGCATCGCCTCTTCCCTATTCCCCTTTGCTTAGCTGGCGATTTGCAGGCACTGTTTGCCATGTTGCCTTGGATGGTCCAAATACACCATAAACAAAGAAGTATTCGTAAAGCAAGAGGCTATAGAAGACAGTACACCGAGGATTGAGTCGATTTTTAGCATTTTGCCCATGTGATGTGTCTGTTTGTTTTGTCATTACAAGTAACCGCGTATTTTCCCCCCTCTTTTACGGACCTTTTTTTGTTGCATCGGCCGTAATTGTGGGCTAGATGACAGATGCCGAGTTGCCTCAAATTATTTTATGAAGGATCGTGATTCAACTAAAGACAGATAGGAAACGCCACGAGGAAAATGGCCGTGGTGGGTGGAAATGTCAGATCTGCGTGTTTTGTAGAAAAAGCCGAGAGAGCCTTGGCTGTTACGATCAGCATCTTCTCTGGAATGGAGAATTCAACGGCTTGACTTCATGGTGTGCATGTGAGAGCCGATTAGTCTAATGGCTATTGCCGTGGGACCCCATTTATTTAAAGCTGTCTTTTTATGCGAGATCGAAATTCCCCCACCTTGCGGTTGCGAACTTGCGACGGTTGAAAGTTGGATGGCGACATAAATAATTGCAAGTAAACGCTAAAAGGGCGAAAATAAAAAAAGAAAAAGGAGGGAAAGGTTGGGCGTCGATGCGTGGGGTTGTTGGATTCTCTGTTCGCAACCACCGCCAACTTCCGATCCATGGTCAAGGGTGAGAAGCGACGTCGATTGAGCGACGTTGTCCGTGCATCTGTAATTCAGTTTCATTGCTAGATAGAAGCAAAGATTAGGCATTTCGGGGGAAAAGAATTTGAGCACGCAGACTGCAATGTGTCCAGGACCCCTCTCTTTCGAGTCGGAAGTAGAAAAATTACGTTTGGCTAGTGCGGCCGAAGGGAAACTCCATTTTTAACCAATCAACGATACTTCCGATCAGAACTTTAGGGCAATGTCGGTTGACCTGATGTAATAAAAAAATAACATGAATTGCACGATATCGATTAATTTCTTCATGGATCACTGTCACGTGATATATTTATCATCTAAGGTATTTGTTAACGAAATTAAGTAATGATTCTATCACGATCTACGAGGGAGCTTTGGTAACATCTTCATTGACTGCTCTCCATGCCTCTTGCCATCTTAGATGTCTATTCCATACCTTGAGCAGCCATTACTATTGGCTTTGCATTACCCTCTAAAGATAGGTAAAAATTTCAACTCTTTTGCGCTGTTGCTACTTTTCGGTACCTCTTGTGATGCTGTCTTTCAATCGGACTTTCATTCATGGTCGAAATGGAAAAAAGCAGCACATGTCCTGGACTTGAACTTCCAGGAGTCTAATAATCAGATCATTTAATCTTTTATTTTAATTATCGACACATTAAATTTTCGTTCTCATACTGTTAATGCATTTCGATTGAAATCCAACTAATTCTAAGGGAAAAATGCCGACGGCGAGGACGAGATGCAATGCATTTTCTCAAACGTCACGCAGTGCATCATTTTGCGAAGAAGCACAAATTCGACGCGGACGAATCAAAGTTCAATTGTTGACGGTAAGAATTTACTAGAATTCATTGACAAGATCCGCCTCTGTAGTGCGTTACGCCAATTGATGGCGTGTCCTGCGACGAAATGGAATATGTGTGGACAATGGGAAGTTGGGAACCGCTCTGGCTTTGTTTCCTTCCATTCAGGTCCAAAATCACGACTCCTCAACAACCCTTCTCCGCGACACAAAAAAATGAAAGAAGAAGAAGTTGTCAAAATGTCAAAAGAGGACGCCGAATTGCCGAGATCTTCGCTCCCCCGAGCTGGCACCAGGTGTCGCCACGTGTCGAGTGGGGGGAACCACCGGAAGAGAGGACGTGGCCCCTGACAAGCCCTCCTCTCCTCTCTCTGAACTGAGAACTGGACTGCCAAGAGAGCCTTAACATTCTTTTTTTCTGGGCTAAAAAAACCTCGACTTCAACCGAGGACGATTCCCACATTACTGTCCACAGGGGTTATTCTCGCGCACCCCATCATCTCCAATTTTTCCATTTCCCACCCTGCCCTCCAACGTTGTAGGTAATTCCCCCGCGCCCCCTCCTCTGTTTCTCTCATCGTTCGTTCGGTCACCTGCCTCTGAGACCGAAACGCACCAGTTTTGGGGCATCGTCATACGTTGTGTCATCGTTGGGGAGAAGGGTATATTCTTCGGTGGGATTCGCTTAGAACTCCAAATCAGTTGATGCGCCCCCATTTATTCGCTCTTTCCGAAATTCCGCATCACGTCGTGGTTCGTTTGCTGTGCTCGCCCAAGTCCCCTCACGCGAGGTATGTCGTCGTCGTCGTCGTCCTCGTCCTCGTCTCGCGAATCTTTCCCTCGCGCAGCTTTCTCCTTGCCCGGTTCCCCTGCGCTCTTCGTTGGAGCTTTCGAGATTTTTGAGTTTGTTGATTATGTCAGCGACTGATGGTGACGGGTATGGCGAATTGTTGTGGTGCTTTCCTTGAGATCTGTGCTTGTTCTGTTCGTTGTTCTTGTCTTCGAGGGTGCCGCAGGGGCCCTCCTTTTCTTGTTCAAAATTCCGCCTTTATTCGCTGCCTGGGGATCATTTGTGGACTGAAACGTTCAAATTTTGATCTTGGGTTGTTTACCGGAAAGAATATTTGATGTTAGATCTGGGTTTCGGTGATGGACAGTTGACATGTTGTTTTTAGAGGTTTAAGGTTTTTTTTATTTATTTTTAGTTGGAAATTAGCAATTTCTAATCCACCACTCACGTTCTTTATGTGCTTAGTCTAACAAAGTAAATGGCATATGATTGGATGAGGAAGCTCACTTTGCTCAATTTTAGAAATGGAACCCGGAACTTTTGAGTGTCATTCCCTTAGTCTGGGGGTGAATTTGTGCTCCGTTGGTTTTGCTGATGGACTGGTTTTGTGGGACTTTGCCATTAGTTTGCGAAGCTTGCTTTGATAAATTTGTGTAGCTCAAGAAGTAGGTGAATGCCATTTCCTTCGCTTTTTTCTTCTTATAGGTGCCTTCAGAATGATCTTTTTCTCTATTTCTCAAGGCCCTTGCCCTCATCAGTAATCTTCTTGTTGCTTGAATATCATATTTTCTGGATAATGTTCCCTGTTATTTTGTTACTATTATCTAGCATGCAAGCAAATCTACTGAAAGAAAACATAATTAGAATCTTACATGTTTTAGAATGAGGAGATCTCTTTTCCTTTCTGTTTGATCAGGTTCCTGGTTATGTCAGCAATTTCTTTGTTGAGGTTTATCTCTGCTGCAATGCATGAATGTGTTGGTAGCTAAAGTTGTTAGTTGGGTAATCCGTGCAGTGAAAAATTCTCGATGGCGTCCGTTGATTGGGGCTATAAGTTCTACTCTGCAATCTAAATTTTGGGATTGTGAGGATGGCACATTCTTCATTCAACCTAAATTCATGATGGCAGTTCTCCTTTGAGCTAATGAGTTTATTAGTGCGCTCAACATGGATTAGGCCGAATCATCTTCTTCATAGGGCGGTTGGTTCTCATTTTAACTGGCTCTTGGTTGATTTTCGGCTGTCTGTGGGGTTGTTTGTTTGAAAACTTGAAACTGGATTTGAATTTGGTTCTACGCTTATCAATTGAAGGAGCAGTATAGTTGTTTACATGAAAGAATGGAGATTTTAGTCTCTCCTCAGGGACAGAAGCATAATTCGCCGGCTCTGGCTCGTAAAACTTTATCAGGCAGACAGCAGAAAGATCTATGGGTCATTGTTCAAGAGGGTTCTTTGGCTGATGTTGATTCTGCATTGGCCTTACTGAAAAAGAATGGGGGAAATATCAATTCAAGAAACACCTTTGGTCTTACGGCACTTCATGTTGCAACATGGAGAAATCACATTCCAGTCGTTAGGAGGCTTCTTGCAGCTGGTGCTGATCCCGATGCTAGGGTTGGTTTCCTCTGATGGTTGTCTAAATATATGTCTCATGAAGAGTTTATTGGTTCCTGGAATTACTTTGGTGTGTTGATCAATCATCTCCATGCAATGTGCTTGTTAAGCCTGTTGTTGATAATTACAGAGCTTTTCATTGTTCTTTCCTCAGTTTCTTCACAATGCTATTTCACTTTTATGTTTGCATCATAACAACGTGATATAAGTGTCTCATACATGATGGAGTGGGGATGTTCATAAAGAGAATGGCATTACAAATATCTCAAAGATGATAGAGGACACGGTTCGGATTTGGTGTGGTTGGAAGGGGCTCAATTTTTTCTTTTTGAAGGTCTTTTGTATAGTGAAGAACATGCAATTGTGCCGTAACTAGCTTAATCCGGGGTCAAGTGGGGTGGATCTGCGTGATTGCCAATATAGCTCCAGTTATTGAAGATAATTTTGTTTATTGGCATTGAGAAAGGATAAATGAGACTGGGCAGATCATGTGCTGCATTAGATGAGAAACATCGACTTTGTAACTCTGCATCTGCAAGATGCATGTTGGATCGAGCATGGCATAGCATTGTGTGACTTTGCTTTTTGAAGATATATTGACTATCAGTTTTCATTCAATTTGGTTCAATTTGAAATGTAGAATTTTTCTTCCCTTGTGCTAGGTGTGAGCGAACTTTTTTATGGATTTGGATGCTAAGCTAGAGATTTATCTTTGAAGCAATGATAATTGGTAATCATACAATGCTTTCCAGGATGGAGAATCAGGATGGAGCAGCCTTCATAGGGCCCTGCATTTTGGTCATCTTGCTGTTGCAAGTGTATTCCTTCAGTCCGGTGCGTCTATCATGTTGGAGGACTCTAAGTCTCGGACGCCCATTGACTTACTCTCAGGGCCTGTAAAGCAGGTTATCGGGAACGACTATGATGCTGGTATTTTTTTTAATCCTGTATTTAATAGTTGTTACTATTAATTGAGTCCTCTTGATGGTATGTCCAAATTATTGCTTATTGCAGTAGCCACGGAGGTGTTTAGCTGGGGCAGTGGTGCAAATTATCAGCTAGGAACTGGAAATGCTTGCATACAAAAGTTACCGTGCAAAGTTGATTCACTGCATGGTTTCTTAATTAAGCAGGTGTCTGCAGCAAAGTTTCACAGTGTTGCTGTTAGTACTCGAGGAGAACTCTTCACCTGGGGATTTGGAAGAGGTGGTCGGCTTGGGCATCCTGATTTTGACATCCATAGGTAACATATTAGTACCCTTTTTCTATCCATGCATGATCTTACTTTATTGTATTTGTTTTAGGAGCCAATATTGATGCTACATTTTGTTTTATTGTCTTCTGACTCTTAGATTCTTTCGAAGAAAAGGATACAATGGCCTTGTGTAAAAGCGATAATTGTGTGGACACTAATTGAAATAGTTGGCCATCTAAATTTCTTTGCATCTCTCTCTCTCTCTCACACACACACACACACACACCTGTTGTGTGTGCACAAGTCTAGGCTAGAAATTGAGCATTTAGCTTGGCTCCCTCCCTGGCTAATGAATCACAGTTAAGATATATAGCCTTGTTTGAATTTGAGTGTGTTTCCTGAAATGTTTTTAATCACTTGATTCTTTCCAGTGGTCAAGCTGCAGTCATCACTCCACGACAGGTGTCTTCTGGTTTAGGATCTCGTCGTGTGAAAGCAATTGCAGCAGCTAAACATCACACTGTTATTGCTACTGAGGGTGGAGAAGTGTTCACCTGGGGATCTAATAGAGGTGAAATTCATTTGCTTTCTGAATGGTGTAGTATTCATTTTGTACTGAATTTGGAATTTTTTGTATTCTAACCTTAATTATGCATTTGTGTTTCAAGTGGGAAATGGAGAATTGAGAGGGTGACATTCTCGCTTCTTCTACCCATTGCTTCATTGACTGAACTGAAGTGATTTTTTTGAAGTATGATAATCCTTTTTATGATTTTTGCAGAGGGTCAACTTGGCTACACTTCTGTTGATACTCAGCCCACTCCTCGTAGAGTTAGCACCCTTCGGTCAAAAGTTGTTGCTGTTGCTGCAGCAAATAAGCACACTGCTGTGGTTTCTGAATCTGGTGAAGTTTTCACATGGGGTTGCAACAGGGAAGGTCAGCTTGGTTATGGGACTTCCAATTCTGGATCAAATTACACACCAAGACTGGTTGAGTATTTAAAGGGCAAAGATTTTATTGGAGTTGCAGCTGCAAAGTATCACACAATTGTTCTGGGAGCAGATGGGGAGGTCATTGTCTTTCACTAAAATTCATTGTGTCGATATTGCTTAACTTGTTCTCCTATTTAATACTGGCTTTGTTAAAAGTCTCGGTTTCACATTTGCTGCGGACCTGAGTCGTTCTGTGTAGTTGTATCGGACCGTGCGTTAGGAAATTATCTGTCATGATTGTGACATTCTTCTATTTGTTTTGGATATGATCTGCCATACATGTTTTACGCTAAATATCTAGTATGTCTTTTAGGTTTATACGTGGGGTCATAGGCTTGTTACTCCAAGACGTGTGGTTGTTGCTAGGAATCTTAAGAAAAGTGGGAGCATGCCTTTGAAGTTTCATCGCAAGGAACGACTGCACGTTGTAGCTATAGCGGCAGGGATGGTACACAGCATGGCTCTTACAGATGATGGAGCCTTATTTTGTTGGGTGTCCTCTGATCCCAACCTTAGATGCCAACAGGTTCAAATATGTTACTGGTATCTGTGTTTACTTATTTCCAGTGTTTTGGCTATTTTCTAATTGCTTGCATCTTTTCATGGTATAGCTATATTCACTATGTCAAAGAAACATTGTGGGCATTTCTGCTGGAAAGTACTGGTCTGCTGCAGTTACTACCACAGGTGACGTTTACATGTGGGATGGGAAGAAAGAGAAGGATAAGCCACCGGTGCCCACACGATTACATGGCCTGAAGAAGGCGACTTCTGTGTCAGTTGGAGAAACCCATCTCTTGATGGTTGCCTCTCTCTTTCATCCTGCTTATGTGTCTTTGGCACCCAAGAAATCTCAGGAGGTGATGTTGAATGGTGGGAATCAGTCGGAAGAGCTTGATGAAGACATTTTATTTGACGATGTGAAGTCTAATAATGCATTACTGACTTTAGAGGATAGTGATGCCGCACATTGTCCAATACCTAGCTTGAAAAGCCTTTGTGAGAAGGCTGCAGCAGAGTATCTAGTGGAACCTAGGAATGCCATCCAGTTGCTTGAAATTGCAGATTCACTTGATGCTGATGGATTGAGGAAGCATTGTGAGGTATAGACCGAAGGACATATAACTTTTGAGTACACAAGATTTTTCTACTTTTTTCTCCAATACTGTGATCTTTCATGCCAATGCCGAGTAATGTTTCCGCCCATTGGTTCTTCTCCTTTCACCTTTTAAGTTGTTAGCAGTAAAATTATCAGTAATGAGAGTTTTGCATTTGTATATCTGAAACTGTTCTGTTCTACTTTCTTTGTTTTTAGTAAAACAATAGGTAACACTAATCATTGTTCAGTGCCTTGAGTTCATTGACACTTTGCAGTTGCATCCTATCGTGATTTCCTATGTAGCCCATAATCTTTTGCGTGATTGATTTTTCCAGCAGATTTCTGACATTGTGTCCATAACTCACTAGATTTGTTGTGCTTGTGCCCATAGGATATTGTTATCAGGAATCTGGACTATGTCCTCTCCGTCTCATCACACAATGTGGCAACTGCTTCTTTAGATATTTTAGTCAGACTGGAGAAGTTATTGGACTCGAGGTCATCTGAGCCATGGAGTTGTCGTCGTCTTCCTATGCCTACTGCCGTCTTTCCTGCAATTATTGACAGTGAAGAAGAGGATGGAGAGAGTGAGTTGGTGAGGATGCGTTGTACATCCATGGACAAGTTATCCTCAAGAAACAAGAGCCGCCAAGATGCTGACTCATTTCTGCAATTGAAAGACGATCTTAGTGAACATGTCAGCAAACAAATTCGTGCTCTGCTCAAAAAGTTGCAACAGATAGAGATGCTTGAAGACAAGCAGTCCAAAGGGGATTCTCTCGACTGCCAACAGATAGCGAAGCTCAGGACCAGGTCCTCTCTTGAGAGCTCACTCATTGAGCTGGGTGTCCCAGTGGACGTACTGAGTGCAAAACCCTCGTTTTTGGAGCCATCAGATGGGAAGGCGAAGAATGCTGGAGTATCTAAAAGGCAAAGAAGAAAGAACAAAAAGCAGGTATCTCAGGTAGAGAATGCGTCTGGCTTTTGTCATGGGGATGGTGAAGTGAGTTCTTTAGAGAGCTGTAAGGATCCTGGGTTCTTGCCAGTCTCCAAGGATGAGGTAAAATTTCTTACTAAGATACATTTTTTACACAGAATTGATTATGTAGTTATTATGCCTGGAATACCAAGAAGTTGATCTTATCCACTGAATTAGTAGTGTAGCCTATGAAAGGACCAAAATCAAAAGTAATGTTCAGCAGTACGTTTAATTTATTTGGTCTCAGGAATCCCATTGTCTGCTTCACGGTGGTTTTTTTGGCAAATAGATACGCTTTTTGCTAATTGGATTAGTCTTTGGGCCACAAATCTGTGGAAGCTTCTGTTGTTCTGTAGTTAGATAGACGAGTTTGTGACAAGTGATTTTTTTAATAGTCTCATGTTGATTTAATTGCTGCATGATAGGAGGAATGTCCCCAGGTTGAAGATAAGGTGGTTGAGGCTGTGAAAGAATCTTCAACTGTTGGGAAGAGTGAAGTTAGAGATGTTCAAAAGAGCAAGGGCTCCACGGTGAAAAAGAAAAATAAGAAGGGTGGGCTCTCCATGTTTTTGAGTGGTGCTCTTGATGACACCCCAAGAAATACCGCACCACCGCCTCCCTCGTTGCCCAAAATTGAAGGGCCGGTGTGGGGTGGGGCCCAGTTTTCAAAAGGTTCCACCTCGCTTCGTCAGATTCTGAACGAACAGAAAAACAAGGAGATTTTAGTAACAAGTAGTAGAGCCAAGTTAGGAGACATAGCTGATGTTGAGACTGATGGAAGAATCAGCTTGAGTTCGTTTTTGCCTTCCAGTCCCATACCTGTGGGACGAGCTTGTTCATCTCAAGCTTCTGATGTCGAAAAGGGCACCCCTCCCTGGGCTTCTTCTGGGACTCCACCTCTTATGTCTCGGCCTTCATTAAGGGATATACAGATGCAGCAGGTCTGCTCTCTCTCTCTCTCTCTCTATTCACAAATGTGCACATACACCAGTGCTCGCATGCATGCACTGATGTGCATCCTCCCGGAAGGAGATGCACTCCACCTGCCCACGTGCACACATGCACACCCAGACCCATTAAATCCATCAGCACAACCCCAGTACACTCCTTAGGTGGTCACATGGACACAGCGTGCTTATATTTTGTTCATTTCGTAATTTCAATGGACATGCTTCATGTGATTTGTAGTACTTTTTGTAAGTTCGGTAGTTTGATATATTTTAGTTCTGTTAATGCATTTATGATGTTTGGGATGTTCAACTTTTGCTTCTTATCTAACCCAGGGTAAACAGCACCAGAGTCTCTCCCACAGTCCAAAGACGCAAACGACCGGATTTGCAGTCATGTCCGGGCAGGGCTCGCCTTCAGATTCTGCCGGAATGAATCGCTGGTTCAAACCGGAGGTTGATGCACCCTCGTCTATTCGCGCAATCCAGATCGAAGAGAAGGCTATGAAAGATCTCAAGCGATTCTACAGCAGTGTAAAAATCGTCAAGAACCAGTCTTGACCGGCGTTAGGGAACACCTTTTTTCCTTCATGCACTTTTGTAAATTCGGCTGTACAGATTGACATAAGTGTACATTGTTCTCTTAATTTTATAGGGTAGTTTTCCTTTCCTTTTGAACACCGAGCTTCCTTAACTCCTTAAGAATAAAGATTCTTGTCATTGACTCTCAATGATCTTCGTGCATGTTCATGCACATCCTGTAAAAAATAGAGACATAATGAGAAGACTCTACATGCGGATTTTAATCTGTTCTCATAAATGTCAAATTCTGCTGGCATTGAGTTTCTATTGATTGCAGTAGCTCCATTCATCTTAATTTGGTTGGTTTGTCACGTATTCCCAATACCATCTTCTGCATTACATATGCTTTGATTCCTCCGTAACCGGAAGCACATGTAAGGATTCTTTATGGTCTGCTTTAGGCACTTGTTTGAAGTACTCAACACTACCCTCTTGTCATTCTGAATTTCTTTGCTTCTTGATTGGGCCTTAGCACGTGTCGTGTCGTTCGATGATCCGGAACATCATGGACCGACCCGTTTGAGATCTTCTCGATGCATAGTCGGGTCAGGGGGGAGAGCATTTCTTCCGGGATCAGTTCGTCCCGACATAGATGGCCGTTCTCTGATCGGATCGGGGAAAAAGTTGTTCAAATCCGACTAGACATTATAGCGCTCGAAGAGTGGGAGAGACCACTTGGACCTCTCTGTCTTCCAACGAACGCACCCTTCGTACTTTTTCTTACCATGAGTGCGTGGGGGACAAAGAAACGAAAGGAAAAGACCACTTGTACGGCCATGGATAGCCACAGATCTTCCTGCCCTTCGGGCCAAAAGGAGGAGACACAAGCTTTTTCTTCCTGAGAATTTGACGTGGACTCGCACCCACTTTGACCTCTTTAATCTCCTTTTCACTTCTTCCTTCTCTTGCATCGACGGCATTGTACGTTCACTCACTCACTAGTGGCAGACCTGAGCGTTTAAATTCAGTATGCAGTGCACACAATAGGCAGCAGCCGCAGAACTTGTCAGTTTATACGGCTTTTTACAGGAAAGACTGTACCGACCCAATAAAATTACTCATTTGTTCATAAATTTATTATATTAAATATCAATTTTTCTTTTGATTTTACTAATTTAATTCTATACATTTGCATGAATTTTCATAGTAGCCACTTCCACTGATTTTTTTGTTGAAAATGACTGATGTGACAGTCCAATCACGCTTGATTGTCCATACTGGTGTTTTCCAATGAAAAAGTAGCTGAATTGATTACATGGAAATTTTACATAAATATTTGAAAGTAAATTGACAAAATAAAAATGTAAATAACTCAATTGAGATCAGCAAAATAAATTTATGATTGATTGGGTAATTTTCCCACCAAACAATGAATTTTATAAGACCATCAAAATATATATGATTGGTGGAATGCGGACTAACAAAGGCCAACGTATCGTTTTGAAAAGTTTAGGCAATATTTAAAACCACGGAACCGAGGTTATAAACCACACCACACCACACCGATCTCTCGGTTACAAATATACATGCATTCTTCTTATTTTTCATTTTCTTTAAGCTTAATTTTCTTACCATTCATATGATAAAGATATGATCATCTAGTAAACATACAAAATGAATTTTGGAATTTAAAACTTTTCGAAAAATGATATTCTATCTAATGCCAACATTTGACCAGTTTTTTTTTAAATCTCAGAAGATATGATAGGATAAATAGTATCTGGACGAATAAGATTTTCTGCTTATATTCTTATGTAGAGGACAACGCCCGAATTTAGATGGAAAGATAACTTGAATCTTGTTGAGTTAGGATCATGAGTGAGTCCGAGTTGTATCTCATTGAATTGGGAGCAAGCATTCGAGGGTTACTAACTACTAACTACTACCAGCTATTCTGTCTCTGATTCCGGGTTGAAAAATCCGTTTTGTGTACTCCGACACCGCACATGATGATGTGACTAACGGTTCTCATGCGCGCAAAAAAACACGTGTGCAGCAGCCAACAGGCGCCATGGAAATGTCGGCAACAGCCGGACGACGCAATGAGACTCCATTGCTTCCGACTTCCCTTAATCGAGACAAGTCTATTTCACGTACACTTCGGGATATCACTACTGACTCTTTTCTCTACTAATCCGTTTCTTTAAAACATCGCGGTAAGCCACATGATATGCCGCATCAGATTTTTTTGGGACATATATTAACAGTAGATATTATTGTCCCTCGAACAGAAATTCCTGAGCGTGCTCCGGGATTTGGCCGAGAGCTAGAGTTCAATAAGAAGAAAAAGTTAAGGAAGATTGGAAATGCCGGGGGCCCATATTCAAAAGCAAGAGAAGGAAAATCAAATTTAATGGGACGGTCTCTCTCTCTCTCTCTCTCTCCACTCCAAACGACAATGATTTGATGTCGATAATCTAGTTCACCTTCAAGAATTCATGAAAGACTGGTGGTGTCAATCATGAATAGGAGTTGCTCGTGAAATGCTCATATACACCTGCTGGCCCAGGAACGGCGAACACATCCCACGCCCTTATCTTCTAAAAAAATGGATGATTTCGGTTCTATGTGTCTTTCCTTTGAAATGCTGTCGTGCTGAACTTAGAAGATACGTCGACAAACAAAAATAAAGCTAAGGTAATCTTTCGTGGTGCACTTTGGTCCCGGAAGACTGTCTTCTTAGTGTTTCTTCAAGCCAAAAAATGCTGTTCTTACTTTACTGATGGACTTAGTAACATGTTCTTGACCTATTTAATACACATATACATGTTAATGTTTAGCTTAAAAGTCGGTTTTGCCAATCTATCGTTTAGTTTGATTGGAGAATGAGGAAAGCAAGATGTCCTCAATCAATTTCTTGGAAGCGTTCTGTCGCCCTAGCTAGTGTGATTCTCCCACTAATAAAGCTAAGCTAAATCTTTCTCACAAGAAAGGTCCATTACAAGAATCAATTAAACTCCATTAGCGAGAGGTTTACAAAACTAGGAAAAAACTTAAAAAGCTAGTACGGGACTATCTTTTCACTTTTGGGGCGCACTCTTGATCAAGGCATCTTTTCAATTAAGTTAATTCACTACCTAATTAAGAACAAACCTTATTTTATTTTATTTTTTTTCACTTTGAAGTTAATTTAAGCTACGCTGAATTTGTGGCATGAGTTAGAACGATCAAACACACAGTCCTTGCTGAGGAGAGAGCAATATAATTGCTCGCTCATCATACGCCATATAAATCAAGTCCATCTAGCCCCTTGAATGTGTGGGCCACGTAGCAAGATCCACGGGATCAACGGTGTAGATGTGATTGGTCCACATTATCTATAGATCATGCGATAACTTTGCGTTGCTGAGTGCAACCAAAAGAATCCTACTTGTTGTTGATTTCCAAGTCGGTCCGAAACGGCTTGTTGGCCATCATGGTTAAAGCCTCTAACTCTCGAGAAGTAGTAAGTAATTATCATGCTGTCGTTAATTAAAAAATCACTATTTGACAGTGTCACTAGTCAATCAATTGCAAGACCCATCTTCCTAATGCTTAACTGCTCAAAAATTAGGTTTGACAAGCCCGAGATGGGGACACTTAGGTTGGGAATATTCCGATGAAACCAAGTGATTCTACGTTGAGGAAAACCCTTGCTCAGCTTGTCTTCAAGTGGGAGCATGTTGATGATAAAAATCAAATGAGCATATCATCCTTAGGTATGCAGACATCATGGCTGGTCTTCTCCAACAGTGTAAGGGACTCTCACCAACTACCACACTTAAAAAAATCAGAACGTGTATAGAAGTGGGTAGAGTTCAACAGGAGCGGTTGCGGCTAATGATTTCATCCATACATGCTTTTCACTAACCATACAGCTAATTTTAAACCCACTGCTTTTTATCAATGTTTTTAGATTCACCTTCTTGAGTAGACTTAAAATTAGACACGGCCGCATGTGCATACATGCATGTACATACAAGCATGAATAAGCAAGAAGAAGAAAGCTGAGCGATTTCTGATGATACCAATGCTTTGATTGGGCGTTCATGATTCCTTCTCTCTAATCAATACCGGAGGACTAACGTGAGAGATCTACATCGTTGTTACTCTCACACACACCCATGTAGCTTTTTCAAAAGGCCCCAACTTTAGTCTTGGTCCTCTCTCTCTGTCTCTTTCTCTCTCTCTCTCTCTCTCATGGACAAAAGGCCTCAGTAGCAGCACTTGGTTTCTCTTTCTCATCTCCCCAATAAAAACCCTTGTAGAAGAAGACAAGGGTAATGTTCCAAAACCCACCAGGCTTTTCATTATTATATTGGAAGCCATGACCTGTCCATCATGTGCTTTTCCAATTTTTTCTCCCGCCCTCCATAGAATAATAATAATAAAATGATATTTCTCTGACTCCCACACACCCTGTTGTGCCTTGTCCTTCTTTTTACTTTATGGGATTTGGTGAATAATTGTAGTGTGGTCTTGTTGTATAAAAATAAGATGGGAGAGCTTGATGTGAGTGCCTCTCTCTGCTCCTGCAGTTTGGGTTGTATCAGTCTGTGTATGATTGTGGAATCATGAGAGAGAGAGAGAGAGAGAGAGAGAGAGAGAGCAGTAAGAGAGATCTATTGCTCATGGAAGATCATTGAGGAAAAGTGGTGTTTGGAATGGAGTTTGATCCAAGATATCTGTCTACTCCTAATTGCTGGGTTTTTCTTTTTCATGGTTGTGTGTGTGTGTGTGTGTGTGAGAGAGAGAGAGAGAGAGAGAGAGAGATTAGGTTTTGTCCTTGATGATCATTCATATCTTATGCCTGCGTGTGTATGAGACTATGTATCTGTTGGATCTGTGCTTTGGAAGGGGTGTGTGTGTGAGAGAGAGAGAGAGAGATTGAGATTAGGTTTAATCCTTGATAATCATTCCTATCTTATGGATGTGGGTGTGTTTTGACAAGGATCTGTGCTTTGAGGTTTGTGTGTGCGCGTGTGGCGTGTGTGGGTGGGTGAGAGAGAGAGAGAGAGAATCTCGGACCAGGCTTCATTCCTCACACCGAGCTTTTCCATTCAAACTCGAGGCATCTGCAGTGCGGGCAAAGTTCACGAGGTAACTTGTAACCTGACCAATACTGTCCGTATTTTCATCTGAAGCACCCAACATATATGATATATTCATAGTCTGAAAATGATCCCTTATTCAACTTTCAGCTACGATCATGATCATCTCTCTCTCTCTCTCTCTCTCTCTCTCTCTCTCTAGTTATTGCCTAATTTCAACTTAACCCTGGTTCATCTTAATCTATAGTTAAGTTTAGGTTTCTATAATTTGCAATATCTTCAGATCAAACAAATGCAAAACAAATCTGGAGCTTTTTCCCCTTATATACTTATATTCACCTAATATATTCGACATCATCCTGCAAGATTTTTGTAAATACAAATGATGCTCCCCGATCACAAAAATATGCATTCACCATTAAACGCGTGAAGAAAAGAAAGAGGATCGAACAGACATGTACTTATCGATCTAGTCTTCATTACTTCTTTTGGTCATCGCATATTTAAAACTTCCAAAGTTACAAGTTTCGCACAGCTTGGTTATCCTTCAGCTAAAAGGGGTATTTTCCTTTAAGACTTGTGGAAACATTTTATTCAGCGAATCAACTCTAGTTTCATCTCCCTTCTGATCAAGGCCTTTTTTATGCAAATTTTATTATGCTAACGAGTATAGTTTAGTTGTACTGGCTTCTGCTTGAAAGATGTTTGAAGCTTTTCTACATATATCTGCTTATATGATGTTTGAAAGCGGAGGATCCGAAGTGACAAAAGGTTTAGAAGATGTATAGGACCTGGAGATAAGACTGTATGCAGGTGCCATTTTTTTTTTCCCCTTTTCGTGGTGTTTGTACATTCCTTGATCCAGAGACAGACACCGGTCAAAGAAGTAGATGGACTTCTCATGCAGGTAGGGTTAATGTATTAGTTTTGAAAATCGACCTTAGTTTATCCAAGGTTGTTCTCATTCTCATTAATGCATGAAGATGCTTCTGATGAAGTTACAGCCTCGCCCGTTTTGAGTTGCAGAACCAAGCTGTCCAACATCAGATCACCATGTGAAATGATACTGTTCCAAGACTCAAAATAGTATAACAAGGGAAATAATTCAGATCTTGAGTGTTGAATAAGATAGTACCCTTGAATCTGTATTGTGTGACCTAGTGTATACAGGGGGTCGATCATATCCGTCACAGTTTTGCTGACATATCCATTTGACCTCTCTATATTACCTAGCAGATAATTTGTTATTATACTGAACAATAAGAGGTAGGTCGATAGAATATCCCATGTTGATTCTGTGCAATCTCTAAATATATTGAGCATGCTGATGAATTTAGCAAGAAAGAGAGCTGTGACTGTTCTCTATAACTATGGAATATCCCAAAAGTTTGAAGAGCTCACACGAATGATTAGATTTCAACCGTAAGAAGCTCAAAACCTCCTGCTCGTTTTTCACTCAGCCCCATCTCCTGAACTGCAACTACGGTGAAAAAATAGTTTCTCGCAAATCTCCTACGCGACGTCTATATGCATCTAATTGCAGACATTTGACTCTTATGAGTCTTACATTCACTGAATGCTAAGACTCATGGATCGATGGCATTTCAATGATTACGTTATTAAAGACCAAAAGCAAGAGCAGGCAACACGCACAAGTTAGAAAACGTGAATACAAGAATCGACTGCTTGATTATATGTATTGCACGAATCTAAGTTCCACCAAACGGATGAGTCGGCCCAGCCTCAAAAGCCATAATATTACGAGAAAAACCATAAGATTTTTGAGTAAAAATGAACATCTGAATCTTGAATATCATGGATGAGAGAGGCTTCGAGTAACAATTTGAGCAGCTCCGCTTGACTTTTCCCATTACAATATTGCAATACCTCTTCCTTTTTCCCTTTGCTCCGCTGACTAAACTTCGAGCGGAATTCTAATTTTCATGCCCAAATATGCAGTGATTTTTTTTTTTTTTGCGCTGCTAAATTTAATAACCGTTGGTCAGCGTCAAAAAGCTATTGGTTAAAAAGAAATCGACCAGTGGATATATTTTCCCGATAAGCAAAGAGCAGATTAGGGTTAGGGTTTGAGCTTAGGGAAAAAGGCCCGATACGTTTGAGAAAATTGTAAGGTAATAAGAACACGTGATTCAAATCGATCTAATCATATAGAAGAACGAGTGTTTTTTGAGAATCCTAGAGGAGGCGTATTACTCAGCTTCATTGTTGTTTAATTTGCTGTTTAATTTATGTTTTCAAGATATGGATATTTTATTGATTTCAAGGGTGGACTCCAAATCTGAAAGCTGGCGCTTTATTATGGTATAGATTTTAAGCATATATAACTATGATGAAAAGATGTTTATTATCATAAAAAAAACATTGGTCGAAGCCAAACAAGTTGATCGTGCGTTTATCTAATCGGTTGCTCCATCTTATGGAACATAAACCGACACGTATCTCATTCTCGAATAGACACACATACGCTGCTAATCTTGATCCGAGATCGGTAGATCGGGTCGTTCGCGTCGACCTGGAAAAGGAAGAATCTACGTCCGAGAACAATGTTGCTTTTCGTAAGTTCTTCACCTCCTTTCAGTGCGAGGCCTCGAAATTCACCTCGAGAAACATTACGACTTAAACGGCGTTATCAGTTTATCCATGAACTGTGCAACTTCACCATGAAAATGCAGTGGATTCATAACGAAGCAGACAACAATGAGGCTGAACAAGGAGCTGCTACGGAACGCTTGGGATGGACTGTGAAACGGTGCACAGGGGCCGTGATTTCGACCATATCAATGCAATGCATGTCGGACACCGCTGTCTGTCCCCACGCTGTTCTCACCTTCCGAGGACGACATTGACAGCGGATGGGTCGACCTCATTCTTTAAAGAGTGAATTTTATAACCGTAGGGAAAGCGAAGGGTGAACTAATAAATTCCCCATGGCTACAAGAAACCAAAATGGTCTTCACGTTCGACCCTAAGTTTGGAATCGTCTACCTACCTCATTTATGGTTCATATCAAGCTAGGTTATATTGTATTTCACCGACCAGGAGATTCGATTGCTATATATCTGTGCTGTATATAGTCTCGTGCACGACATCTAAACCGAGCGGAGTTTTTCGAATCGGACGTGCACGGCCGCAGATGAAGACATTGGTCTATATGGCTATGAAGTGAAAATGGGTAGGACTTGACCCGGCTGATGATTCTTGAAGGATATTTCCTCATGCATAAATAAATGAAATAACACGAAACAAGGAAGAGGAGCTAAAGTAGAACTCTTGCAAGAGTAGAGACAAAATTGAGCGCAACGAAGAATTCTATTTTCTATATCTAAAACGCTGCGAATTCTTTTTTTCATATTGGTAAATTTTGATAAATGTTGACAAGTGTTAGAAAACTATTGCTAAAGAAAATAACCGGTGAATACTTTCTTCATCTATGAAAAGTGATGTCGGTTTAGAGTTCGAATTCGGGAAGAAAAGGCCGGAAACATTTGAGAAAATAGTAAGATAATATGACCACATCATTTAGATTGAATAATCACATGCAAGAATGAGTAAGTAGATCGTGCACACATCTAATTGAGATTGCTTCATCTTCCGGATCATCAACAGGCACCTCGCATCACGATTCTCAAATAAATAAGCAAGCTTGATTCGAGATTGATGGATCGTGTTGCTCGTGTCGACTGAAAAAGGAAGAATTCATACTCGAGAATAATGTTGCTCTTCCGGAAAGAGTCTTCCCCAAGCTCCTCACCTCCTTTGACGCCAGCTCTCTAAGTCCACCTCGAAGAACATTATCATCAACGAGATCGTCGGTTTATCCATCAATCGGGCACTTCACCGTGAGAGTGCAGTGGACTTCTACTGAACGAAGCAGACGCACTGGGACAGAATCGTTGACCACATCAATGCGTGTCGGACAACATGGTCCCGACACTCTGCTCATCCACTGGGGAGACGACATTGAAATCGGACAGGTCGACCTCATCTTTAAAGAAATTTATGTATTCGATACCTAACATATACTAACAAGCGAATATTATTAGCCATACCGAAAGCGAAGGCTGAACTGATAAATTCCCTTGGCCACAAGAAATCAAAAGAGTCTTCACATTCCACTCCTCATTCGGGAATCCGACCAAACTGATTTATCGTTTATAATAAGCTAAGTTGTTGTATTGCTCTGATGGGGCAATTTGAATGACACATATTAAGTTGCCATATGTAGCCTCATGAAGAGTCAATGTACGACTTCTATGTTGATTGGAGTTTATCGAATTGGACCTACATGATCGTGAATGAAAACATTAGATTCTAGTGAACAATTCTTTTCATGAAATGGGTCTCTTTCACATCTCTTTTTGGACTTTTTATTTATTTTAAGATTAGACTTCTTTACATCGCGTCATGTCTGAGAATCACTCAATTAACGAATTCTGAGTGAATGAAAGAGAACCATAATAATCTAGAAGTTTGGAACCATTCATAACATTTATTCTCTACTTGCATATGAGGTCTTTTTTTAATTGGAAGGCAGAAAGGAGAATAAACGAAATGGAAATACATCAGCATTAGAAAAGATTGGAAAAAAAAAACTACTAACGAATGCTTGGAGTAAAGGGAATAACGATTCTTTGGAAGCGTACAAAATGAAGCTCCAAGCGGGTCCGGAAGAGAACTCCGCCTCGTAGCAAAGGATATTTTTCCATTAAGAAAATTATTTAATTAGTCCTTAAATTAATGTATAGATGTTAATTCAATCCTCAACTTTTAATTTTCTTAATTTAGTCCTAAATTTTTCTGTGAAATTCCAATGTAATTATTCCAATAAATTTTCATTGGAAATTGTTGACGTGATAGTAGAGTCATTGTTGGCCGTCTCACGTGACACATCGCCGCATCGCCAAACTAATTACATTGGAATTTCATGTAAAGACATAGGTCTAAATTGGCAATTGGAAAATTTATAACTAAATTGATATTTGTACAATAAATTTAAGACTTATTGGACGGACTCCCAAATTTTAGTAAGTGTCGTAACTTTTTACGTTTCTATTTGTTCTAAGGTTTTACCTTATGGATGATTTCAACTTTCATTTCATCTTGTGATTGAGCTTGTAGGATAACAAATCTACAGATTCATTTTAGTGTTTTATTTTTTGGTCAGTCCCACTCTACTTCTTCTCCTACTCTCATGAGACTTTTGTCTCGTTTCTATGTAGGGCGTGAGAGTTAAAACTCATACCTTAAACTAAATCATCTTCACCTAAACTCGCATGAGAAGTTGGGACTTTGAAACCCGTATCTTCCCTTTCCCATGAGAGAAGGGTGGCCAGTGGCCACTAAGGCAACTCCTAATACTTATTTTAGTGGTTGAGTGTGCGCAACTTCTTATCTAATTTTAATTATTAATGATAGATTAATTTGATAAAAATAAAGATTGTCTAACGTGTTGGAAAATACTTCAATGATTTTAGGAGAGAAGTGAAATTAGGATTAGGAATTGATGGCGGTCAGGAATCATTTTGAAAGTATATTTGGAGAATTACTTTTCAAAGAGGTCTAATTTGAGAGGAAAAAGAAAGGCTTAGACTCCTTTTTTTTTGCCCATAAAACAAGCCTTCCATTACATTAAAGTAATCTAAATATTACTAGAAGAAACTAGTGTTAATGTCAAAAAAAAAAACTTTAAAATGGTACACTTGTAACAAAGTTTATTCAAAATTATTTTTTTAATTACCTAAAAGCCAAATTTGTACATTTATGATAAATTTACCCTCAATTTATTTCCATTAAATTGAATTAATATCGTAAAAAATTACAAACTAGTACACATGACAAACAAATGGTAAAACCTCAAACTCTACACTCGTCAATTATTATACGTCATCCAACTCAGTAATTTAAGAGTAAAATTTAATGTAAACTAATAGAGAATAAATTTATTACAGGTGTATCGGCTTGAGATTTTCAACAGTCAAAAAATTAATTTGTGATAAATATATCATAAGTGTACTAGATTGGAGTATTTCATAGTATTAACCCAAGAAACTTGAGTCTACAATAAGATGATAAAAGAGAAGAAAAAAGAAGAAGGCTCCATTAACACTATTTATTTTAATTCTAGATGAGAGATCGTTAAGAAGAAAAGAAGAGCTTTGTTGAAGGATATCTTATTTTAGAAAGAATCTTGAAGGATAAGATGTTTTCAGTATAATATGAGAGCTTTGTTGGAATTCGATAAATATTATCTACACCACTTTCAATTATTTCTTTATTCATTATATATATTGTTAATCTTATGAAAAATAAAGACTATATTGAAACTTGTGTGCAAAAGGTTGAGGTTGAAATATGCTGACATAAAAATCTGGGTAGATAGTTGATTTGCAATTTTTAGTAACCGTTGATACCCAAAAATACCCTTACAAGCACGTGCTGGTCACGAGGGGTAGAAAATTTTAAAATCGTCCCCATTGCCGTATGTGGACTGTAATTTACATCAGCGCAACCCATAAACAAAGACATATAATTCAATGATGAAGCAGTTAATTGCCACGTATTGAAGCCAAGGGACGCTGTCGAAGACACGACATTGATGGTGAAATTAGGTGGGAATAGCTAAAAGGGCGCCAAACTCAAGAGAGGTAATTAATCCTTACTGGACCTGCCTTGAGAATGTTGTCGAACAAATTAGAAATCATATATGGATAAGGCGGTTCAATACGTAAAATTACTTCATCTTGCTTTTATCCTTACTTAGTCTAACTTAGTTGTAACTTAAGATTCTCATTGTAGATTCAATTCCGACGAGTGTCTATATCCCTAGCAATGCTATTGATTAGATTCTAATGTTAACCCATTGTCTAGTGTCGTTAATTAGATTCTGACGTTATGCCCTTAAACTCATCTAGGAGCAATGTTAGCTAGGTGATGTTATCATTGTCCAGCATTATCGATTAGATTTCGATATTGTGTCCTCAAACTCATCTAGGAGTAGGGTGTGCTAAGGGTTGTTACTATTGTTTAGTATCATCAATTAGATTCTGACGCTGTGTTCTTATATCCATCTAAGAGTAGTGTCTACCAAGTGTTATTCTCATTGCCTAGCGTCGTCAATTGGATTCCAACATTGTGTTCTCGAACTTAATAGAGAGCAGTGCTTTCTAAGCGTTTTGTTAATATCTAGCGTTGTCAAAACATCTTTGATATTGTATAAACCGCTTTAATTTTAATAGGCTTTCATTATTGTGTTAAAGTAAGTTTAGATGGCATTATTGATTGGGTTTTGACATTGATTACAATTGGTATTAAGCTTATGTCAAATCAATGACTTCTTTAGATTCGGGATTGTATGGTGTATGATCTCGTTGGCATTTGACCCTCTTTGTTCAAAGTTATCATAGAATCTGAGTCTCCCTTAATAAAAATCAAAGTGTAACATTTCGTGAAAGATATTTTATTACGGGATCCAAAACCGACGAAATAGTAACAAATCCAATCTGACTTTCTTTCTATTTGTCAGTCATTTTGGTCATGTCATAAGTCACTTTTATGTTGAGAATAATAGAGTTAAAGAGAGAACTGTAAATTTTCTACATATATACATTATATATATAAATGAAAAATATAAATAACTATTTTAAGATAATATCTCGATCAAGATATGCATAATCAAAGGGAGATGTTCATGCAATATACGTGTAAATTTGAGAAATATGGATGATTTATAAGTTTATTGATATATCTCTAATATAAGAAATTGCTCTAGAGAAATCCCTAATTATCTCTAACAATAAGCAATGCACCTTTTTAAGGCGATACAATTATACTCGTCAAATCACTGAACAACTAACATTTTCCAAGAAGCCCTCGTCGTCCCAGAGTAGACAGATGCATGAGTTATAAATATCCCAGATTTTCCCTTTCTCTGGTCCTCTGCTCTTCAGGCATACAGCTTACGACAAATATTAGTGACCACATGTAAAGCAGCCGGAAAGAATCCAATACTCAGAGGCCGACCTGAAAGAGTTTTGGGAATACCCTGCCTCGAGGAGCAAGATGTATATTTTCGACACGAACTTTCGCAGATAACAACGTACTTTAGACGCTAAATCATACCAGATATTATGCGATTTGAAAGGTGACAGTCCTTGATCCTGAGCCGATCCAATGACTTTTATGAAGGTAATTTTGTCGATCCCATCTTGGCTTTTACTGAACCCACGTTTGAAAAGTTATACAAATAAGAGAATTTCTTGATCTCGCCGTTAATCTCCAACCCAATTTTTCCTCAAATAAATAAACTACTGAAAGGAAGTTTGGCCTTGGAATCCAGCAGTAAATAAGCCCAATTATTTTAGAAGTACGAGAAACATGCTCTGTTCTCTGGGTTCACTGGGATAAAGGTCTGATGCATTTTTTTTATGCATTCCTGGCACAGGAAAGATGTGGCTGCATGTGCAAAGCATTACGTTGGTGATGATGGATCGACCGATGGCATCAATGAGAATAACACTGTCATAGATTGGCGCGGCTTGCTGAGCAAATGTATGGAATCTTGATCAGACACGAAAGAGGTACTCGGGTAAACACTGTCAAGATGCTCTTAGGTTTTATATGCATCCAATGCTCTTAGTTTTCTTTTTCTTTTTTTGGAACGATGACTTTAATACTAAGTTGAGAATAATAAAACGTAAGATGAAATTATGGAATTTTCTGTATATTTCATTATATATGTTAATGATAAATATATCAACCTATTTATAGGCTGTATTAGATAGTTATTCTAACATTATATCTAAATTAATATATATACACAATCAAATGGAGATGTATGTGCAATGTACATGCAAAATGTATGCAATCTTGAGAGGTGTGGATAACCAATAAAATTATCAAGATATCTCTAGCATAGGATATTATATCCCAAAGAAATTCCTAATTATCTTTTAACAATAAGCAACAGTCTAAGGGCAATACAACCATATTCCTCAAATCACTAAACAACTCAACCTATTCAAAAAGTCCTCATTGTCCCAAATTAGACGCACATGAGCTATTTCATATCTATCCCCAAATTTTCCCTATTTTCCCTTCCTCTGGCTCTCTACTCCTTGGGACACTTTTGTGGCACCTTAGGTACACCATACAATTTTACGACGTGTTGTTGCAATCAAGTGTAACAACATCATAACATGTTGTAAAATTTATTTACAACGTTACAGTAAAATATTAGTGACCATGTGTAAAGCAGCCCGAGAAGAAGTGGGGTACCATACATCAGAGTACTTCAGAGATTCCTTCCGCTCTCCCACGGCTACGGAAGAACAAATGTCTAGACTAACGATGATCTGGTGCGATGATTAACAGGGGAATCCAAGACTCGAGGGCGACATGGAATGGTTTCGGAAATACCTTACGTTGAGGAGCAAGATGTATATTTCCTAATCGAATTTTCGCTGAAAACAAGGTACTTTAGATACTAAAAGTCGTGCAAAATATCATGTGATCTAAAAGATGATGACAATTTTCAATCCTCAGTCGATTCAATGACTTTCATGAATATAATCTTGTCTATTCCCACTTACCTTTTTCTGAATCAACGTTTGAAATGTTATACAGATAGAGAATTTCTTGATCTCGCCGTCCATCTCCAACCCAATTTTTGGAACTGAATGCTTCGCTCCGACCAAAGAGACAAAAGGATAACGTCATCCGTTCGAGGTCGTGCGACAATTCGACTCGTGCACTCCTCTCTAAAGGGTAGAGGATTTGGCTGTCTGACGTCAAGAAAGGATATGGATTTGGCTTTATCTTTGCTGACGTGTATATTATTAGCTAACCATTTCCTAATTTTCCTCTTCCATCTGGGTCGGCTTGACAATTGTGATTGATGATGCCAAACGGATATATCCAAGAAAAAATTATTATGCACTATGATTTTGTAGACTCAGCAGATCTTAATCGTTGGAATTTGTGGATCCCATGTGGGTCCCATGACGATTCGGATGTATTAATGTTATATCATTTTTAATCTAGTAAAATAACTTTTACCATTCCCTTGGTCGATTTTCAAAAAATTCTTATCACTTATTTTTATTTTATGAATTTGTTCGAATGAAATTGCTCTTAAGGACAGTAAAATGAAACACACGTAGAGAAAGACCAATACAACACCGTTTTTTTCTTTACTCATGAATAATTGCGATAATAACCTTGCCAATTTCAAATATTCGAGGTCACTATTTCAACGTATGACTAAATCTGAACATTCCACAACTTGTGCGAGGTTTTTAGGAATAATTTTTAAAGTATATCGTCGCACTAATCACCATTCTAATTATTAAGAAAACTCATTAATCATCATCGATACGAATCCAATGAAAAATTCTTAATCGCCACACGGTACTCCCTCGACACATGTCAGTATAGCATACTGTTATTTATGTAATTTCCAAAACCTTTTTCTCAACACCAAGTCTTTTTTTTTCCCCTTAACGTCTATCAAGGGCGCAGAAGAGAAGAGGAAGAAGGAACCAGAAAAAGGAAACGACTGCAAAAATTACATTAAAATATTTAAGTTTTGTATGTCACTCTGAAATTTGGGTCGCGTCATTGTGCTTGACTTTATTTCAAAGCCTCACCAGTTTTACAAAGACTAAAAGGAAATTTATTTATTTTTTTTCTAAATCATCCGGACAAGTTTGTAAAAGGAAAAAAAAAAAAAAATCATCCGAGCATAAAATTCCATTTCCATCCCATATATTACGCCGAGATATGAATAATATCAATTAATAATATTCGAGCGAGGGAAAAATATCTATAAATTCAGCCTTTTTGCTCTTCTTTGCCGTAGCAGATCTCTCTCTCGCTGTCGGAGGCGATCCTTTTCCTTCCCTCGCAGTCTCTGTAAGTCGTCACTGACACACTCTCTCTCTCGTTCACGCTCTTCTCGATTCTCTCGAGCCGAATGCGCGCTTGCCCTGCATTGCTCTCGCCTCTGTTCTCGATCTCGCTAGAATTAGGCTCCACTGGTGAGTTGCAGACAGAGAGAGAGGGAGAGAGGGAGAGAGGGAGAGATGGGTTTTGTCATTTTGGTCGGTCCGATGAAGATGGGCTTTGGTTTGATACTGCCCGAGCACGAGGACGAGAGCGTAGTCGTGTTTAGCTAGTTCGCCACGTGAGCCTTTCTTGTGGCTGATCGATGAATCGATGGAGCGTCGTTGATTCCTCTTTTCCGAGGCTCCGTAGGTGCAGTTAATGCTGCTCGTGGGGTGCCTCTGTTTCAATGAATTCATTTTCTGTCCTGGGTATTCGATCAATCTGACTCTGAAGCTGCTCGATTTTTATGAGTTTTCATCGTCGGCAATGACTTCTGTTCAACTCTGCGATTCATTTGCTTCTTGTTTGTTGTTATGCATTCGGTTTTCCATAAGCATGTTTTCGAATTTGGATCAATTTGAGCTCTGTTTTTCAGACAGAGGACGCTCCGGGAAGATAATAGAAAAAATGGCGAGAGCTCCCGTCTTTATGGTGGGGCTTCTAGTTCTCTGTTGTTTCGCCGGCGTGACGAGAGCAGAGTACCTGAAGTACAAAGATCCGAAGCAGCCGCTGAACACCCGCATCAACGACCTGCTGAGCCGGATGACTCTGGAGGAGAAGATAGGCCAGATGACGCAGATCGAACGCAGCGTCGCGTCCTTCGAGGTCATGAAAAAGTACTACATCGGTGAGTGCGACACGACGCGACGATCCGTTGAGCTATAGGATCGAACGATTTAAATGTTTACTAAGGCATGGGCTAATTGTACTAGGGAGCGTGTTGAGCGGAGGAGGGAGCGTCCCAGCTCCGCAGGCCTCTGCGGAGACTTGGATCGACATGGTGAACGATTTCCAGAACGGGTCCTTGTCTACCCGGCTCGGCATCCCCATGATTTACGGGATTGACGCGGTCCACGGCCATAACAACGTGTACAGGGCGACGATATTTCCTCACAATGTCGGTCTCGGAGCCACCAGGCAAGTCGAAAACGTGTTGGGACTGCGGTCCTCCGTCTGGGTCGAGTTTTGATTGATTACATGACCGAGCTATCAAACTATGAAATTAGAGTTTTGAAAAGCCGAAAGTGGGATTTCAATTGAGATGACTGTAGAATAGCTTTGCTGATCGGTAGTGGCTGAACAGCTACGATAAGGACAGACAGCACCCAGAAAGTTTGGTCAATTCTGCAATGTTTGCTAAAAGGAAAATATTCATCATGAGTGCTCGGCTTCTCCAATTATTGATGTGTTGATCAGAAAAAAGATCATCTGATGCGATCATTAGCTGATGGCTTAATTCCGTCTTCATCTAATAGGGATCCTGCACTAGTCAAGAGGATCGGAGCTGCGACCGCACTGGAAGTGAGAGCCACAGGGATTCCGTATGTTTTTGCGCCCTGTATTGCGGTGAGAGGGCGCGGCTCTGCTTGTCTCTTTGGATACATTCAATAAAATTGCAAGAAGGAAGCGTAGAGCCAGATAAACCGGTCTCGTCCTCAACCTTATCGGCATTTACGTGTTTACAGGTCTGCAGGGATCCGCGATGGGGTCGGTGCTACGAGAGCTACAGCGAGGATCACAAGATCGTTCAGGCCATGACCGAGATTGTCCCCGGATTGCAAGGTGATCTTCCCGCTGGTTCTCGGAAGGGTGTCCCCTACGTCGCCGGAAAGTAAGCAAACTTCAGAGATCTTCTTTGCAGTATAGAGCACGCATCTTCATTTTGCATGTCCTGTTTTGATTAGACCATGACTGCGGTCGCAACTTCTTTGTTTTTCGTTCAAATTGTGGGTCAGCATGGAACACGGGCACTTAGTCAAATCCTGCGAATTATACTGACTTATCAGACGAAATCCTGGATGAGCTGACACGTTTGTGGAAAAAAGAGAGGGATTTTTCTGATGGGAAACTAGGAGTGCTTTCTAGACGATGAATGCGCACGATGTTTGTGGTCCACAAAAGCAACATGATTGGACTTTTCTGACTAGGACTTTGCTGTCATGGACCATGTGTTCGCTTAAAATATCCGGGCGGAGCGTGCGAACTAGAACGAGAGTCATCATACCATTCACCGTCACGGCACGAAGGGAACAAAAAGATGAATTTAAAGATCGGCCTGACCCCATTTTCAATCTTTGACTCGGTAGTTGTCGCTCAACTTGGCTAGGGAAGGGTTCAAACCTTCAACAAAATGTGCATATTTTTAGTTGCATTCGAATCTATATCTGTACATTTCTCAAACTTTCTATCTTCCCTGTATAAGGCTGAGAAAAACTGATCACTAGCTCGATCGTGCTTATGATAAAATACTATCTGTTGATGGATAATACAGTCTGTGCTGGTGAATCTTAGTAACAGTTTAGGTTATCTAGAAGCTCATTAAGCTGTCGGGTAGAGCTAATTTATACTTTGTAGTCCCACAAGCATGAATTCTAGCTCCGTTCAAGTTGTGCAATGTAAGAGGAAAGTCACACATTACATGTCTTATGCCGCCGCTCCCGTCTTTGGATTTTGGATGAGAAAACCATACGTCTTGCTTATACAGTTAGATATTAAACTATTGAAGGAAGGTGCCTCTTCTCTTTCGTTTTACATCGTTTAACTTTGGAATGTGGCAGTAAATAAGCACAATTATTCTCAAAAGTACAATAAACGTGCTCTGTTCTCTGGGTGCACTGGGAAGGACGTCTGATGCAATTTTTACGCTTTCCTGGCACAGGAAAAATGTGGCTGCATGTGCAAAGCATTACGTCGGCGATGGTGGAACGACCCATGGCATCAATGAGAATAACACTGTAACAGATTGGCACGGCTTGCTTAGCATCCATATGCCGGGTTACTACACTTCAATCATCAAGGGTGTCTCAACCGTCATGGTTTCGTACTCTAGCTGGAATGGAGTCAAGATGCATGCTAATGGCAACCTAGTCACAGGCTTCCTTAAAAAAAAGCTCCGTTTCAGAGTAAAAGATTTGTCTCACTACCGTTTCAGTTCTGACTCCATAATTTGCATTCGATTGATTGAAAAAGTGATAAAAATGCAGGGGTTTGTCATATCAGATTGGGAAGGTATTGACAGGATCACCTCTCCCCCCCATGCTAACTATTCCTACTCCATTCAAGCAGGAATTAGTGCGGGCATTGACATGGTTGGTGATTGATTATACATTATGCTGTATGAGACGAGATGAACCTAAAGAGATTTTCATCGGTCCATACTCAAGTTTGATTTGATCTGTTGCAGGTAATGGTCCCGTCGAATTTCACGGAATTCATCGATGGGCTAACCTTCCAGGTGAAGAATAAGATCATCCCCATGAGCCGAATTGATGATGCGGTGAGGAGAATACTGCGAGTCAAATTCACAATGGGCCTATTCGAGGATCCACTGGCCGATACCAGCCTAGTGAACCAGCTAGGAAGTCAGGTTTGCTCGAGATCAATCTACTGGTTCACATAGATGTCAAGGATGATTTCTGATCCTTACTCATCAAATCTGGTTAACTTGGAAACAGGAGCATAGAGAATTGGCTAGGGAAGCTGTCAGAAGGTCCTTGGTGCTCCTGAAAAATGGCGAAGGAGCTGATGCGCCATTACTTCCTCTTCCTAAGAAAGCGCCAAAAATACTTGTTGCTGGTAGCCATGCAGATAACTTGGGGTATCAGTGTGGTGGATGGACAATTCAATGGCAGGGACTAAGTGGCAACAACCTCACTAGTGGTAAGCGACAGTTCAATGTCTCCGTTCTTCCTGATTTACTGTGAACTTGATCATTGTTTCAATCATAGAATAGCTCTACTTTGCTAACTTCATGATCATGTCTTCCTATAGAATCTAAGAGACCGAATGTTCATTTTTCCAGGTACAACAATTCTCAGTGCCATTAAGAACACTGTTGATCCAAAAACCAAGGTTGTCTATGAGGAGAACCCGGACACGGACACCGTCAAATCTGGCAAATTCTCTTATGCCATTGTAGTAGTGGGAGAAAACCCCTATGCAGAGACATTTGGCGATAGCTCAAACTTGACCATTGCCGACCCAGGTACAAGCACCATAGGGAATGTATGTGGAGCTGTGAAGTGTGTGGTCGTCATCATCTCCGGTCGTCCTGTCATGATCCAGCCCTATGTCGCATCGATGGATGCTATTGTCGCTGCTTGGCTTCCAGGAACTGAAGGCCAAGGGGTTGCAGACGTTCTGTTTGGTGATTATGGCTTCACAGGCAAGCTTCCTAGGACATGGTTCAAGACCGTGGATCAGCTTCCATTGAATGTCGGGGATCCTCATTACGATCCCCTCTTCCCATTTGGTTTTGGTCTCACCACCACTCCTGTTAAGAGGAACTAAACTAGGAATTCAATGGGGACATTTGCACTGTTTTTGCACCGCCAAGAATTATTGAAATTTTCATTTGGCGGAACTTATGTTGCTATGAATATAATTTCTATGCTGCTAAGCATCCCTAAATAAGACAATTTGTACGACTAACGGACTAAGATCTGCAGCGACTCACTTCAGGAAATTCAGAACGTCTAAGAAAATCCAAAATGTAGCATGACTAATCTTCTTAACCGGGAGGGGTGCACAAGTGACTCGAAACAGCTGATGCTCAAAACCAAGTCAGTGAATCAACTTCAGTTAGAGACACACCAATTTGAGAAGGCGAGTAACTCAATAAGCTAATGAATTTTCTTCCACAGCTTGCCCGGTGCAGCTTCCTTCAAAGCTTTCACAACCTAGCAACCTTCTTATTCCAGCTTCAAACTAGCCAAGGAAGCTAGACTCCAACATGTGCTAGACTTCACCCATCACACAAGACCTGACGCCATGATGATTTGGTTGCACCATGCTTGGACCGAGAGCATCTAATCAACCCAACACCTGCGTAACCAAACAACTTTACACCAAAATTGATACTTCCAACACTCCTCAAGTCCTGCGCGTATTTCATTTGTTAACCAGCCAAATCAGCCCGAGAAACTCTATGATCAAGCATTTGAATATCATAATGAATGGAGTTAAAACATGAATCATAAATCAAGAGTTAAGGGGCACATATGTGAGACACAATATAGCAGTCCCTTGAGGCTTAGTAATATGTAACTCTAGCCATCGGAAGTTTATGTACAAAGAGGCTCACTTTAGGTAGGATAAAAAGGACACAGAGCATTACATTTATGGAACAAGGAAAAGAAAAGCATACATTATTCACGTAACAACTTTAGTAAAACAGACCTAGTTACAAACAGAAAAGAAAAGAGTAGTGTCCACACATCACCCTAAGCTGCATTAGCTTCATCAGCTGCTCCACCAGTAGACATCTCTGCGTGCTCGGCCTCATTTATTTGCCTCAAGATTTCCGACTTCTTCTCCAGAAGAGCTTCGATTTTACTATTTACTTTCTCCAACTTCAGTTTTAGCTTGTCAAGATCTTTAATCTTGTCCTTCCCATCAAGCTTTCTTTTCTTATCACCCTTAACCTTCTTGTCCTTTTCCTTCTTATCAACTTCCTCACCTTTCTGATTTTCATTTTGCCCTTCTCCTTCAGATTTGTTAGCATCTTCACATATTTCAATCTCTCTTTTAGTAATTTCAGTCATACCCTCTTCAACCTTCTGATTCTTCCTTTTAACGTCTCCTTTCTCCTCCTCTTCATTTCTATCATCCGGTCCATCATCATGCTTCTTCCCTTTCTTCTTTAGCTTCTCTTCTTTCTCTTCTTTTCCTACATCAGTTTTCTTGGTGGTCTTCTTCTCCTTCTTCTTCCCTTTCCCCTTATCTTCATCTGCTGTTTCCACATCCGAGTTGCCCCTTTGCTTTTCCTTCTCTTTCTTCTCCTTATCTTTCTTCTCCTTTTTCTTTCGCTCTTTCTCACGGTCTACTTGTTCCTCATCTTCATCTTGTTTCTCCACATCCTCTCTATCCTTGTGCTTCCTTTCCTCTTCCTTCTCCTTAATTTTTTCCAGGTTCTTCTTATCTTCCTCCTCCTCATGTTTTGTGCCTTTTTGCTCATCTGCTGCATTCTTGTGCTTATCCTTCTCTTTCTCTTCCTTGTCCTTTTTCTTATTCTTTTCTCCTTTATCTGAATCGTCTTTCTCTTTTCCTTTAGATTTATCTTTCTCCTTGTGTTTTTCATCCTTCTTTTTGCCTTCATATTTCTCTTTCCCATGTATATCCTTCTTTTGCTCCTCATCATTTGCCATCCCTTCATATATCTTCATGTATTCTTCGTTTCCCTTTTTCTTCTCCTCCTCTCTGTCGTCACTTCTAATCTTCTCTACTCCTTTCTCCTTGGAGTCCTCATCATTTCCCTTCTTGACATTCTTGTCCTCATGTTTCTCTTCTTTCTTCCCCTTACAATATTCTTCACTGTCCTCTGTATCTCCACTGCATTTCTCTGTATCCGTCTCTTCTTTTTCCTTGCCTTTCTCATACTTATTCCCTTTCTTATTCCGTTTCTTTTTCTTAGTCTCCAGGGACTCATCATTCTCAATTCTTTTATCTCGATCATCATTAATACTGCATTTCTCCTTCTGCTCTTTCTCCCTCGCTTCCTCTTCACCTGTCCTGACTTCATCACTATTGCCGTCATCACAATCGCATTCTTTGCCCTTTTTCCCTTTGTCCTTTTCCTTCCTTTCACCCGCATCCATTTTCTTTGATTTCTCCTTATCCTCTTTTTTATGCTTCTCCTTCTTGTCTTTCTCATGACGTGGCTTGATTTTCTCCACAGTTTTGGTCTTTAATTCCATTTCCATCTCAGTCTTCTCTTCTGACACATCATCTGGGTCTGTAGCCTTGCTCTTCAGCTTGACTCTTAACTCTTCCTTTTTCACTTTTTCCTCACATGCACTGGATTGAGATTCTCCTTGCATGTTGGCTGTGTTAGCTGAAACTTGAAAAGTATATCCTTTGCCTCCTTTGTCTTCTAAACCTACTCACAAAGCAATTGCATCAAGCAATCAGTGATGACATATCATACTTTTTGACAATTTCTCTACCTCATATCTGTGAAAAATAACAATACAGAGAGGGTGGCATGGCAAGCATTGCCAATGAAGAAAAGATTATATTGCAAAGATAAAGCCCTAGGGGTTGGCGAGGGCCATCAGGGCCCCTTGGCCACTAGGTGTGCAGCGAATTTATTTTTTTTATAAGTTTGACTGTACTATACCAAATTACATCAAAATTTCTTAATTCACCTCCAAGCTATGATGTTGCAAAAATAAAATTGTTCATCTTGTCCCTGGTTTTAAGCTTTTGTCTATCCCATGTACCTCGAACGCTTTGGTTCACAGCACCCCCTTTCACTCACCTTTTTGCATGACATCTTGGCACACTAGAGAGCAGGATTTCTAGTGAAAGACTCCTTTGGAGGTCAACAAGCAGTCAACAGTTTATAGACAAGAAGTGCGATGAAAAAGGTGTAAAAAATCAAAGAAAAAGCTAGATGTGCATGATTTTTGACCAGCTCTATTTATTATGTTTGTAATAACATGTAAGCCAATATGGTGAAACATCCAACATGCCCAAGAAGCTGTGGATGACATGAAGGATTCAAGTTCAGTTCTGACTAAGGTTCTCAATATAATGCAACCATTTCCACGAACAATTCCATTGATGTGTTCTTACTCTATCTGGTAGAGCAAGCAAGGAAACCAAAAAATGTGCTTGCAGCGACTTAATTTTACACCATCAGAAGTTAAACTTCTGGATTGTTTCCAAGAAATGAAAAATCCTCTCTAGTCTCTGTCAATTCCAATCCTAGCCAAATCGAAGCGAACACCAATCAAGATTTTCATCACACTCTGACAAGACAATCCCTCCGCATGATCTTTTTCTTCTTTCAATAGACAAGAAAGAAAATGAAAACCCTACCATTTACAAGGACGAAACAATGCTTCCTTGTAGCGAAACAAAACGAACTCAACACTTCTCGGCGAGAACCGAGACGCCCTTCGCTGTTTTTATCATTCAAAGCCGAACGCGATCGATCGCTCGTGCAGAACACAGCGCCCATCGCAAAACCCACAATTTCACATGATTACACATCCCCAAACCCATACTCTCGCACCATAACCATTCAACACTCCGAAATTACGGATCGAAAGACAGAGAGGGATGTCTAACAGCTCACAACATCACGTTGCATGATAACGAAAAACGAAAACCCAGAAGACGTTTCGCAGTACTTCTCACCTCGCGCCTTGTCCGACTGCGAAAGGGACCGCTCGATCCCAGAAACGAAAGCGACGCGACGATGTCGGGTGAGGTGGAGCTTCCTCGGTCGGGTGCCAGAGGACGCGTCGAGCTGCCGCCTATATCGAACTGTAGGAACCGCCCCTTCTTGGGCTGCAACTGCGAGGGATAGATTCTGCCTTCCCACAGAAATTAAACTCGCTCGCATGCGAAGTAAGAGTTCGATGTTCTCTAGTAGAGTCTAGACCTACAGCCCAGACGGCGATGAGCAGTTTCGGTTTCACGTACGTTGACGGTCTTTTTCGTTCTAGAACGAGCGCGTAAGACTTGTTTTTATCTCTGTTTTGGGAGTGAAAATAGCCGATATTTACTTACAAAAAAAGTTTTTTTAATCTCTTTTTGTCGCACAAGTAAGGTATATGATTGCGTAATAATTTTTAATTTATTGTGAGAGTGACAGTCAATTTTAAATCATAAAAAATTAAATAATAAATAATTATAAATTGTTGTAGAGTCTATTTTTTCAAGAATTTATAACTCATGACTAGTTGTTATTCTAACGGTAGTCAAAGATTATTATGCTAACAAAACCTTACTTTTATTTAATGTGAACCATTTTAAAAATATTAAACATATATATGTTATTGTGTTTTGTGTAATTTTTAATTTTATAGGGCTTTTCGTATAAATGTTGATTTTTGGTTTTCATACTTTTTTAGAAAAAGGAATTTTTGCAACGTGTATATTTGATTGAAAGTATTTATTGGAGTGTCAAAATTTGGCACAATGATACTTAAGTGCCAAAAGTTAGGAAATGTACAGTTAAGTGCTAAAATCAGAGCAAAATGGATCAATTAAGTGTCAACGCTGAGATAATCCAGCCAAAATCTTGACATGGTGTTTTTCCAACTAGACAAGTGCAAAATGATATTATTTTGCATGTTGACGTGATTAGATAAGCTAAAAACGATGTTGTTTTGCATGACGACGTGGCTAGGTAAGTAAAAAATGACATCGTTTTACCTCGGTTTGAATTTTCATATAAATATTAATTAAATTAAATTTAAAACTAAATTATTAAAAGAAAAAGGAAGAAGAGCAAGTTGCAAAAGGAATTAGGTGAGGGCTGTGCAAGCCTTTGCTATCGCCTCTCCAACATCGCCGGGAAAGGCCAACGATAGTTGGGGGAGGGTCGACCGTCATCGCCAAGCCCTGGCCAAGCAGCAAGGGCCTACAAGCCCTCGCCTAGATTTGGGGCGAGGATTGCGGTCCTCCCCCAAATCCAGTGAGGGTCGCCAGCCATCACCCAACTAGCCCAAGGGCCATTGCCCGTTAGGGCTCGCCCACATCTAGGCAAGGGCTTGCAAGCCCTCATCGCTGCTAGCCCCTGGCCAGAGCCTAACAACCCTAGCCAACAGTGACAACTTGTCACTGACAAGGGCTTGCACAATCCTTGCCGTTTTGCGATCTTTTTTTTAGTTTTCAATTTAGTGTAATTAATATTTATATTAAAATTTAAATAAGATGCAAAACAACGTTGTTTTGGCTTTTCTTTGCTGACTCAGTTCTCCAGCTAACCATGTAGACGAGTTATATTAATAAAAAATTGTTACTTAGAATTTCCAACCAGAATTGCCGGATGTAACACTTAGAGATGTCCGAATTTTCAAAAAAAGTGACACTTATGTTTACATTTTGTAAATTTTGGTATTTAAGTGTCTTTTGTGTCTAGTTTTGGTATTTGCGTTGTACTTTAGCTGTATTCATCTCTTTTCAATAAGAGAAATGAGCTAAAAATGAATTAATAATTGTTTGCGACAATAAATAACCAAATTAGTTTTTACATTATTTAATTTCTACTTGAAGCAATTATCAATATTCAATTGATCGATTTTTAGTTAACGTTTTTTTTTTCTTATAACTCACTATCTGCTCTACCAAATAATTTAAAAGTCAGTAATTTCATCCGGCCGAATCTCGAAACCGGCCTTGATCTCCGTGACTTCAATAGAGCATTAGAGCTGTTGTTGTTTTGATCTTTCATCGCCACCCCAGGGGCCCGTGATCCAGAAGCAGTAGAATTCCGGGCATCTTTGATGACATTATAACTTGACGGGTCTAGGGTCCACATTTCCTTCCGGACGAGGATGATCGGGCGAACCTGTTACAGGATCTCAGTTGGCTGGTTGCACCACCATGGTGACAGCTCGGCTGGGGTCACCCTACCTTGGCAACAGCTCGATCGCAGTTGCGCCATCCCGGCAACATGAACTGGTTGGTGGCCGTGATGCAACCCACCATTTCTTCTCCCTGTCTCTCCGTCGCTCCGTGTGCTTGTGTGCTCGAATTGGAGGCAATGGAGGCCACGCGGTGGTCGATGAGCACTCGGCAGCCCTTAGCGTGCTTCTACGGCACCGACAATGTGGCCACCCTGGCTCACCTCAAGTGAGCCGTCCTATCTTCTCCAGTGCTATAAACCTTAGTTAGGTTTAAGATTATTTCAAATTTTTCTTTTTTGGTTATCCATGTCAGCACTAAGTAAAAGAAGTTTCATGCGTCGTAATTAATCCAATTAGCGCTGACGGGATGCCGAGTTGGAATTCCACTTCAGCATTTCATTTGTACTTCTTTACAAAAGTACTCGTTTTGATCTCAATATAAAAGCTAGCTCTATTAGTCTCTTGCTCGTCTTAGGTAATTTATGAAGATGAAGCATTGAACTAATTCTTTTTTAAATTTGTTATTTTACTAGTGGGTATAATTCCAGCTACTGTTGCCCACGATTTGAGCAAATATCAATTGAGACCATGTGTCAAAAATCAACCCGAAAAGGTGAGGGCAGAGTATCTCGAAACCGTTGGATTAGTAGGATGCTCTATTATTATATCAATGTCACGTGGATTGATCAAACTTACACTACAGCTAGTACGGACTACGAGAGTGGACAAGTAATATAATACATAATTAGATCAATTAAATGTACAATACCTGGTTTGCTATTCACACAATTGAAAGTGAAAGTTGTGAGGGAGATAGCAAAGCCAATATTTACTCTCGGATGTGTAAACACAAAACTAGGTGTCGTGCATCAAATCGATCTAAATATGCATTCTATTTTTTGTGCGCTCTTAGTGCTCCGCATTGGTCGTAACATACATTAGATAATGGCAATGGAAGCCATCATTCCCAATTATTGTTAGTGTTTATATGTCCTTGGAGATGTCATCATTTCCCTTCTTCTCGTTCTTGTCCTCTTGTTTCTCTTTTATTCTTCAGTGTTTTCCGAATCTCCACCATGTTTCTCTGTCTCCATCTCTTCTTCTTCCTTGCCTTTCTTTTTCTCTTTCTTATTCCCTTTCTTCTTCTTAGTCTCCACGGACTCGTCATTCTCAATTCTTTTACCTTGATCGTCATTAAAACTGCATTTCTCCTTCTTCCCTTTCTCCCTCACTTCCTCTTTAACTTTCCTCGCATCGTCATTGTCGTAATCATCTCCCTTTTTCTGTTTGTCCTTTTCGTTCCTTTCCCCTCGACCTTTTTTCTTCGATATCTCCTTGTCCTCTTCTTTATGCTTCTCCTCCTCGTCTTTCTCATGATGCGGCTTGATTTGCTCCACAGCTTTGCTCTTTAATTCCATTTCCATCTGTCTTCTCTTCCGACACATCATCTGGGTCTGTAGCCTTGGTCCTCAGCTTGACTCTTTAACTCTTCCTTTTTCACCTTTTCCTCCCGCGCACTGGATTAAGATTCTTCTTTCATGCTGGCTGTGTTAGCTGAAACTTGAAATGTATATCCTTTGTCTCCCGAACCCACACTCGCAAAGCAATTGCATCAGACAATCAATGACGACATCATATTATTCGACAAACTCCTCACCTCGTATCAAAAAAGCCATAATGTCACGCCTCCAGCGGAGCAAGAAAGTTCTTTCCTTGAGCCTCCAGCGGCTCACGTGATCGAATTACGTAATCACGAAGAACAAAACCCAGAAGGCATTTCGCAGAATTTCTTACCTCACGCCTTCTCCGAAAGTCAAAATAAAAACTTGCTTGATCCCAGAAGCAAAAGCGATGCGACGATGTTCGGTGAGGTGAAGCTACTCGGTCGGGCCAGAGGACGCGGGCGAGCTGTGCTTTCGTTGAATTGCAGAAATCGGCCCTTTCTTGGCTGCGACTGCAAGCGATTGACTCTACCTTCCGAGAGAATTTAAAATCGCCACACGCAAAGAAAGCATTCGATGGTCTCTAGCTGAGTCTAGACTTTGGCGGGAGCAACCGTAAAAGAACAGCAGGAACCAGGAACAGAGACGGAGATGAACAGTGAAAACAACGGTCATTTTTACTTAAAAAAAGTTTTTTGTTTTTCTTTTGATCTTACAAGTCCCATAATTTGATTTTTAATAAAGGCGAACCAACTAAAAAATTTTAAATTTATTTATGTCGACCTGTTTGGCCTAAATGATAAATTTATAAATTCTTAGTACAAACGCCTGTTTTTTCGTTTTCATATTTTATAAAGAAAGCAAAATTTGCTACACAAGTTTATTTTGGTTGGTTTCGACCAAAAAAGATTTATTTTGGCTAAGAGGAGTTATGGCTGTTCAGTCGGAGGAAAGAGCTCATAATGAATAAGTACAAATTAGGTTTGCGTTATTAATTTCCATTCAAGTCTTTTTTAAAAGTTTATATATCACATGATTTAATAAACACCGATCATTCAGTTACATAGAAGAGCCATAACACATTGTCCGGTCCAAGAGCCTTATGAGGATTAATCGAAAAAATAGTGACTTCAATTTCTACATCGTCCAAAGCTCTTTGGAGGCTAGGTTTCCATTCAGCCTCAATATGAATTATCTTTTGATCTCCGAAAGATCTTTGCAAAATAATTCGCTTAGAGTGCTCCATAAACACCCAACAAATTCGATCCTTCAAAGCATGTCTGCAATTCTTCCTTTCGAGAGTTTGTAGCGAGCCACTGCACGCCTTGGCCTATCTCTACATCTCCTTGTCGCCTTCAGAGGTCTCCTCTTGCTGGATAATATAAAACCTTTAGTAGATTATTCGTTGCCGGCTGGGAAAATGATTTCCAAACTGTTGCTTGTTCCAGTATAGTATTGCTTTTTCTTTTCTTTTTTTATAAAAAAAATTTAGATTTTTATTGCCACCCGAGGGGATCATGATCAGAAAGTAGGAGAATTCAAGGCATCTTTAATGACACAATGACTTGACTTGTCTTGGATCCAAAGTCCATTCAGATGGGGATAGTCGAGCGAACCCAGTGAGATCTCAATCACCCAATTGCACCACCCGAGCAACGATAGCTCGATTGGGGTTGCCGAACCCTTTTCACGTGGATTCAATTGGTGACTACGATGTGACCCATCATTCCCGTCTTCCCATCATCGTGTGCGCTCGCGCTCAAATTGGAGGCAACAGGGGCAACGTGGTGGTCGCATGATGCCAACAGGCAATTGGTGGCCCTCCATGTGCTTCAAAGGCACCAACGATTTGGCCACCGTGGCCCGGTCTAATTGAACAACCCTGCCTTTCCCTATACCGTGAATGTTAAATAGGTTTAAGATCTTTTCTAAATATTCTCTTTTTCTTATCTATGTCAGCACTAAATGATAAAAGAAATTTTATGTCATCGTTAGAATCTCGTTAGCTTCGGCAAGGTGTTGAATTCGCATTCCACTTCAGCATTTCGATCATATATCATACGAAAGGACTAGCTTAAACCCAAAAATGTACGGCTGAAGAATCCGATCCAAAACTCTTTTAAGGCATTTGATTAGATATTTATCAATAATTCAAAGGCCTCCGACGTCTTTATTCCAAAATTTATACGACGATTCTACAAGAATTCCCAACATGGGTCGTGTTGTCTTTTGCGCATAGGAATTCCTCCGGGTTCGTGGCAGTGGGGACTGGAGACCACGACGGACCCCCAGCTCCAGTTTCCAAAACAGGCAAACTCAACATCAAAATAAAGATGGAATTTGACATCATTCTTTAAAAAAAAAAAAAAAAATTCAATCTTACAAGTAGACCAGGGATGGTCCGCCCACACTTGACGGCTATGATTCCGGCAACTTTCTCCCACGATCTTAGCAAATATCAATTGAGACCGCGCACGTTGTTTGTACTCTGTAATGATTGAGTCAATTTAGATTAAAGTCATACTTAAAGTCTATGGAAAAGGGGCTAATTAACTGCTTTATCGATTTCGACCCCCCAAAAAAAACTGCTTTACCAAAATTAAATGTAAGAATGCCGAAAAGAGAAATTAGGGAATTCGATAAATAGTAGATGAGCCTATTTAAAGACTTATTAGACAACTATTAAAGGTAATAAGATAAACATAATACTAAATATGATTAATCAAGAATATGCATTTTCAAAGGAGATATATGCATAAATTTTAAGAGATGTGCAGAATCATGTAAATATCTTAATTTTGCTAACAATCAAGATTCCTTTTTTTCTCAAGCCAAATAAATTCAAAAAAAAAATGGAGATAAATGGAGGGAAAATCAGTTTTTCTTTTTCATAAATTAGATAGATCGATTATTGGAGAAAGCCAATAATTAGAAAAAGCCAAATCTTTTTCGCCGTAATCCTTCATTAAAATAAAAATGAAAAAAAAGAAGAAGAAGAGAGAGAGAGAGAGAGAGAGAGAGAAGAGGAAGAAGTGAGCTACCAGTAACAGCCTGCACTGGCATTAACATATCGTTCGCCGAACAGCCGGACGCGGAGAGAGAGACAGAGGAGAACCTGTCTTCTCGCTCTGTCGCTGGTTCTTTTCTCTTTCTCTCTCCTCGCTGTTCCGTCGCCAACCAAAAAAGGGGAAAAGAAGCACCGTTTCTCTCTCCTCCCCCCTCCCCCCTCGCCTCCTCTCTCTCTCTCTCTCTTCACCGCTTCTCCGCGCGTTCCGATCGCGAACCCTATCGCGACCTCGATCGTCCAGAGAAGCTGCTCCTCCTCCTCCTCGCCGTCGTCTCGGATCTCCGCCTCCCTCGGCTCCCCGCGCTCGAGGGCCGCACCTCGTTCCGACGATGAACGACCTTCTCTCGGTAAAAATGCCCCCTTTTCCCGCCTCGCGATTAGCTGAATGGGGCCGGGGCCGCCGCTGGTTTTCTTTTTCATTTTGTATTGCTCCGCCTTTGTTTTTTCGCGCGATCCTTTTGGACGGCGCTGCTTTGCCGGTTTTTGTACTGATCTGAGCTTGAGGTCGAGCTTGATTAGGACGGTCACATTTAATTTCAACTGGATGTCGTGCTTGTATCTATCGTTTTCGTTGTTTGTGTTGTCGAATTATTTAATTACCCGCGCGGCGATTTGACTTTTGCATCTCTCGGGGAATTCTATGTCGTTACTGAGAATCGGAATGTGTGGGAGAAGATGCGGGAATTTGGATTTCCTGCGTTGTCCTCTCGCTTTCGGGATGTATGAGAAGGGCATCTCCTCCGGCTGAGCTGGATTCTTATGTTTCTGTCGCGTCCCTGCCTGCAGATGCTGAATTTTGATGTTCGGATTGTATTTTCGGGCAGTAGATTCTAGGAATCTGCGTCTGTTCTATTTGTGATCCAATGGGTTGTTTCCAGCTATGGCGAATGAGTTAGTGTAGATAGGTGAAGAAGAGAATGAATTTCGTTAGGCTATGATGAACCCTCAGCTTCTTTGCTAAAGAAATTCTGTTGAAGCAGAAACTATTCTGATCGGGTATATATTTTTTCATTCCAGGCCTGCGTACTTACAGTTAAACTTGTATTACGCCATTCAAAACCAGGGTGGTGTCTGGATTTCAGCATTCTTTATTGTTTTGGCTTTTATCAACTAATGACAAATATCACCGGATTGCTGGTTGAGAGGTGGTTAAGTGGGATTGTTGTGCATTTACTCGTGAGAAGGAAAAGAAGTGTCGGCTCCCTCTTTCTTCTTCCAATCCAGCTAAAATGTGCACCTTCAGTTTGTAATCAGTGGACCATTGAGATATATCGTCATCATTGTTGAACGATGAATAGTTTGATCTGAATGTTTTACTTTGAGTGATCTTTAATCTCCTTGATGTAAAGTGTTCTGTTTGACTTTTTTATTTCTCATCCCAGAAGTCTCCTCATTGTCTTGGGGGCATAAACTTCTTGTGAAGAAATTATACGTGTGCACTTTTTCTCCTATGCAAGTAATGTGGGGATTAATTCACCATGCTAGAGGCTACAAATTGAACTTCTGCCTACTGGTGTAATAACTTTTTCCAGGATTCCTTTGAGATCCCTCGGGGTCAAGCTTCTAGAGATGGGGACATCGAGATGGGTGCAAATGCTCCAATGCACTCAGGGGAGCTCGGCTTGGAGAATTTCTTTAAGAAGGTTAGATTTATTGATATTATTTCAGCTGTTTGTCCTTATCAAACATTTTGCTTTTCAATGTAATTTCATGTCTTAAATTTGATAGTGTGCATTATACATGTTTTGCATTATAATAATCACTCATAAGCCTCTTTATCAACCAGGTTCAAGATATTGAAAAGCAAATCGACAAGTTAAATAAATTGCTAAAGAAGCTCCAGGTAAGGCACATTCATCCTAGGCCCCTGTGGTTTTATTATTTTTTCCCCTGTTTTTGGTGACAATTGTCTCGGATTTAGATGAGCATACTTGATTATGTTAAAAACTTAAAACTCATTGTCTGCTAATTCTTCTCATTTTTTAGCACATATCAATGGTTTGTGAATGCCGCAAACAGAGTGTCTGCACGGTGATAATTCAAAATTTTTTCTAGTGAGCTATATCTTTATATTCTCTGGACAATCATTGAGTGGAATTATAGATATTTCAATGATGAACTTCTTCTAATGACTGCTGCTTTTTTGTTCCTTCCTTTACAATCTCAAAATGAAGATGTGCGTTTTTCTTTTTCTCATGCCACTTAAGGCTTCAGCTTATGTAGGCTCTAATGAATAAATCGATTGCTACTTATATGAACTCCAGATTGTATCAACTAGCGCCTCATCACCTACACAAGAAGAAGAATTGAGTAGGATATTAATGATGTCTCAAAATCTGCTGTTACAAAGAGTATTATTATAAGATGATACATCCTTCTGCCACCTTGTATGTATGCAGGATGCACATGAGGAATCAAAAGCCATAACTAAGGCTGCTTCCATGAAAGGTGATTTGCTCTAGCCTTCTTTTTCCTCATTGTTGCAAGAAGTGCATACTACATGATTTCTCTTCGTTTCCATTGGTCCATCAAAGGGAACTTGACATGATTTGCCTTAACTCCATTTATTTGTAATCTCCTCTCCAGTATACTGTTCCCCTTAGTATCGAAATCCATAGCCCGGAAAATTCTTACATCCCGATGGATAACAAATCTTGGGTATCGTGTAATTATATCCTCACTTCGATGGATTTTTTTAATCTATTAGAGCTCTTTTGTCTAGCCAGTGGGTGCATAGTTATTTGCAGCATGTACAGCTGCTGAAGAAGTCTAGGAACTTCATTTTCCATGGAACTTAATTTGTAACTTATATTTTACTAAGTTTTGATTATCTAAGAACTTGTAATCAGTTCTTTATGTTTCTGTCCCTATGCTTCTTTGGTTAGAACGATGTTTAGAATGACTCTCCCATGCTTTACTGGTAATATGAGAGCTGTGTGCTGTTTATACATGTTTAAAGTTACCAAAATAGTTAGTTCTTAGGATGAAAATGTTCAACTGTTTCATTACCTTGAAAGTACATACTGGGTGCTCAACAACACCACCACCCCACCCCCCGCAAAAAAAAAGTGCATAATGGGCTGTCTCGCTCAGCCGTACATGCAGATGATGATCATTCATTCATTCATTCATGTGCGATGAAGACACAGATTTTGTGATTATTGTATTTCACCATCAATGTGTTTAAGTTAATATTTTTATCTCACTCTTGATGCTTGGAAAAAATCCATGCACCCAAACTGTTTCGCTGCTTACCGTTCAGGACAATCTTTTAAGAGAAGGGCTTAGTGCACCTATGTTATTCTTGTCACAGTTCAACTACATCATGTTTTGTTCTGCGGCACAACCACTCTAATAGTTGACAGACAAGATGCCCATAATGTTCACAAGTTCTGACTAAGCTGGAAAGCATTAATTTGATCCCAAACATAAGATTTAGTTTCAGCTAAATTTATAGGAAAATTTATTTGCATGGTATCTCCATTCTATTCATCTATGATATTTGTTTAAGTGGCATTTTATATTTCACTCTTCTATGTCTATGCCATCATATTGCTAATCATGATGGTTCTACTGTCTACAGTGATCAAGCAGCGGATGGAAAAAGAAGTCGATGAAGTTGGAAAGATTGCTCGCGTTGTAAAATCAAAGATTGAAGAACTTGACCGCGAAGTAAGATGATAAGCTGTCTGTTGTCCCCAGTAAGGACCATATTCATTTAATTATTATCTGTCTTATATTTTCTCTCTGGTGCAGAATCTGGCAAATAGGCAGAAACCCGGTTGTGGAAAAGGTACCGCTGTTGACCGATCAAGAACGCAAACTACTGTGTAAATCTCTCTCTCTCTCTCTCTCTATATATATATATATATATATACACATGCACACAGAGACAGACAGACAGACAGACACATATACACATATATGTAGGTACATGTGTGTGTACATATATTCTCTGATTGTGTATCGGTTTGTGCATGTGGTGATGAAGGTGGTGGCTGTGATGGAATAGGGGATCTAGATGTCATGCGTGGCAATAATTGCTTTTGATGTGGCATTGCTTGTATCTGTTTGCATGCATTGTAAGAAGTGATTCTATAGAACAGATTGCCCAAGAAACATGTATATATATATGCAGTAGACTCTCCTGTTCAGTGGCTGAAGTTGAAATGTTTCATCAGGGTTACTTCTTTTTGAACACATTATTTTGAAGCTATCATGTTAATTACTAATCTGAATCTATCATCCAATGGCACCAGAGATTGGTTCTAATCAAGTGAATGATGTCATTTTATAAACTTTATTGATGCAGTGCCATGAAGAAAAAGTTTAAAGACAAGATGGCTGAATTTCAGGTTGTTCTAAACATAAATATCTTCATAGCCTCTTGTGTCTCTATCTACCTGGCAGTTTGCCAACTTTTTGCACTTTGAATACTTTTACAGGTCCTTAGGGAAAATATACATCAAGAGAATCGGGAGGTTGTCGAAAGGCGTGTTTTTACTGGTACGAAACGTTTGGGCTAATTGGAAATCAAAAATGCATTTGTGGCGTGACCTAGTACTAACTTCTTTGGTTTTTTTTTTTACTCTGATGGTCAGTAACGGGCGCCAGAGCCGATGAAGAGGTAAAATGATTTATAAATTTTACCAACTTTTGGTATGTTGCCTCTGTTGCTCCTTTACTGATTAAGCACAACTTTGAATAGACAATTGACAGACTAATTGAGACTGGAGATAGCGAACAAATCTTCCAAAAGGCCATTCAAGAACAGGGGCGAGGCCAGGTTCTTTTTCCCTTGTTGCTTTTTCGCACTTTTATTATTCGAGTAATTTTGTTAAGTGTTGCTCTTGCCTTTTCTGCTAACATTTTTATGTTTGAGAAATTCAGTTTTGTTGAGTCCAACTGGAATATATATTTGCCATGTTGCTTATGTGCATCCACAAGTAGCATCAACTAAGCCCATAATTTCCTTGTTTTCTCAAAGTTTGAGTTCAACAAATGATTAATGTAATACGTGTGGGTTATCCTGAACTTGGAAAATGTTTTCCCTGAAGATATCATTTTGTCAAAATACTTCAGGCTCTATGCAGCTGCATAGAATTCACTCTATTGCTCAGAGAGAATTGATGAACATGTGTTTTTTTTCAAAGAGTTCTCTTCAAAATGCAGAGGCCCTAATGATCTTTTAGGCTTTCAAGATATTTTTGTGTGTTACTTGGTCTTAATATTATAAGTTGGTGTCATCCTTTCCTACTCCTAGCATAAGGTATATGCATCATTAGATCGATGAAAGAAATGATTTGACTTAATTTTTCCCTTTAGAATCTTGGAACTGCTTCCTTAGTGTGCTATATTTTGTTTACTAGGAACAAGGTAGTCTTTCTTGAAGTTAAAAAGTTGGATAGATCTCATGCTAGTTAATTTTACAGATTATGGATACTGTTGCTGAAATTCAAGAGCGTCATGATGCTGTCAGAGATCTAGAGCGCAAGCTTCTAGATTTGCAGCAGGTACTTAGCATTCCCCATTGTTAACTCTTTCTGTTCACAAATATCTTAATCCATATTTAGATCAATCATATGTTGGCACCCAGTTTTCTGTTCACAAGTTTGATGTGTTGTAACTCTTGTTTGTTCATGATGCAGATATTCATGGATATGGCTGTGTTGGTGGATGCCCAGGGGGACATGCTCGACAATATAGAATCACAGGTAGGCTAGTCCTGTCGAGCTGTCTTCATTAAGGTTTTTGTTCTTTTCCACGAGATGAAAATGAAAGCACTTCTCCAATTAAAGAAGTTAAATGAGTTTCTGCTTTGCTACACTTGGACCTTGATTATGCGCTCCGACTCTTCATCTATGTTTCTTTAGGTCTCAAGTGCTGTGGATCACGTTCAGAGTGGCAACACCGCCCTCCAGAGGGCAAAGAGCCTGCAGAAGAGCTCTAGGAAATGGATGTGCATCGCGATCCTAATCCTACTCATCATTGTGGTGATAATTGTCGTTGCAGTGATCAAACCCTGGGCCAGCAACAAGGGTGCTTAACGGCTTCACGGATTGTTTGCTGTATAAATAGAAGAGCAATGTCGTGAATTGTTTAAAAAGTCTTCCAGGTATTTCTTGTTGATAATTTGTGGTCGGCGTGTTCTTGGACGTGGCAACCGAGTGTGTAACATCTCATTTTCCTGCGGATATCCTCCTGGTCCTGTACCTGATTCAAAATTCTTTGGCAGCTTCTTTATCTATGAATTCTTTGTTTTGGGAAACTTTTCTTGGATAATTCTGCTAAACCGAAACTGCCCCGATGAGGTAAACCGGCTAAAAGCTGAGTTACCAGTTCTTCATCTAGAGTAAATTGCAGGGGTGGACGATGACATCCCTGGCACATTAAAGAAGGTAAACAAACACAATGCGTATGATTCACGATATGAGCGTGTTGTACCTGGCTACTCGCTAAGATGAACATGAGCCGTTAAAAGAGTTGAGTTCCATCAGCGTCTCGATAAATTTGACGGTCTGCATTAATTTTCCGTAAAAATGAAAATGAAAACTTTAGACCAGGGGCATTATAGTCGATATCGCACGCCTTCAATCGAAGCTACCCTTCCAAATTAAGTTCATCGACCACTCAAGGTCACGAAAATTAAAACGATGTTGCGCTCTCTCTAAAAATTCAGAAAGAATTCCGCATATAATGCGACAAGATGACTCGCCGGCGCTTACTCTAATCTGAGCATTGACTTTGTGATGCGACAAAGATGGCTCGCCGGCACATGGTCTAATCAGAGCATCGACCTTCTCTTAATGGGGAAATCCTTAATCAGGGCCGAGGATGCCGCACCTGACAGTCGCTAAGCCGGTTGCCGTATCCAACGACCGGTTCCGACACGGTTGACTCGAAAACGAGAGTAGAAACGAACCATCCAAAGCCAATTGCTCAAAAAAGAAAAAGAGTCAATTGCCGACGTCATCGGAATGAACCATCCCCCTTTTCTTTAACTCATCGCCCTCAATATTTCCGAACTGGCCCGTGGACAGAACAGAAGAACCCCCTTTTTGTCTTACTTGTATCAGCTCGGCTCCGGGCAGCAGCGGCGGCGGCAGAAGCAGAGAGATGAAGGGGAAGTGATTCTCAACGACCCTTCTCTCTCTCTCTCTGTTGGTGATGGGAGATGGCTGCACCCTCTCTGCTCCTCCACTACTCGCAGCGCCGCGTCTCCCACTCCACCCGGGGGGGCTTCTTCTTCGTGCCCACCACCCTGGCCCTCCTCACCTCCCTCCTCATCCTCTTCTACCTCTTCACCACCTCCAACATCTCCTTCCTCCACTACCGCCGGCCCAGCCTCACCCTCGAGATGCCCCAGCTCCGTTCCTCCGGCGGCGGCGGCGGCGGCGGCGGCGGCCGGTCCTCCCCGGTCTCTCCCGATGGAGGACCCGCCGCCGGGAGCTCGCCGGGTGAGGAATCGCCCGGAGCTGCCGGCCGCCCCGCCGTGGCCGGAGGGAGCGGCGGTCGCGGAGTCAGCGCGGGTCAGCGCGGGTCGGGAGACCGATTTGGGCCCAGCGGTTAGTGAAATTTGCGACCTTTTGACTTGTGGGATCTTCTCGTGAATTGCTGGATATTGTCTGAAATTGTTCGATCCTGCTCTTGCACTGCAATTTATGGAAGGTTCGCAATTAGGAGGAGGGAAAAAAGGAATTGAAGAAGTTATCATTTTAATGAGGCCTCGATAATGTCCTTTTAATGATGCCTCAGCGATTTTGTCCTGTGTCATTATTCTGGACGATGCTATAATTAAGCTTTTTAGACCTTAGAAATGGCATGTCAACCTAGAGTGTTTCCGCAGGAGATGAGAAATTTCTAAATTTACCTCACAGCCATTTGAACTGGTGGATCCAATTTGCATTCGAGAAGAACCGTTCTGGTCTTTTTACTGATATACGAGAAGTGAATAGAATGTTCCATGCATTTTAGCCGGCTCTAGACATGTAATTTCTGCCTTGTTTATCGGATAAAGAGTTGAAAATTTGTTGCTGTGTGTGGGATGAGACATTGAACAATTCGAGATTAATGTCTGAGAACCTTATCGTGTTAACACCCGTGTTTGGGAATTTTTGGTCTTATGGTTCAGGCGACCATGTGAATAACAACGACGTGTACCATAACAGAGATGTCTTCGAGAAAGACTATAGAGAAATGAATAGGAGCTTTAAGATATATGTTTATCGTCACAGGCGGGACGATCCCTTCGCTAATGTTCTCCTGCCGGTGGCTTTTGAGCCTGGTGGTAATTACGCCAGTGAAAGTTACTTCAAGAAGAGCCTCATGAAGAGCCACTTCATCACAAAGGATCCAACTGAGGCAGATTTGTTTTTTATGCCCTTCTCTATCGCGAGGTTGCGACATGACCCGAGAGTTGGCGTTGCGGGCATCCAGGATTATGTACGGGATTATGTCCTCAACATTACTCGGAGATATCCTTACTGGAATCGGACAGGCGGGGCTGATCACTTCTATGTCGCTTGTCACTCCATCAGTCGGTCCGCCATGGATAAAGCAAGTGAGGTGAAGATGAATGCCATCCAGGTTGTGTGCTCTTCAAGCTATTTCCTGCCTGGTTATATAACTCACAAGGATGCATCTCTGCCTCAAGTTTGGCCAAGACATGGTGATCCTCCCAATATCATGTCGTCTAAGAGGTGAGTATGACTTCAGGCTCTCATCATATATAAGTGTGGTTTTTGTAAGGTTCGTGGGTCTTTCTGCGTTTTCTAAAGCAAACTTATTTTTCCATCTTTTCATTTGTTTATGTGCTAATTATCTTTTGGCACTTGATATTTCCTGAGAATTGGAAAGAATTGTATACTTTCCTCCAGAACTCCCATGTATAAGGTTGCCCTTGTTGCTGATCCATGGAATGACCTAACGTTGGTCAAAATTTTCAGGAACAAACTTGCATTCTTTGCTGGGGGAATAAACTCCCCTGTCCGGGAAAAGCTTGTCAAAGCATGGAGAAATGACTCTGAGATCTTTGCTCACTATGGCCGGCTCACCACGCCATACTCTGATGAGCTTCTCGGGAGCAAATTTTGCCTCCATGTCAAAGGCTTTGAAGTAAACACAGCCCGCGTTGCAGATTCGTTGTATTATGGTTGTGTCCCTGTGATAATCGCCAATCACTACGATCTCCCATTCGCGGACATATTGAACTGGAAGAGCTTCTCGGTCGTGGTTGCCACTTTAGACATTCCATTGCTTAAGAGAATCCTCAAGGGAGTGAGCAGCGACAAGTTCTCGATGTTCCAAAGCAATGTAATGAAGGTCCGGAAACATTTTCAGTGGCATCCATCCCCGGTCGATTATGACGCCTTTTGCATGGTTATGTATGAGCTGTGGCTGCGAAGAAGTACCATCAGAGTCCCGCTAACTGCTTCCTTTGGTTCCGATTGATTCTTGTACAATTTCCTGTTCCACTTATTCAGAAACCACACTGGCGCCGCGCATTTGTAAAGTTCCACAGTTGATATGTTGAGGAAATAAAAATTGGTGTTTGAGACAAAAGGGTCAGGATAGGAAGTGCAACTGTTCTGTTACATTTTACACAAATGAGGAGATATTTCATATATGGGGCATCTGTTGTGTGGCTCTGATTTCATTTGCTTTATATGCGTTCGTTTCTGCTTTCAATGAACGCATTGCCTACACTGCACCGTATGATCTGTACCTAAGGTACAATACATTGCATCCGCCAACCGTCCTTCCGGAGCAGCGGTCAACCAACTGCATCTTCATGCACTCTCATGAAATGGGGCAAATTTTCTTTTTATCCTCTCAATGCCGTGCAAATTTGGTTTTCCATAGGAAAGTGATGAGGGAGCCACCTAACCGACGAACCCGAGAAGTGTGTCTTTTGAGGTCCTTCCATGTTATACACGCCTGCGGTGTTCGAGGACTCGTCATGGTTTTCGATCTCATCGTTTGTTTGGCCCTCGCTATCTTTTCTACGTGTAACCATCGTTGTGAACTTGTGAAGGACCCTCGAGTATAAATGAATTACTCCGCGAGGGCCAAATAACCGACTTGAGTGCGTCGCATCTTCGCCGCGGTGGTGTCTTACCCACCAAATTAGCTGGAATTCTGACCTCCCCTCCCCCCAAAAGAGAGAGAGAGAGAAGAATTAATTGGGGAGTTTTCGTCCTCTTTTAATGGGAAGGAACCGTTGTTCATGGTTCCCACCAACGAGGAATTAATAAAAGATGCCGCATTTGCAGCCTATAGAAAACAGAAGCGCTCGCTTAAAAAGAAAGGTAGGTCCACTGTCTCCTTTGCCTTGTATACGTTTCTTCCCCATAAGAATGTTTGGTTGGCCTTTTGGCCACGCCGCAAAAACTGCACTGCACGTGACTTCGTGATCTAACCATCTCCCGGCTATTCTCCAAACTCTCTCCTATTCCATCGCCTTCATCGCTCAGCTTTTTGCCCGCACTTCAGCGGTGCATTTCCATAAAACTTCTTTGCCTTTTATTCTGTTGGCTTCTGGAGATTTTCCCATTTTCGTCAAGGACGGTGAGGGAGTATGGAACGTGCCCTTCTTCCTACTTCTATTTAATTCTGAAGCTCAACTTGCAGGTAAGTCAGGTCCTCTTGCCTATCTAAATTACAATGAGTATGTACATGATCCGTTCTCAATTTTATCGATGACAATTCAGAAATTCTTGATGAGTTCTGCCGAATGAATAGTTTGCAAGATTACAGTCAGTCCTGTTTAAGCTGCTACTGCGTTTTCATGGACTATTACTGGGTTAGCAAGGGTAATTAGAAAGCTTAACCAGCTTGAAGGCATTGACTCCTTGTAAATTTCGAGCTATGATTAGTTAAGCTTATTGCATCTCAACTGCGAAAAAGTCGATTGGTTGAGTAGCTCTCTCTATAGAGTGATCCCGTCTTCTCTTTCTTGGCTGTGAGTATATGTTAGCATTCGTTAGTTCTGCGAGCGAAGATGATTCTGTGACATGCCTCTTACTTGCACAAGCACTGAGAGATTGCTAAAGTTTCTAAGTACCATCACTATGCACGGAGGGGTAACGTAAAAACAAGAACTGCTCTTTCAGATAAACTTGGATAAATTCCATGCACGCCACAGAAAATGTGCAGAGAAGACATGCAAAATACTTTCTTTTATGGGCTATGCAAGAGCCCCTTCTACACCTTGCGTTCATAAATCCTCGCTATTTACTCAAAACACGAGGCGACCATCGCATTAGAAGGGAGTGCATTTAACCTGCTAATCTTGAAAGTGTGGCGTTTAAGGACTTGAAGAAACTATCATGGGGCTATGACCGGAGATTAGTCTCCAAGTGCACCATAGAAAGCCCCATACACCTAGGACCAAGGCCAGGTAGATGCACACAGAGTCTGAGGTTAAACTTTCATTTTTCCATGTATATATTCTTGCTGGTTTGTTCTGAACTGATTTTCCAATGTAAAAAGATAGAGAGAGAGAGAGAGAGAGTGTTACAAGATATTTTCAACTGTGGGAGGGCTCCACAGAAAGATACAAGGTTGAGACTTTTGGGATGCCCTTTTCCAATTTCCTTTCTGCTTTTAATCGGCACCACCCTTCCCCACCTACTCACTCGTATCAAACTCTCTCGGATCTCCCCACTCCATCTGCCTTTCTTCCTCGTTTTCCCACCTGTTTTTGAAGGACTCTTTCCTTTTTCTCCAACGGCCGCAAATGCACGGTTGAAACTTGGCCAGGAAAACACAGAAAGAAAGAGTAATGTAGAGCGCGCTTACATCAACCATCATTCAAGCTATATCTATATATCAAAAGAGAAGCTGAGGTCGTGGACTATACTCTTTGCATGTGTGTCCATGGACTTTGGTTTATCATTGAAAGTACGAGACTGAGGTAACAATGTTACCGTAACATAACAAGGAGATGGCATCTTTATATTCCTCATGAACATGGATGGGATGCACATAGCTCGTGTAGGTTTCATTAGACTGCTCTATGCTAGATACTCGACTTTCAGTCCAGCAAATTTTCCAATGACTTTGAGAATCACTTATTCTGGACTCAAAATTTTAGTAAATCCAACTAGAGCTCGAGGTCGAGCTCCGATTGTGAAAATACTTTATATATACGTGTCTAATTATTTGTAATTATTCATCTTTACAAGTGTATACGTAGTAAAAATATGTAAAGTATTATTACGTGATTAGCTAGGCTTATGAGCTACTCAAGTCAAACATTTTCAAGCCCGAAGTCGACTCAAGTTTGATAAAGAATATAATTGAGATTGAGTAATTCGCAAGTCGAACTCGAATAACTTGACTAGTTTAAACCTTCTGCTAAGTACGAATGCATGAGTAAATGTTTGTAGCCACTATCTTGGGCTAATTACAATTTGCAACCTATATTTTTAGATTGCCCATGTCGATTGATGTAGTATTTTGTCTTAATTGAATACTCATAATATTTTTGTATTGCAGCATGTGATGTCATATACGTTAATCCGACCTTCAATATTATCGGCACAAATCTTTTATTAAAGTCAATTAATTTCTCTTCTTGGTCTAATTGGGTTGATAATTAAAAGAATAACATGCGACTTATGAATATTGTCAACAAGGAAAAAACACATTATGCTAACTCTACTTTAGCCTTACCCATTTTGAAATATCCTAGTTACATAATGACAAAATTTAGATTTCGATGTCCGTGCTATCAAGCGGCGGGATTTTTGCCTAGGACAACTTATGTTATAAGAGGTTGATTTAATTGCCTTCATTATTAGGGAAATGTCTGTTCCAATGTACTTGGAGACCTATCTTGAAACATGAAACCTATTATATTGGAACGATGTGCTTTTTAATCAAACTATATAATTTTACCTATCAATTCATCCGTCAAATTCGACAAATTACAGAAAGTGAATCACAAATTTAAGTACGTTTTACCAATAACTATACATAGCAATCATAAACGCCATTCGTCACAAGAATAAACATGACAAGATGTATGAAACCGTAGTAAAATATTGGATATAGTGATCGCATTGCCTCTCGAGGCTAACGTGCATGCGTGTGTTAACGTAAGGTACCCTCCATTCAAATACGTAGTAAAAAATAAATAAAAAACCTTAAAAGTTCTATCTTGTTGGCAACCACTATAACGAGAAATAGCTAAGAAAAGGGGGGCTTAAATCATTCTATTTTAACTTAAATATTGGAAGGAAACTGCAAATTTAGCTTGGAAGTCTAGAGGATCATGTATTAAGTGACAACTAAAATCGCTAAAAAAAGGATGAGAACCAAACTGGCTACCACTTTTAGCTGAAAAGGAAGAATTCATGGAGAATGTGTGAAATAGTATAACAGTTTTAACTATAATATAATACAAAAACACACACGTACGGCTCTACGAATTGCGCAGTATATTCATGCAGTGCACTGGACAAAAAATAACTTAGTTCAGGAAGGTTAGTTAGATGCCGATCGAAAGTTCCTTATACTCAGCAACTAGCGAACTACAATATTTTGTTGTCCCGTTGGCATTATGATATTTGAGCATCTTAATCTCTAAATTACTTGATTTATACGAACTGAGAGGTAAAATCAAGCCACAGCTAATCGATTTGGTACTCTGGAACATGACGTTAGTCTACCGACTTAATGATACCTTTGTGAGCTTGGAGTACCATAAATGAAGTAGCACATACTCATGCAATTGATTGTAGGTAAGATTTGCAAACATAATCATGACAATAATGCGTGCATAAAATACGTCTTGCTTTATACTTTTTCGTGGTAAAAAGTAAGTATAGTATACCGTGTAAGCGTATATGAAACTGCATCAAATCACATGAATTTGTGAATCTAGTGCTGTATGTTATGATTTTAAGTGTTGTCCAAAATTGTTTTTACCATAATCTTTAGAATTTTTGGAGAAAAACCGTAGGATCTACTTGATCTAACAATCTCGAGACATTAAACCCTCGTCCCCTTTATTCCTCATGTCAACAAATACTCAGGTAGTATAGCTAAAAGATGAACTCGACATGACATGTGAAGTAGTCAACTGAGCTTTACAGGCAAAAGTGTTTGATTATAAGTTGATACATTTCAAACACAACTACATGTTTGGACTATCCTTCACCAGAACTAATACAAGGGAATTATGCACTGCGAACTTTGGGACTTGCATAAAACTGGCTAACAGTGCAGTAAGGGGAAAAAGGGGACAAAGAGAGAGGAGAAACTTACCCGGACAATTAATGAACAAGAGATGCACAAGGCCATCTGATAATTCCTGATGTCCATCTTCCTTTTTTGATAGATCAAGAAAAAAATAGAGACAAACAAGAATAGCCCGCATTACATCAAACCCATTATCATAAAAATCCGTAAAGTTATAACGATAATGTTTCCTTAATTTTTTTTTACAACACAACGTAGCACAACCCAATATCTCCAGCTACACTAGTGTCGCTTGAAAAACAAAGACACTTGAGCTGTACTGGAGCAGTAAGTACCAAAGATGTTCATTGTAGATATATAACAAGATGAAACAAGAATTAATAAACCTATCTGATCAGAGCTGATTCAAATTTAGAGACACTGATCCTTAATCTTCACAGATTCGGCCGTGTCTCACGGTAGGTGGTTTTTGTAGAGAACCGCATTTTGTTGATCACCGAGGCTTTCCATTTCTGGTCTGAGTCCTGGTAATTCCCAGGTGACATTCCGGTGATTGAAGCTCGGCGCGGAAGTAAAGGAAACGCCTGGCACAAACTGCGCTGGAACGGTGGCAGTCAGACCGCGGTGATACTGATTTGTGTACTCGTCCTCCACGAGCGAATCCAGAAATGAAGAGAATATGTCCTCGTTATTACAATTATGATCAGCATAAGTCTGGCCAAAGCTGTTTATCATTGTGAGTCCCTCCACATTTTGCCAGTTCTCGTTGTTGTGATCTTGAGCAACGCCCGCGTTTTGAGGCTGACCCAGCTGGCTGTCTGCCACTTGCAGATCATTCTCGTCGCCGGTTTCTTCCACTGGTACTGTAGGATTAGGGTAAGTGGCTTTCGGTGTGAATGTTGAAGCATTATAAGTATCTTGCAAATGGGCTGCTGGTGAAGAACTAGGGTTATGGTTCAATAATGGCTTGTGAGTCCGGGGATCAATTCCTTGGCTGATGAGCTTTTTGCTGAGGTGGGTGTTCCAGTAGTTCTTGATCTCGTTGTCGGTGCGGCCCGGGATTCTTCCAGCTATCAAAGACCACCTGTTCATGTGTTTAAGCAACCCGGAGATACCAAAGTATAGTCAACCTCATTGTCCAATCTCTCTCGATGTTGCCGCTCTAGATCTATCGAGTAGTCTTTATTTCGAGTTGGCATGTGAAACTCTTGTTCAACTTACTATTGGTAGCTAGATTTGTTTAAAATTTAATTCTTGAAAAGAGGGGAAAAAACAGGTTCTGGATTTATTCTATTTGAATTCTCACGCTAAAAGCCTGTTCTGTTGGATTTGCTTCTTTACATGTCACCTGAAGAATGCTACAGTGAAACCCTAGAAATGAAACATTAGTAGAACTTCATTAATGCTCGTGAGATTTGTCTACGTTGAAAAAACCGATGTTTCATGTTACTTTGCTAACGGAACTTAGCTATCTCGTGGACGAGGGTACCTGTTTCCAAGGAGGCGGTGGAGGCGGAGGATGAGGTCCTCCTCATCGGGAGCGATCTGGCCTCTCTTGACGGAGGGGCGGAGGTAGTTCATCCAGCGGAGGCGGCAGCTCTTGCCACAGCGCTGGAGGCCAGCACGCTTCGGGAGGGTCCGCCACCGCCCCTCGCCTTCCCTCCTCACGTAGCTGGCGAGGACCTCGTCTTCCTCCGGCGTCCACGGCCCTCTCTTTATCCCCACCTTGCTGCAGCATGGCGTTGCCGTGCTCGTGCTCTTGCCCCTTGAAGCTGAAGCTGGAGCTGGGTATCTCATGATCTCTCTCTCTCTCTCTCTCTCTGTTTCCCTGTTTGCTTTAGAGATTTATTATGGGTGGGATGGATTGGTTTGTGGATAAAGTGGGGGGGTATTATTAGGGTTGGTGGGAGAGATGGAGAAGCTCAGTGCGTCTCGTGTTGATTTTGGGAAGGAGGAAAGGGAAGAGGTCGAAAGCGCAAAACATCCTCAGAATTCATCATCGTAGCACATCAAGTTTTAGAACATTCTTGACCCCCAATGGGGAGTCGACACGTGGTGGTGGTTGAGTTTTAGATATATGTATATGGATATGCGTCTACTCTCTTTTTCTACCTTTTTGGCGGGGCCGCCCGCCATTTTGCTTTGTCTCCCTCTTTGCATGGCGGGCGTCTGTTCCTCCTTTGTCAATTTGGGGATTACTCTCCATGGGTTGTATTTAAATGTGGGTGAGAACACCTTTCTTCTTATTATATATATATGAAATTCTTTCATTTCAAACTTTTCTATGTCAGGACCTTATCTATAAAATATCTTGCTAACTTTATCAATCAAGTTGGAAACGGTGAGTTGAAACTCAAGTGGATTATGAGATTATTTATGACTAATGGCATGAGCCATCAAATTCGTATCGCGTGTCTTTTTCGTCGTGCATATTTTCGAGTAAACTCTAACGTTATTTGCTCCGTTTCACATAACACAAATGAGAAAGTGAACGAGAAAATGGGAAATCTAGGACCATCGATAATATATTGTTCTTGGAAGGACCACCTCCCTGATTGCATGGACTCCCCCACAATTTATGATGAGACTTTCTTCGGTAATACGATTTCGACCGAGAATTTCGTGGCCAGAATGCCATTGAGGAGGTGCTTCTTTTTTGGAGCTTGAGAGTGACACGTATAGTGAGAGTGACACGTATAGTTTTCGTAGAAGCCAATTTCAATGCATCAGAGTCAAAGCTGCTACGGCACTGAGCAATGATTGCTTTTGGATGGGCATGCATCTGGGCCTTGGGGGGAAGAGAATATGAGGAGTTGCTCGGTATTAAATCCCTTTATTCTTTGCTCTTGTTCAACTTGAAAATATGGATGTTTCAGAGCTTTTTCGGACTGGCTACGGCGATGTCAAACGATTGTTCGCACAAGTTTCTTCGAAACCATATGCGCACATCCAGTGATCTTAACCTAGTTAGACCCATAAGGAAGTTCGACATATATCAGAAACGTCTTTATTCGAGGATAAATATGCGCATAGATCCTAGACTGGCTTCCTTTTGCTTCTAGGGTTTAGCGGTCGGATGTTGTTGAATATACAATCACATCACGTGGAGGCCTACCAATCTATCTACCATTTAAAGGAGAACGGAGGAGGACGATCAGGTATGTAAGACTAATTTTAAAGAAAACCCGATGATCCCAATTTATCATTGTCAAACAAATACGTGCATAATTTGGGATCGATTTGTGGAAACATAAAGATCGACATACCTCCAGTCATTGATGAAAATCTGCAAATACTGAAAATCCCCAAACCTTGGACTGATGCACGGAGCGTGATCGATCTGCGAATATAGAATCACCATATCTATACGTCATGTTCCACTAGCCAATACTCCTCAAACTTGATGGTGTGTTTTCTGTAATGATGAGATTTGAATTATTCGACTTGACGTTTTGTTCCGTTTCTTACATTACCGACATCTTCCATCAAAACTGTTATAGTAATATATTAACATGCAAATATCACGTAATAAATGAAGATAATAAATTGGGTAATAAATTGGAATTAATTAGGAAATACAAAATTGGGATCACACTTAGAATAATAAAATATAATACAACATTCTCCCACTTGATCTCAATATTCCATCAAATGAAATATTAACTCAAACCCACATAAAATTCATGCTGAAATAAAACGCATGAATCATGGCGATTAGTCCTCTTAGTGCGAGTATTATCTTCCGTGTATCACAATACATTTCACCAGTCCATATGTGATAATATAACTTAATGAATAAACCTTATGTTTACTTCAGGTCAAACGTAATTGTTTTTCTTAGAATAACTGAATGTATACAACTATATTGAGAAAAACATTGTAAATGAATAAAAGTCTCACAAATTCTTCCAGATAAAGAAAGATTTACATGATTGGACCAATGTCCATTCTGAATACATTATCCTTATAACTCATTGGTGGCATACCTTTAGTTAAGAATCAGTTATCATCAATCCAGTACTTACGTTTTTTATGACCACTTTCTTTTCTTTAACACATTCTCTAATGGCTAAATACTTGATGTAGATGTGCTTCCTTCGACTACCACTTTTTTGGTTCTTAGCCATGAAAACTGCAACTGAATTGTCGCAAAATATTCTTAATGGCCTAGCAATGGAATCCATAATTCTAAGCCCCAATATGAAATTTTTCAACCACACACCATGTGAGGTGGCCTCAAAATAGGAAACGAACTATGCCTCCATAGTGGAAGTGGCAACCAAGGTCTGTTTTGCACTCCTCTAGGATATAGTTTCGCTAGCAGACGTAAAAATATATCCCGATGTTGATTTACGGGAATCAACACAACCAGCAAAGTCTGAGTCCGAGTAACCAACTACCTTCAAGCTATCCGTCCGTTTATACATAAGCATGTGTTCCTTTGTTCCTTGAAGGTACCTCATCACCTTCTTTGCAGCTCTCTAGTGGTCCATACCTGGATTGCTCTAGTATCTTCCTAACATTCTCACAACAAAAGCAATGTCAGGTCGAGTGCAAACCTGAGTATACATCAAGCTTCCGACAACAGAAATATATGGGATGTTATTTGTTTGTTCCCTTTCAAAATTGTTCTTCGAGCATTGGTTCAAATTAAACCCATCACCCTTTACAATGAGTGTTATACTTGGTGAACAATTTTTCATCTGAAATCTCTCTAAAACCTTATTGATATAGGTTTCTTGAGGTAGTCCTAATAGACCTCGAGATCTATCTCTATAGATCTTAATGCCAATGACATAAGATGCTTCACCCATATCCTTCATGTCAAAACTCTTAGAGAGAAATTATTCCATCTCATATAACAACCCATTGTCATTAGTTGCAAGTAAAATGTCATCTACATATAGGATAAAGAAACAAATTTTGCTCCTACTAACATTCTGGTATATACATTAATCCATATCATTCTTTACAAAATCGAACGAAGAGATGACCTCATGGAATCTTAAATACCATTGGCGGGATGCTTGTTTCAAGCAGTATAGAGACTTTTTAAGCTTGCATACTTGTTGACACCTAAATTTTTGCGATTCAGTCATTTATTTATTACATAAAAAATTAGGGATTAATTTCTAACTCCTAAATAAAATATTAGAATCAAATTGTATATCATATAGTTTTGGGAACATTTTTTTTTATTCGCATTTGCATTGGATCGACTGACGATAGATAAGTGTTAATTTTTCCAATATTCAATGATATGATGGGAGATTTTTCATATATTTAGGCAATATACACCAATGGATATATTTTTGGGCAGAAAAGAAAGTTTCAGATGAAATATCAAGAGAGAATATTACACGTGGGGCATATATTCAGTAATATATTCTTTGACTCAAAATAAGAAAGATTACACAATCAAAGGCGATTTCGTGAGTGAGCCGAAAAAGGAAGTAAAAATAATCCACGAAAATCAAGTTCCTCGCTTATAAAAGCCGACTCGCTTACGGATGATTGAGAGGGGTCTTCTCTTTTACCACTTCGTAGGGGGTGTTTTCTATTTGTGTTTTTTTTTTTTAGAGTTCTTTTTGTCTATGGTCAAAGTCAACAAAAGAAAGAGAGAAAGAGAGAGGGGACGTGAAACAGGGGAGCAGAGGGAAAAGTACAACAGGGAAGGGGAGAAAATATTGGGTGGTCCGGGACCTCCACGTCAGCGTGGTCCCGGACCACTCACGTGGCGCCACGTGGAGTGTGGGCCCCTTGCTGTGTTCTGCAGAGGTCTCGGACCACCCAATATTTTCTCAGGGAAGGAAGGGACATGAGAGAGAAAAAAAAAACAGAGAGAGAAGAAGAACAGGTCTTCTTCTTCTTCGTGAGCTTGCCTCCGCCGCCGTTGCCCGTCCACCTCGCGCCGGCCAACACGCCCACACCACCATACCGGACCACAGCAGCCGCTCCGCCAGCCTGCCCGAGTCAACCGCCGTTCCGCCTACCGTCAGAGCTCCCCCCCTCACCAGCGAGCTCGCGTCACCGCCTTTGCTCGAAGCTACGACACCACTGCTACCCACCGTCTCCACCCGCGGCATCACCAGTGGCCCCGCTCTGCCGCGTCGGGACGCCAACCCCCTACAACCCCTCCACTCGCCAATCGTCGTGCATCCGCCTTGCCTGCAACCCATCGGTCCGCGACCCTCCTGCTGTCTGTGACCCCGTTCGCCTTGCTCGTAGCGCTCCACCAACCCACCCAAGTTAGCCGCCGAGCCCCCTGCTACCGAGTTTCCCTCTGCCAACCACCGCCGCCCATTTGCCTCACTCGCAGCACTCCACCAGCCCACTCGAGTCGGCTGCCATTCCGCCTGCTGCCGGAGCTCCCTCCTCACCTGCAAGCTCGCACCTCTGCCTGCCATCCTCCACGCCGGCTGCCGCTGCTTTTGCTCCGCTGTTGCCTTTACAGCCAGCCCCCAAACACCGTAGTAATAGCCCGTTTGTCGCTGCTGATCACCGAGCCACCGCACTCCTGTTGCCGGCTTCCACCTGACAACCCTTGACTTGCAACGCCCTTGTCGCCCTTCCGTTCCTCGCCGCAGTTTCGAGCGCCGTTGTCATCACCGTCCCACTTTGAGGAGTCGGTTGCGATCCCGGTCCAATTGCATTTGGTCCAAGTTTGGAAATTATCTTCAAATTTAGGTAAGATACACGTGCCTAATATATTCATTGCCTAATATATGTCTATTAATATCTAATGTGCACATTTATAAGTGATAGACATATTTTCCAATTAGGATTTGTTGCTTAATCTGCAACTGCACGTCAATTTTTTATTCCATCTATAAGGCTTTAGATGGAATAATTAATCACACGGGAATAAAATTGATATTTTGATCTTTAAGACTTAAGATCAATTTATCGATTTTATTAGCAAAATAATCAAGTTGATTAGACATTGTTTCCTAATTCGAACTATGGATGATGTCTTTGATGACCATGAATGATTTGGTACTTATCTTGCTTTAATTGCTTTATTTATCCTAAAAACACAATAAAATATTGCATTTGCATATCATGTAGATCACAATCGATTTCCTAGATATAATTGCATGATAGAATAGTTAGATACATTTATAATTATATTAGAATGCATGTTTAGATGATATCTAGGTTAGATAATATATTAGAATTAAATTGCATGTCGAGATAAATTTCTAAGTTAAGATAGGATTCATATTAGTCTATTTCCTAACTTAAAATAGATAATATCTCACTTTAGTTAGATTTTTATTATTAGTAACTTTTAATTACGAATTTTGAAAAAATACAAAAATATCATGCGCATGTCATATAAAATTAGGTTCATGTCATTTGGTAATTATTGCTACATCCATTTAATTAGAAATTGCATGTCATTAGAGTTATGCCATTTAGTTAAATTGCATGACATATAGCTTAAATTTCATTAAACAAGAGAAGATCTTAAAAAAGATTGAGTGATTGCGTGTTAATTAAAAATCATATCTAGGGCTTTTGATGTAAATTTTAAGCTAACATTGCATATGCTTGCGTTGCTATGAGGTAAGTCCCGTAATTCACTCATTGCTTTATTAGGTGTTAAATTGATGGTTTGCATACTCGCATAGTCATCTCATATGTTGGGAAATAAATTAAAATCAATTCAAACTATCTGCAAAACATTTTTCAAAAAAAAGAAGAAGAGAAAGGTACCAAAGGGCATTAAAGAAATCTAGCGTAATCAAGTCCCTGAACTCACAATCTCTGGTTTGTAGAAGTAAAGTGAATCTCCCGTTACTTTACTTTGGTTTCTAATCGACCCACAAAAATATATTAGTAACTTCAGGAGTTAGGGCGAAGTTCCTAAAAAGGAAGAAAGTGGCAACTCCTAATCGAAAAATCATTTGCATATTAAAAACTTAAACTTAAGTCGTGAATTGGTATGAGCTTGGAAAAACTCGAGCTAAGTTTCGGTTTAGTAATCCATTAGCCAAATCCTAGGTAGTACACCCGAGATTAGGTCGCGACAATACCAAATGCTCACCAGCACTAGAGAAGAATCCTTCTAGTTGTTTCATGTAAACCACTTCTTCCAATTTTCCATTGAGGAACATCGTTTTTACATCCATTTGATGTAACTCCATATTAAATTGAACAACCAATGCCAAAATAATATGAAGAGAATCTTCTTTGGATATAGAAGAAAACGTCTCCATGTAATCAATTCCTTCGTTTTGAGTGAATCTCTTGACAACAAGTCTGGCTTTGTATCTCTCAATATTGACTAATAAATCATTCTTAGTTTTAAACACTCATTTACAACCAATGGCCTTTGCACCATCAAGCAACTCAACTAAATCCTAGACTTCATTGGATGCCATAGAACTCATTTCTTCCTTCATGGCATTGTATCCTAAATTGGATTTATCACAACTCATGACTTGTGAAAACGTCTCAGAATCACTTTCAGCTTTAACAATATAGTCAAATTCTTGTAGATACACAATGTAGTCATTAGAGATTACTGATTTCTTTATTCTAGTAGACATTCTTAATGTTGCATCAACATTCTCTTGAGAAGTTTGTTGTTCAACTAGAAACTCAACAGTACTTGATAATTGCTAAACAGTTGAGTCTACCGGATTAATATCAGTAGGTTGTGGATCTTCAATGATTCGTTGCTCAACAACCGGTTGAATTAAAGGGACATTGTAAACAACAACCAATCCAATACTTGAGATGGAAGATTGAGTATCTAAATGATCTTATTCAGGAACAAGGTTCCTAAATTAATCGCTCCCACCGATCAGTTCATTCTCAAGAAATTTGGCATTTCTCGATTTCACAAACCTAGTGGTGTGAGATAAACAATAGAACCTGTATCCTTTGGACTTTTCGGCATATCTAACGAAATACTCACTTATAGTTCTTAGATCTAACTTCTTTTCCTATGGATTATAGACTCTTATTTCAGATGGGCATCCTCAAACGCATACATATCGCAAACTCTATTTCCAACCTTTGAATAACTCAAAAAGTGTTTTTGGAACGGCCTTGGTTGAAACTTGGTTTAATATGTACATAGCCGTTTTAAGAGCCTTAGTGCACAAGAACTTAGAGAGTTTAGAACTGCTAAGCATATTCTACACAATGTCCAATAAAGTTCAGTTTCTTCTTTCTGCTACACCATTCTGGTATGAAGAACCAGACATGGTGTATTGGGCAATAATATCATACTCTTCAAGAAACTTCGCAAATGGACTAGATGCTTGTCCATCTTTTGTGTATCTACCATAGTATTCTCTACTTCTATCTGATCTCACGATCTTAATTTGCTTATCGCACCGTTTCTCTACTTCGATTTTAAATACCTTAAAGGCATCTAGTGCTTTATGCTTATTACGAAACAAGTAGATATACATAAATCGTGAATAATCGTCTATGAAAGAGATGAAGTATCTTTGACCATTTGAGTCCATATCCGGACTACAAATATATGTATGTATGATTTTTAATATTTTCGTACTCCTCTTAGCATCTTTCTTTGACTTGTTGGTCCGTTTTCTCTTTATGCAGTCCACACAAATGTCATAATCAGTAAAATCTAGAGTATTAAGTACTTCATCATTTATTAATTGCTTTATTCTTTCCATGGAGATATGTCACAATCTATGATACCACAACATAGATGAATCCTCATTCACAATACATCTCTTTATACCAACATTATCATGAACGTGCATCGTATTATAAATAACATTGTCTTGTAAATTAATTCGAAAGAAACTGTTACAAAATACCACTCCCAACAATTTTAGATTTGTATGATAAACTGAATGTTAAACCTAAAAATTCAAAAGAGTATCCCAAAAGTACAAGTCTTGAAACTGAAATTAAATTCATAAAGAAACTAGGAATATAAAAGGTCATTTCTAAAATTAAAACAAAACCACTATTGAGAACTAATTTGCATGTTCCAATAGCTTCCACACACGAGTGCATCTTCTTTCCCGAATAGATACTTTGTTCACTTCCCATTAGTTTCTGCTAGTTCTAAATCCAGCAAGAAATTCAAAATGTGGATTGTAGAACCAGAATCAATCCACTAGGTATTGTGACCCACATCAACCATATTAGATTTATAACAAACACATGAGAGCTGGTTATCTTTCTTTTTGAGTTAAGCCTTAAATTTGGCGCAATCCTTCTTTATGTGCCCCTTCTTTTTATAGAAGAAGCACTTGGATTCCTTCTTAATGCCAACTTGGGGAGGTAGAGGCATCTTACATTTTCCCTTCTGCTTGTCTTGTCCTTTATACTTATCATATGTTATCATATGAGCACTATCTCATTTCTCCATTAACAGCCTCTCTTCCTCTTGAACACACATGGTCATGAGTTCATTGATTGACCATTAGTGTTATGTGCGTTGTAAGAGATCTTGAAAGGGGCATACTCTTGTGGGAGAGTATTCAAGATATAGTATACAAGAAAGGATTATGATATCCCAACTTCAAGATTCTTCAGCTAAGTTGCAGTGTCCCTCATCTTTATGATGTGCTCACGCACACCTCTTACATTGGTAAGCTTCAATGATGAGAATTTCATAATTAGGGTCATGGCATGTGTCTTCTCTGAAGACTCAAATTGTGCATCAATAGCCTTCAGCAATTTATTGGCATTGTTATGTTGAATAACTGAACCACGAATACTAGCAAAAATTTTTGTCTTTATGTACATCACACTAAGACAGTTGGGCCGCTCCTATTGTGCATAAAAGGTATATTCAGCTTGAGTGCTATTCTCAATAGATTCAAGCGGTTCGTCTGACCGTAGAGCATAATCAAGATCCAGACACTCCAATTGGAGAATAATTAATTCCCTCCATTCTTAATAGTTATTTCCAATAAGCTCGAAAACAATTATACCAGAACTAATCGTAGGTGGTAAGACTGCATCATAATAAAAAAAAAAAACTTATGTATCAATATATTTGAGGCAAATAAACTTAAATCATATTTTACCATTGTAAAACATGTTATGAAATATGAATCACATAACATCAAAAACTGCATATGGACTAAATTTCTAATTTAAATTGATTCATAATTACTATGATGAAACTATCAAATTATATTCCATTCCTTAATCCATGTGGGTAAATTAAGAAAGATAAAATAATGTTTCATCCTAATTAATCACATTAATATATTGAAAATTCTTGTAAGATAAAATTCATAATATTAATGTGACTAATCACAATTATTGTCTTTAACTATATGTGATCCAAATGCTCTTAATGTATATAATTTAATATAATCAAAGATGTTGTGGCCAATCTTTAATTATTTAAATATATACGGATCACTGGACATTTAATTTTATGGTAAAATATTCATAAAATTGCACGTAAGGGTAAAACAGTAAAATCACGTGCAAAAGGGTAAAACTGAAATTTCACACGCAAGGCCAGAATTGGAATTTCACTTTTAAGGGGTAAAACAGGAATTTTAGGCCCAACAAGGCAAAATCGTAAATTTTTACCCCCAAAAGGGGGCAAAACTAGAATTTTATGCATCTAGGGCAGAATCGCAATTTTCCTTAATGTGGAGAAGCAAAATCGGAATTTCATGCAGACAATGACAGAATTGAAATTCTATAATTATAGAGGGGCAAAACGGAGCACACGCGCCGATTCGCAGCTCTCGCATGCGCGCATGTGCTCGTGCCTCCCTCTCTTGAGCGCATGCAACACACGCGCTTGCTGTAGACTCTTAGGTGCTGCGATGCACGCACCCGCTCCATGCGCTCGGGCGCATGCGTGGCCTTCTCTTTGGCCTCCTCTTCTTCTGCCGCTTCTTTCGCCGCAACCAGCTTCCTTTCGTTGCCTGGGTCTCCTCCCATAGCCCATGTTCAACCAAATTGATCGATGGGTTTCGAAAAGAACGTCGGACGAATGAATAATTTCAAAATCCGGCAAAAACAACCAACATATTAATCGTAATTAAGTCTAAAACGATATGTCCTAAAACCCTAACCACCAAAATTTTACCGCTCGATTAACCTCCGACAATAATTAATATGCTGAATAATTTAAGGTTTTTCTTCCTAATGGCAATGTGACCATGTAGATCCATTATCCCATGGTAGGTCACCCGGATTTGGTCGGAATTGAAATTCCGTTCTAAGCTATAAAACATCCGAATTTTACCCATATATAATTCAGTGAAAATAAACAAAATTTTCACAATGGCATAGATTATAAATAGGCTCTGATACCAAATGTAAGATTAATTTTAAATAAAACATGATGATCCAGATCTATCATTATCAATCAAATACATGCATAATTCGGGATCAATTTGCGGAAACGTAAAGATCGACATATCTCCAACCATTGATGAAAATCTGTAAATACTGAAAATCCTCAAACCTTGGATGGATGCACGGAGCGTGATCGATCTGCGAATATGGAATTACTAGATCTATACGTTATATTCAACTAGCCAACACCCCCTCAAACCTAATAGTGTGTTTTCTGTAGTGATGGGGTTTGAACTACACGACCTGACATTTTATTCCATTTCTTACGTTATCGATGTCTTCCATCAAAATTGTTATGGTAACATATTAACGGGCAAATATCACGTAATAAACGTGAGTAATAGATAATAAATCGAAATTAATTAAGAAATATAAAATTGGGATCACATTTAGAATAATAAAATATATTACAAGAGGGTATTCACATGAAATTATTTTGTCGTGACTTGGCTATGAAAAATCGATGTGAATAGGGATTGAACTTGAGCTCGAATGGATACGTCTTTTACACGTGGAGACATAACTATCTCTGTAAATCGATCGTTGAGTCGTTGATGATTTGACATTTGGACTAAGTCGTCCTTCTTTTATGACGTGCCTAATTGGTCGTACCCTGTGATAATTTAAGACACACGATTAGATCGGAGCAAGTTAACCCGAGACAAGGCTTTTCATGTCAGATAGAGATTGCGATTAGCTCATTGTACAGATGATGCTCTGGCGGAGATGAGGGGGCTATCAAGTTATGACGAAGATAGGCCCATAAAGCATGGCCCGATACAATTGAATCGATCAGTTATGCTTACCTAAATTTGAGACCGCTGTCGCAAAAAGGCTCGAACGTGAAGAAATCCATTGAAAATTGGAGTTTGTTTCGTCGAAGGTTTTACACAAGTTGGTGTTCGAGGACGTGGGAAAGACCAAGAAAGTTCGACAACAGACGTCGAACTTTACCACCTTCCGAATCGGGGTCTCGTGCCAACAAGGAAAAGGTGCGGCACTAGCTATGTTTCATTAATTTGGCTAGGGTTGCGTTACTGTTGATTAACTCCGACTCCGATGGACTTGCCTTATCGTGATTAATTATCAGTCTCTAGGCATGACAAAAAAAATCCCGAATTGCTGTAGATCGCCTTCATTGGATAAATCCTAGAGATAAGAATGCAAAATCAAGAGATAATTTACTCAAGAATTCAAGCGGCGAGACATTTCATTAGCCTTATCATGTTGGGGCGTCACGCCAATGAAGCAGCTCGAAAGTAGGTGGCGACGTGCGTGCCCCGCTCGAGGACTTGACAGAAATAGAGTAGCAGTGGCAGGCCGGCCCGCCACCAATGGAACTGATCGTGCCGTACGCTTGCTGGAAGGAGTCACCGTGGTCGGACCTGCATTTCTTCTCGCAAATCGAGTTGTAACCCCGCGGGTCGTCTGTGATCTCGAGGCACGGACTTCCGGTCCGACCTCACCGCTTGTGCACGAGGCCTCACGTACATGGCTGCGAATAGTTTTCCCAATCGACCGAGAAACGTCAGTAACACAAAGCCAGTGTTACAGTCGCGCTTCACGTCTTGCAAAACCAAAGATCGCCGCAAAAGAAACTCATGGGCCGCCACGAAGAATTGCGCCAGCGAAAGCTTGGCCATCTCTTAGCCAAGCAAGAGCGCCGGGTCAAAGGTGGAGTTAAGTAGCATCAACACGCGACACGACATGACACGTTGATACGTCATTTTTTAAAAATAGAGACTTCCAAAACGTTGAGACACGTTATATATTAAATGAATATTTCTATTTTTAATTAATTTAATCATTTTTTATTTTTCAAAATTATTTTTTAATCTCATTTATTTATTTTTCCGATTAAAAAAATTCCCCACTAAGGTCCACCTCACTCTCTTCTTTCCCTTGTCCATATCCTTGTCCATATCCCCTCCTCCCCCAAATTTATTTTTCTTTCTCTCCCCACCATTGACAGACACGCTGTCCCTGTCACTTCCCCTCCCCCCAAAATACATCATGGCCCATCAGAGTCCCCCCCTTTTTTTTTTTTAATTATTTTTGAGTTTCCTATCAAAAACCCTAGCTCCTTTACCTTCTCCTTCTCGCCGCTCGCTGCACGACCCTTCCTCTTCTCCTCCTCTCTATCCTTCTCCTTCCTCGCCGCTCGTCGCACGACCCCCTTCCTCATCACTCGCCACACGACTCCCATCCTCTCCTCTTCCTCTTGATCCTTCTCCTCTCCTCCTCGCCGCACGATCGCCTTCCTCTTCTCTTCCTCTCGCCTTCAGCCCTTTCTCCCTCGCAGCTGCAGCCTCGTCGGATCCATCGCAGCATCACAGTGGCGGCCCTCGCCTCGGTCTATGCTCTTTCTCTGGCCGTCTCTCGCCATCGCGGGCTCGCCATCGCTTGCGGCCTCGTCTCTACTCCCTCGTCGTCGCTTCCACCCTCCTTCATCTTCCGGACACACGTGTCGAAAAATCTGACACGCGTTGACCGCGTGTCCGAGCGTGTCAACACGTCCGACACGTGTCGGACACGACACGAAAGCACGGGCAACGTATCAGTGCTTCATAGCTGATGAGGGTGATGGGAAAGTGACTAAGAAAGGATTATGTAATAATTTTTAATTTAGTGTGGGATAACGATTTATTTTGGATAATAAAAAATCAAATAATAAATAAGTATAAATTATTGTGGAGTCCACTTCTTTAAGAATTTATAATTTATAACAAATTGACTGTTATGCTAGCAAACCCAAAATGACTATATGCTTAATTCAGAGACTCGAGGAAAGTTCATAGAAGCTACCGCAATCCTAGTTTTGGCAACTTTCTTAGTTGGATATTCCACGAAGGAAGTAAATCAAAAGGCAATCAATTTGGGGAGAACCCAAAAATAAAGTCGTAAGCCTATTATAATTATGTCAATTCAATTATAAATCTTTTTTTAACCAATTAAATCGTAAACCTTTTACATTTATGTCAATTCAATCCATCCGATCAGTTTTGGTCGGTCGATACTGACATGGACGTTGATTTTCCTATATAGGGTGATCGATGTTGATATAGATAATTTTTAATAATATTTAATATTTTTTTTGAAATTTTTATTTTTTTTCCTTTTTTGCTAGAAGGTCAAGCCTTGTTAGGGGCGAGCGAGGATAATGAAGCCCTTGCCAATTGCTGGTGAGGGCCGCAACGCCCTCACTAGTCACAGGTGAGGTCAGCCTTGCCCAAATCCGGATGGGCAAGGTAGCCTAGCCCAGATCTGGTAGAGGCTCACCTATGGCCATGCCCAGATCTGAGCAAGGTTGGGCAAGCATCCTAGCTCTCACTCATGGCTAGTGAGGGCCCGATGACTCTCATCAGTCATTGTAACAAAAAAGCATAGAAGGAAAAGAAAAGGAAAAGAAAAAAGAGGAAAAATTAAAAATATATTATTAAAAATGTTTGCGTCGGTGTCAACAATGTCATGTAGGAGGCTAGTGTCCACTTCAACGATTTCTGATCAAAATTGATTGGGTGAACTCCATGGGTAAAACATGAAGAGATTTAGAATTGAATTATCACACTTAATATGTTTGGAACTGAATTTAAAAAAAATAAAAATACCATAGACTTATGACTTTTTGGACAATTTTCTTTAAAGATTCTAGATTGGTTTCCTTTTGCTTCCAGGGTTTTGGTGGTCAAATGGTATTTAAATATACAATCACATCACGTTGAAGCCTAAACCAATCTATCTATTATTTAGAGGAGAATGGAAGATGAATAGGGTATTCGCACGAAATTAATTTCTCAGACTTGGTTATGAAAAATCAATATGAATAGAAACCGAACTTGAGCTCAAACCAGCACATCTTTAGATGCAAAGACTTAATCGTCTAAGTAGATCGACCTTTGATGGCTTGACATCCAGACTAAGCCATCATTCTTTCATAATGTGCCTAATTAGTCATGCCCTGTGATGATTAACGACATGCGATCTGGTCGGAGCATGTCCGATAGACATTGTGATTAGCTTATTGTACCATATCAAGCAATATGTATGATGTATAAAGTACTTCATTCGATAACCAGACCACCAAAAAAAAAAAAAAGAACAGAGAGGGAAAAATAGAAAAAAGAAATGGTGGTGGAGAGGAGAGGCGTCGCTGGCATCTTGCTGACCAATGGATGACGCTGTCATGAGATCAAAACGAAGATAGGCCCATAAAGCATGGTCCAATAGCATCGATGATACGTCCGGCATCATGGTCAGCTCGTAAGCTCTTCCTCAAGGCTCGTTTTCAATGTGCCATCCCACTCCAAGTCCCAGTCCAGTCCCCTCTTTCGGTGTGAGCGAAAAATTAGAGACTTGGTGTCTTTGACGACCCAACTCGGTGCTGAAAATCAAAACTTTCAGCCATTAGATAAAGAGATTAAAATGGAAAATTTGTCCAAATAGTTTTAAACCCACTGTACGGAGGTTAATTCAGTTATAAACATTTCAATTCTGCTAATTTAATTTAAAACATTTTGGTGATTTGCCAATTCAATCCTCAAACATTTCAATTGTGTTAATTTAATCCTACACATTTTGACGATTTGCCAATTTAGTCTTAAACCTTTTGAAGATTTGTCAATGTGGGCCTTCCGACTAAATATTAAACTAATCGGTTTATCACTAAATTAGCAAATCTACAAAAGATTTAGGACTGAATTGACACAAATAAAGGTTTATGACTAAATTATCAAATCATCAAAAGATTTAGGACAAATTTGTCGCAATTAAAAGGTTTAGCACTGAATCTATGATTGTACAATAAGTTCAGAACTTTTTGGACAATTATTCCATATTAGACTTATTTGGTGACCCTAGTTAAGAATGACTTGAAAGACTCGCTTAAGTCCCAAAAACTCGCGTGATCTGGTGAGTTCATCATGCATAAGCAAGTAAGTTATGGTTTGACTTTCTCATTGTAATTTAAACACAGAGGTTAAATTTAGTATGTCGAATCTATTCAACATTTGGTGACATCTCTCGAATAGAATAAACGCATATGATTCGAGATTTAAAATCCGATAAATTATCTGATGACGTCTTTCGGACGGAATAAATACGAATAATTCGAGATCCAAAGTTCGATAAATTTTCTAGGCCTAGACAGTGGGATACACCCGGATGGGACAAATAAACTATAAAAAAAATTATAAAAAAAAAAAAAAACGCACACGATTGAAAAGAGAATGGATGTTGATTTTTTCCCTGCACTCAAGAACAAGAACAACACCTTTCTGACCCGAAAAAGAAAAAGAAAAAACACAGAACCACACCTTCAACGACATTAGCAATCACACCACAAACTGGTCTCTCTCTTCCTTTCTAAGGCATATTCCAGATCTAAGACAGCATGATCCCCATAACAATGTGACTGCTCCGTTCAAGTCTCCATAAAAATTTGATAAGTTTCGGATTTAAGACTGCAAAGGATCGTTACTCGGCATCACGCACCACTATTCATCTGATGTAAGCGAGCCTCCTCACCAGAAGCCCTACCGAGGTGTTATAGATCCTAGTACTCATTCACCTAGTACAGCAAGATACACGAATTACCAGCGCCCGGTTCGAACCTATGAACTCACGTTTAGGACAGTCCATGTACTAGGCGCCACCGCAGCCGCCGCCGCCGTTGTTATGTGTACTAGACTTGGAAGGCATGGATGTGGTCCAACTAGATTCGGTGCTTCATTTCAAATTCACCAGACGAGCTTACGGAGAGAAGGGCCAAGAAGGAAAGGACGTATGTGCTGACGCGTGCCTGACCACACGACCAACTCAGCACCAAGCAGTAAAGCCTCAAACTCTTGCGCGTTATTTGAATAACACTGGGAATTCTCTCAGCACCTACATTGCAACAATCAAATGTTCACCCCCCCAAAAAAAAAAACAAATCAAATGGTCAACGCATCACGATCACAGGCACAAACATCATTGACAGGGACCACCGATCGACGACGCGAAGCTTTTGTATGAATCGTGGGAAGGGGGGATGTTGCAGCGTAATCGAACTTCATGAGCGGACTTTGGTGAACTCTGATTGGTCTTTTGGAGTGAGAAGTGGTCAACCTGCATATTTTATTACCGCAGGATGGCGCTCTTAGTTAAATCTGTAAAAGCAGAAGACAAAACCGATGGGGAATCATGGACCAGAGAGAGAGAGAGAGAGAGATTGGGTAAAAGAACGGGGCAATCTCGACGAATCTTGGTGGCGTTAAAATAAGGATGAACGATGTACATGTTGGTGGCTCTTAGAATGGAGAAAATAATAAAACTAGATGGTCCCTTTCAAGGGTAGTCAAATCACAGGCGTGAGGCCCCAAGCTACCAATGAGGCCCCCCTATCGTTTTCGTTCTTCTTCTTCCTCTTCCTCTTCTTCTTGTTTTCAATATACTTTTGTCTCGCGCATAGAAGAAAAAAACTGAATGTGATGTCCATCTAGGGTTGCCCCCGGTCTAGGTCCTGAAACATCAAGCCGGGTAACATAGCTGGGATCGACAAACTCCCAACACGAGCAGGTCGTTCCCTCATGGCAGTCGATCGCAATTCTAAAGAGAGAACACCATCTCTTCGGGGTCGGGATGAAGAGAGAACAAGGATTTTTCGCACGAGACGAACGTAGCGGAGACTTTGGTTATCAATTCTTCTTTATTAGACCAAGTAGGTAGTCCATGCAAGATATTTGATTACTTAAGAGGGTGCGTGGGGGTGACGTAAGGTAGGGGAGGGAACGTTGATTAGGACAAGTCGCAGCGTGCACGAGATGCTATGCTATACTGTTTGTCTCCATTTGGACCGAGTCTTTTTTACTTATTCATATGGAACCTCTTGTGTTTTTAAACTATATCGGTTGGCTTCATTGGAGAATCGCTCTGGTGCCTCCAAGTGGCGCCTCCTCGCGCCCTCACGACTTTCCTCGCCAGTGTTTGACCCGTCCTCAGGGAAACATCGAGAGTGATTATGATACATGCATCGAAGCATCACTTTGTTAATTGAACTTGCCCATCGTCATCACATTCTTCCTCTCCCGAGAATCTATCTCCTCAGGGAGAAGGGTAATGACTCTTTTATCCTCGCCAACATTTGACCCCCGCATTTTTTCCTTTTTTTTTTTTTTTTTTGTAAGGGACTAATTATCATCGAAATGTTAGAGCTAATGAAAAAGAACATTAATTTAGTTCGATTCGAAGTACTGACGTGTTTCTATATCGTTTTCAAAAACTTATTTTATTTTGTAACGAAAGCGTAGTGAAGAGGAATTGCGTTTGACCAATGAATTCGAGAGAAAAAAAAGAGTGGTTTCCAAAGCCCACTTGATCGATCTGTTTTCAAGTCAATGGTATCTGAAAAATGATTCCCAAGAATTTAGGCGATGAGAAGGAGAAGGAAGGGGGCATAGATAGGAAGAACGCTGAGAATCCACTAAACGACAGGCACAAACCAACAGGGTAAAGAAATCGCCCGCTTACATCACCACCTCCCAACTTGCTCTTTCAATGGAAAGAAAATTCAAAGCACAGGGCCTCCAACGTATAAATTGAAGAAGAACCGGACGTGGAAGAACCAGACCAAGGCGCCACACCAACTCCTCTCTCCCTCTCTACCACTCTCTCTACTTCAGCCGGAAGCTTCTGTCTTTTGAGACCTCCCATGGAGATCCACTTTCAGCAGCAGCAGCCCGGAGGAGACGCCGACATTCCCGTGACCAAGCTTGGCAACAGGTTCAAGCCCAGGAGCCGAGGCCAAGGCAACGTTAGCAACAAGTACGTCGGCGTGAGGCAGAGGCCCTCCGGGAGGTGGGTCGCTGAGATCAAGGACACCACCCAGAAGATCAGGATGTGGCTCGGCACCTACGAGACCGCGGAAGAGGCCGCCCGGGCCTATGACCAGGCCGCGTGCCTCCTTCGCGGGTCCAACACGCGCACCAACTTCGCGACCCACGCCGTCTCCTCTGACTCAGCCCTCGCTTCTCGCATCCGGAGCCTCCTCAACAACAAGAAGGGAGGCACTAACCAACCGAGTTTCGATGCCTCTCCTTCTTCGACGACGGGTACCGCTACTACTGGTGCCTCGACCACGGCTAAGACTACTACTAGTGCTACTCACTCATGCAGTAGCACGAGCTGCAGTAGCAATAGTTGCACGGATAGTGGCAGCACTCTATCTGCTGATGACAAGATCAACTCGGAAGCCATCCAGGTTTTCGGCGAGGATGTATACAAGCCGGATTTAAGCCACTGCAAGGAGGACGAGTTAGAGTTGATTTCTTCGAAATACAATTTGTCCTGGGCTCCTGAGCATGGGTTCGATAGGTTCTCGTACGCGCAGGAGGTCATGGAATTTCCGAACAGCATTAAGGCCGGTCCAGCCGACGAGTCGGACGAAATGGGGGAGTTATCACCGTTCGACAGGATGCAAGTGGAGAGACAGATTTCCGCATCGCTGTACGCCATGAACGGGTTGCAGGAGTACATGGAGACCGTCCATGATCCGTCCGAGGGTCTGTGGGATCTCCCTCCCCTGTGTTCATTGTTATGTTGACCCTAACATTTTCACGGCTCTTGAAAAGTTCATAGAACCAACTTCTCTGTGCTAGTTGCTTTCAGATTCTTTGAAATAAATTTTCGTGTGCTATTAATCCAAAGAAATTTGAACTCTGTAATCGGGGACAAAGTTCCAGTTCAGAATCAACAAGCTTGACGACTCCCGACAATCTCTCCTCATTTGAAAATCCGAATCTCTCTCTCTCTCTCTCTCTCTCTCTCACCAAGCACATGGATACAGCGGATAGACGAGAGTAGCTGTAAGATGCATTCCCAGTCAAACCTCAAGAGTCTTGACCGCACTTTCTCTTGTTTACAGGTATCAGAAAACATGGTGGAACCATATAATTTGGTGTCCGCCAGAATCTCCACCTATAAATACGCGCATAATAGTGACAAATAGCATTAATCAAGCATTTTGAGATATATTCCAAGTCAAGAATAAACAGCTTGTCACCCAAAATTGTGAAATTTTTAATATGAGAAATCATCTTCACGGTTACAATTTGACATATTAACTGTCATCAGACGAATGCATTGTACCACCGATTGCGCATGATGACAAATTGAATCTGATTGATTCAGTGGAAACTCAAATTGCTCCTCACTTCTCGGGGAAGCGCATGTACGTGACTGGTAGCAACTAACATACTACTCTCCCTCTACTGGGTATTCATGTTTATTACCACTAGAAAGATCTCGAGTTATTTCAAAAGTTTCTGGCATTGTTGGAGGCCAATTCCTCCATAGACACTCAGGCATTCGCTGAAACAACTTGTGCTTATTCCTGAGTGATCTCCAAGATGCCGATCGACTAGTGATGATAGATGAAACACAGTAAGAAGTACGACACTAAACACTCAAAAAACCTTCGCAGATAGCAGCATGTTGCCTTGTCTGTATTTCACCTGAAGAACCATCACAAGCTGCTGATCATATTAGCAACAGATTCTGAAGTTTGTGGGAATGGATTAACCAAATCACTCACTGCACCGGAACGTGTGATGTGGTGTAGTCACCTTACATTTACCTACAGCTAGCTAACTGACAGTAATTTGGGTTAGCTAACCAGATTTGAGAATAATAACTTGTAAAAGCCCAAGAAATAAGGTTTGTTCTTGTAGATGTAAAGTTCGCCTCAAACAAGATCTGAATGCTTCAAAAGACATTCCTCTGTCTCCATTTTCACCTTCCTAAGCAATTTCCTAAATTATCAACTCCAAGCACTTGGGAAATAACCACCAGTTTATGTAACTGAAAAAGAGATCTTCTGTAACAAACTGAAGAAATTGCATCTAGCATGACCAATTAGCTACATAAATCATGGCCACAATGATGGGGTTCTTCATTATATGCGCATCTTCACCAATAAGAGATGAATATAGAAGGAAATCAGTGCACACAAGTAAATGCAAGGGTAATTCATGTAGGCTTATCGGCTGTCAAGAAGATCACTTTTAAGTTTCGATTTCAAACACAATAAGAAAGTGGCAGCACATGCCCAAAAAGAAAATCCACTTCAAAGGTAAAACATGAAGAACAACCATACAACATGGGGCCAGAGAGACGGCTCATGGTACTTCAAAAAGGAGAATTTCCTTTTGTTTCAGTAATCCTCCCCTTCTTCCTCCTCCTCATCACCACCCTCTACCGCAACTTCCTCATAGTCCTTCTCGAGAGCAGCAAGATCCTCACGGGCTTCAGAGAATTCCCCTTCCTCCATGCCTTCACCGACATACCAGTGGACGAATGCTCTTTTAGCATACATGAGATCAAACTTGTGGTCAATACGGGAGAAGACCTCAACTACAGCTGTGTTGTTGCTTATCATGCACACCGCACGCTGTACCTTTGCAAGATCTCCACTGGGTACCACCGATGGAGGCTGGTAGTTGATGCCGCATTTGAAGCCAGTTGGGCACCTGAGAGAATGGATATGCATAACTCATTTCAAGAACATGTCTAACAATATGACCCTCATCTTAAACATCTTAATGCATGCACGTGGATGAAATTCGACATGAACTGGTGGCTGGTAGTTGATGCCGCATTTTTTTTTTTTAACTATGATAAAGGACCTCAAAAAGTCAGGTCAAAAGATTACCATGTTCTTAGGCAAAGGGGGAACATATCCATCAGAAGGGAAAGCACATTATCTTCTTTCATTAAATCCTAGATCTTAGAACTTCACCTCAGATACATGCCAGTCAGTTCATCATATGTCATTAAGTATTTGGTCCATGCAATACCGAAAAGAAAATCTAATCCATTTCAAGTAGTTCTTGGTTTTTAATATTTAAAAACTCCATGAATGAATTAGATGTTCACTTACCAGTCCACAAACTGAATAGTGCGCTTTGTCTTAATCGTAGCAACAGCAGCATTGACATCCTTAGGTACAACATCTCCACGATACATCAAACAGCAAGCCATGTACTTCCCGTGCCGTGGGTCACACTTGGCCATCATATTTGATGGTTCAAACACAGCACTCGTAATTTCTGGAACTGAGAGCTGCTCATGATAAGCTTTTGCAGCTGAGATCACAGGGGCATAAGATGAGAGCATGAAGTGTATGCGAGGATATGGAACAAGATTTGTTTGAAACTCCGTGACATCCACGTTGATGGCACCATCGAACCTCAAAGAAGTGGTCAAAGAAGATATAACTTGGGATATTAGGCGGTTCAGGTTTGTGTAAGTTGGCCTCTCGATATCTAAGGATTTTCTGCAGATATCGTAAATAGCTTCATTGTCCAAAAGAACAGTCACATCTGTGTGTTCAAGGAGGGAATGAGTGGAGAGCACGCTATTGTAAGGTTCCACCACTGCTGTTGAAACCTGCTCCATTCAAGAAACTATAGCCTTTATTTTACAGCTCAATCTCATCAATAGAATCCATTTAACTGAAGAAAGAGATGAATAACAATCTCATGCATGAATATTGAGATGCTTGTTCACCGACAGGACAATTTTCTCCTTCAAATTCTAAAGCAAACAACTCATACTGATGCCAAGTCAGCATTTCCAGTTCAGTCATTAAAAATAGGAAATGCATCATAAATTTTATGGAGCGACTTAATAAATCTAATCTTCCCATATTAGCCTCGCCATCCATCACCATTTTTTCTCAATGGCAACGACAGGCAGAATGCCGTGTGCTAACTAGTACAACTGATGCAAAAAAATTAAGAAAAATCATGAAAGTTCATACATCATGAGCATGCTTTACAGAATCTAGATGGCCTGCTTAACTTAAGGCCCACATGAATGTACCTGAGGAGAAGGGTAGATTGTGAAGCCAAGCTTCGATTTCTTTCCATACTCTACGGACAATTGTTCCAACAGCAATGAACCCAAACCAGAACCGGTGCCACCGCCTACAGCACTAAAGACCAAAAAACCTTGCAAGCCGGTACAGTTGTCAGCTAGTTTTCTCACTCTGTCAAGGCAGAGATTAACAATTTCCCTCCCCACTGCAGAAAGAAAATGAGAAAGCAGATCAAGTAACAATCTACAAATAAGCAATAGTTGACAATTCTGAAACTGTAAAAAGACATGTACGGACCTGTATAATGTCCTCTGGCAAAGTTATTGGCAGCATCTTCCTTGCCGGATATAAGCTGCTCAGGGTGAAAAAGCTGTCTATACTGCCCTGTCCTAACTTCATCAATGACAGTGGGCTCAAGATCAACAAATATCGCTCTAGGCACATGCTTTCCAGAACCAGTCTCACTGAAGAAGGTGTTGAAGGCATCATGCGCAACCCCTACTGAGGTGTCACTGCAAGCATAAACAGATAAAGAAAATGAGAGAGATAGAGTGTCAAATTCTGCATTATTTACTCTCGCTTTCAAAATGGATAACCACAGGTAACTACCAAAGGCTGTAATGATAACCCAGAATGCTATCAAATTCAGAAATCGACCAAATCAACAATTACTAAAGCGGCGACAGTGGAAGCTCAATTGGAGTAGTGCATCAAGCATGCGATCAGAGTAAATCCTATGGATCCATGAAATTAGTAATCGATAAAGTATTCTCAGGGTAGCCAAAGTTCTGCCAGTGTCATTAACCGAGCGAGCCTGAAACTTGACAAGCTATCTTCGCAACCTCCCCAGATAAACAGGAGTCATCAGATTCTAAATGATGCCCGTACCAATAGCATCACCTAACCAGGTTTCCTACAACGTGCCGGATCCTCGGCACTCTGCGAACGTCCACAGAAACGATAAGGAACTAAGCACCCCCAATTCTCCAATCCCTACCGAGGATGTTTCAAAACACTCGCTTTTGTAATACAATTCCGACCTTTCGAAGAAAACGAACAGAAAAAGCGCATGAACGTCATTGTGGGCTAACAATTGAGAAGCGCAAACGTTTTCCAATTCCTCTGCAACTTAGATAACCCGAATAAGCGAAAACGACAATGCGCGCCCTCGACATAAGAAGCATCTGCACACGTCGTGCCGCGATCCCGACACCGCAGCACCGCGTTGCTTTTCCATCCGGTCATTAACCGGGATCGAGAAACCCTCGGTCGGGGGCAGAAGCGACAGAGCAAACAAGGGAAAAAAAAAATCATGCTAAGCGGTCAATCACGCGCACGCTCCACCAACTCCTCGAACAACAGAAAACCAGGAGCTCAGGAACAATTCCGACCTTTCGAAGAAAACGAACAGAAAAAGCGCATGAACGTCATTGTGGGCTAACAATTGAGAAGCGCAAACGTTTTCCAATTCCTCTGCAACTTAGATAACCCGAATAAGCGAAAACGACAATGCGCGCCCTCGACATAAGAAGCATCTGCACACGTCGTGCCGCGATCCCGACACCGCAGCACCGCGTTGCTTTTCCATCCGGTCGTTAACCGGGATCGAGAAACCCTCGGTCGGGGGCAGAAGCGGCAGAGCAAACAAGGGAAAAAAAAATCATGCTAAGCGGTCGACCACGCGCACGCTCCACCAACTCCTCGAACAACAGAAAACCAGGAGCTCAGGAACAACCAAAAGAAACCGAATCGCGAGCGTCGGGACCGCCGGGAAGAACACTCGGGAGCAAAGCCGTCGTCGTCACGAAAAAGCTCGGGCTCGAGCGGCGCGGAGGCGCGCGCACGAGACGAACGCATCGACCGCCGACGTTTCCAACACAAATGTCGTCCGGTTCCTCGAGAGGCATTGAAAATCCGGCACGTACCTGGGCATCGTGCCGTCGGGATGAATCTCGTGCTCCAGGCAGTACAGCTCCCAGCAGGAGTTGCCGACCTGAATCCCCGCCTGCCCGATGTGTATGCTTATCACCTCCCTCATCCTGTCCCTCGCTTTCTCTCTCTAGATGAGCTGCTGCGTCGCAGTTTCTGCAGAAGGAGAAGAAGAGGAGGAGGGGAGGAGGAGAGGAGGAGGAGGAGGAGGGCGACGAGATCGGGACCTTGTTCGAGAGCGCGGGGGTTACTTATGTAATCCGCGTGAGCGAGGGGCGGGTCCTTTGTCTTGCTTGATTAAGGAAAATGATTTTAAGCTAGATCGACTTGCTTTTACGTGGGGGGCCCCGCCCTTTCGGCACCAGCTGTGTTGAGCCGATGAGCCCCCCCCCCGCCCCCTCGGCTCCGCTCGGCTGCTGTCGGTTGCGGCTGGTCCACCTGAGCGGGACGGCTCGGCGGAATTTATTAATCACCGAGCGATTTTCCGTTCTTCTTTTTCATAATTTCTTGTGCGAAAAAAATAATTATTATTATCATCCCGAGCGGAAATTAGGATAAAGGAAATGTATTTATATATTGTTTTTCCGAAAAAATAGTCTAGTCAGGGATCTGTCTAATAATAGGAGTGTAGAGGAGCAGTTACGATTTGGCCTTTTTTGGCATTACCCCGGGGCCAATGATGTGATGCCACGTTTCTCGGCTCTTGGTGAAGTCTGAGAAATATCTCAATAGGTTTTAATTAGAGAACAAGCGAACGTGCCACCTACCATTTCTCTACTATATAAATTGACATATAATAACAATATCTTCTCTTCTCTCTTCGTTATATGACAAATCATTTACAACTCAAGTATTTTTATTTTTTTTGGAAAAAGCCACCAAAAACTCCAAACTTTGCCCAAAGTGATAAATTTATCCAATTTTTTTTTGTAACATGAAAAACCCCAAACTTTGCAAACTGTGACACATTTACCTCATTAAGGGCATTTTCGTCTTATTTTTTCTATTTTTTTTTAATTTCTTTTTTTCTCCTTCCCTCCACTGGCCATGGCGGAGCCCTCGCCTGACGCCGGCGAAGGGAAGAAAAAAGAGAGAGACCAAAATGCCCCTATGATTTGGGGTAAATGTATCATACAAATGAAAGTTTAGGGTTTTTTGTGTCACAAATAAAAGTTTGGGATAAATGTGTCACGGTTAGCAAACTTTAGGTTTTTCATGTTACAAAAAAAGTTTGGGATAAATTTGTCACTTTGGGTGAAGTTTGGGGTTTTTTGTGGCTTTTTTCCTTTTTTCTTTTTAGCATAACAACGTAATTGGAAATTTTTCTTTTGTTAGGTAAGGGACAAAGCGCTACATTTTTGTTGGTATGGATTTCAAAGAAAAAGATAACGTTTGTGATATACAAATAATTTAATATAGTCAATGTGCACCTTTTGCAATTAATAATACATTACGACCATAGTTGCTATAAAGTCAAAATGTGTTGTGCTCCATCTTAATCATATATTCATATGATGATTGGTGTAGCTCATGGACATATGTCTCATTTCGTATCAAAACGCGAGGTTTACTCGTTCTTCATCATATCCCTTTCAAATAGAACAAAGTCCTATGGGATTAAAATTATAACCACGCTAGAAGATGGAACATATAAATTACCAAAAAGGTCTTGATCTTCAAATGTTGACTACCGTAGTTGAAAGATATCCAAATATCTATTCCTTCCCCCTAAAAGAACGAGAAAATAATAAATTAAAAATACAAATATAAAATATAAAGTCCACAAAATTATTTCTATGTAACACTACTACACCAATTTTTTGTGTCATTATTAAAATCTCCAAATTTGTACAGGTGTAACCATCCATTGCAAAAAAAAAAAATCCTATGGGATATAAGTATCTTAAACTTTTTTCTCATATTACCAATATCTCAAAACTTGTACCGATAATTGTGGAGATTCTTGTGAAAATCCACTGAATTTTCTTTTTAGAGTCCAAAGTTTAGTGTGTTTTTTTTTTTTGGGATGTAGACAAATTGTCACATCAATGCAAGTTTAGGTAGGAGTGCTAAAAATACCCGAACCGGCCAACTAGACTCACATCAAAATGTTTGAGCACTTTTAGGTTAGGTTCTTTTTGGTTTGCGTAATAGGTAAAAAAAAGAAAAAAAAAGGAGGAGGCACGGAGACAGTTTCTGTATTGGTGCCCGAATCTAACCGAAACCCTCTAAACCACACATTGTCTTATGCACCTCAATCACCAAGACTCCATCCTCCTCGATCAAAACCTTGGTCTCGCTCTTTGTCCCGCCGCTGCTCCTCTGCCCCTCGCTCTACGTCGTCTCCGTGAAGCCGGTCCTTGGTCTTGTAGGTGAGACCTTCCTCGTGATATGGCCTGTGCTTGTCCAGCTGTCCTTCCTCGTGCTCATCTTGCTGGCAGGCCAGTGGCCTCCTCCTCCCATGCGGAAGTTCTCTTCGATCTCGCCGAAGATTCTTGACGGTTTTTAGTCATCTCTCTCGGTATGATTTGATATGTGGAGGGCGAATCTATAGTCTGATTTGGGTTTTTTAGGTTGATCCAAAGAACTTATTTACTATAAATAAATAAATAAAGGAAAAAATCACCAAAAACCTCAAACTATACGCACTGTGATATATTTATTTGATTTTTTTTTAAATTTTTTTGTGAAACAAGAACTCTAAAATATACCATATGTGACATATTTACACTAAACTTTTTATCGTGATATAAAAAATCCAAAATTTATATTTATGCGACACATCTATCTTCCATCAAAATTTCATCAGATAATTTTCTAGCCATGCCTACACTGCTATGCAGAAAAATCTTAAAAAAGAGTAAATGTGTCGCATAGCTGTAAGTCCGAGACTTTGGTGTTTCAATAAAAGAATTCGATGATAAATATGTCACAATGGGTATAATTTGAGGTTTGTTTAGCTTTTCACAGACACACACATATATATATATATATAAAGCAGCAAAGTTCCTCTCACTTTGGACACAGTAATGGGCTCTAACATGCTGCCATCTTAGGGCCGGATTTTACTCCAGTGGTCGCCGAACCCAATTAGGCCCAACACAATAAAACAGCGGCGGCCCCCTGAAATGAATCCACGAAGGAGGGGAGAGATAACAACTGCACACTCCAGAGGAAGCAAGGACGACAAGCTTCTAAGCATTGCATTCCACTCGCAGACTAGAGAGACAGAGAAGGAGGAAGGTGAAGGAGAAAGCAGGGGCGACACGATGAGCGGCGTGAAAGCGGTGGCGCTCATTATCGGCGACGCCAACGTCAGGGGCTCCGTCCAGTTCCTCCAGCAGCCCAACGGTCTCTCTCTCTCTCTCTCTCTCTCTCTCTCTCTCTCTCTCTCTCCGTGCGAGTCGATTGATGTTGTCTGTGAATCGCAGGGGCGACGCACGTGAAAGGGAGGATCAGCGGGCTCTCCCCGGGCCTCCACGGCTTCCACATCCACGCCCTCGGCGACACCACCAACGGCTGCAACTCCACCGGTCCTTAAACTTCTTCTTCTTCTTCTTCTTCTCTCTCTCTCTCTCTCTCTCTCTCTTTATTCCGACACCCAATTCGGTTTCATTAGTCTATTCTACTAATTGCGCCGCATTTCGCCAGGACCGCATTTCAATCCGCTGAAGAAAAACCACGGAGCTCCCGCAGATAGCGAGCGTCACGCCGGTGATTTGGGCAACATCGTGGCCCGCCCAGATGGTTCGGCCCATTCTCTTGGTTTTCCTTTGGTGCTTTCTTGTGTTATGGTCGTTTAGCTGATTTAGTGGTGACGATGGTTCGATATTTCGATTTGGTGCTGCAGGAGTTGCTGAGGTTTCTATCGTGGATGTGCAGGTAATGCTATTCAATTTCATATCGATCGATGATTTCCCTTTTTAGGAAGAGGGTTTCATCGTGTGTGGCTTAAGAAGGGGAAGATATGAGTTTGAGACTTGTCGGGAAGCATGCGAATTGCAATCTTTATGGGAACTTTTAGCTAGTTAACACCGCATCCGCTAGAAACACATGCATGGCTTATTCTATCAAGGGAACATAGGGCGGTGGAATGAATTCTTTCGGATGCTACTTGAGTTGGGATAAAGATATTTCACTCTTTAAGTTGATTATGCTAAGTATTATTTACCAGTTCATTGCTTCTTCAGATCCCCCTAACTGGCCAGCACTCGATATTGGGGAGGGCTGTTGTTGTCCACGCCGATCCTGATGACCTTGGCAAAGGTAATACACAATAGTGACTCAAAGGATCCTCTCTCGGAATGTACGTTCTTTTGCAATACTCAAGCTGCGAAATTTGGGCTATTTGGAATTGATAATGCCGTTTGTGAATTCATGAGATTTGATGAGCTTCTGATGCAATAGCATGTAGATACCTCAGAGTATTGCTGTTGCCTAGAGTAAGCATCGAGACCGCTAAAATCGGAAAGCAACTAGCTCTGACGTGGGTGGGTGGTAACTAGGAAGATGGGGTCTGTGTTCCAAAATTTTAGTCACGAGGTGATTATATACCCTGCAAAAGGAAAACCTCTTTTGGGTCCTGGAAAGGGGCCTTTTGAGTATGCTTTCCACTCGGTACCATGTACCCCAACTGATAAATGTCTCGTCGAAATCCTAGCCCTTGATAATCATGCATTTGTATTCTTTTACACCCTTAGCAACTATGCATTCTCATTCTTTGTTCCCATCTCATCTCGAATGACTAGTTCTCGCCATTTCTAGGTTGAACTATGTTGCGAAAGGTGTAATTCTGACTTTTGCCATATGTGTCGTAATCATCTCTTTGTGCTGGTTTTAGCTACTTAAACAAGCTTTTTAAACAGGTGGGCATGAACTTAGCAAGACAACTGGGAACGCAGGTGCAAGAGTCGGATGCGGTAATGTGTCTGCTTCCTCATGTGCAAGTGAACCACATTCTTGTCTTGTAGAGTTGAAGGTTCCCTTTCCCTGTTTACTCTACTGTTCTTCACTACTTGCTTATGATATTTGGCAGGCATCATCGGGCTCCAGTCATCGGTGTAGAATTTACCGTGTGAACTTGAGAGTGTACATTTCACACGTCTTCTAAGAGCACATATATAAAATGATTAGCCAACGCAAGAATGTGTTGGGCAAAGGGGCTTAGTACGTTGCTGGCATGGAGGATAATCCAAGCTCACAGAGGAGTTAAGTCGGAGAAGCAAAAAAACTTAATTGTATCTGAGACATCGAGTAGGGATCATGTATCGATGACTTGGATTGCTTTCACTTGGCATTTACTATAAGCTGTTCCCTCTCTATTTCTTCAGCGTTTTAAGTTGCACAAACAGAACATCCGACACCTTGAGAACAAATCAAGTCCTGCAGCCAAGCAACAGGAGTAACCTATTTCTTGCAACACCAGTAGTAATAGAGGATTATCTCAGGTTTCGTCAGACCTCCTTTATACTTGAAGCACCGTAATGACGGCGTCTCATTGAAGCCGCCATACGGAGGGACTCTTCTGTAAAATCCTATTGGAATATTTAGCCAAAAAAAAAAAAACTACAGTTAGCTGGAGGAGTGCTCAAGTATTCCTGGCTAGTGACCTTTGATTCAAGGAGAAAGAGGAGGCATCTTCTAAGATGCGGTGAAACTAGAGGTCCTGATCATACACGGTCCAGACGAGAGCGGACAGAGCATCGTGCAGATACCAATGCTCGGCTTATCAAATTTGCGATCATAACAAACACCTCATTTAGAAGATGTATCTCCAATCTCCACTCTTTTATCTCCAGCGTGAATGGCCAACGCTACAGCCTCATGATTTACTTGCACGTTTGGAAAGCTACTGATACCCTAACACGAAATACACATTTGAAGAAATACCACCACCCCTTGACAATTACTAATCATTGCTGAAAATTTTGGGTTTCAGATTATGGACTTTGGAAGTTTCGTGCTATGAGCTAACAATTTTGGAGTAATATCCATAATTGACCTTCTAATGGCATTCAGAACGGTGCTCATGCCATGTGGCCTGGGTCGATGATGACCAACCCGAAGAAATCATCTGGCCAAAGCAATCAGAGCATTCACTGAATAATTGCATAATTGCCACACGAGACTCAAGTATGGCTTTGATCGTATGATCTCACATTCCTAAATAGATTGCGTGGGAATAAAGCACTTGATCGCCCACCGCTTCCCATAATGTTCATTTCAACGTCTTCGCGAGGTAACAAACCATTGATGAAAAGCTCTAGCAAATTATGGCCACTCAGCAATCACCACAAACTATTATGTACGACTATATGCAAAACCCTTCCATATCGCAGCTTACCATCGAAATGCAATATGAACCATCATTCAACTAGTACGGCCAAAGTTTATCGATGGCGAGGTACCTCACAAGATTCATTCAGGCAGAATGAACTGAACATGAAATTGGCCACACGCTAAATTATCGTTATAGGCATAAAACGAACATGGCTGAAGTTCCTCCTACAGATGGAGCAATTCTTTCATCGCCCATCGATATCAACTAGGTAAGCAAAGATGGCAGGAACTCGAAGGAGAGGACTAGTCAAACAAGAGGATAGTCATTTACAGTATAACTTGATTGAGGCTAGTCAAGCGAGAAGACTCGGACCATATCCCAAGAGTAAAGCTTGTAAACCATTTAGAAGAGTTACCAATAACTTCAATTCGGAATGCAATTTGCATCTTCAAAATTCAAACAGAAAGTACTGCAATTATTGAAGGCGCGTTCAACTGCTACTGCCATACATCATGGTTAAATGACAACACAGACCCTCATTGCAGAATACCTTCAGAAGAGAGAACCCTGAGATCTTTTTAACCTCTCAACCAGGTGTTTCTATATGACGAGTTGTCACGAAGTGAAGCATCATGAGGCTTGTACTCCATAATGTAGTTGTGAGGAAGTTTCAAGTGCCGCTTAATCGAATCCCTCAAAGCCATAACAGCCTGTAAAATCAGAAGACAGTCAGCAAATTGTAGCTCACCTTGTGGCGAGACAAAAGGGAAATGAACTTTACACACCTGATTATCAGAAGCATTGCGGTTCCACACGCTCAATATGTCTTCATTAAAGCGAATGCTTAACACTGCACCACATATGTCATCACTATATTCGAGTTGATCACCAACTAAGGCAAGTACCTGGATACATGTGCAAGAGAAAACAATTGGCATACATTTATGCATACACGCATATAACTGCAGTTCCCTCACCAAAGGACCAGCATTTGCAACACTATATACAAGCCTCATAAGACTTTGAAAAAGAGACTACCTTCCCTGCTCTCCTGCTCTGTAGCAGTCCTACTCAATGAACAAGATAGTACGCCCTTACATATTGCATACTAAACTTTTACATATAGTCATCCTATATAGACTCGAGTTTTATCATTATTGCCATGCAAATGGAAAATGAGGCAAAGGTTCCTTTAAAGAACGCATGCCTTGTTTCAGATAGTTACTTTGTATAACTTAAGAAAAACACTCAAGTTGCAATTTTTTTACTTTGATCACAAACTACATGTTGTAAACAGGTCCGGACTCAATGGACTCTGTTTCAAAACCAATTGATGCTTCAGGTGTTGTTCAGACAACCGAATGCGATGAAGGGATTACACATTCACTTTGAATGGGTTTTATCTAAAAATAGGGTTCAGAAATTAACTTTTCAAACTCACCATATATAGCTTTACCATAAGGGTAGGTGTGCCAACGCCAGTCATTTCTTTCTTTCTAGACCAGGAGAAAATTCAACAAAATCAAACACTAAATATTCTCTTTAAGAATGACATTAGATGTACATGCTAGGGTGGCACACACACTTTGACCATATAGTATGAGCTATCTTGGTCTATGGAAATACTCACATCAATCCAACCTAACGTGGGACGCTGCAAGTACATCATCAGCTCATAGAAATCTTTTGCAAAGGCTCAAGCTTGGGGTAAACAAAAGAAAAATAACATTGTTCTATAGAAGATATATAATCCAGCAATTGGTGGGAAGTGTGGGCAAAGAATAAGATTCTTAAATTTGTTATTTCTTACCAAATCCTCCCAGAAGCGGCCAGACACCACCTTTCTAAACCGTATTATCCACTTTCCACCGTTGCAATTGGCTGAGTCCTGGAAGTTTGATCTTTTCAAGGTTATGCATCATTCGGCCACATATGACCGAAAAAAAGTGGCTAAAAGCATAAAAGTGATAACTAAATGAAGAATCAACATCGTCATCATCAAGAACTGCAGAACAAACACGTCACCTCCCATAGAGGACGGATTCCATCCTTAAAAAGATGCAGATCTGTTGGGCTTGGCAGAGCAGAAGGGCGAGCCAAGTGGCAATAGCAGACCCAAAAACCTTCAACCTATACACAGAAAATATACTAGAACATTTGTTTAGTCTGCCATGACTTCATCTTGAAAAACGACGGTCTACATGAATTATCCTGTGATGGTCAAGATGATCTTACCGTACTAAATTCAACAATTTTCTTTATATTGTCCTCATAAGATGTTTGGGTCCTAACTCCGGGAGTTCGACGAGTGTACCAGAAAACAAACTTGTACTGCAACAACAAGAAGCAACACCAAATGATAAGCTTCGGTCCTAAATAAGAAGCACAACATCCATTTCAATATCATGTGCTTGATTCACATCAAAATTAACTATCCTAATTATCAGTGTCATGCTAAGATTACCAATTTACCAGACAACGGTCTTGCATTTGGTGGAAGGGTGAAAAGGAAATGTGGAAAGTATAAGTAGGGCAACATCTTCCTCTGCTTTCTGAAGTACCAATTCTAGTGAGGATTCTCCATAAAGGAAGCAATACCTGATCCCCAATACCATATATTCCCCAGAATGCCTACTTAACCACACACGGACAAACCAAACTCAATGTACCGGTAATTCAAAACAAACTAAACCAGAAAAGAAAACAATGGGAACACCCATTTTCGCTGCTCACCATCCATCCCTTCCAACTCAAAGGAAGCAACTTCCATGACCAAAACCTATCTCAAGATAAATTCGAACCAGTTGACAGAGAAAACCCAAATTTTCTTCAAGCCACAACATCCTCAAACGCACCCAATTAACTAATCCGATACCACCACGCTCAAGACAAATATAAATCGGGGACGTGCCATGCCAATCGCGCCGTGCCGATGGCATTCAAGGTAAAACTACTGCTGCATCGGAACAAACACAAACCCACTCGCCCAAAAATCTCCACTTTCACCAACACGCCATTCCACTAGAGTGATTTCAATCAGAAAACATCTCCCCCAAGAAGAAACAAAGGAACTTGGAACATGAACTCACATCGAATCAAACAATGCATAACATTACGAACACATTGCAAAGCGTGGGACGCGAGCGAACGAGGGAGAGAAACCTTGAGAGGATGGAGGCCGGCTTTGAGCTCAAGCGCATGGCGCTCGCGCTGGTCCTGGCTGTAGCCATAGCTATCGGCAGATTCGACGAGCGGCTGCGAGCCGCTGTTGCTGTTCTCGTTGTTGTTGTGCTCGGATTCCTTCTCCGCTTCTACTTCCATTCCTCCTCGCTTCGCAGGTATCGATTTCTGTCCGAGAGAAGCCTCCCAAAAGAAGCCCTAATTTTCCAGCACTAATCCTCTTTTGGACTTGAACTCGCCTTTCTCCAGATGGCACCCTGCCGCTCGTGGAACTCTACCGACCTAATTTTTTTTTTTTTTTGCCCCTTTTTTGGCTAAAACATCGATTTTTCTTTTTTCGATATTTGTATGGATTTCTGTTTTATTAATTTGGTGAGTTAATCTTACTTGCAACGAAAAAATGATTAGAGGGTCCGAAACTACCGCTTGGTGTTGACTCTAATTAGCATGATTCAAAATTGACGAGATTACTTTCGTCCTTTTATGTCATAATAAGTCAAGACATTAAAAAACAGATATCTATTGATTTTTTTGGATAAAGATCACCACAATAAGGTCGAATTATTGCATATTAAAACCATTGTTTTGTTCCCTATGAAGAGTATGAAGTGAACGAGAACTTCGTCAAACTGTGCACGATTAGGATCGTAAATTCATAATAAATGTTGTCGAACCTTAGTAAATGAGAAAAAAAGATTATCTTTTTTTTAGTTGCACCCGTTTCATGATGTATTTGAAACACAAGCTTTGCAATCATTTCCCCTATTTTTCTCCCTCTCTCGTGTTATTGATTATGAGTACTTTTTTTTTTTATCAATGGTCTTGTGAATAATTATGTTTGTCTTGCAACATCCGAAGCAGATAAGCCTAAAAAGGATATTATGATATACAAAATAACGATGTAAATGGTTATTTTAGTGAATATAAATTTGATGAGAGATGCATTTCGACACTCGAAAAAAAAAGCGGACGATATTTTCATAATATGCAAAATATCGATCGGTACATTAACATATCATTTTTCCCTATAATTTCTCGAAATCCGAGCTTTATTTTTCGATTTATGGCAGTAAAGTCAAAATTGTCTTCTTCTATTTTTTAGAAAAAAAAAAAATCACAAAGAAATTAATCGAAGGAGATTTTTTTCTCTCTCCCTCGGCAAGTCATGTCTCGCCAGTCGCCACGGACGCGCGACTCACGCAGGGCGGCTTTGGGCTTCGGGAAAAAGAATAAGATATTTTTCTAAATTTATCTCGGCCAGTCGCAAAATATATATTTAATAAGAAAATAAAATAAATATAAATTGGGAACTAACCCCGCAACAACCCCCCCCCCCATATTTTTCTCGAGGCTGGGAGAAAAAAGAAAAGGGCAGGGAAAAGAAAATCATTAGATAATCACCCAACAGCTAGAGCGAGAAAGGAGAGAGAGAAAGAGGAGGGAGAGACAGAAAGAGAGGAGAGAGAAGTCGCGACATTGTTGACGAGCTCGCAACCGTACGCAGAATCGAAGAAGAAGAAGAAGAAGAAGAAGAGGGAAGCATTGGATGTGATCGGATTGCATTCCATTTCTGGGAGGCGAAGATAAACCGAGCCGCCCGTCTTGTCGGCTTGCGAAATCCCCACCTCCTCTTTTTCTTTTATTTTTAATTATCTCCTTCTTTCCCCTCCTCCGTCGGTTCCTGGTGGTTTCGGCCGCCTTCCCGTGTTGTTGTTGTTGTAGTATCGTCGGCCGTTTTGTGTTGTAAATGGCCCCTCCGTCCGTGGCGGCTCCGGTCCTCCTCGTGTGCATCGGCCTGCTGACGTCCCCCCTGGCGGCGCGTCTCGTGTCGCCGGAATCGGCCGCCGCTTGCCCGAGGGAGCCTCCTCCTTTCCTGATCGGCTTGCGATCGCAGTGCTCCGGCTCGATCTCGCCTTCTCCGCCTCTCCAGGTGCGTCATTTTGCTCGATTGTCGGCCTCTGGGTTGCTCTCCTTTTGGCGCATAGGTGGGTTGGGATTGTTGCGAGGATTGATTTGGATTGGTGATTCGTTGTTTTGGAGGCTTTAGATTTGTGCTGATTTTTGGATTGTGGATGAACGCGTTGACTTTTCCTTGGTGGTGTTCGGTCGTATATAATTGTTCGGCAAAAGGGGAGGTATTCTAGGATCAACTTAATTTTATTTGAGAATTGAAAGAAATCTATGGTGGAATCTGTCATTTGGGATTTAGTTCTACTTAATGAAAGAGCGTTTGAAAATAAGGATCTTGATATTGTTTCTTTGCGAAAGAGGTCGGTTCTTTGCACTTGTGATATGACTTGTAAGAAGGCATCTATCGGGACATTTTAAATGGTTTGGTAGTTAAATGTTATTATTTTCCACATCAGTTCTTCAGAGACTAAAGAGTGATAATTAGATGTACGGGAAGGACTTTTGCTGCATGTAGACCTCTGGGGCCCTTGCTTGTTTATATAGGGTCTCCACTGTCCTACTGGTAAGTGATTTTAGGGTAGAAATCATATCCTAGCAATCAGACACATGCATATCAAATGACTATGATAGAAGATTCTATGTCAATGTTATCTTAAATGTTCATGTACCTTCAGTTTCTTCAATTCTGATGCAGTACTGTTTCAACTTTATAGATGTTTCCTAATGTTAGAATGTGTCCATAATTTTCTTAGCTCCTCAAGGAAATAAGAGTAAAAAGGAAGAATCATTCTTAATTGTCTAGTAGATTTCATGCTACATTTATTTGATCCTGTACTTGAAGACATCTGATGTATAATTGGTGAATTCTGTCTACATGTGAACTGTATGACTATGAGATCTGCGACTTTGTCACAGAGTCTTGAGAAACTGTAAGTTTTCTTGTAACTGGGCCAGAGATTATTCTTACACAGCGTGGGCAACGGATGGTGAGGAAAAATGAGAGAACAGCTGAAATGGGCTGTGTGCCTAAAAGATCTGATTAAGTTCATGCTAAATAAATGGTGAGCGGTCATGTTAGTATTAGAAAGGACTGTATTAGGAAGAGTTCGATTCTGTGAAATATTTAAAATTCAAAGCCGCCTTTTGGAGAAATCATTGGCCTTTCAAGTCAGGGAATGTGCGTCTTTGCCTTGCGAAGTAATTTTCTTTCATCCTAATAGTTTGTTTCAATGCTGTCTCGCAGCTGATCAATGACAAAAATGCACACACACATGCTCAAAGAGAGATATGTATAGTTATTACACTTGCTGGACTTCACTGGGTGTGGTGATATAAGATAGTCGATATACCTCATAGGATCAACTAAGTGGTTAAGGGCATACTTATATGTGTGAATTTGGCACGCCGTACAAGTTTGATTCCCACACCACTAAGTACAAACAATTTCAGGGGTTTCCCTACCTAAGGTCCTAAGGTGGGTGCCTCAATCCTAGTTATAAAAAATATAAGAGTGATTACCTAGGAGGAGCGGGAAGAAGCTAGCACAAACTTTGACAGATCAGAATATCTGCTTGAGAATCCGAGTTGTTTCAGTGAAATAGGATAGTTTTAGCATTGGAGCCTGTCTTCCTATCCTCTGGACAAGATCATTGTTTTAGCTTTGTGACAGATGTGTTAATTCCTCAGATTTTCTGTCATTCATGAATTCTGCAGTGTAATTCTTGCCATTAATCTTCTAGTTCCCCCATCAAAAAGTTCATGTGAGTTGAATGGAGGAGAACGTGCAGGTACACAAAATTTTTTACATGTGTTTTGGATGGAATCTTATTTACATCGATTAGTTGGACAATAAGATAAAATTGAAATCATATCTTTCTTCTGGCACAAGGTTGGTATGACCTTGATATGTCTTGCTCAATAATCTGGTTTGACTTTGTCGTCCAGATAGTCCCATACCAAGACGTGTCTAAAATAGTATTCCTCTTGTTTTATGCCTAAATATTGTTTTCGGAGGTATTCATGAAGCAAATTGCTTGAGATTTTTTAACATTCCTTGTTAGACTCTTAATTCAAAGGTGTCAGATATCTTGTCTATTTAGTTTATAGAAAGAAACTCATATGCATTAGCAGATGGATTTTCAATCATGTTTGATTACATTGATTGTTATGCTCACTGAAATATGAGTATTTTATGATGCATTTGACATAAGGTGGGTATATTCTATTGTATGTGAATATTCTCGTTGTTTTTTAATCATTAGAAGTATGGCATCATATGTATTCATTCGTGTTTGTCCATTTACTCATTTACTGCTATAAGTGTGGGTCAGTATTTGTGGAGGACTTCGCATACTCAGAAGGCTTTAGATGACTCCCCGTCTCTCTCTCATGATTCAGCCCATAGTAGATTGTAGCATCTTATTATTTGGAAAATGAAGCTTCTTCATTTTCTTCTTCTTCTTCAGTGAAAAGAAAGGTTGTTTGGTCACCCTCTTTTGCATTTCTAACTTTTAGACTGGTCTTGGTCTCATGTCCTCCTACTTTTGTAATCTTATCTTTTCCACAGCATTGAATATTCAATAACCCCTATTTCCTCTTCCTTGAGTTTCTCTTGCATGAATCGTCTTACTTTTGTTGTGGCAGGATGCTGCTTGCCCCAATTATTTCTTTCCATAGATTCAAAAGAATACTGTGTCCTGAGACTGAAGTTCTACTTATACATAAGCTCTTATTTAACTGTGTTTAGGTGGATGGGAACTTCCTTGATAGATTTCTGATGTCCAAACATCACAGTGGATATACTGCTGTACTTTTCTATGCTTCATGGTGCCCGTTTTCCCAGTCTATACGGCCTATATATGAAGCCCTAAGCTCTATGTTCCCTCAAATAGATCATTTGGCAGTCGAGCAATCCTTAGCTATGCCAAGGTTTGTGCTGATACTATCTTTACTAGTTATGCTGTGGAAAATGGTGTTTTATCTTGTTTGGCCAGGCTCACTTGAACATGATTGTTGTAGGTATTATATAGTTGAAGCCACACAATGGAAACCTCTTTCTTTTTACTTTGTCAATTGTTATTTGCACTACAGTTATTACAGATGAGGCTTACAGCTTTGTTCTACCTTTTCTCGGTGGTGAAAGATCGTAGAATGTGCATTTGATAAAACTTGAAAGATGTAGCTACTCCAAGGGGGATTTGTCAGAAACTTCTTGAGTATTCAAAAAGGGACAATTCCACGGACTAGACTGCTTTCAAAATCATTTAGACATGAAATAAAGTAATGGCTAGAAGTTCGGAAATAGCCATTATTGAGGATATGAAAGGTGGGTTAAAAAAAGGGATATTTGGAAGGAAGACAAATGATTTCATTAAAATCATAATGGTACAACTATTTGCATCCTCAAGTAACTACGTCTTGTGATTTTTTTGGTATACTATTACTACATCAAATACTTGTCGTTATTCGTGAGAGCTGATTCCTCTATTAAACTGTTAAATGGTAGTTGCAATCTTGTGTCATCAAAAGATACATGGTTAATAATAAGAAAGGTCAATGGTTCTTTTTTATTCGTCCTTCTGGGATTAGGGATTCTGTATTGCTTTTTATCTGTGTTACTGTTGTGCTTATCCCTGAGCTGGTTTTACAGTGTATTTTCAAGATATGGGATCCATAGTTTGCCATCTATATTATTGCTGAATCAGACTTCAAGGTTGCAATACCATGGTCCAAAAACTCTTGACTCTCTTGTGGAATTTTACAAGACAAACACAGGTAAATGATTAGATAGAATTGCCCCATATTAGTAGAGCGCTATTGGCCCAATAGCTTTTAATTGATGCAGCCAATTTTGGCACCAAATAAATTCAGTTTGTGACATTTTGGATGCTCATTTCTCTTCAGTCTGCAACGCAGGCCTTCATCCTGTGCAAGTCGTCATGGTAGAGCAGCCATCACGTCTTCAGACTCATGAAAGTTCCAGGACACAGTTCAAGGATGTGCTGTCAATGAAGAGCCTAAAAAGGGAACCATATCTGGCTCTCTCACTGTTGTTTTCCTGTTTGAGACTACTCATGGCCATATTCCCTAAAGTTGTCTCTTGTTTGAGAGCTTTCTGTGTCTTGTATGTTCCTCATCTAAACTTGGAAATATTTGGCGAGGCAACTCAGTTATTGGGGCGTGTGGTTCATGCTATTGACGTGAGGAGGATTTGGACAAAGGTGAGACTTTGTAAAGCCAGGAGCTTTCACGAAAGGGCTAAGAGTGCCCGGGTTTGGGCTTCTTCGCTGGCTTCTGTCTCGTTGGGCGAATCCTCATCAGCTAGATCATCATCATCTTAAAAGACTGAATTCATGCCTCCATATGCTCGAGGGTGGACGAGAAATCTAACTAGAATGCTACAAACTACTTAGATGCTCCGCGACAGGTTGTTTCACTCTCACTCTTTTGCTGTAATATTAGTAAGTGGGGTGGAGATTTTACTGTTAGAATACTCCAAATAGCTGAAAGCTGTTTTCCTTGTTTTGCCCTTTATTTTTATTTTTTGGGAGGAACCAACCGAGCATTGTATATCTGAGAACAGCTTTGACTTTTGTGCATATTTTTTTTTTTTTCCCGAATCTTACGATGTACTTGAAATGCTGCGCATCTCTCTCTCTCTCCGCGCACCCTACTTACCTTGAGTTTGGATCCAAAATTTCGCTTTCTGTATGAAGCAACTCAATTGGGTCAGCTGAATTTAAGCTTGAACTCTAATGCTCCAAGGCTTGCACTTTGAAGGGACCTGCTTTCTTTTATAAGACAACATGGGTGGGGGGTGGATTTTTAATTTTTAAAATTTCTTACGAATCTATAAATTTCCCTAATCCTTCACAATTATATGTTGTCCCCCGCACACAAGTCATTCTTGCCTGTGCTCGCTCACGCCTTAGTCACTTTCTTGCTCGACTCTCAAGCTGTAGGTGAGAAGGGAGTGAGACTTCAATGGAGGTAGCATTATCCAACCACCCATTTACACACACATTTCCCCTTTCCTTTCACTTTATATATATACACATCTCTTCTATCTTCCCCTTACTCCTTCACACTTCACAAGTCAGAATCACTCTCTCACTTGACTCTCAGATGCAAGCAAAAGGAGAGTGAGGCTTCAATGAAGATAGCGTGGCCCAATGCCTCCATGGAAAGGGAGATAGTATTGTCTAACGTTACACAAACATCTTTCCCCTCCCTTTCACTTATACATATATATCATATGTCTTCCTCCAACACCTTTCTCTTCTCAATTGCCTATGGAATGCGGTATCCTTTGCATGAGTCTTTTATATATTTTTATTTTTACTGTTTCAGAGAAGTGGAGCGCTAGCTATATCCTAACTGTTTGAGAATGCCCAACGGCCCTAAATGAAATTGCCAACCAAATCAAGCGGAACTAGGCCCTAGTGCTTTGTCCTTCATCATCATGCTGCACACCTATTTTTGAGAGCGGCAGCAGCTGGAGCGAGATAGCTGTGGAGGTGGTCCCCAACACCCAACAACAACGAAGACCGTTATGATCAAAATCCTATAAAAGGGGGAGCTAGTGCAAGCCGATTTGACTTTTCATTCTCATATTCCTGCTCCTACTCCTACTTTTGCTCCTAATTTATTTTTTCTTAGCTGAAATTAAGATTCAAAAAAGATTACAAATACATTTGAACATTCTTTTTAATCATATTTTTAGCATTAAACCAGACCTTGTGAAGAAAGGCTCAAAAGTAGACACCAAACATGGGCAGTTGACTCTCACTTTGGTCTCGTTGGTTTCATTACCCTTTTTCACTCCGAAGGCCTTTCTAGTCCTTATCTAGTACTTATCACTCTCATGCAACCTCAACCAAGCAACCGACATTTGCATCTAAAACAATTGGATCAGTGTGCTGCATGACCACCTAGATCGGCAGATTGGGAGATATTTATCTATAGGACTTGCTCTCAAGGACATAACACCTCACAAATCTAAATGGGCTACTATGATGGTACTAGCATTTGAGGAGAAACTGTCACTTTAGTTTGGTTTGCACAAAGAAAGATTCTTGAACGCGGTTCACGAGGGTACACAAACTCTCGTATGTTTTGCCAATGTAGATTCTCCTTATGCTAGATTGACTAGTCTTCTCCATCTATTAGTGTATCCGCACTTAAAAATCCTTACTTTTATCTGTATTTTGGATGATGGGTTCTTCATTTATTATAAAGAAAAAGTGTACTCGAAATCCTAAAACTTGTTACAAAAGTATAATTGAATGCTAAAATTTTCTAAAAGTGCAATTAAATCTTAAAATTTATTAAGAAAGTACAATCGAGTTCTACAACTTTCAAAAAGTACAATCAAATCCTAAAACTTATCACAAAAATATAATAAATGTATTAACAAAAAAACTTGATTTGATCAATTTGACAAGTTTTAGAACTTTTTTAGGACTCGATTACACTTTCGTGACAAGTTTTAAGACTTAATTGAACTTTTTGAAAACTTTAAGACTAAATTGCATTTTATTGACAAGTTTGAGGACTTTTAATACACTTATTCTTTATTATTATATCTTGTGTATAATTGATTATGAATCAAGACTACTAATTAGTATAAGTTGTTATAGTGGTTTGTATCCTTAACTTGATGGAGCCTAGAGTTGGTAGGTTAGTCGTTTCACTATCTATTGTTAGCTAGTCGATATTCACATCTTAATCATGAGAGTGGTTGAATCACCTCCAATTATTCTGGGTCACGAAATTATTTTGGATGAAACTATAAAAGGACACAAAGGAAAATGGGTAGCAAAGCGAAGCCAAGGGAGGAGGAGTTAAATTAGATGGCGGTTGCCCACTCCACCACCATGCCTGGCAAATCCAGGGGAGCGGACTTGGCGGGGATCTGATGGAATAGAGTTGAATTTGGGGGCTCACACCCTATCAAAGTCATATAGACGGCTTGGAGGGAGATCTTTCTTTCATATTTTTCGAGATCCACTCTAATTTGGGGTCTAAAATGGTTGAGGAGTCCCGACCCCTCCGTCAACTGCTCTCTCGCCATGGAAGGGCTATGTGGCAAGCTTTAGCACTTATTAATGCCACCCATCTCACAATCATGCTCTATTTAAATATATATATATATATATAACCGTAAAAATGCAAATAAATAGATTTTAACTGTTACGTGAAAGCTTTCCTAAGTTTCTATAAGTCACAACGATGGGACAGAGAGAAGCCATCTATTCTCTTGTGTATCGCATGTGGAAGGAGCACCACGTGAAGGTAGCTAAAGTAAAGTAAAAAAAAGAAGAAGGGGAAATGATATGTTACGCTGTAACATCCATGTCCACTCATTATAGATGTTATCCAATGAAAAATGTAAAAAAGAAAAAGAAAAATAAATAAAGCTTAGACTTGGCCCATAAAACATAAAGCCTGGCCCATACAAGAAAATTATCCCTCATGCCTCAAGCATTGAGGCTTTTGTCTCCAGGGCGCTCTCTCTCATTATCGTGCTTCAGGCACTTGCAGTTTCACCCTATGCCGTAGCAGCTTGCTTCACCCCCATGTTACCCCTATGACACAACCGTTCTCTCTTGCGGTTAAAAGCATCCAGCTTCACCCCCATGTTACCCCATGGCGCAACCGTTCTCTCTTGCGGTTAAAGCATTCAGCTTCACCTCCATGTTACCTCTTGCGATTAAAGCATCCAGCTTCACCCCCAAGTTACCCCATGGCGCAGCCATTCTCTCTTGCAATTAAAGCATCCAGCTTCACCCCATGTTACCCCATGGTGCAACCGTTCTCTATTGCGGTTAAAGCATCCAGTTTCACCCTCATATTATCCCATGCCGCAGCTGTTCTCTCTTGCGGTTAAAGTATCTAGCTTCACCCCCATGTTACCTCTTACGGTTAAAGCATCCAACTTCACCCCATGTTACTCCCATGGTGCAGACGTTCTCTCTTGCGATTAAAACATCCAACTTCACCCCATGTTACCCCATAGCGTAGTCGTTCTCTTTTGCGGTTAAAGCATCCAGTTTCACCCCATGTTACCTTTTGCGATTAAAGCATCCAGCTTCACCCCATGTTACCCTCATGGGGCAACCGTTCTCTCTTGCGGTTAGAGCATCCAGCTTCACCCCCATGTTACCTCATGTTGCAACTGTTCTCTCTTGCGGTTAAAGCATCCAGCTTCACCCCCATATTACCTCTTGCGGTTAAAGCATCCAGCTTCACCCCCATGTTACCCCATGCCGCAACCGTTCTCTCTTGCGGTTAAAGCATCCAGCTTCACCCCATGTTACCCCATGCCGCAGCCGTTCTCTCTTGCGGTTAAAGCACCCAGCTTCACCCCATGTTACCCCATGCCGCAGCCGTTCTCTCTTGCAATTAAAGCATCCAGCTTCACCTCCATGTTATCCCATGGCGTAGCCGTCCTCGCGGTTAAAGCATTCAGCTTCACCCTCATGTTACCTCTTGCGGTTAAAGCATCCAGCTTCACCCCATGTTACTCCCATGCTGCAGCCATTCTCTCTTGTGATTAAAGCATCCAGTTTCACCCCATGTTACCTCTTGCGGTTAAAGCATTCAGCTTCACCCCCATGTTACCTCATGGCGTAGCCGTTCTCTCTTACGGTTAAAGCATCCAGCTTCACCTCCATGTTACCTCTTGCGGTTAAAGCATTCAGCTTCACCCCATGTTACTCCCATGCCGCAATCGTTCTCTCTTGCGGTTAAAGCATCCAGCTTCACTCACATGTTAGCTCTTGCGGTTAAAGCATCCAGCTTCACCCCATGTTACCCCCATGCCGCAGCCGCTCTCTCTTGCGGTTAAAGAATCTAGCTTCACCCCCATGTTACCTCTTGCGGTTAAAGCATCTTGCTTCACCCCATGTTATCCCCATGGCGCAGTCGTTCTCTCTTGCGGTTAAAGCATCCAACTTCACCCCATGAAACCCCCATGGCGCAGCTGTTCTCTCTTGCAGTTAAAGCATCCAACTTCACCCCTATGTTACCCCATGGTGCAGCCGTTCTCTCTTGCATTTAAAGCATTCAGCTTCACCCCCATGTTACCTCTTGCGGTTAAAGCATCCAGCTTCACCCATGTTACCCTCATGTCGCAGCCGTTCTCTCTTGCTGTTAAAGCATCCAGCTTCACCCCCATGTTATCTCTTGCGATTAAAGTATCCAGTTTCATCTCATGTTACTCCCATGCCACAGCCGTTCTCTTTTGCGGTTAAAACATCCAGCTTCACCCCATGTTACCCCATTGCGCAGCCGTTCTCTCTTGCGGTTAAAACATCCAGCTTCACCCCATGTTACCTCTTGCGGTTAAAGCATCTAGCTTCACCCCATGCCGCAGCTGCTTTCTCTCTTAATCTCACTTTCAAGGTCCAACGGCTCAACTCCACTCACATCCTCCATGTCCTCCATGTATATATATACACCTACTCCACCTCTATCTGTCTCAGCCTCTCTCCCAACCCCTATTCCACCTATCTTTGTCTCAGCCTCCCTCCCGACCCCTACTCCACCTCTCTCTCTTTCTCAACCTCTCTCCCCCATCGAAATGGAGATCGGCGCAAGACTTCGTGTCCGGAACGATGAATTTCTTAGCGCACAAAAAAATTGGTTGCGGTATCAGCAGAAGCTGACAATATCGTGAGTTTATTTATTTTTATTTATTTTGGATTTTTTAATGATTTCTTATATGTTTATATTTATGTTTTCAGTGAAGTAGAAAGGGAGCATTTTGAAGAGTTTGAGAAGGCTCTACGTGAGACTGTCCAAGAAGTGAAAAATCAAAGTGCTCTGGTTCTCCATAATGTGGAGGATGCCAAGGCATTTATGAAAATGATGCCAGCATATTTTCAGGATCATGGCCAATTGGAACAAGTCGAGGTGTCTGCGGAGTTGGCCCTGTCAATCAAAGACGTCCATGCACAAGATTTTAGGTGCAAATTTGTACTTGACAAATACTGTGTATCGTCTGCTTCGCCACCTGCTGGTAATGTAGCTACGGGGACTACTAGTGAGTAGTATGCCCTACTACTTACTACTAGTTACTAGGCACTACTTACTAGACAGTTTTAATCGTTCGGGCACTGATTTTTTTTTTAGTCTACTAGGATTAGTAGCCTGCTGTTTTTTTTTTCATTCTTTTCTTTTCTTTGGTCAGACCATCTTCATGCTATTACTCTAGTCTAGTCTTATTAATACTACTATTTCTTTTCTACCTATTGCCTTTTGCCTTTGCCTAGTTCTGTTCTTTCTTCTTCTTCTTCTTCTTCTTCTTCTTCTTCTTCTTCTTTTCTATTTCCTTGAATTGTGATTAACAAGGTAAATTCCTAATCAGCTATATCTTTTTTGACCATGGATAAGGATTCTGACAAAAAAAAAAAAACATGTAGGAGGACTAATCTTGTGAAAATTATATTACACAAAAAAACAAATGAAGAGAAATATGCTTGTATATCTGAGAACGGCTTTGTCTTTTATGTATATGATTTTTCTTTTCGAATCCTATCTGTATGATTTACTCGAATTGCTGCATCTCTCTACTCACCTCAACTCCTTGAAGCAGTTCAATCGGATGAGCTGACCAGGCTGAATTTAAGCTTGACCTCAAAGGCTCCTGCTTTCTTTTTACTTTTCGCTTGTAGTAAGAAGTGCCATTTTCTCAGCTAATCTTTGATGGTTCTAGTTTGTAGGCATTTTTTGGGAGTCTGCATATTGATTTTCGGACTTGTGGTGGCAGATCAATAGCCACCTCTAGTCTCGAAACTTGTTTTTTAGTTTTTTTTTTATGATTGACAATGCAGTCTCTTATCCAACAATCCTCCATCCCATATCATCATATTTACCTAACATGAGTCCCTTGATTTTTCTACTCTGCGCGATAGTCGAAACCCACGAAAAAAAAAAAAAACGAACAGACAACATTAAACTAATGAACTCTGTAATATTTGGCTGGTGGGGCCCAAAAGAAGAAAAATAAAAATAAGTTGAAAAGTCAATAAAGTAAAAAGGAGAGAGGAGGGGGGGCTCGGCTAAAAAGCAGCCGAGAGCTCTCTCGACCAAAAAGAGAAAAGAAGAAGAAGAAGAAGAAGAAGAAGAAGAAGAAGGGGGAAAAGAGGAAAGGGGTTTTGGCACGTGCATGCCACGGATGCCTCGCCAAGTCGACTCAACTTTATAATGCAGCACCCGGTAAGAGATTAGGCCTCTTATTCGTCTAATCGAAGTAATTTACGGGTTTAGGGCTCTAATTCGGAATTTTTGGAAAATAGAGCAGCGAAGTCCGATTTTGGAGTCGTTGAGCCGAGTATTTTTTTAGAAATGATAGTTTAGGTTGTTGTGGAGCCATGAGATTTTACGGATCTTGATTTGAACTTACGGTTTGCTCGAAACAAAATTTCAAAATTTCCCTTGCGTAGTGAACAATGTGCGTCCAGCAGCTTCAGGCCCTTATTTTGTTAGTTTTCGGTTTGATTTTGGGACGATCAAGTTGGGATTATTGTAGTATGTTAGAAGGGTTCTCTATTGACTATAAGTATGTTTGGAACGGGGTTCGATAGAGAAAGTTATAGTGTAACTAAGTTTTACGCTCAAGTGTCACGCTATGAACGGCTTGAATAATTATTTTGAGTATGCGATTTATTAGTGCATAGGAATTGTTTTGTTAACGTTTAAGCATAATATAGCCATTTCGTGGTTGACGTGGCGTGCTACCTGAATTTAATGTTGATTCTCGCTTATTTGATAGGATCATGAGATCGAATGATCAAATAACACACAGTATTTGATTTTGGAGCATCCCCAGGTGAGTAGTACTAATGTCTCTTTTGGTTTTGTGAAACTCATGTACTAAGGTAAAAGTAATCGACATATACTTGTGTAGGGAAGTGATGACCTATTTGTTGTATAAATATGGATATAGCGCTCGGTAATTTTGAGTTGTTGTGGGATGATTCGACAAACCTCTCTTGAAGGGTTATGCATGCTATTGCGGTACAATTGATTTATGTGACTATGTGATGACTATTGAAAGATGATACGTGTTGTGCTGAGGAAATCAAATGTGTTGTGAACAGGCAAAGGACTAAGTGCTACACGACAATGAAATCTCGTGCGAGTCACCTCTAGGGCCTTGTAGTCAAGGGCTAAGTGCTACATGGCGACTCGAGTCACATGGGAGCTACCTTTAGAGCCTTGCACTATTGACATGCATAGTAAATGGCTAAGTGCTACACGATAACGTAACTTTGTGGGAGCTACCTCTAGAGCCTTGTACTATTGCTATATGTGGTCAAGGGCTAAGTGCTACACAATTATATGTTGTCCCCCGCACACAAGTCATGCTCGCATGTGCTCGTTCGCGCCTTGGTCACTCTCTTGCTCGACTCTCAAGCTGCAAGTGAGAAGGGAGTGAGGCTTCAATGGAGGTAGCATTATCCAACCACCCCTTTACACACACATTTCCCCTTAATCCTTCACACTTCACAAGTCAGAATCACTCTCTCACTTAACTCTCAGATGCAAGCGAAAGGAGAGTGAGGCTTCAATGAAGATAGCGTGGCCTGATGCCTCGATGGAAAGGGAGATATTATCGTCTAACATTACACAAACATCTTTCCCCTCCCTTTCACTTTTATATATATATATATATATATATATATATAAGTGGAGCGCTAGCTTTACTCTAACTGTTTGAGGAGGCCCAACAGGCCCTAAATGAAATTGCCAACCAAATCAAGCGAAACTAGGCCCTGGTGCTTTGTCCTTCAGCATGATGCTGCACACCTATTTTTGAGAGTGGCAGCAGCTAGAGCGAGATAGCTGTGGAGGTGGCCCCCAACACCCAACAACAGCGAAGACCGCTACAATCAAAATCCTAGAAAGAGGAGAGCTAGTGCAAGCCGATTTGACTTTTCATTCTCCTACTCCCGCTCCTACTCCTATTTTGCTCCTAATTTTTTTTTCTTAGCTGAAATTGAAATTCAAAAAGATTACAAATACATTTGAACATTCTTTTTAATCATATTTTTAGCATTAAACCAGACCTTGTGAAGAAAGGGTCAAAAGTAGACACCAAACATGGGCAGTTGACTCTCACTTTGATCTTGTTGGTTTCATTGCCCTTTTTCACTCCAGAGGCCTTTCTAGTCCTTATCACTCTTATGCAGCCTCAGCCAAGCAACCGACATTTGCATCTAATTAGATCAAAATTAGAAAAAATCAATTAGTCAACATACTATTTATGAAATTGCTTTGCATGGAGGTTTAGAAGACAACAGAGGCAAAGGATACACTTTTTAAGTTTCAGCTAACACAGCCAGCATGCAAGGAGAATCTCAATCCAGTGCATGCGAGGAAAAAGTGAAAAAGGAAGAGTTAAGAGTCAAGCTGAAGAGCAAGCAAGGGTACAGACCCTGATGATGTGTCGGAAGAGAAGACTGAGATGGAAATGGAATTAAAGACCAAAACTGTGGAGAAAATCAAGCCACATCATGTGAAAGACAAGAAGGAGAAGCATAAAAATGAGGACAAGGAGAAATTGAAGAAAATGGATGTGGATGAAAGGAAGTTAAAGGACAAAGGGAAAAAAGGGCAAAGAATGCGATTGTGATGAAGTCAGGACAGGTGAAGAGGAAGCGAGGGAGAAAGAGAAGAAGGAGAAATGCAATATTAATGATCATCAAGATAAAAGAATTGAGAATGATGAGTCCCTGGAGACTAAAAAAAGGAAAGGGAATAAGAAAGAGAATAAGTATGAGAAAGGCAAGGAAAAAGAAGAGATGGATACAGAGAAACGTGGTGGAGATTCAGAGGACAGTGAAGAATATTTTAAGGGGAAGAAAAAAGAGAAACATAAAGACAAGAATGTCAAGAAGGGAAATGATGAGAACTCCATGGAGAAAGGAGTAGAGAAGATTAGAAGTGACGACAAAGAGGAGGAGAAGAAAAAGGGAAACGGAGAATACATGGAGATATATGAAGGAAGGGCAAATGATGAGGAGCAAAAGAAGGATATACATGGGAAAGAGAAATATGAAGGCAAGAAAAAGGATGAAAAACACAAGGAGAAAGATAAATCTAAAGGAAAAGAGAATGACAATTCAGATAAAGGAGAAAAGAATAAGAAAAAGGATAAGGAAGAGAGAGAATGATAAGCACAAGAATGCAGTAGATGAGCAAAAAGGCACAAAACATGAGGAGGAGGAAGATAAGAAGAACCTGGAAAAAATTAAGGAGAAGGAAGAGGAAAGGAAGCACAAGGATAGAGAGGATGTGGAGAAACAAGATGAAGATGAGGAACAAGTAGACCGTGAGAAAGAGCGAAAGAAGAAGGAGAAGAAAGATACGGAGAAGAAAGAGAAGGAAAAACAAAGGGGCGACTCGGATGTGGAAACATCAAATGAAGATAAGGGGAATGGTCAAGTTTGTGCTATCGCCAAATGTCTCTGCATAAGGGTGTTCTCCCACTACTACAATGGCATAAGAGAATTTGCCAGATTTGATGGTGTCCGTGTCCGGGTTCTCCTCATAGACAACCGTGGTTTTTGGATCAACAGTGTTCTTAATGGTACTGAGAATTGTTGTACCTGGAAAAATGAACATTCGGTCTCTTAGATTCTATAGGAAGACATGATCATGAAGTTAGCAAAGTAGAGCTATTCTATGATTGAAACAATGATCAAGTTCACAATAAATCAGGAAGAATGGAGACATTGAGCTGTTGCTTACCACTAGTGAGGTTGTTGCTGTTAGGGAAATCCCTTATGATGTTTTGAAGATGACAAAATAAATCAAAGGCTACTAACATGTTTGATGGTTGAGTAATAGATTATGCAGATGATAGAACATGTAAAGAATATTGTTGAAGTCTGAAGACGGCTAGAAGACTGAACGTAACACATGTCCAAAGTATATTATTAAGATTTCCAGACTTCTGTGTCAAAGTCTGAAGACTGCCAGACTTTAGTGTCAAAATCTGTTCTACATCAAAAGTCTGCATACTTTGACAAATTCCAGACTGAACGTGCTTGGAAGAACCAGAAGACAGACTCTATGCTGAAGCTAAACTGGGTACAGACCTTAAAGCTAAATCTGTTCAGAAGCAGAATATATTCAGACTCAGATTGTAAAGTCTATCGCACTCAGACTCAGATTGTAAAGTCTATTGCTCTCAGACTTTACATCCAGAACGAGACAGATCGTAACTCAAGCTCCGAAGATATAACGGTTAATGATCTGGTTTGAATTCTACATCAAGATTGATTTGATTGACTCAATCTAATTGATTGACAATTTGATCTTGAAGACAAGAACTTTCTATATGAAAAAGCTCTACTTATGGAAACCAAGATTCTGTTTGTATGGGCGATCGGAATCAATTTGGGATTCTACCTCTATCACTCAACGGCTACCAAATCTTCTAGATACAAATCTGTCCAATTAATAAATTGGAGGACGATCCTCAAGATGCTGTCCAACCACTAGTTTGGAAGTGGATGAGTATTTAAGAAGACCAAGGACCGATGAGCAAGTAAGAGATGAAGCGTAGAATTTATAATTCCAAAGTCCAAGCAAACTTCGATCATACACTTGTCTTTGGTGAGCTTAAACGTTTGTGATCATGGGAGAAATACCAAAAGAGTGACTTAGTGAGATAGTGTGATCTACTACTAAGTGTTTGCACTCAAAGTTGTAATCTCTTGTTGATTGCATAGTGGAATCCAGCAGAAGGCTGTTAGCGTGAAAGAGTAGACGTAGAAATCATAACTTGAATGGAACTAGAAATCATTGCACAACTTGAATGGAACTAGAAATCATGCTTGTGGGACTACAAAGAAAAAATTAGCTCTACCTGACAGCTTAATGAGCTTCTAGATAACCTAAATTGTTACTAAGATTCACACTATCCATCACCAGATTGTATTTTATCATAAGCACGATCAAGCTAGTGATCAGTTTTTCTCAGCCTTTTACAGAGAAGATAGAAAGTTTGAGAAATGTATAGATATGATAAGAGAACAATAACAATTCGAACACTATCGAATTAACGCAACCGGAATAAAATAATCTCCCCTCTTGTGTAAACCTAATAAGAATCGATATAGTAGAGTATACCAAGCACGCGAACACAAGATGATTTTTTTACATGGAAAACCCCCTCGATGTGAGGAGATCAAAAACCACGGGACCGGAGTCAACCCGAAAATCTTCACTATCAACAAAATTGTGTGAATAATGTTCTTCTCTAGCAAATACTAAAGGTACATAGCAACAAAGACCTCAAGAACATAATTATTGGCAATACACATGAACTTCACAAGAGATTAAGGATAAATTTGACCAAAAACGCAGGTTTTGATCAATACACAAAAAACCTGATGTATGGAGCTTCAGACGAAAATCAAACCGTTCAAATTCGAGAAAATTGCGCCACGAACATGCTGACAAAATTTCAACTCAATCGGACCACGAATCGACCTCCGATGCCAAAAATCAGATATTGCCCCAACCCCTAGATTTTTTGCTTTATCTTTTTCTCTTGTTATTATATCTTTTTGCGGCTACCACTCTTAAGATAGTGAGAAACCCTATTTCTCCATATAACTTATTATATGGGCTCAAGCCTTTTTTGGGCTTGCAACTCATTGGGCTTCCTCCACATAGGAGTGAACCCAGCTAACAAGATATAGTTTCGAATGCAACTAAAATCTACAAATTTTGTTGAAGAGTCGGACCTTTCCCTATCCAAGTTTGTGAGAGAGAGAGAGAGGATGAACGTGGGCAAATATGGTGGTGGTGCGGCAACAAACCTCACCCTTCATATAATAGAAATTTGTACTACCAACGTGTACAAAGTCGCACTCCTTTTCTTCGCTCATCCCAAAGCACGAACATGTAAAAATCAAAATAGCACAAACGCGTACGAAGCCGTGTGATTCCTTTTTCTTTATTTCTATTTCTCCGCTTGTGGGGCTGTGTTAAAAATGAAAAGCGCCAACGCGTGAAAAGTCAGCTTTCTTTTCTTTTCCTTTCGTTTTTGGCCCTTTCTACGCTCGTCTCAAAGATGTTTATCTTTTCACTGGCCTCGAAACATACAAGAAATCAATTTGTCAACATACTATTTTTGGTAAGTTGACTAATAACTGAAAAAGGGAAAGGATAATGAGAGAGAAATTTTCTTGTACATGACACACACCACACACAAGCGGGTCCTGTATATATATACATACTCTCCACCTCTCCCTCTCTCTGTGTCATCCCCTCGCTTGACCATTCTTCCCCTTTCTCTCTGCCCGACCCCTATTCCACCTCTCTCTCTCTCTCTCTCTCTCTCTCTCTCTCGATGGAACTCAGCGCACGTCTTCGTGTCCGGCACGAAGAAGTCCTTAGAACACAACAGACTTGGATGCGGAATCAAGAGAAGGCGTCAATATCGTAAGTTGATTTTTTTTAATATCGTCTTACTTCCCCAAAATATTTTTATCTTTTTATTTTTTCAGGCAAGCGGAAAAACAGCATTACCAGAGAATTCATGAGGAGGCTAGGAAGGCAATGCTTGAGACAGTTCAGGAAGTCAAGAATCAACACGCGTTGGTCCTCCACAATGTGGAGGACACCAAGGCGTTTATGAAACTCTTGCCGACGCATTTTCAGGACCACGACAGATTGCAACAGGTGGAGGTCTCTGCCGGGCTGGCCTCATCAGTTAAGACATCAATCCATAAGATTTTAGGACCAAGTTTGTTTTTAACTGATGGTTTTTTATATGTGATTATGGACGCGCGTGATCCCAGTCGCGGTGACCCTCGCCGATTCGGTCCCCAAGTGCATGTGACACACGCACACGGCACGCACGTGGCACGTGCCGGTCGATTCGTCCGACCCGACCCGATTGACTCGTCCTGTTGACTCGTTGACCTCGACTGTTGACTGTTGATCGTTGACTTTGACCATTGACCGTTGACCCAAAAAAAAGAAAAGAAAAAGATGTGTTTCTTTTTTCCCAATTAAGTCAATGTGGATTATATGTAATCCCTTATTTGTTCTGCATTTGTTGCAGGAACAATGTCTCCCCTTCAGGTGCGCACACCTAAACGCGCAATTACCGATGAACAAAAGAAAATGCTTTCTAGGTTGATAGCTGAGCTAAATGATTATCGATAGGAGAGTGGCGACTTAATTAATCTTGTTCACGAAATCAACAGGAAAATACAAGAGGTCATATGGAACGGTCATCCCATGCCACAATCTGAGATGATACGATTCTTTATGAACACTCTTCCACCGATATGGCAAGGAGTGTTGAATCGCTTATGGAATGTCAACAAAGCTACTATGTATAGGAGCCTAGTAATGGCTTTTATAAATGAACATTACCGGATTGAAGCCACAAGGACTGCGACCCATGGAATGACTTCAATCCGATGGGGGATGAATGTACGAAGGAGAAATCCTAAGGGATACCTGTCTGTTTTACCGTGGCTGCCTAGAATTTCTGAGGATTTTAAAGAAGAAAAGATCAAGAAATTGAACAAAAAAGAATCTTTCCCAATTCATGTGTTGATTTGGCGTTAGATGTTTTTGGCTGGTCTTTGTTTAGTATACATTATGAACCAGTCGGCCTTTAACTCACGGGCCAGGCTTTAAGGCCCAACATGGGTGGACGGGCCCTACTTAGGCCCATCAAAGAAAAACCCATCATCTCCCACTCGCACATGGTGGGCCGAACATAATCCTCTTTACCACTCTACAATTTTCATATCGGTGAATAATGCGACCTGCATACTTTGAGAGCTTGTTGCCATACATCTGTTAGGAATATATAGCAGCTCATAATGTGCATCACTTTCTGAGTAGATTTAGTATGCAGTTCCCTAGATCGATCGATCACATTTATATCTCTCTTGATCTCCTTTTAAACAATGATATATTGTATTCACAATTATGATTATCCCAAAAGTAATCATAATTGGTCGACTAATGAATACACAACTATAATGTGATTCTCCAAATTCGATCTTCCTCTTTCCTTAAAACTCTCAATCTCAGTTCAAGTTGCTTTTCTAGAAATGTCCTATTAGATCGAATCAATTCATGATCATTGGCAACATTCTAAGATAGTAAATATTGAATAGAAATCTTAAGAATAAGTAAGAGTCATGAGTGCACTAAATTGATGAACTATTTTCCTCAAAAGTCTCACACGGCATAAAAGTTGAGATCAAAACTTTTGCCACTCTTATTGGTCGTCTCATGCATACGTAGTATGAAATACGTATTACGGTATTAACTCTTTTCCCATGGAGCGTATGTCTACACTTTCATACCGTACAGATGATAGTTCAGACATACCTATTGTCTAACTTGAGTTCACATATCTACTCATTCACAGAATTCATCAGAACTCATATCTGGCATTATGGACAAATAAAGTAAAATATGTGTGTTTTACTTTCGGACATAATAAATATTATGTCCTCATCTTAACACTTAGTTAATGTGACATATATATTTTAAGATTGAGCTATCAATTATTACCTAGATAATAAGTTTAAAAACCGCCTCATCTCTATTTATCACATAGTAAATAGAGGCGATTACCCGTGTGAGTGGGCTAATCTTTCATCTGTCCGACATACTTTCTCAACTTTATATAATGCACTAAGAATTAAGATGCATAAACGTCAAACAAAGATTCACAGGCATTAATAATGAAAACACAAATTCATTAAGTGTAAACACTTAAGGGAAATTACAATATTCAGTACATCAGCCTCTACGCAGTCCTAGAGATTTCACATGACCACAAAACACATCTCTAGGTATTGGCTTTGTCATAGGATCTGCTACCATTCTATATGTAGATATGTATTGTAAGTTCACATCTTTTCGTGCAACCATATATTTGACAAAGTTATACTTGGTATCTATATATTTGATTTTATCATGATATTTTGAATCTTTGGTATACGCTATTGCTGCTTGGCTATCACAGTTAACCAACAATGGGTTTGCAGCGTTCTCAATAACACCTAAATGATCCAAAAATCTCTTAAGCCAAACACCTTCTTGTACTGCTGTTGATAATGCCACGAACTCAGCTTCCATCGTGGAAAAGGCTATACACGTTTGTTTCTTACTTCTCCAAGATATGGCACCATTATTCAGTAAGAAAACAAATCTAGAGGTAGATTTCATTTCATCTAAATCTCCTCCCCAATCAGCATTTGAATAGCCTTCAAGTCACAGATCCTTTCTTTGGTAACTAAGCATATAATCAACAGTCCCCTTCAGATACCTCAGTATTCTTTTAACGGCTTTCCAGTGTGATTGACCTAGATTGGATTGGTATCCACTCACCATTCCAACTGCAAAACATATGTCAAGTCTTGTACACATCATAGCGTACATCAAACTCCCAACCCGCACTAGCATAAGGAACATGTTGCATTTGTTCCTTCTCTTGTAGAGTCCTTGGACACAATCTGTCGCTCAATCCTTCACCTTTTGCAATAGGAGTATCTATGGGTTTACAATCTTGCATACGAAATCGTTCAATAACCCTATTTATGTATGTTTCTTGCGAAAGAGATAATGATCTTTTCGAACGATTTCTTGAAATCTTAACTCCAAGAATGTATGCAACCTTACCCATGTCTTTCATCTCAAAGTTGGAAGATAACCAACTCTTGACAGTGTTAACAAACTCCATATTGCTTCCGGCAATCAGTATATCATCAACATATAATGATATAATCACAAAATGATTTTTGGATCTTTTGATATATACACAATGATCCTCATTAATATTTGTAAAATCATATGCCATTATGGTATTATGAAAACGTATATACCATTGTCTTAATGACTGCTTAAGGCCATATATCGATTTCAAAAGTCAACATACATTTTCTTCTTGGTCTTCCATAATGAAACCAACAGGTTGTTCGATATATATTTCTTCCTCTAATTCTTCATTGAAAAAATTAGGCTTTACATCCATTTGATGTAACTCAAGATCCATACTTGTTACTATTGCTAGAATTATGCGAATCAAGGTAAATCTCACTACAGGAGAAAATGTTTCCTTATAATCAATTCCTTCTTATTGATTATACCCCTTCGCCACAAGGCAAGTTTTGTGTCTTTCTATTGAGCCATCAGCTTTACGCTTTATTTTGAGAACCCACTTATTCCCAATGGCCTTGCGTCCTTTTGGAAGATCAACCAGTTCCCAAACATGGTTTGACTTCATTGACTCAATTTCCTCTTTCATTGTATGTATCCATTTTTCCTTACTAAAGCAGTTTAGAGCCTCATTAACATTTCTTGGCTCATCTTCATATTGCGGAGCAACCATAAAAGTTTCCTCTCCAATGCCAAAACGTTGACGATGAATACTTTTACAACTTGCTCGTCATATGGGAGATTGTACACTTTGCACATCATTCCCCATTATGCTCGCACTCGGATTAGATAGTGACAATATCATCTCATCATGTGGTTGTAATTGAGAGTGAATTGAATTAAATTCATCACTTCTCATGTTACTCCCACTTGAACGAACTCCACTAAGTTCATTATCTTGATCCAAGGTTTCCAATATGGAGTAATCCTCACCTATTTCGTCCTTTTTAGAAAATTCATTCTTTAAGAATGTGACATCCCGTGATTCAAATTCAGTTATACTCCCATTTTCTTGCTCATCTATAAACACATACCCTTTCGAGTGTTCTGAGTATATTATGAAAATACTCTTCTTTCTTTTGGGACTTAATTTCCCAAACTTGTGAGAGGGCTCATGAGTATAGGCAGCACAACCCCATAGTTTAAGAAAACTTAAGTCTGGTTTTCTACCTATCCATAACTCATATGGAGTGGAAGTAACTGATTTGGAAGGCACTCAATTAAGTATATAGGCAGCAGTTAATAAAGCATCACTCCAAAAAGTAATAGGTAAGTTAGCATGCGCCATCATGGACCTAACCATTTCTAGTAGGGTTTTATTTCTTTTTTCCGCAACGCCATTTTGTTGAGGAATATAGGGAATAGACAACTGTCTTTCTATTCCTTTTTCATCACATACCTTTTTGAACTCATCAAATAAATATTCTCGACCTCAATCAGATCTCAATACTTTTATTTTCTTATCTAATTGATTTTCCACTAGGCTCATAAACTTTTTGAAACAACTCAATGCTTTAGATTTATGAGAAATTAAATAGACATATCCGAATCGAGTATAATCATTTATAAATGTGATGAAATAAATAGCCACATGCCTTCCTCTCACATTCATTAGACCATAGACGTCAGAGCAAAGGAAATTAAGCTCTTTTACATTTTTCAAATGGTTTCCTTGTTATTTTCCCTACTAGGCAATGCTCACATATGGGCAAATCGACATTTTCAATGTTGCCCAACAAGCCCTTTTTGGCTAGTCTATTCATACGTTATTGGTCAATATGACCAAGTCTAGCATGACACACATTCACATCATTATCATATGAATTAGAAGACGTGAAGAGGGAATAACAAACATTGACATTACCACAGTCAACATTTAATACAATAAAACCATCTAGAAAATAACCACAACCATAGTAGTTTGTATCCAGATACAAATCAACACCACTGTTATGAAAGTTCATATTAAAACCAAGCTTAACCAACACTAAAACAGACACCAAATTTCGACGAATCTCCGGAGCATATAAAATATCATGTAGGAACAAAGTGTGTCCACCACGCATGTTCAATTGACAGATGCCAATCCATTTTACTTCGACTCTAGAGTTATTTCCTACATAGATCCACTTAGTTCCAGTCGGAACTCGTCGAAATTCTACGAATGATTATCTATCCTTCGCTACATGGTTTGTTGCTCCTGAATCTATAGTCCACAAATGATTAGACTTAGTTAAGAATACAGAACTTGACACATAAGCACAGTTCTGAAATGTATAGGGGGTGTGTACATTCTTTGGCTTGCAACAATCGCGAGCATAGTGACCCTTCTTGTCACAATTATAACACTTCACCCTTGTCACATTCTTCATTTGAGGACGCTTTCCTCTTTCATGTTAGTCAACATTTGGTTTCTTTCCTGAACCATTTGCTCCCTTGTATTTCCACCCATTGAATGAATCAATACGCTTGCGCTTAGAGCTCGAAGCCCTTTTTGAGCTAGAACCAACACAGCAAATATCTATTTCCGGCTCAAATGCCTTTAGGTGGTCCTCTACTAGCTCAAGATGGGGCACATCATCCTCAAATTCTTCCACAACACGGTCAAGAGCTATTAGTGCTTCTTGCTTTTCAAGCACTTATTGAATTTTCTTATTCAATATTTCACAATTCTCACCGTTTAATTTGTCTTCTTTGTTCAAATCAGCAATTACGTTCTTAGTTGCTGAAGCCATCAATCTGAACATATCAGACACATATGCACAAATTATTAATACATATCATTTATGCATCCATTTTGCACAAACCCATCATATTAAAAGGTCACTATGTTTCCAATCATCATCCAAATCCTAACTTAAAATTATCATTAATATAATCTTCATGCAAAATAAGTTCAGGAAAGTCACTAAAACTTTCTTGAACTTCCCACAAAGAATTGTAAATTAACATACTAATTTACAACAATAAACAACATTGAACTTTCAATAATTAAACATGTCCATTACACTAAGTAATATATTCAGAGGAAAAATATCAACATAGAAAGAGATATTTACACCTAAAACATCTCAAATTAATCAAGAAAAAAAATAATTAATTAATCCTAAAAATTCTCATCTATCCCATAAATTGGGAAAGTCTCTTCTAATCTCTTAGTAAAATTCTCTGAGAATTCTGAAGACACATTGGCCAACTCCAAGGCGCATTCACTCTACGCCATGTGACACTCAACCCAAGGGTTGAAGTTTTGGTTAACTCAATTCTATAATACTCGCTTACAAAAGTTATTGCAAGTTTGTTATAATCTGAGACAACGTTGACTTCCCATAGGCGATCTAACACTGCTTGCCATTCAGGTGGAAAAGTGTTCATTAAGGTCGGCACATTCTCATAATCCGGCATAGGATAATCATTCCAGATGATTTCTTGTATCATCTTATTGACCCTGACCACATGTGATACAACATCACCGTCATTCCATCGATAATTAGCTAATTCTGTCATTAGCCATTTAAGTCTCGCCTTTTCTTCGTCCGTTTTCGGAAATGCAGGCATGCGTGCATAAAGAATCATGGTTCCTACAACAAATACAGAACAAAAGGGATTACTTATGATCCACAACGAACATGGAAAATACATAATTTTCTTTCTTCTTTTTTTGCCGGTCAACGCCAGTCAACTTTGGTCAACAGTGGTCAACGCAGGTCAACGATGGTCAATGGGTCAATGGGTAAGTCAACGATCAACGGTCACACGGTCAACGAAGACTGGGTCGAGCCAGCCGGGTCAGGTCGAACAGGTCGGGTCAAACTAACCAACCCTACTGGGTGACGTCACCGGCACGCGCCACAGTTGCCGCATGCAATGAGACTTTTCAATGAGATTGTTCAAGAAGTGAAAAATCAAGACTATGAATCAAGACTACTAATTAGTATAAGTTGTTATGGTGGTTTGTATCGTTAACTTGATGGAGCCTAGAGTCGGTAGGTCAGTCGTTTCACTATCTATTGTTAGCTAGTCGATATTCACATCTTAATCGTGAGAGTGGATGAATCTCCTCCAATTATTTCGGGTCATGAAATTATTTTGGACAAAATTATAAAGGGACATAGAGGAAAATGGGAAGTGAAGCGAAGCCAAGGGAGGAGGACTTAAATTAGAATGGCGGGTGTCCACTCCACCACCACGCCTGGCGGATCCAAGGGAGCAGACTTGGTGGGGATCTGATGCAATGGAGTTGAATTTGGGGGCTCACACCCTCCCGTTCAAAATTTATGTGAGCCATCAAAGTCGCAGGGCTTGGAGGGTGATGATTTATTATTAATGCAATTATCTATTGTTCTCACATGTCTACAGAAACTCGGAGAAAGAGAAAGGATTGTTGGCCAACCACAAATCTTTGTTTGATAACTTGAGTAGCCACTATGCATCATTATGGTGCTACAACTCTCAAGCATAGAGAGGTATTTCGGGAAAAAAAAAAAGAAGAGAAAGAAAAAGGAAATGAATCATGGACAAGCACGATCATTGATTATCACTTATTGTTTGTGAATATAGAATTCCATATAGATTTGGCCCTCACGAAGCAACTTCCCTAGGAGATACCTCATCCTCACAAAACTTCATCGAAGTGGTCCTTGTCAACGAAGAATATTTTGCTTGTACAATCCTACAAGTTGTTGAAATCTCTAAGAACTTCAACCATATCAAAATTAGAAAAATCAATTAGTAAACATACTATTTAAGATTGACAGATAAGGTTGATATTGGTAAAGATGAGATTGTTCCATGAATGGTGTAATTGGCTCAATGCCATCGCTCGTTGGATCGTATCAAAATTAGAAAAGTCGATTAGTAAACATACTATTTGAGATTGACAGATAAGGTTGATGTCAGTAAGGATGAGATTGTTCCATGAATGGTGTAATTGGCTCAATGCCATCGCTTGTCGGATCGTATCAAAATTAGAAAAGTCAATTAGTAAACATACTATTTGAGATTGATAGATAAGGTTGATGTCGGTAAGGATGAGATTGTTCCATAAATGGTGTAATTGGCTCAATGCCATCGCTCGTCGAATCGTATGAGATATGCACTGAACTCATGTGTTCTTGATATAGGTAAGAATTTTCAATTAACTATAAGCATCTCACCTGGTAGGAAGCTATGAAAGCGACCTATAAGTATAGGTTTGGTCCAATAGTGATTAGTTTAAAGTGGACTATTTCACCCCATGTGACCCCCATGTCGCAGCCGCTCCTCCCTCTTAATCTCCATGTCCTTTTTTATTTTGATGTTGTGTGGCAGTCGTGCGACGGTCGTGCAGTAGTCGGTCGACGCCCTACGGTACCTTCTCAGTTTAGTCTACTAGACTCAGTACTCCTGCTGTAGACTTTTTGATTATATATATATTAATGATTTCTTATATGTTTATATTTATTTTTCAGAGAAGCAAAAAGGGAGTATCACAGAAGACTTTTTGAAGAGGCTAAGAAGGCTCTGAATGAGACTGTTCAAGAAGTGAAAAATCAACGTGCTCTAGTCCTCCATAATGTGGGAGATGCCAAGGCATTTATAAAAATGATGCCGGCATAATTTCATAACCGTAGCCAATCTAAACAAGTCGAGGTGTTTGCCGAGTTGGCCCCATCAATCAAGACGTCCATGCACAAGGTTTTAGTTGCAAATTTGTACGGTTTATTGTTTTACCCCACCTGCTCTGCTAGCTGGTAATGCAAATGCAGCTATGGCTAGTACTACTGTTCAAACTATTGAGTAGTCTATCGCTATTGTAATTACTACGGTCTACTGGACAATAGTTTATTTTATTTTTATAGTTTTATTCCTCTTTTTTTATGTCGTACGGCAGTCGTGCGATGTTCGGTCGGCACCCTACGGTACCCTCTCACTCTAGTCTACTAGATTCAGTAGTCCTGCTATAGACTTTTTGATTATTTTTATTTTTTTAATGATTTCTTATATGTTTATATTTATTTTTTAGAGAATCAGAAAGGGAGCATCACAGAAGACTTTTTGAAGAAGCTGAGAAGGCTCTGAATGAGACTATTCAAGAAGTGAAAAATCAACGTGCTCTTATTCTCCATAATGTGGAAAAAGCCAAGGCATTTATGAAAATGATTGCAGCATACTTTTGTAACCGTAGCCAATCGGAACAAGTCAAGATGTTTGCCGAGTCGACCCCATCAATCAAGATGCCCATGCACAAGGTTTTAGGTGCAAATTTGTACTTAACAAATACGGTTTTCGTTTTAACCCACACTCCACTAGCTGGTAATGCAAATGCAGCTACGGCTAGTATTACTGTTCGTACTACTGAGTAGTCTATCGCTATTGTAATTACTACGGGCTACTAGGCAATAGTTATATTATTTTTATAGTTTTATTCCTTCTTCTTTTTTGGTTCCGTGCGGCAGTCGTGCGACGGTCATGCGGTGTTCGGTCAGCGCCCTATGGTACCCTCTCACTCTAGTCTACTAGATTCAGTAGTCCTGCTGTTGACTTTTTGATTATATTTATTTTTTTCATGATTTCTTATATGTTTATATTTATTTTTCAGAGAAGCAAAAAGGGAGTATCACAAAAGGCTAAGAAGGCTCGGAATGAGACTGTTCAAGAAGTGAAAAATCGCTCTGGTTCGCCATAATGTGGAGGATGCCAAGGCATTTATGAAAATGATGCCGGCATACTTTCATAACCGTAGCCAATCGGCACAACTCGAGGTGTTTGCCGAGTTGGCCCCATCAATCAAGAAGTCCATGCACAAGGTTTTAGGTGCAAACTTTTACTCAACAAATATGGTTTATCATTATACCCCACCTGCTCCGCTAACTAGTTATGTAGATGCACCTAGTACTACTGTTCGTACTACTGAGTAGTCTATCGCTATTGCAATTACTACTGGCTACTAGGCAATAGTTTATTTTATTTTTATAGTTTTATTCCTTCTTCTTTTTTATGTCGTGCAGCAATCGTGCGACGATCGTGCAGTGTTCGCTCGGCGCCCTATGGTACCCTCTCACTACTATATTCAGTACTCTTGATTTAGACTTTTTGATTATATTTATTTTTTTAATGATTTATTATATGTTTATATTTATTTTTTAGAGAAGCAGAAAGAGAGCATCCGAAGACTTTTTTGAAGAGGGTGAGAAGGCTCAATGAGACTGTTCACGAAGTGAAAAATCAACGTTCTCTGGGTCTCCATAATGTGGAGAATCCAAGGCATTTATGAAAAATCAATGTGCTCTGGTTCTCCATATGTGAGTTTTCATTTTCATTTCCGAGTCAGCTTCTCAATGAAGGCTACAAGAATAGTTCCATGTATTTTGGAGTCATGGCACCAAAATAATTATGGGCTCTTATATCATATTTATTTTCTCATAGCAGGAGGCTAACAAGGCTATGCGTGAGACGGTTCAAGAAATCAATAACCACCCCGCCTTGGTTCTCCATAGTGTGGAGGATGCCAAGGCGTTTATGCAAATCATGCCGGCATTTTTTCAGGACCGCGGCCGATTGGAACAGGTGGAGGTCTTTGCCGGCTTGGCCCCATCAATTAAGACATCGATGCACAAAATTTTAGGGGCGAATTTGTATTTAATCAACACGACTTATCGATTTAACCCTCCCCAGCTGCTGGTGCAGCTTCGGCTGGTGCCTAGTTCTTTTCTTTCTTTCTTTCTTTCTTTTTTAAATTAAAGAAACGCTAGTCTGTGATAAAAAAAAATTACCCACTTGCTCCGCTAGCTAGTTATAGTTATGTAGATGCACCTAGTACTACTGTTCGTACTACTGAGTAGTCTATCGCTATTGCAATTACTACTGGCTACTAGGCAATAGTTTATTTTATTTTTATAGTTTTATTCCTTCTTCTTTTTTATGTCGTGCGGCAATCGTGCGACGATCGTGCAGTGTTCGCTCGGCGCCCTGTGGTACCCTCTCACTACTATATTCAGTACTCCCGATTTAGACTTTTTGATTATATTTTTTTTTTATGATTTATTATATGTTTATATTTATTTTTTAGAGAAGCAGAAAGAGAGCATCCGAAGACTTTTTGAAGAGGGTGAGAAGGCTCAATGAGACTGTTCACGAAGTGAAAAATCAACGTTCTCTGGTTCTCCATAATGTGGAGGATCCAAGGCATTTATGAAAAATCAATGTGCTCTGGTTCTCCATATGTGAGTTTTCATTTTCATTTCCGAGTCAGCTTCTCAATGAAGGCTACAAGAATAGTTCCATGTATTTTGGAGTCATGACACCAAAATAATTATGGGCTCTTATATCATATTTATTTTCTCAGAGCAGGAGGCTAACAAGGCTATGCGTGAGACGGTTCAAGAAATCAATAACCACCCTGCCTTGGTTCTCCATAGTGTGGAGGATGCCAAGGCGTTTATGCAAATCATGCCGGCATTTTGCAGGACCGCGGCCGATTGGAACAGGTGGAGGTCTTTGCCGGCTTGGCCCCATCAATTAAGACATCGATGCACAAAATTTTAGGGGCGAATTTGTATTTAACCAACACGACTTATTGATTTAACCCTCCCCAGCTGCTAGTGCAGCTTCGGCTGGTGCCTAGTTCTGTTCTTTCTTTCTTTCTTTCTTTTTTAAATTAAAGAAACGCTAGTCTGTGATAAAAAAAATAACCCACCTGCTCCGCTAGCTAGTTATGTAGATGCACCTAGTACTACTGTTCGTACTACTGAGTAGTCTATCGCTATTGCAATTACTACTGGCTACTAGGCAATAGTTTATTTTATTTTTATAGTTTTATTCCTTCTTCTTTTTTATGTCGTGCAGCAATCGTGCGACGATCGTGCAGTGTTCGCTCGGCGCCCTGTGGTTCCCTCTCACTACTATATTCAGTACTCCCGATTTAGACTTTTTGATTATATTTATTTTTTTAATGATTTATTATATGTTTATATTTATTTTTTAGAGAAGCAGAAAGAGAGCATCCGAAGACTTTTTGAAGAGGGTGAGAAGGCTCAATGAGACGGTTCACGAAGTGAAAAATCAACGTTCTCTGGTTCTCCATAATGTGGAGGATCCAAGGCATTTATGAAAAATCAATGTGCTCTGGTTCTCCATATGTGAGTTTTCATTTTCATTTCCGAGTCAGCTTCTCAATGAAGGCTACAAGAATAGTTCCATGTATTTTGGAGTCATGGCACCAAAATAATTATGGGCTCTTATATTATATTTATTTTCTCAGAGCAGGAGGCTAACAAGGCTATGCGTGAGATGGTTCAAGAAATCAATAACCACCCCGCCTTGGTTCTCCATAGTGTGGAGGATGCCAAGGCGTTTATGCAAATCATGCCGGCATTTTTTCAGGACCGCAGCCGATTGGAACAGGTGGAGGTCTTTGCCGGCTTGGCCCCATCAATTAAGACATCGATGCACAAAATTTTAGGGGCGAATTTGTATTTAACCAACACGACTTATCGATTTAACCCTCCCCAGCTGCTGATGCAGCTTCGGCTGGTGCCTAGTTCTGTTCTTTCTTTCTTTCTTTCTTTTTTAAATTAAAGAAACGCTAGTCTGTGATAAAAAAAATAACCCACCTGCTCCGCTAGCTAGTTATGTAGATGCACCTAGTACTACTGTTCGTACTACTGAGTAGTCTATCGCTATTGCAATTACTACTGGCTACTAGGCAATAGTTTATTTTATTTTTATAGTTTTATTCCTTCTTCTTTTTTATGTCGTGCGGCAATCGTGCGACGATCGTGCAGTTTTCGCTCGGCGCCCTGTGGTTCCCTCTCAATACTATATTCAGTACTCCTGATTTAGACTTTTTGATTATATATATATATTTTTAATGATTTATTATATGTTTATATTTATTTTTTAGAGAAGCAGAAAGAGAGCATCCGAAGACTTTTTGAAGAGGGTGAGAAGGCTCAATGAGACTGTTCACGAAGTGAAAAATCAACGTTCTCTGGTTCTCCATAATGTGGAGGATCCAAGGCATTTATTTTGATGTCGTGCAGCAGTCGTGCGACAGTCGTGCGGTATTCGGTCGACGCCCTACGGTACCCTCTCACTCTAGTCCACTAGATTCAGTACTCCTACGGTATACTTTTTTATTATATTTATTTTTTTAATGATTTCTTATATGTTTATATTTATTTTTCAGAGAAGCAAAAAATGGAGTATCACATAAGACTTTTTGAAGAGGCTGAGAAGGCTCTGAATGAGACTGTTCAAGAAGTGAACAATCAACGTGCTTTGGTTCTCCATAATGTGGAGGATGCCAAGGCATTTATAAAAATGATGCCGGCATAATTTCATAACCGCCAATCTGAACAAGTCGAACAAATACGGTTTATTGTTTTACCCCACCTGCTCCGCTAGCTGGTAATGCAAATGCAGCTACATCTAGTACTACTATTCATACTACTGAGTAGTCTATCACTATTGTAATTACTACGGGCTACTGGACAATAGTTTATTTTAGGGTTAATACCCTAAAAAACCCCAAACTGGTACACTTGTGACAAATTTACCCCAAACTATTTTTTTGACCACCAAAAACCCCAAACTGGTACATACGTGACAGATCTACCCTCCGTTAGCTTCCGTTTGATTTTTCCGTTAATTTTGCTGACGTGGTTGCTGACGTGGCAAGTCATGTGGAAATTCATAAGTTTAATACCATTAAAAACCCCAAACTGGTATATTTATGACAAATTTACCCCAAACTGGTATATTTACGACAAATTTACCCTAAATTAATTTTTTCGATCATAAAAAACCTAAATTGGTACACGTGCGGCACATTTACCCTCTTTCAATTTTCCCAAATTTGACCGAGTTGTGATGTCCAATCAATTTTATTTTATGGATTACTCTAACATTGCCTCAATATCATTAATACTTGATTTTTTTTTCTTTTTATTGGAATCATTATTAGAAAACTATTCAAAGGCTACCAAATGTGCACTTCATTCTTGTGCCGAGAAAATGCCCATTAACTAAAAGATGGACAGATCGCTTGCGCACATATACAAAAGAATCACACTCAAAGCACACCTAAAATTAGCGACAAACATAAGTGATTTTGGTTCCGGCATTTCAATGAGCATGTGATGTACGAGTCACTCATACCATTCACATGCAAGTTCCATGTTAAAATTTTGACACACTTACGATTCAAGGTAGGAAAGACTACGTAACGCCAACAAGCATTGTATGAGTGACTCGTACATCACATGCTCGTTGAAATGCCGGAACCAAAATCACTTATGTTTGTCGCTAATTTTAGGTGTGCTTTGAGTGTGATTCTTTTGTATATGTGCGCAAGCGATCTGTCCATCTTTTAGTTAATGGGCATCTTCTCGGCATAAGAATGAAGTGCACATTTGGTAGCATTTGAATAGTTTTCTAATAATGATTCCAATAAAAAGAAAAAAAAATCAAGTATTAATGATATTGAGGCAATGTTAGAGTAATCCATAAAATAAAATTGATTGGACATCACAACTCGGTCAAATTTGGGAAAATTGAAAGAGGGTAAATGTGCCGCACGTGTACCAATTTAGGTTTTTTATGATCGAAAAAATTAATTTAGGGTAAATTTGTCGTAAATATACCAGTTTGGGGTAAATTTGTCATAAATATACCAGTTTGGGGTTTTTAATGGTATTAAACTTATGAATTTCCACATGACTTGCCACGTCAGCAACCACGTCAGCAAAATTAACGGAAAAATCAAACGGAAGCTAACGGAGGGTAGATCTGTCACGTATGTACTAGTTTGGGGTTTTTGGTGGTCAAAAAAATAGTTTGGGGTAAATTTGTCACAAGTGTACCAGTTTGGGGTTTTTTAGGGTATTAACCCTTTATTTTATTTTTATAGTTGTATTCCTCTTTTTTTATGTCGTGCGGCAGTCGTGCAACGGTCGTGCGATGTGCGATGTTTGGTCGGCACCCTACGGTACCATCTCACTGTAGTCTACTAGATTCACTAGTCCTGCTATAGACTTTTTTATTATATTTATTTTTTTAATGATTTCTTATATGTTTATATTTATTTTTCAGAGAATCAGAAAGGGAGCATCACATAAGACTTTTTGAAGAAGCTGAGAAGGCTCTGAATGAGACTATTCACCAATTGCCGACCAAATTCTTGAGCATTTGTGTTTTCTTCTAAAATCAGCTTCAACTGAGATTTCCCTTCCCTGTAGAAGAGCTCATCATCTTCCGATCTGACCTTCAATCTCTCTCTCTCTCTCTCTCTCTCTCTCTCTCTCTCTCTCTCTCTCTCTCTCTCTCTCTCTCTTTATGGAAAGGGATCGGCAAAGCTCGGTGGACGCGGAAGCAGCGGAGGCTATGAAGCTGTTCTTATTTCGAGCCTCCGAGTGCTCCGTCTATTTGGTATATGTTGATCATCAGAAAAGGGCATTCATACTCCCGCTCAATCTATCGAATTGCGTATTGGTTGCTGGGTAGCCTGCCAATTTGCAAACTCACTTGTGTTTTGCTTGACTTCTTAGATTCTCATTAGGCCTGCAAAATGATCTGACTGAGTTGACCCAATTATTTATAATGCAAAATGACCTGACTGAGTTGATCCGCCTGCGTTGGGATTGAATTTTCACATTTTCTTTTTCTCCTTATATTGTTGCCTTTAAAGAATGGATGAATCTATGAACTGACTCATCCAATTAAAGAGAAAACCTAGAGGTCGGGTTATGGACAATGCATGAAGGAGTTGGTAAAAGTCTAGCCCTGGCCATCCACAAATCATGAAAGTAATTTGGACTTTGATTTGGGGTTAAATACAAATGAATGTGGACATTCCTTAAGTTATGAAACGGCTTCCAACTTTGAGTTTGGTCTTGACAAATCGTATTTAAATTCGAGATATCAATCTCAATAATTTGTTCGAAAAATGTATATCATGGAGATGAAATAAAAGTTGCGGAGGGGACATGACATCATTCAACAAGGCTCAGTCATTAAAATGTTAAGATCTGCCAAACTTTGTTTAGCATATGGCAAGATTTTCAAATTGAGTTTTATACTTCAAATAAAACCAAGCTGCTTGTCTTCTAATATAGAAATAAAAAGGATCTTCTCTCTCATACTTGTTTGTCGAGGAAAAAGAATAATTTGTCATAAAAATCGTACATTAGAAAAAAAAAAATAGAAAAAAAGAAGGGCCGATGAGGGTGACAAGTAGAATTCACCTAATATCAAGAGGCCTTTAAAATATACCACTGATGCTCTAACCCCTGGAGCGGTTGCCCACTTTCGCCACCATTTTTGTTACACAAAAAATACACACACCCCACTGAAATGCAGTGATGCTGTAAGTCCGAATTTGCATTTTTTTTTTTTAAATGTGCAATTATATTTTATTAGGAATAAAATGAGAAAATGTAAATTATCTGCACATTGGTTGGTGGATAAGATACGCGCGCGTAGTGGACGTCCAGCGCTGGAAGCGCGTGGGTGTGAAATTCTTAATGCACACAAGGGAACCTAATCTTGCTGCCCGACCGGGATTTTTCATTTTTTTATTTTTGGGTCTGGGACTTTTGCCCTGCCTTCTTGTAGGGAGTGGGAGTCGAAACCTACTCCTGAAACTACAGCGTCTCCACCCCAAACCCCCCAGAGAATGTGGAAATTCGAACCCCCCACCTCCCCCTTCCAAGTTGGAAGGGTGGTAACTGGAACAAACCCCAGTGGTTTCCGCGACTGGTATTTACACAGCACAAATCGGTCTCGGAAAAAACGGGCCTTGGTGATACAAACTTAATTTTTAAAGGGGTCATTCTCCAATTTTAATATTTTATACTCATTTTCAGTCGGCTCTTCAAATGTTTAACAACTCATTTAGAGTACGTCCCAAATACGAGTAAAAAATGGATCCATGATGTATTTTGACACCTCTAATTCTCACTCATGCTTGATTTTAACTTGGCAAGAATTGCATTGGACTTAGCAAGTCAATTCAATCGACTTAGAGTACTGAGAAATTAGGAATAATTTCGCCATTCATAATGGGTTATATTGTTTTGTTCAGCAGCAACAATAAACTCAATCTTTGCAAACATTACAATCAACAGCTAATTGGGCGTTGCGAGAACCACAATTCGAAAACCACATCCAAAGTGGTAATTTTCGCGAGTTTCTTTTAACAAGGGCTAATCCTACGTCAATCAGCCTCGCATTGACTTAAAACACGATGGGTTTTTTTCCAGCTGACACTCATTTTTGTGTGCCATGCTGTGTATGGAAGATTACGGGTGCATTTGGATGGGCATTTAGAAAGCCCATTCAGCCCTCAAAGCCCCTTCGACCAAAATGTGGATGTTTGGCAACCAATCTAAAGGAGCTTTCAAATGAAAGCCGGCCCTTGGAAATGCTGAAAATATTTTTTCTTTTCCTAAATTACCCCAATTAATTTTTTATATTTCCTTTATTGCCCTTGTATTTATTTATTTATTAATTGAAAATTCAGCAGCCCTTCGCCGGACCGGCGAAGGGCGACGGCCGCCGGTGAGCCAGATCTGACGTCGGTGGCCGTCGGCTGAGGTCGCCTGAGGTCGAGCGACCTCCGGCGAGGGTCACAGAATTCGGTCACATTTTTTTACGCGATGGCGTCCGGTTGCATTTTCCTCAAGGGCTTTAGGCTTCAGCCGCCCGACCTCGAGCGACCTCATCCGACGATCGCCGGCGCCAGATCTGGCTCGCCGGTGGCCGCAGCCCTTCGCCGGTCCGACGAAGGGCTTAGCTGAATTTTCAAAAAAAAAGAAAAAAAAAAATATATATATATATATATATATATATATATATATATATATATATATATATATATATATATATATATATATATATATATATATATATATACCCTTCAAAGCCCCTTGCCAAAGTCTTTTTTACCAAACACATTCAATTCAAAGTTCATTTGCAAAATTTTTTTACCAAACACAATTGCATTTTCCTCAGGTAGCTTTAGGCTTTCAGCATTTGCATTGGACTCAAAGCCCATTGCAAATACTGAACCAAACGCAGCCTACATTGGATGCTGGGATATGTTTTCCCTTCGACTAATGGACTATTATCCGCGGTCATCCGATTTTGAGGGGACGGAAGAATTGTGATTTTTTATAGATTAAGGGACACTTCACATATATAAAGTCACGAGCTTTTCACATTATTAACGAAAAAATATGTAGTAACCCTTCCGTTTTGCCCAGTACCCGACACTTTCTGCTGGTGCAAGTATCGTTTTCATAAATATGAAAAAAGATACCAGTTTGAAAAATGAACTTCATGAGATATACTGAGAAGCATTATTACACACTAACCTCCACTTGCAGGGTCATTCCTTCACCGTCATCCTTCTCCCGTCCGCCAGCAAGGTCGGGCCTTTCTACAACAGGCTCTGCCCCTTCACCACCAACTACCCACGGTACCTGGTTCGGCACAAAATTGCAGAAAAAAAGAAAGCATGCTTTAAAAAATAGATAAACGAGAGACTGAAAGGCATGTAATTGCTCGGGATTTGGGAGAAGGGGCGTGAAGCGGCCTTCCAAAAGACGGCGGCAGAAGGTCGGCCTCCACTCGTTGCCAGCCATGGATGTCTCATGATAGTTGCCTCGTCCGAAGATTGGATGCTGATGACACGGTCATTTATTCAATGAGAAAATTGGAGACTGTCCCAGCATTGAGGACGGAGGAAGATAAGCAGTTGGCCGAAGAAGCCATGAGAGATACATTGGAAAAGAGAAAATGGAGAATTTTCTGTAAATTATCTATTATAGATTATATGACACGACTATCTATAATAACATATATTAATCAATAGGAAAATCAATTCATTTTTAAATTTTTCAATTTTGCCAACTGAGTTTTAAACCTTTTTACATTTTACAATTGAGTCTGTCCAACCAAAATTGATAGGTTTTCACTGATGTGGATGTCAGCCATTTTATGTGGCACGACCGGCACAAAAGTGGACATTTTTTAAAATAAAATTTTAATAATTTTTGAATTTTTATGATTTTTTCTTTCTTTTATTTTCCTTAATTTTTTTTTTTAAGGTTTTGGAGAGTGGATTGGCAAGGGTTGCCGGCTGACCTTCGCCAGCCACAGGCCAAGGCATCACCTCATTTGCTAGCACTAGTTGCCCACATTAGCAATTTCTGACCAATTTTACTCAACTAGTTAAAGGTGAAAATATTTAGGATTTAATTGACAAAATTGAAAAGTTGATAATTGAATTGGCAAGAGTGTAATGAGTTTAGAGTTTTTTGGATAATTTTCCCATTAAGCAACATATGCACAATCAAAGTAAATATTTGTACAATCTTGATTGATATAAATAATCAACATCTAATATAGGATAATATTCTATAGAAAATATTAAGAATCTCTAATATAATATCGCTCAGACTCAAGGTCACTTCAAAACAAGTCAACTAGAGTTTGAATCAATGTTGAACAATGTCACAAAAACCGGTCGATTGACTCAACTAACAAAATATGAAAAAATATTTATGATTCAATTGGTAAAATTGAAAAGTTGAGAACTGAATTGACAAAAGTATAATGGGTTTAAGATTTTTTGGATGATTTTTCCATTAATCACCATATGCACAGTCAAAGTAAATATTCGTACAATCTTGATTGATATAAATGATCAACATATAATATAAGATAATATTCCATAAAAAATATGAAGAATCTCTAATATAATATCACTTCAAAAAAATGTCAACTAGAGTTTGAATCAATGTCAAACAATGTCACGAAAACTTGTTTTTCTAATGACGCCACGAGGCATCGAGCTTATTAATCCATGGTGGGGTGGTGCGTGAGGCAACATCATGCGAGTCTAATGGTGATGTCAGCTTCTAGCTTGCGAAAGAGTAACTAAGCAAAGCGGCCTATATGATTAGAGCCGTAGCAGTAAGTGGCCTATAAGACTTGAAAAATAGTTACCGGGATGCAGCCTATACAGCTAGCATAAAAAAAAAATCACCTCCATGAGAGAGGCTCGATCGAACGACACAATTAGTGTGATGAGCATTGAAACACGAGTATTATGGAATGGAACATTGAATCAGTGAACATTGTGCTGAGGTGAAATATGCGCCCAATTTCCATAGGAACGATGGCTCTGATACACGTTAAGAATAATATTATGGAAGAGAGAAAATCAGGAATTTTCTGCATATTTCCTTACATTATTATGAAAATTATATCGGCCTATTTATAGGCTTTATGAGACGACTATCTAAAATAACATATATTAATCAAGATTGTGCAATCTTGCTTAATGTTGATAAGTAATAGTAATATCATAATTGTCTTTAACATAGAATAATATCTTATATAAAAATGTAAGAACCTCTAACTAATACCGCTAACAGGTCAACATGCATAATATGAGGATTGTATTATGGAAAGAAAAATCACCAAAAATCCTAAACTTTGCTCAAAGTAATAAATTTACTCCAATTTTTTTTTTTTCATAATGACCTTGGAACCACCGTGGGGTGCACTAGCGCAGGGACCCACCTCCCACGGCACTCCACTTTAGTGGCACAATGGGGGCGCGGAGTTTTGAACCCTTTCCCTCTCGGATGAGGGGGTAAGGCGCAAACCAGCGCGGGGTGGGTTTACCTCAAACTTTTTTTGTAACATAAAAAACTCTAAACTTTGCTAATTGTGTCACATTTACCCCAATTTTTTTTTTTGTGAAACAAAAAACCCTAAACTTGTATCCGTGTGACACATTTATCACAAACTATAGGGCATTTTCGTCTTTTACTTTTTAATTTTTTTTTTCTTTATTTTTTCTTTATTTTTCTTATTCTTCTCTCTTCCCTCTGTCGGTCATGGCGGAGGGAAGCTAGACTCAGGTGAGGGCAACCCTCACCTAACACCAGCAAGGGCCACCCTCGCCTGCGTTAGGCGAGGGGTGCCAGATCTGGTGAGGGCAACCCTTGCCCGATGCAGGGGAGGGCAGCCCTCGCCAAATCTGGCGAGGGCACCCCTCACCCGACGCAGGTGAGGGCGACCCGGCGCCAGGCAAGGGTTGTCCTCGCCTGGGCTAGTGAGGGCAACACCTAGCCGAGGGCCACCCTCGCTCGACGCTGGCGAGGGCTCCCCTCGCTTGAGTCCGACTTCCCTCCACCATGGCCAGCAAAGGGAAGAGAGAAGAAGAAAAAAAGGGGAAAAAAGACGAAAAATAGAAAAAAAGGGAAAAAAAAATAAGACAAAAATGCCATTGGCCATAGAGTTTGAGGTAAATGTATCACGGTTAGAAAATTTTGGAATTTTTTATTTCATAAAAAAAAAAATTTGGGGTAAAGTTGTCACTTTGGGCAAATTTTGAGATTTTTGGTAGCTTTTTTTCCCTTATATTATGTATATCGATTAAATATCGGCATTTGTCTAGAAATTTTTTTTAAAAAAATAGTAATGAACTCATATGCTTGATAACATCCATGACTCCATGTAACAGTGGCAGAAAAAGCTAGTAAAAATATTGTATAGGAGAGGGAAAAGTGAATCACGGTAAAAGCTCGTAAATATGTTGTATGGGAGAGGTAAAAAGTGAATGCAGGAGAAAATGAAGGAGTTATCCGATAAATAAATATAGTCCTATCAAAGTACTGGAAAATTGGTCAAAAAATCATAAACTTATTGCACTATTACCAATTCAGTCTCGGATTTTTTAATTTTGCTAGTTGAATTCTAAATTTCTTCATGTTTTGCCAATTAAGTCCATTCGGCGAATTTTTACAAAAAAATCGCTAACATAGATGCCATCAATCTTACATGACACGATCGGCACTAATATAAACAAATTTTAATAATTTATCTTTTTATTTTTAAAATTTTTGAAATTTTTATTCTTTTTGCTTTTTCCTTCTTTACTTTTTTCAATTGGAAAAAGTGAGTGCAGGAGAAGATGAAAGAGTTCTTCAGTAAGTTTCACTTCCAACCAACATACTATCATAACAAAGTAAGAGAAAATTATCCAAAAATTTATTAACTTATTAAACTTTTGCTAATTCAATCTTAAACATTTTAATTTTGCCAATTGAATCCTAAACTTTTTTTATGATTTGCCAATATAGTCCATAGGGTCAATTTTGGCAAAAATCCACTAATATTGATGGTGGTCCTACATGGCACGATCGGCTCTTATGTGAATAATTTTTGAAATTTTTTTAAAAAATTTCTAATTTTTTTCCTTTTCTTTTCCTTTCCCTTTTTCTTTTTGCTAGGCCATAATTAATGGTTGGCCTCACTTGGGCAAAAGGAGGCCTCGCTGCCATAGGCGAGAATCAACCTTGTTGAGCCTCGCATGGGCAAGGGCAAGTGTCGGCTAGGGAAAGCACCGGCAAAGGCCCCCCTTGTCAAATCTGACTAGGCCAACCCTCACTCGACGACGTCGTGGCCAAATGACTATTGGCAAGCCGTCAAAAGTTTCAGGACTCAATTGACCAAATTATAATATTTAGGACTAAATTGGCACAAACAAATAGATATAAGATTCTCTTAGTAATTTCCCCTATTTAGCACACAAAAATGATGCGAGTGCACATGATATTTATAAGTCCTAAACCTATTGAATTCACATATATCTTTCAATTGTGGTAATTAAGTTTTAAATATCTTCACATTTATCCAATTGAATATGTCCAGCTAATTTTGGCTGGAAATCAATGACGTAGATGTTGGCCGTTTCAAGTGGCACAACTGTAGCTTACATGAACAATCTTATTAATTTTCAAATATTTTTCCAATATTTTTGTTAATTTTTAACTATTTTTTCTTTTCTTTTCTTTTTCCTTCTATTTTCCTTCTTTTATGTTTATTCTTCTTCTTTTTTCACCGTGGCTAGTGATGGTCGCCAGAACTGGTAGGCCATAGCGAAAAAAGAAAGGAAGGAAGGAAGAAAATAACTAAAAGGAAAAAGAAAATATTAAAATTAATAATATACCAAAATATTAAAAAATTATTTATATTAGTGTCAATCGTACCACGCAGGACGATCAACATCCATATTAGTTTTTCTAGTCAAAATTGACTGAATGGACCGAATGGACTATATTGACAAATCATCAAAAGATTTAGGACCCAATTGGTATAATTGAAAAGTTAAGAATTAAAATGGCACAAATGCAATAATTTAGGACTTTTTTGATACCTTTCCCTAATATATATATGTGTGTGTATGGCACGTATCTATAACAAGCAATAAAGGATTTCATTTTGGTCTGTGCACATCCTAGCCATGTCATTTGTCACGGAATCAATTGACCAAATGTTTCTTTAGCGTCCACACAAAAGATTTTTTTCTAAAGACCGTTTGATTGATCTCAGAAATTTCTCATTTTTCGATAGATCACTTATTAGATTGATCTGGTAAGGGTCACATATATGTGGAATAGGCTTTTCCACACGTCCACCTTTGCCCCATTTGCACATGTGACACAACCCGATGACATGTAACACACTTGAATGATTTGCATAATTTTGGGGAAGCAAAAAATTAGATGCCTTTTTTTGCGGGTAACCTAGTTATGCCCGACCTCTTCGAGATAGACATTCATCTAGCGACAACTATAAGCTAGATGTGAAATTCCTCAAAAAACTAAATGCGGGCAAGCTTGATTCGACAATCATAAAGCCACATCGATGCTAATGTGATATCTCGAAACTTCAAAACCCAATTTCTGAATGCAGTTATTAACGTGATGATAATTGTTGGGTAAAAGATAATTAGTTATCGATGCACTTATAGGCGCTTAATACGATAACTCTGGAGAGAATTATTAAAAAAATCCTAAATTTATTCTAATTGTGATAATTCAATCCTCAATTTTTTCTTTACGCCTACTTAATCCTAAACTTTTTGTAATTGTATAAATTTAGTCGACTCGGCCAATTTTAGCTGAAATCATTGACATGGACACCAGTAGTCTTATGTGGCACAGTTAGTGTTGACGTTGACATTTTTTAATAATATTTTGATAATTCATTAAATTTTTTATACTTTTTTCTTTTCTTCTTCTTTCTTTCCTTGGATTTAAGATGGCCAACCCTCATCGGCACTTGGGAGGGTGTCACAACCCTCACTCAGACCCGGTGAGGTAGGGTCCACCAAAAAAAAATTATTAAAAATATTTACGTTAGTATAGGCCGTTTCACATAAAATGAACGGCATCATAACTCCATCATTATCAAACGAAAAAGCCATTCATAGGTTAGGTAGTCAATTTGATTATGGATTAGCTGGGGAATTTTATACATTCGACCTACACTGCGGCTAGAGACAATGAGGCTTCGAGGTATTGAGATTTGGCGGTTCTTAATCTTAAAAGTTGGGTGATCGCACTTTTTGCACCTAATAGCGTCTTTAAAATTATAGTGTGCATGCCTGTTTACTCTTAAATTGTGGAGGACGAAACAATTGAAATTTCGTGTAATGACATTAGTAAAGTTAGACGCGAACATGACGAGTCCGAAATTCATGAAGTACAAAGCATATGGTCATGGATGCAAGAGAGATATGTATAGTTATTACACTTGCTCATTTACTGCTATAAGCGTGGGTCAGTATTTGTGGAGGACTTCGCATACTCAGAAGGCTTTAGATGACTCCCTGTCTCTCTCTCATGATTCATCCCATAGTAGATTGTAGCATCTTATTATTTGGAAAATGAAGCTTCTTCATTTTCTTCTTCTTCTAAAGTGAAAATAAAGGTTGTTTGGTCACCCTCTTTTGCATTTCTAACTTTTAGACTGGTCTTGGGCTCATGTCCTGCTACTTTTGTATTCTTATCTTTTCCACAGCATTGAATATTCAATAACCCCTATTTCCTCTTCCTTGAGTTTCTCTTGCATGAATTGTCGTTGTGGCAGGATGCTGTTTCCCCAATTATTTCTTTCCATAGATTCAAAAGAATACTGTGTCCCGAGACTGAAGTTCTACTAATACATAAACTCTAATTTAACTGTGTTTAGGTGGATGGGAACTTCCTTGATAGATTTCTGATGTCCAAACATCACAGTGGATATACTGCTGTACTTTTCTATGCTTCATGGTGCCCGTTTTCCCAGTCTATACGACCTATATATGAAGCCCTAAGCTCTATGTTCCCTCAAATAGATCATTTGGCAGTCGAGCAATCCTTAGCTATGCCAAGGTTTGTGCTGATACTATCTTTACTAGTTATGCTGTGGAAAATGGTGTTTTATCTTGTTTGGCCAGGCTCACTCGAACATGATTGTTGTAGGTATTATATAGTTGAAGCCACACAATGGAAACCTCTTTCTTTTTACTTTTTCAATTGTTATTTGCACTACAGTTATTACAGATGAGGCTTACAGCTTTGTTCTACCTTTTCTCGGTGGTGGAAGATCGTAGAATGTGCATTTGATAAAACTTGAAAGATGTAGCTACTCCAAGGGGGATTTGTCAGAAACTTCTTGAGTATTCAAAAAGGGACAACCCCACGGACTAGACTGCTTTCAAAACCATTTAGACATGAAATAAAGTAATGGCAAGAAGTTCGGACATGGCCATTATTGAGGACATGAAAGGTGGGTTAATAAAAGGGATATTTGGAAGGAAGACAAATGATTTCATTAAAATCATAATGGTACAACTTTATGCATCCTCAACTAACTACGTCTTGTGATTTTTTTGGTATACTATTACTACATCAAATACTTGTCGTTATTCGTGAAAGCAGATTCCTCTATTAAACTGTTAAATGGTAGTTGAAATCTTGTATCATCAAAAGATACATGGTTAATAATAAGAAAGGTCAATGGTTCTTTTTTATTCGTCCTTCCGGGATTAGGGATTTTGTATTGCTTTTTATCTGAGTTACTGTTGTGCTTATCCCTGAGCTGGTTTTACAGTGTATTTTCAAGATATGGGATCCATAGTTTGCCATCTATTGTTGAATCAGACTTCAAGGTTGCAATACCTTGGTCCAAAAACTCTCGACTCTCTTGTGGAATTTTACGAGACAAACACAGGTAAATGATTAGATAGAATTGCCCCATATTAATAGAGCGCTATTGGCCCAATGGCTTTTAATTGATGCAGCCAATTTCGGCACCAAATAAACTCAGTTTGTGACATTTTGGATGCTCATTTTTCTTCTGTCTGCAACGCAGGCCTTCATCCTGTGCAAGTCGTCATGGTAGAGCAGCCATCGCGTCTTCAGACTCGTGAAAGTTCCAGGACACAGTTCAAGGATGTGCTGTCTACCCTAAAAAGGGAACCATATCTGGCTCTCTCGCTGTTGTTTTCCTGTTTGAGACTACTCATGGCCATATTCCCTAAAGTTGTCTCTTGTTTGAGAGCTTTCTGTGTCTCGTATGTTCCTCATCTAAACTTTGGAAATATTTGGCGAGGCAACTCAGTTATTGGGGCGTGTGGTTCATGCTATTGACGTGAGGAGGATTTGGACAAAGGTGAGACTTTGTAAAGCCAGGAGCTTTCACGCAAGGGCAAAGAGTGCCCGGGTTTGGGCTTCTTCGCTGGCTTCTGTCTCGTTGGGCGAATCCTCATCAGCTAGATCATCATCATCTTAAAAGACTGAATTCATGCCTCCATATGCCCGAGGGTGGGCGAGAAATCTAACTAGAATGCTACAAACTACTTAGATGCTCCGCGACAGGTTGTTTCACTCTCACTCTTTTGCTGTAATATTAGTAAGTGGGGTGGAGATTTTACTGTTAGAATACTCCAAATAGCTGAAAGCTGTTTTCCTTGTTTTGCCCTTTATTTTTTTTTGGGAGGAACCAACCGAGCATTGTATATCTGAGAGCAGCTTTGACTTTTGTGCATATTTTTCTTTTTTCGAATCCCACGATGTACTTGAAGTGCTGCATATCTCTCTGTCTCTCTGCGCACCCTACTTCCTTGAGTTTGGATCCAAAATTTCGCTTTCTGTATGAGGCAACTCAATTGGGTCAGCTGAATTTAAGCTTGAACTTTAATGCTCCAAGGCTTGCACTTTGAAGGGACCTGCTTTCTTTTATAAGACAACATGGGTAGAAGGTGGATTTTTTATTTTTAAAATTTTTTTACGAATCTATAAATTTCCCCAATCCTTCACAATTATATGTTGTCACCCTGCACACGAGTCATGCTCGCTTGTGCTCGCTCACGCCTTGGTCACTCTCTTTCTCGACTCTCAAGCTGCAGGTAAGAAGGGAGTGAGGCTTCAATGGAGGTAGCATTATCCAACCAAGATAGCATTATCCAACCACCCCTTTACACACACATTTCCCCTTTCCTTTCACTTTATATATATACACATCTCTTCTATCTTCCCCTTAATCCTGCACACTTCACAAGTCAGAATCACTCTCTCACTTGACTCTCATATGCAAGTGAAAGGAGAGTGAGGCTTCAATGAAGATAGCGTGGCCCAATGCTTCGATGGAAATGGAGATAGTATTGTCTAACGATCTTTTTACACAAACATCTTTCCCTTCCCTTTCACTTATATATATATGTCTTCCTCCATCACCTCTCCCTTCTCAATTGCCTATAAAATGCTGCATCCTTTGCATGAGTCTTTTATATATTTTTATTTTTACTGTTTCAGAGAAGTGGAGCGCTAGCTTTACCCTAACCGTTCGAGGAGGCCCAACAGGCCCTAAATGAAATTGCCAACCAAATCAAGCGGAACTAGGCCCTGGTGCTTTGTCCTTCAGCATGATGCTGCACACCTATTTTTGAGAGCGGCAGCGGCTGGAGCGAGTAGCTGTGGAGGTGGCCCCCAACACCCAACAACAACGAAGACCGCTATGATCAAAATCCTAGAAAGAGGAGAGCTAGTGCAAGCCGATTTGACTTTTCATTCTCCTACTCCCGCTCCTACTCCTATTTTGCTCCTAATTTTTTTTTCTTAGCTGAAATTGAAATTCAAAAAAGATTACAAATACATTTGAACATTCCTTTTAATAATATTTTTAGCATTACACCAGACCTTGTGAAGAAAGGCTCAAAAGTAGACACCAAACATGGCAGTTGACTCTCACTTTGATCTGGTTGGTTTCATTGCCCTTTTTCACTCAAAAGGCATTTCTAGTCCTTTTCTAGTCCTTATCACTCTTATGCAGCCTCAGCCAAGCAACCGACATTTGCATTTAAAACAATTGGATCAGTGTGTTTGAAGCGATGCATGACCACCTAGATCGGCAGATTAAGAGATATTAATCTGCAGGACTTGCTTAAGGACATAACACCTCACAAATCTAAGTGGGCTACTATGATGGTACTGGCATTTGAGGAGAAACTGTCACTTCGGTTTGGTTTGCACAAAGAAAGATTCTCAAACGCGGTTCATAAGGGTACACAATCTCTCGTATGTTTTGCCTACGGTACCATCTCACTGTAGTCTACTAGATTCACTAGTCCTGCTATAGACTTTTTTATTATATTTATTTTTTAATGATTTCTTATATGTTTATATTTATTTTTCAGAGAATCAGAAAGGGAGCATCACATAAGACTTTTTGAAGAAGTTGAGAAGGCTCTGAATGAGACTATTCAAGAAGTGAAAAATCAACGTGTTCTTTTTCCATAATGTGGAAAAAGCCAAGGCATTTATGAAAATGATTGCGGCATACTTTCGTAACCGTAGCCAATCGGAACAAGTCAAGATGTTTGCGGAGTTGGCCCCATCAATCAAGATGTCCATGCATAAGGTTTTATGTGCAAATTTGTATTTAACAAACACGGTTTTCGTTTTATCCATGCTCCACTAGATAGTAATGCAAATGCAGCTACGGCTAGTATTACTGTTCGTACTACTGAGTAGTCTATCGCTATTGTAATTACTATGGGCTACTGGGCAATAGTTTATATTATTTTTATAGTTTTATTCCTTCTTCTTTTTTTGGTGTCGTGCGGCAGTCGTGCGGTGTTCGATCAGCGCCCTATGGTACCCTCTCACTCTAGTCTACTAGATTCAGTAGTCCTACTGTAGACTTTTTGATTATATTTATTTTTTTAATGATTTCTTATATGTTTATATTTATTTTTCAGAGAGCAAAAAGGGAGCATCACAAAAGGCTAAGAAGCCTCGGAATGAGACTGTTCAAGAAGTCAAAAATCGCTCTGGTTCGCCATACTGTAGAGGATGCCAAGGCATTTATGAAAATGATGTCGGCATACTTTCATAACCGTAGCCAATTGGAACAAGTCGAGGTGTTTGCCGAGTTGGCCCCATCAATCAAGACGTCCATGCACAAGGTTTTAGGTGCAAATTTGTACTCAACAAATACGGTTTATCATTATACCCACCTGCTCCGCTAGCTAGTTATGCAAATGCACCTAGTACTACTGTTCGTACTACTAAGTAGTCTATCGCTATTGCAATTACTAGTGGCTACTGGGCAATAGTTTATTTTACCTTTATAGTTTTATTCCTCTCTTTTTTTATGTGTGCGACGGACGTGCAGTGTTCGCTCGGTGCCCTACGGTACCCTCTCACTACTAGATTCAGTATTCCTGATTTAGACTTTTTGATTATATTTATTTTTTAATGATTTATTATATGTTTATATTTATTTTTTAGAGAAGCAGAAAGAGAGAATCCGAAGACTTTTTGAAGAGGGTGAGAAGGCTCAATGAGACTGTTCACGAAGTGAAAACTTAACGTTCTCTGGTTCTCCATAACGTGGAAATTCTTATCGTGTGAGCAAACTATTTTTCAGCCTCGATTCCTTTCACAGCCGGATTCATCCACTCCTAAAACCGTAAAACCGAGTGCAATAGTCATTACAATCCCTCGCATTATAAATGGCAAACGTGGACAGATCATCTTTGCAACGCTTTTTTGGACACGAAACTTCCTCTTCATTTTCTCGAATGTCAAACCCACAAAAAATTCTTAAGAAACAGTAATAAACATCTCGTCTTGAAAAAAAAAAAAAGAGATGGGTGATAATCGCGGCGTTGTCTGAGGACCACACTTCGAAAACCACGAAGTGGTAAAAGTCGCAAATTTCCTTTAACAAGCGAAGATTAAGACCATGCTAATCAGCCCCGCATTGACTTGTGGGGCTTTTTTAATTTTTTTTTTTAAAAAAAAAGACTTAATTTTTGTGTCCAATCTTGTGTATAGAAGATTACATTGGATGTTGGGCAGAATTATGGGGTTTTATTGAATGGAGAATTGATCTTATTGATGATGTAAACTTGCCGCAGCCACTCCTCCCTCTTAATCTCCATGTCCTTTTTTATTTTGATGTTGTGCAGCAGTCGTGCGACGGTCGTGCGGTATTCGGTCGACGCCCTACGGTACCCTCTCACTCTAGTCTACTAGATTCAGTACTCCTACGGTAGACTTTTTTATTATATTTATTTTTTTAATGATTTCTTATATGTTTATATTTATTTTTCAGAGAAGCAAAAAGGGAGTATCACAGAAGACTTTTTAAAGAGGCTGAGAAGGCTCTGAATGAGACTGTTCAAGAAGTGAACAATCAACGTGCTTTGGTTCTCCATAATGTGGAGGATGCCAAGGCATTTATAAAAATGATGCCGGCATAATTTCATAACCGTAGCCAATCTGAACAAGTCGAACAAATACGGTTTATTGTTTTACCCCACCTGCTCCGCTAGCTGGTAATGCAAATGCAGCTACAGCTAGTACTAATATTCATACTACTGAGTAGTCTATCGCTATTGTAATTACTACGGGCTACTGGACAATAGTTTATTTTATTTTTATAGTTTTATTCCTCTTTTTTTATGTCGTGCGGCAGTCGTGCAACGGTCGTGCGATGTGCGATGTTCGGTCGGCACCCTACGGTACCATCTCACTGTAGTCTACTAGATTCACTAGTCCTGCTATAGACTTTTTTATTATATTTATTTTTTAATGATTTCTTATATGTTTATATTTATTTTTCAGAGAATCAGAAAGGGAGCATCACAGAAGACTTTTTGAAGAAGTTGAGAAGGCTCTGAATGAGACTATTCAAGAAGTGAAAAATCAACGTGTTCTTTTTCCATAATGTGGAAAAAGCCAAGGCATTTATGAAAATGATTGCGGCATACTTTCGTAACCGTAGCCAATCGGAACAAGTCAAGATGTTTGCGGAGTTGGCCCCATCAATCAAGATGTCCATGCACAAGGTTTTAGGTGCAAATTTGTATTTAACAAACACGGTTTTCGTTTTATCCATGCTCCACTAGATAGTAATGCAAATGCAGCTACGGCTAGTATTACTGTTCGTACTACTGAGTAGTCTATCGCTATTGTAATTACTACGGGCTAGTGGGCAATAGTTTATATTATTTTTATAGTTTTATTCCTTCTTCTTTTTTTGGTGTCGTGTGGCAGTCGTGCGGTGTTCGATCAGCGCCCTATCGTACCCTCTCACTCTAGTCTACTAGATTCAGTAGTTCTACTGTAGACTTTATGATTATATTTATTTTTTTAATGATTTCTTATATGTTTATATTTATTTTTCAGAGAAGCAAAAAGGGAGCATCACAAAAGGCTGAGAAGGCTCGGAATGAGACTGTTCAAGAAGCGAAAAATCGCTCTGGTTCGCCATAATGTAGAGGATGCCAAGGCATTTATGAAAATGATGTCGGCATACTTTCATAACCGTAGCCAATTGGAACAAGTCGAGGTGTTTGCCGAGTTGGCCCCATCAATCAAGACGTCCATGCACAAGGTTTTAGGTGCAAATTTGTACTCAACAAATACGGTTTATCATTATACCCACCTGCTCCGCTAGCTAGTTATGCAAATGCACCTAGTACTACTGTTCGTACTACTGAGTAGTCTATCGCTATTGCAATTACTACTGGCTACTGGGCAATAGTTTATTTTACTTTTATAGTTTTATTCCTCTCTTTTTTTATGTCGTGCGGCAGTCGTGCGACGGACGTGCAGTGTTCGCTCGGTGCCCTACGGTACCCTCTCACTACTAGATTCAGTATTCCTGATTTAGACTTTTTGATTATATTTATTTTTTAATGATTTATTATATGTTTATATTTATTTTTTAGAGAAGCAGAAAGAGAGAATCCGAAGACTTTTTGAAGAGGGTGAGAAGGCTCAATGAGACTGTTCACGAAGTGAAAAGTTAACGTTCTCTGGTTCTCCATAACGCGGAAATTCTTATCGTGTGAGCAAACTATTTTTCAGCCTCGATTCCTTTCACAGCCGGATTCATCCACTCCTAAAACCGTAAAACCGAGTGCAATAGTCATTACAATCCCTCGCATTATAAATGGCAAACGTGGACAGTTCATCTTTGCAACGCTTTTTTGGACACGAAACTTCCTCTTCATTTTCTCGAATGTCAAACCCACAAAAAATTCTTAAGAAACAGTAATAAACATCTCGTCTTGAAAAAAAAAAAAGAGATGGGTGATAATCGCGGCGTTGTCTGAGGACCACACTTCGAAAACCACGATGTGGTAAAAGTCGCAAATTTCTTTAACAAGCGAAGATTAAGACCATGCTAATCAGCCCCGCATTGACTTGTGGGGCTTTTTTAAAAAAAAAATTTCAAAAAAAAAAAAGACTTAATTTTTGTGTCCAATCTTGTGTATAGAAGATTACATTGGATGTTGGGCAGAATTATGGGGTTTTATTGAATGGAGAATTGATCTTATTGATGATGTAAACTTGCCGCAGCCACTCCTCCCTCTTAATCTCCATGTCCTTTTTTATTTTGATGTTGTGCAGCAGTCGTGCGACGGTCGTGCGGTATTCGGTCGACGCCCTACGGTACCCTCTCACTCTAGTCTACTAGATTCAGTACTCCTACGGTAGACTTTTTTATTATATTTATTTTTTTAATGATTTCTTATATGTTTATATTTATTTTTCAGAGAAGCAAAAAGGGAGTATCACAGAAGACTTTTTAAAGAGGCTGAGAAGGCTCTGAATGAGACTGTTCAAGAAGTGAACAATCAACGTGCTTTGGTTCTCCATAATGTGGAGGATGCCAAGGCATTTATAAAAATGATGCCGGCATAATTTCATAACCGTAGCCAATCTGAACAAGTCGAACAAATACGGTTTATTGTTTTACCCCACCTGCTCCGCTAGCTGGTAATGCAAATGCAGCTACAGCTAGTACTAATATTCATACTACTGAGTAGTCTATCGCTATTGTAATTACTACGGGCTACTGGACAATAGTTTATTTTATTTTTATAGTTTTATTCCTCTCTTTTTATGTCGTGCGGCAGTCGTGCAACGGTCGTGCGATGTGCGATGTTCGGTCGGCACCCTACGGTACCATCTCACTGTAGTCTACTAGATTCACTAGTCCTGCTATAGACTTTTTTATTATATTTATTTTTTAATGATTTCTTATATGTTTATATTTATTTTTCAGAGAATCAGAAAGGGAGCATCACAGAAGACTTTTTGAAGAAGTTGAGAAGGCTCTGAATGAGACTATTCAAGAAGTGAAAAATCAACGTGTTCTTTTTCCATAATGTGGAAAAAGCCAAGGCATTTATGAAAATGATTGCGGCATACTTTCGTAACCGTAGCCAATCGGAACAAGTCAAGATGTTTGCGGAGTTGGCCCCATCAATCAAGATGTCCATGCACAAGGTTTTAGGTGCAAATTTGTATTTAACAAACACGGTTTTCGTTTTATCCATGCTCCACTAGATAGTAATGCAAATGCAGCTACGGCTAGTATTACTGTCCGTACTACTGAGTAGTCTATCGCTATTGTAATTACTACGGGCTACTGGGCAATAGTTTATATTATTTTTATAGTTTTATTCCTTCTTCTTTTTTTGGTGTCGTGCGGCAGTCGTGCGGTGTTCGATCAGCGCCCTATCGTACCCTCTCACTCTAGTCTACTAGATTCAGTAGTCCTACTGTAGACTTTTTGATTATATTTATTTTTTTTAATGATTTCTTATATGTTTATATTTATTTTTCAGAGAAGCAAAAAGGGAGCATCACAAAAGGCTGAGAAGGCTCGGAATGAGACTGTTCAAGAAGCGAAAAATCGCTCTGGTTCGCCATAATGTAGAGGATGCCAAGGCATTTATGAAAATGATGTCGGCATACTTTCATAACCGTAGCCAATTGGAACAAGTCGAGGTGTTTGCCGAGTTGGCCCCATCAATCAAGACGTCCATGCACAAGGTTTTAGGTGCAAATTTGTACTCAACAAATACGGTTTATCATTATACCCACCTGCTCCGCTAGCTAGTTATGCAAATGCACCTAGTACTACTGTTCGTACTACTGAGTAGTCTATCGCTATTGCAATTACTACTGGCTACTGGGCAATAGTTTATTTTACTTTTATAGTTTTATTCCTCTCTTTTTTTATGTCGTGCGGCAGTCGTGCGACGGACGTGCAGTGTTCGCTCGGTGCCCTACGGTACCCTCTCACTACTAGATTCAGTATTCCTGATTTAGACTTTTTTATTATATTTATTTTTTAATGATTTATTATATGTTTATATTTATTTTTTAGAGAAGCGGAAAGAGAGAATCCGAAGACTTTTTGAAGAGGGTGAGAAGGCTCAATGAGACTGTTCACGAAGTGAAAAGTTAACGTTCTCTGGTTCTCCATAACGCGGAAATTCTTATCGTGTGAGCAAACTATTTTTCAGCCTCGATTCCTTTCACAGCCGGATTCATCCACTCCTAAAACCGTAAAACCGAGTGCAATAGTCATTACAATCCCTCGCATTATAAATGGCAAACGTGGACAGTTCATCTTTGCAACGCTTTTTTGGACACGAAACTTCCTCTTCATTTTCTCGAATGTCAAACCCACAAAAAATTCTTAAGAAACAGTAATAAACATCTCGTCTTGAAAAAAAAAAAAAGAGATGGGTGATAATCGCGGCGTTGTCTGAGGACCACACTTCGAAAACCACGATGTGGTAAAAGTCGCAAATTTCTTTAACAAGCGAAGATTAAGACCATGCTAATCAGCCCCGCATTGACTTGTGGGGCTTTTTTAAATTTTTATTTCAAAAAAAAAAAAGACTTAATTTTTGTGTCCAATCTTGTGTATAGAAGATTACATTGGATGTTGGGCAGAATTATGGGGTTTTATTGAATGGAGAATTGATCTTATTGATGATGTAAACTTGCCGCAGCCACTCCTCCCTCTTAATCTCCATGTCCTTTTTTATTTTGATGTTGTGCAGCAGTCGTGCGACGGTCGTGCGGTATTCGGTCGACGCCCTACGGTACCCTCTCACTCTAGTCTACTAGATTCAGTACTCCTACGGTGGACTTTTTAATTATATTTATTTTTTTAATGATTTCTTATATGTTTATATTTATTTTTCAGAGAAGCAAAAAGGGAGTATCACAGAAGACTTTTTAAAGAGGCTGAGAAGGCTCTGAATGAGACTGTTCAAGAAGTGAACAATCAACGTGCTTTGGTTCTCCATAATGTGGAGGATGCCAAGGCATTTATAAAAATGATGCCGGCATAATTTCATAACCGTAGCCAATCTGAACAAGTCGAACAAATACGGTTTATTGTTTTACCCCACCTGCTCCGCTAGCTGGTAATGCAAATGCAGCTACAGCTAGTACTAATATTCATACTACTGAGTAGTCTATCGCTATTGTAATTACTACGGGCTACTGGACAATAGTTTATTTTATTTTTATAGTTTTATTCCTCTTTTTTTATGTCGTGCGGCAGTCGTGCAACGGTCGTGCGATGTGCGATGTTCGGTCGGCACCCTACGGTACCATCTCACTGTAGTCTACTAGATTCACTAGTCCTGCTATAGACTTTTTTATTATATTTATTTTTTAATGATTTCTTATATGTTTATATTTATTTTTCAGAGAATCAGAAAGGGAGCATCACAGAAGACTTTTTGAAGAAGTTGAGAAGGCTCTGAATGAGACTATTCAAGAAGTGAAAAATCAACGTGTTCTTTTTCCATAATGTGGAAAAAGCCAAGGCATTTATGAAAATGATTGCGGCATACTTTCGTAACCGTAGCCAATCGGAACAAGTCAAGATGTTTGCGGAGTTGGCACCATCAATCAAGATGTCCATGCACAAGGTTTTAGGTGCAAATTTGTATTTAACAAACACGGTTTTCGTTTTATCCATGCTCCACTAGATAGTAATGCAAATGCAGCTACGGCTAGTATTACTGTTCGTACTACTGAGTAGTCTATCGCTATTGTAATTACTACGGGCTACTGGGCAATAGTTTATATTATTTTTATAGTTTTATTCCTTCTTCTTTTTTTGGTGTCGTGCGGTGTTCGATCAGCGCCCTATGGTACCCTCTCACTCTAGTCTACTAGATTCAGTAGTCCTACTGTAGACTTTTTGATTATATTTATTTTTTTAATGATTTCTTATATGTTTATATTTATTTTTCAGAGAAGCAAAAAGGGAGCATCACAAAAGGCTGAGAAGGCTCGGAATGAGACTGTTCAAGAAGCGAAAAATCGCTCTGGTTCGCCATAATGTAGAGGATGCCAAGGCATTTATGAAAATGATGTCGGCATACTTTCATAACCGTAGCCAATTGGAACAAGTCGAGGTGTTTGCCGAGTTGGCCCCATCAATCAAGACGTCCATGCACAAGGTTTTAGGTGCAAATTTGTACTCAACAAATACGGTTTATCATTATACCCACCTGCTCCGCTAGCTAGTTATGCAAATGCACCTAGTACTACTGTTCGTACTACTGAGTAGTCTATCGCTATTGCAATTACTACTGGCTACTGGGCAATAGTTTATTTTACTTTTATAGTTTTATTCCTCTCTTTTTTTATGTCGTGCGACGGACGTGCAGTGTTCGCTCGGTGCCCTACGGTACCCTCTCACTACTAGATTCAGTACTCCTGATTTAGACTTTTTGATTATATTTATTTTTTAATGATTTATTATATGTTTATATTTATTTTTTAGAGAAGCAGAAAGAGAGAATCCGAAGACTTTTTGAAGAGGGTGAGAAGGCTCAATGAGACTGTTCACGAAGTGAAAAATTAACGTTCTCTGGTTCTCCATAATGTGGAAATTCTTATCGTGTGAGCAAACTATTTTTCAGCCTCGATTCCTTTCACAGCCGGATTCATCCACTCCTAAAACCGTAAAACCGAGTGCAATAGTCATTACAATCCCTCGCATTATAAATGGCAAACGTGGACAGTTCATCTTTGCAACGCTTTTTTGGACACGAAACTTCCTCTTCATTTTCTCGAATGTCAAACCCACAAAAAATTCTTAAAAAACAGTAATAAACATCTCGTCTTGAAAAAAAAAAAGAGATGGGTGATAATTAAAACCTTCTCGACTAATTGAAAACGCACCAACAAAAGTTTTTGACTAGAAAAAACTTAAATCGACGTTACTCAAGTAATGGATGAGCAGGATATATTTTGGTGAGTCAGTATAGGGATCGGTTCACCTTATTTTTGGTTGCGAGCAATACCTTTGAACTTGTTTATCAGAGAGAGAGAAAAAAAACCCTTTCAATTAATGGAAAATTAAATCGACATTGCTCGGGTAAAAGTAGATGTATGAAGATCACAAAAATTCAGCAGAAGAAAGATAACAAGCGATAGTAAAGAAAAATGGCGCTATGGCGGGCTTTGTTGAGAGCGAAAAGACGCGACGCGATGCGCAGATGACAATTCGACCGTTGATTGATGGACTCACATACCTCTCGTACTTTAGATAGCTCGTGATATATGTATTGAATTTCTTGTACATGTACTCCTTTCGGTTTCGGCAGAATTTGACTTGTCATGAACTCTGTGCTTGCAGTTAATTGGGCAATTGTTTCCTGCATTGATGAACTGATGCTCAGCATCTGCTTTGGTTGGTTGCAATTCATCTTTTGAGTTCATCCTGACTGAAGGGTCGTACATAGGGAGATGCAAAATTGGGTGCCTTGATAAATGAAACAAGTTTTCTCGTTTGGGTTGCCCGATTATTCTTTCTATTACTGAGCTTTGTCTCGTCATTGCTATGCTTGGGCTTGCTGAAGATATTAATTTCGAACTGGAAGTCTGAAAAGAATCATCAGATACACTCTCCTGGGATTGGAACTTTGTGTATCTGTGAAAATCATGCTCTCTTTTTTTTTGGCACTTATTTAAAATGCTTGTTAGGTCAACCATTAGCTATATGAAACAATCTGGATTTGATTACTGATCTCCTTTGGAATTTTGCTGCATATCCTATCCAATACAAAACATAAATCAATTTTCTCTTTGCCCTCAGACTCAGCTAAAATGTAATGAACATTTCAAGTATTCGAACTATTCCTTCTGTGCTTGTCTAGATCTTTTACTTTGCTGTGAATCGAAAAACCATTGAACGTTCATAAGTCTGTCCGGGGCTAATGATCTGTGAAGGAAAATTTGGGTGATTCACATTCTGGGAATCCCTGTGTGTGAGTAAACAAATCCTCCTTTTCCTCCCTTATTCTCCAGATAATTAGCCGTGTAGAATTGTAGCCCAGGCTGATTACTCCATAGCTCCATCTTTCTTCCTGTTATGCTGTCCCCAACAATCGCGACCTTCTTTAGATGTCTGTGTCCCATGTTGTTGAGCACGTAGTTAATGTCATATCCATGGGATAGCCCGTTTATTCTGCTTCCAATATGGCGTGGTTGGAGGAAGTCGTATGGCGATTCTTCAATGCAGATTATTCCGCTGGCAGGTATGAGATGTTCATGGACTCGAGTGATCTTGGAACCGAATAGTTGGATAGTGTGTGAGAGGATGTCACCACTGTTGTGGCCACCAGGATTCCAGTAGGTATGCAAAGCTAGGTTCACTGGAGTAGCCTTGTTTAGGCCTTGGCTTCCATTTTTCACACCCAGCTTGTTTGTTTCAATTATCATGTAGGTTACAGAGACAGACAGATCACCTGGAAAGGCTGTATATAGGTGGATAAAGCGAGGCAATAGCAATCATAAGCACTTTTCACTTTTAACAGTGTGTTGCAGGATTTTAACGGTTGTTGAGCGGAACTTATGATTCATCTTTTTCACGTTCAGTTGATCAAAAGGATCATGTATGCCCAACAAGTAAACTAGACCAGGATTTCAAAATAGAACCCCAAGGATCTGGGAGTTGAAATCAAGTTTTGATACCTTGTTCTCCATCATATCTCTTGGAACCAAAGTTCACAACTCTCTTCTCTGTAACTCTTCATTGTCCATATTAAATTGCCAAATCCTATCAGGCCACCTGAAGTGATTCATTTGGTTAAATTCGATGGTACTGATGAATGGTGATGGGTGTTGTATGAGGATCAGGAAGTTGTGAGTACCATGCAAGGTGTTGTTTCCCTCATTAGTGAAGAGCTTGTAGCGAGTGTCATTTAGAGTGAAATGAGCCCTGCCAATCCTATTCGCAACTTGTTCAACAGTGGCTCCAAAATAGGTTGAATCATTCTGCAATGCACCATAAGTTTTATGAAGAAGATCGCTTTGCTAAAACAAGTTTAGAAGTAGAATTATAACCAAATTAAATTTGCTTTCGAATTTGCATGTACATGTTAGAGAGTTTGAGCTTCAAAGTTGCCTCATAGCTAAATAAATTTTGCGGAGGAAGGGGGAAAGTAAAGTGAGATTGATCCTGACCTTGTACTTGTCAACTTTATCATATCCAAGAACAATATCACCTAATTCACCTGAATTGCAGAGAAGTTAGAATTGAAGTCATGAGGCAGACAACCAAATTAAGAAAGTATCAAGCTATTCACTCTCCATCTCCAATTAAATCCCTGTTTGGGGATCATTTCCATTAGACTGATTAGTTCAGAGTCCTAAAAAGAAATCTCCATACAGAAAACACAAGTTCAGTCTTTGTTTATTTTATTCATTCTTCAATATAAACAACGCATGATGTTGCAGATCCCGCATCAGAGAAGGGATATCATGGTGGAAATTTCTTCAGGTTCTCTTTTTTCCTGCTATCTTCAGGTTCTCTCTTTTCCTGCTATGACTAATGAGGTGACTTAAGATGTATTCAGTAATCAGTGTTTCAAAAGCGGGCAAATAATACTCACCGTGCTTGTCAGGAAGGATAAGAGAGCATAGTGGCTCCATAGTTCGTGAATTTTACAGAAAAGTTCCCTCTTTTCAGCTCGTAAACTCCGGCTTCCTGCTTGCTTCACAGACTTGGACAGCTAACAATAACTCCACTAGAAACACAATATAAAAACTAGTCTTTGCCATTGCAGCTCAGAATGCAGTCATGACCATTTGAATTGCGACTTCTCTGAGTTGGTGTGCTATAATAATACTGTAAGTCCCTGTAGCTTTGAAAAAATGTAGACAATGAATGTGCTGCAATTGCCAGCTTCTGTGTCTTACTCGGTTGGGATCACCCCGAATCAGCTAACTCTTTTGTTCTGTCTTGAATGAATTATTGTACTTTATGACAGCAAAGAATTCTTGGAAATTTTTCTAACTTTATTCAGTTGAAAACTCAGATTCCCTCGGTTACATCAAAATGTGCTTCACAACTTATATTGCTGATTAAGAGTAATCTGCTTGATCACTGCAGTTTGTTCGGATATGTGGTAACTGTTCTAAGACTTCCCAAAGGATTTTTCTCCAAGCCCTGTCTCACTCTCACAACCATTTGGCAACTGGAGTGGATGCTTAATATGATCTAAAAGCAGAGTCCATGATCAATCTTCTGGTAAAACTAGGTGCTAAGAACAGAAAATTAGGCGCAAATTAATGATATTTCATTTAGGATTTCAAAACATTGATAGCATGTGACTTGTACTACATAAATACAACAAAAACATTTCTTTCATTAGGGAGGTAACAATTATACAAAAGAAAGACTGTAATTGATACATATACAGAGAGTGGAAACTTTCTAAATGCAAGCTAATCTGTATGCCCGTTGAGAAGTATCCTGGCGAGATGATGCATATTGTAGTTGTAGAGAAATGATGTGACTGTAGCTACAAACAACGAAAAGGGACAAGAAAATTCTGTATAACATTCTGGATCATGTCAGAACATTATATTTCTAACAATCATGACAGCACGTTGAAATGCCTGCGCACTACGAGCAACCTTAATGAAGACATCCTCCAAGGTTGTGTCTGCTAATCCCCAAGGATGAACGGTGAACCTGCTCTTTGCATTCTCAACTGCTTGGAATACATCCGCGATCTTGACCTCATGCTTTGGCAGTTCAAACTTCTGAGTTCCAGATATTTGATATATTCTTTTGGCACCTGGAGAGAGACGCTGCACCATATTCTCCACTTCTTCCTCATAAGTGGATGATGTTGTCATCGTGAACACGTAAGAACCTCCGTATCTAGCCTTCAGCTGTCATAAAAAGTAAAAATGTACATTCAGGTGTTTTCATGCAAAGCAGGCTGACTAGCCATCAGAAGGTTCCTCCTCATCAAGGTCATGACAGGTCACTCAAAAGTTATCCAACTGGGTACTAGCACAGAATTTGCAGAGTAAAAATGTGTTTTTTTTAGGAACCCAAATCAAATACAGGTGCAGACAAATATTAGATAGAAAGGAACAAAAACCCAATATTTCTTGGGGTTCCGAAAATTATATCTTAGGTGGTAGATGCTAGGGGTGTGCAACCGGACCGGGTCAACCCGGTTCCCGGTTCGGCCCACCCGGAAAACAGGGTCGGGAACCGGTTCCGGTTGAAACCGGTCCGGGAACCGGTTCCCAAAGTTCAGACCCTGTTTGAACCGGTCCGGGAACCGGTTCCGAGGGAATACCCACCCGGGAACCGGATCGACCGGACCGATTCGGGAACCGGTTTGAGAACCGGTTTTTGGGCCCCAAAAGTCCAAAAGACCAAAACCCTAGTCGTTTCTATCTTCACTCTCACGCTCGTTGCTCTCAGCCTCTCACCTCCGCGATCCATCCGAGCACGGCACCGGGAAGTACGATTTCGCCGTGAAGACTGCCGGCGACTCCGTCGCGCTCGTCACGGGGGTCGACTCCTCACGGGTGGCCAGCACGGTGCTCAACTCCACCCCTGTCGCGATCTTCACCGTCCACAGCGTCCTCCTCCCCGCCGAGCTGTTCGGCGAGTCCCCGTCCCCCCCGCCGGTGCCGTCGCTGGTAAGCACGATTTTTACTCTTCGTCGTGAGCTGCCGGCTAATTAGTTCTACTTACCCCGCGCCGGCGCCGTCGCTGTTTGCTCTTTTGATTCGTTCTGGTATTTTAAGAAGATATTGATCCGTCGGACCGTTCTTGTATTGCGAGTCTGGTGTTTTTTTTCTCGGTGGGACGAATCTTGAGAATTGGTCAGGAGTTGAGCGAACGACTGAACGAGCGAACGAGCATTTGAGGTTGAAGACTGATTGGCGATATATGACTTCATTTTTCGTTTCTCTATTGGCTGGGAATAAGTTTTGGGGAAAATTGAGGGGCAGCTTCTGCAATTGCCCGTGTGATGGTGCCCAATTTACCAATCTGCAATCTGCCACCAGTGATTATTTTTGAGAAATGATCATATGAGTGAGGAGTGATCGGTCCTTGATTTTTGAAACTTAAATCTACTCCTTTGCCTTGGAATCAAACTTTGGAACCTACCATATTTTCCTTCTCCGCTTCCAATGTCTACTGAGAACCTGTTTTTCTGTTGTTTCTTTCATTTTTTTCCAGCGAAATATTATAAGCAATAAAACGACGTAAAATAAAAGATGAACAAAAGCAGTCAAGTTAGGAGCGACTAAGGGTTGTGAGACTTGAACCAGAGAGGGCAACCTGCGTGCAAGCAAGGAGGGTGACTTGCTTTCTTGAAGTTAATTTTTTTTTCCTGCATCCTGCTTTGTTAATCTCTTTTCTACTTTAGGAAGCCAACGTATGTCTAATGATATCGGACTATGTCTACTGGTACCACGTACGATGACTTGCTTTCTTGAACAATGTTGTTTGCATCCGCCCTTGTACGAGATGGATTCTTGTTCTTCAATCTTTATCACATGAACACATGTTATTCTTTTCTTTACTAGTTATACAATGAAGATTTGGCCATTGTTTTCAGCGTTGAGTTATCAACGAAAGGCAGGCTTTTTGTTATTCCACAGGGAGTATTATGTGAAGCTTGTAATTCTTGTTCGTGACAGAGATAATAGGAAACTTGTATTTCCACAACACTGAAGTTGAGTAAAAATGGAGTGATTTCTTATGTTAGACCATGAATTACATAGTGCTAGAAGATCAGCATTCTACATTTCCAATGCACACTAATGAGAGATTTGATTTACTATGTTTTTCCGGTTCGGGAACAGGGTCCAATGCAAACAGGGTAGGGAACAGGGTCCAAAAAAGGAGAACCGGTTATAACAGGGTAGGGAACAGGGTCCAGGTCTAGACCCTACCCACCCTGGACCCGATCACCCCTAGATGCAAAAAGAAATTTGAAACAAAGGAAAGAATCTATATCAGGAAAAGAAGGATGACATCTTTCTGTATTGCCACGAAAGGGAAAGGGGGAAAAATATTCAAATGATGGCAAAAATCCAGTCAACAGTCCAATGGTACATCATATTATCCATTATTTACCTCTTTCGGGTTCCCTATACACTGCAAACTTCCATCAACAAATATTCCCAGTCGATCACACAGTACTTTTACCTCTTCCATTGAATGAGCTGAAAATAAGCGAAGAAGTTCTTCAGCGATGTATCCTCCAGGTGTGACATATAAATGGAATTTCTTCATCAAAGTAATAGCTAAAGCTATGGAATATTTAGCCAGGGGTACTAAATCAAGATGTTTCAGTTTCTTTACGTGTGTATGCATCCATTGTGATCTCCATCTAACATGTTCGACTTTCAGGCACCGCCTAACGTACATGCAGGAAAACAAGTAACAGCGATGTCTGAAAATGTGCCCCATGTCTGTAGCATGCACACGAAAGCACGCACAGTGGGAGAGACAGAGTTGGGGGAGGGGGTGGTTAGGGAGTTCTCGAACATACTGGTCAGAATAATAGCACAGTCTTGCTTTACATGCTTCACAACATTCCATAAGTTGTTCCTTGAAGCTGGATCCAACCCCGTACTCTGTTCATCCATGTAAACAACCTTGCCAAATTTAGAGCAAAAATCAACAACACAAAAGCATTAGCTTGAAGGGTCTTTGGTGCTTCCAAAAATGAGATACGCTATAAGACTTACTTTGGGAGCTCCAATCAGTGAAATAGCAACACTCAGCCTCCTCTTCATACCTCCACTGTATTTTCCAGCTTGTTTGTCAGCAACACCACCGTAAAATAAGTTAACACTCTCGAGAGATTCCTCCACTGCCTAGATCAACAAAAGGAGAGTGCAAAGTGAATGAACGATTAACAAGTGGGGCATAGTTCAATAATTCTACATCCACATACAATACATTCATAACCAGCTAATAGAGATTGTTTGTACTTATTCTAGTTCACATGAAGCTGCATGACAGTGCAAAAAAAATTGCTGAACTTTCGAAATATTTTGTTGTTTCAATGATCGAATCAGACATTAGAAAAGAATGAGAAAGAAAAGTAACAGCTTACTTGCGTCAATGCAGAGCCCTTGAGATTTTTTAGTCTTCCATAGAAAAGCAGGTGCTCCCGCCCCGTTAAGGTTTCCCAGAGCAGGCTTAATTAATAAAGACAGGAAAATTTAGGACTCGTGCAAAACGGGTTAAATGGGTCAAATATAGGTCGACCCATACCCGATCCGACTCACCCATTTGACGGGTCTAGAAGCAATCATTGGAAAAGGGCATTCCTTTCCCCGTTCAATTTGTGTAATTGGTTGCTGAGTTGCATGCCAATTTTCAAACTTTCTTGTGCTTTGCTTGACTTTATGGATTGATCTGTTCATGAGTCGCAGCAAGATATACTAATGGAGTAATTGATGTTGACTTGGAACTTAGAAGATCACTATCAGATATCAGCAATGATTTCGCCATTTGTGATAACTGATATGTATTATTGTTTTGTTCATGTTACTCAAGAATGATGTTGCAAACATTAGAGTTAGCATATAATCGCGGCGTTGTCTGAGGACCACACTTCGAAAACCACGAAGTGGTAAAAGTCGCAAATTTCCTTTAACAAGCGAAGATTAAGACCATGCTAATCAGCCTCGCATTGACTTGTGGGGCTTTTTTAAATTTAAAAAAAAAAAAGACTTAATTTTTGTGTCCAATCTTGTGTATAGAAGATTACATTGGATGTTGGGCAGAATTATGGGGTTTTATTGAATGGAGAATTGATCTTATTGATGATGTAAACTTGCAATTGTAACTTCAAAAAGTAGAAACACACGACGAAGTTCAACCATAAACCGGAAACATCCATTATTCATGGCCTTGTCGCATTCCATGTATTAAAAATGCAGAAGAGCTATTACGCAACTTATAAATCCAGCTAAAAAAAAATCAAGAGCAACAAATAATTAATAAACAAACATATATCCGCAGTTGAAAAACTAACTTTAAAGAGGTGAAGAGCTTGCAGAATCAAAGCGATGCATAACAGCTCTGTGGATGCCGCGTGAATGATGCTTTGGTTTTGTTAATTAATCACCAGCTCAATTCTAGAAGGTAACTTTCCCTTGAGCTGTTGAAGAGCACGTTCTCTAGGTTCCTTTAGTCTTTTCATCCCATCCGGGAAATATGCTTCTTCACAGGGATTCACCACTAACTTCTCCAGAGCAATGGCATTCTCAACAAGGTAATTCACCAGTTCATGATCACAAGGTCGACCATAATAGTTGTAAAATTCAACCTCCTTTAGGTACATATGGGAAGGTCTAACAACTCTTTTCAATTCTCTTTGCCTGCATAGCATCTTTGACGGCCACATCAACTGTGAAAAAGAAGAATGCCATATATTATTGATCACCACAAGATATCAATGGATTGGAGAATGCCAGTGGAAGAGAGAATTCTCTCTGCATGCATGATTGTTACATCAAGTAAATACTAATCGCGTGATGTCCCAATGACTCACCTATAAGCAGAGACTTGAATAGGATTCAATAGTGGCTTGGTTTATTATATTATATCCTCCTACATTTGTCTAATGTCTAAATAGATGGAGATTTGAATGAGGCTAAAATCCCACCTCAAACACAAAACTTCGCAAGGAGGGACATGCCTCGATCACAAGGGTGAATGGAAGTAGGCTTGCATCTCCATATCCTTGAACGCTCACTTTCAATTGCTTGACACTTAGCAATTTAGGCAGTTGACAGATATGCCGGTTTTCCTACATGAGAGAGAGAGTATCAATGACAACAAAGATAGCAAAAAAGATATAACCTATGAAACCTTATGAAAATCAGTCAGTGCTCTTACACGAGGTGAAGTAACATAGTCAAGTTTGAGAATCTGTAGACAAGAAAGACTCGAAAGAAAAGACAAGGCTGCATGCACAAACCCCCAGCTAGATCCTATAATAGACATCTCATACAGATGGGGGAGCTTGTCCAAACACATTGGAATATCCATTCCCATGATAGTGAAGGATGCAAGATTTGTGTCAAAAATCTCAACGCGTTCAAGATTGGCACAACATGCTATGAGCAAGTATTTCAACTTCAATGATCGGCCAGAAACTCTCAGCCTATCCAAACCAAAAGCATCGTTCAAAGTCAATCGCTCTAGAACCGGACAATTGGCAAGCAATTGCTCAATGAGTCCTCCCTCTACAGTGATTCGATGCAAGGTGAGCTCTTCAAGATACCTCAAGCCAACATGCCAAGAACTAGAAGGGGTAAAGGCAAAATTATTTAGACATGAAGCCCGTTGTGAACACCCTACATCAGCATCCATAAGTGTCTCCCGGCCTAAGAGATATGGCAAGTGACTCGGGTCATGATCATTCATTAAATCCTCCCGAGATTCTGGGTTGAAAATCAGTTGGAGAACTTTAACTCGTTTTGCCAATGCAAATCTAATCCACCGATCGATGTGAGACTGATATGAAATATTCAAGTCGAAGCTTAATACAAATCTACGTAAGTGGTATCCTTCATATTGTGGATACAAGGCATTGTCCACCCATTCCACGTATCTCTCCCTCTCCTTTTCTGTCAACTCGGGGTTATCTTTCATCTCGTCCAACAACTCACGCCGGTCGAAGTCAAGGTTGGTGACCCGACATGCAGACAAATGCCTCCATCTTCTGGAAAGAAGACAAGTGGCTTGTGCTTCTCTAGACGTCAAAAGAGACAATATAAAGCCTATAACGTCTTCAGGCAAACAGCTGATCCGATCCTCCTTTGGGTTGAGTTTCACCAAAAGAAATATAAAGAAAGTTAGAAATATCTGGAAATAAGACGGATGGAAGATAGGAAGCAGGAAAACTTATCAAACAAACATAAGAAACTCAAATTTCCTGTCAAGGACATTCATTTCCATTAACCCAACCAAGAAAAAGCACAAAGACGAAAGTTACCTTGTCGGCAGATTCGGCTTCAGAATCAGAGCGGGGCCTCTTTGGAGATGGAGAATCCATGGACGCTGGCATTAGTTCACCCTCCAGTACGTTTTCTCCTCTTAGCCTTCCCGATCACATCCTGCGTCTTCAGGTTTTAGGCAAATCTTCTGAAGCACCCTCCGAGTGGATATCTTTTTCAAAATTCCTAATCAGCGATATCTTTTTCAAAATTCCTAATCAGCGATATCTTTTTTAACCACGGATGAGGATTCTGGCCCCAAATAAATAAATAGACACCATATATGAGGATTAACATTGTGAAAATTTAAATCGCACAAAAAAAAAAATGAAGAGAAATATGTTATCGCTAATGGCATGACTTAAATAATATTTATTTTTTTATTTTGACCTTTTTCCATATGAGATACTTGAAAATTTCAAATTGAGATTTTTAAATGAACATTGAAATATGATAATTTAATTGTTAGTATGAGATACGAATTTTTTTTTACCATTTTTTTTTTTACTCATGCACGCGAATCGACTTTCAATCTCAAGCCAAACTACGGATCAGAGGCCTAATCCATTATTCATACAATATATAATTGTACTTTTTTTTATAAAAATTTTAGGATCCGATCTCATGTTTATAGACTATCCCCCAAAAAAAGGATGGTTTATATCACGACCTTCAATCAAGGAAAAAACCCTAACAAACAACGCAAGCTGTTCACCAATTGCCGACCAAATTCTTGAGCATTTGCATTTTCTTCCAAAATCAGCTTCAACCGAGATTTCCCTTCCCTGTAGAAGAGCTCATCATCTTCCGATCTGACCTTCAATCTCTCTCTCTCTCTCTCTCTCTCTCTCTCTCTCTCTCTCTCTCTCTCTCTCTCTCTCTCTATTTATGGAAAGGGAGGAGTCGAGATCAAAGGATCAGCAAAGCTCGGCGGCCACGGAAGCAGCGGAGGCTATGAAGCTGTTCTTATTTCGAGCCTCCGAGTGCTCCGTCTATTTGGTATATATTGATCATCAGAAAAGGGCATTCATACTCCCGCTCAATCTATCGAATTGCATATTGGTTGCTGAGTAGCCTGCCAATTTGCAAACTCACTTGTGTTTTGCTTGACTTCTTAGATTCTCATTAGGCCTGCAAAATGATCTGACTGAGTTGATCCGCCTGCATTGGGATTCAATTTTCACATTTTCTTTTTCTCCTTATGTTATTGCCTTTAAAGAATGGATGAATCCATGAAGTGACTCATCAAATTAGAGAGGAAGCTTAGAGGTCGGGTTATGGACAAGGCATGGAGGTGGTGGTGAAAGTCTGGCCTCGGCCATCCACAAATCATGAAAGTAATTTGGACTTTGATTTGGAGTTAAATACAAATGGAATGTGGACATTCCTTAAATTATGAAACGACTTTCAACTTTGAGTTTGGTCTTGATAAATCGTATTTAAATTAGAGATATCAATCTCAATAATTTGTTCGAAAAATGTATATCATGGAGATGAAATAAAAGTTGCGGAGGGGACATGACATCATTCAACAAGGCTTAGTCATTAAAATGTTAAGATCTGCCAAACTTTGTTTAGCATATGGCAAGATTTTCAAATTGAGTTTTATACTTCAAATAAAACCAAGCTGCTTGTCTTCTATTATTTCAGTTATATAGAGATAAAAAGGATCTTCTCTCTCATACTTGTTTGTCGAGGAAAAAAATAAATTTGTCATAAAAATCGTAAATTAGAAAATAAAAAAAATAAAAAAATAAAAGGAAGGGCCAACGAGGGTGACAAGTAGAATTCACCTAATATCAAGAGGCCTTTAAAATATACCACTGATGCTCTAATCCCCGGAGCGGTTGCCCACTTTGGCCAACATTTTTGTTACACAAAATATACACACACCCCACTGAAATGCAGTCATGCTGTAAGTCCACCGTTGGACTTATTAGGAATAAAATGAGAAAATGTAAATTATCTGTACATTGGTTCGTGGATAAGATATGCGCGCGTAGTGGACGTCCACCGTTGGAAGCGCGTGGGTGTGAAACTCTTATTGCACACAAGGGAAACTAATCTTGTTACCCGAACAACTGGGATTCGCTCTAGTGGCCACCCTTCCAACATGGAAGGGGGAGTTGAGGAGTTCAAATCCCCATCTTCTCAAGGGGAGATGGGGTGGAGACGCATAAGTTTCAAGAGTGGGTTTCGACTCCCACGCCCTGCAAGAGCCAAGGCAAAAGTCTGAGCATGAGTGTTAAATAAGAATACAATAGGACTGACCAAAAAAAAAAAAAAAAATCTTGCTGCCCGACTGGGATTTTTTATTTTTTTAGTTTTGGGTCCGCGACTGGTATTTACACAGCACAAATCGGTCTCGGAAAAAACGGGCCTTGGTGATACAAACTGAATTTTTAAAGGGGTCATTCTCCAATTTCAATATTTTATACTCATTTTCTGTCGGCCCTTCAAATGTTTAACAACTCATTTAGAGTACGTCCCAAATATGAGTAAAAAATGGATCCATGATGCATTTTGACACCTCTAATTCTCACTCATGCTTGATTTTAACTTGGCAAGAATTGCATTGGACTTAGCAAGTCAATTCAATCGACTTAGAGTACTGAGAAATTAGGAATAATTTTGCCATTCATGATGGGTTATTGTTTTGTTCAACAGCAACAATAAACTCAATCTTTGCAAACATTACAATCAACAGCTAATTGGGCGTTGCGAGAACCACAATTCGAAAACCACATCCAAAGTGGTAATTTTCGCAAGTTTCTTTTAACAAGGGCTAATCCTACGTCAATCAGCCTCGCATCGACTTAAAACACGATGGGCTTTTTCCAGCTGACACTCATTTTTGTGTGCCATGCTGTGGATGGAAGATGACATTGGATGCTGGGATATTTTTTCCTTTCAACTAATGGACTATTATCCGCGGTCATCCTATTTTGAGGGGACGGAAGAATTGTGATTTTTTATAGATTAAGGGACACTTCACATATATAAAGTCACGAGCTTTTCACATTATTAACGAAAAAATATATAGTAACCCTTCCGTTTTGCCCACTACCTGACACTTTCTGCTGGTGCAAGTATCGTTTTCATAAATATGAAAAATGATACCAGTTTGAAAAATGAAGTTCATGAGATATACTAAGAAGAATTATTACACACTAACCTCCACTTGCAGGGTCATTCCTTCACCGTCATCCTTCTCCCGTCCGCCAGCAAGGTCGGGCCTTTCTACAACAGGCTCTGCCCCTTCACCACCAACTACCCACAGTGCCTGGTTCGGCACAAAATTGCAGCAAAAAAGAAAGCATGCTTTGAAAAATTAGATAAATGAGAGATTGAAAGGCACGTAATTGCTCGGGATTTGGGAGAAGGGGCCTGAAGCGGCCTTCCAAAAGATGGCGGCAGAAGGTCGGCCTCCACTCGTTGCCAGCCATGGATGTCTCATGATAGTTGCCTCGTCCGAAGATTGGATGCTGATGACACGGTCATTTATTCAATGAGAAAATTGGAGACTGTCCCAGCATTGAGGACGGAGGAAGATAAGCAGTTGGCCGAAGAAGCCATGAGAGATACATTGGAAAAGAGAAAATGGAGAATTTTCTGTAAATTATATATTATAGATTATATGACACGACTATCTATAATAACATATATTAATCAACATGAAAATTATCCAAAAAGTTCTAAATCTATTGCACTATTACCGATTCATTTTTAAATTTTTAAATTTTGCCAACTGAGTTTAGAGTTTTAAACCTTTTCACATTTTACAATTAAGTCTGTCCGACCAAAATTGATAGGCTTTCACTAATATGGATGTCAACCATCTTACATGGCACGACCGACACAAAAATGGACATTTTTTTAAAATAAAAATTTAATAAATTTTTATTTTTTATGTTTTTTTCTTTCTTTTCTTTTCCTTTGCTTTTTTTTTTAAAAGGTTTTTGGAGAGTGGATCAACAAGGTTGCTGGCTAACCTTCACTAGCCACAAGCCAAGACATCACCTCATTTGCTAGCACTAGTTGCCCACATTAGAAATTTCTGACCAATTTTACTCAACTAGTTAAAGCTGAAAATATTTAGGATTCAATTGACAAAATTGAAAAGTTGAGAATTGAATTGGCAAGAGTGTAATGGGTTTAGAATTTTTTGGATAATTTTCCCATTAAGCAACATATGCACAATCGAAGTAAATATTTGTACAATCTTGATTGATATAAATAATCAACATCTAATATAGGATAATATTCTATAGAAAATATTAAGAATCTCTAATATAATATCGCTCGGACTCAAGGTCACTTCAAAACAAGTCAACTAGAGTTTGAATCAATGTTGAACAATGTCACAAAAACTGGTCGATTGACTCAACTAACAAAATATGAAAATATTTATGATTTAATAGGCAAAATTGAAAAGTTGAGAACTGAATTGGTAAAAGTATAATGGGTTTAGGATTTTTGGGATGATTTTTCCATTAATCACCATATGCACAGTCAAAGTAAATATTCGTATAATCTTGATTGATATAAATGATCAACATATAATATAAGATAATATTCCATAGAAAATATTAAGAATCTCTAATATAATATTGCTCAAATTCAAGGTCACTTCAAAAAAATGTCAACTAGAGTTTGAATCAACGTCAAACAATGTCACAAAAACTTGTTTTTCTAATGACGCCACGAGGCATCGAGCTTATTAATCCATGGTGGGGTGGTGCGTGAGGCAACATCAGGTGAGTCTAATGGTGATGTCAGCTTTTAGTTAAAGTTAACGGAATTGGGTATTTTGGTCTTTTTCTTTTTTTTTGCTCTTTTTTTTTTTCTTCTCTCTTCCCTCCACCGGCCATGGCAGAGGGAAGCCGACGTCCGGCGAGGGTTGCCCTTGCCTGGGCTGGCTAGGGTTGCCCTCGCCGGCGTCTAAGATCGTCTGTTGCAACTTTTTGCACAGAGCACGAATTTGTTTGCTGACATGTTCACTAAGATCGTCTTTCAATTGCAGAAATGAGTCAGCATCTTGGCGGCTCTTGTTTCTCGAGGATAACTTGTCCATGGATGTACAACGCATCCTCACCAACTCACTCTCTCCATCCTCTTCTTCACTGTCAATAATTGCAGGAAAGACGGCAGTAGGCGTAGGAAGACGACGACAACTCCATGGCTCAGATGACCTCGAGTCCAATAACTTCTCCAGTCTGACTAAAATATCTAAAGAAGCAGTTGCCACGTTGTGTGATGAGACGGAGAGGACATAGTCCAGATTCCTGATAACAATATCCTATGGGCACAAGCACAACAAATCTAGTGAGTTATGGACACAATGTCAGAAATCTGCTTAGAAAAATCAATCACGCAAAAGATTATGGGCTACATAGGAAATCATGATAGGATGCAACTGCAAAGTGTCAATGACCTCAAGGCACTGAACAATGATTAGTGTCACCTATTGTTTTACTAAAAACAAAGAAAGTAGAACAGAACAGTTTCAGATATACAAATGCAAAACTCTCACTACTGATAATCTTACTGCTGACAACTTAAAAGGTGAAAGGAGAAGAACCGATGTGCGGAAACATTACTCGGCATTGGCATGAAAGATCACACTATTGGAGAAAAAAGTAAAAAAATCTTGTGTACTCAAAAAGTTATACGTCCTTCAGTCTATACCTCACAATGCTTCCTCAATCCATCAGCATCAAGTGAATCTGCAATTTCAAGCAACTGGATGGCATTCCTAGGTTCCACTAGACACTCTGCTGCAGCCTTCTCACAAAGGCTTTTCAAGCTAGGTATTCGACGATGTGCGGCATCACTATCCTCTAAAGTCAGTAATGCATTATCAGACTTCACATCGTCAAATAAAATGTCTTCATCAAGCTCTTCCAACTGATTCCCACCATTCAATATCACCTCCTGAGATTTCTTGGGTGCCAAAGACACATAAGCAGGATGAAAGAGAGAGGCAACCATCAAGAGATGGGTTTCTCCAGCTGACACAGAAGTCGCCTTCTTCAGGCCATGTAATCGTGTGGGCACTGGTGGTTTATCCTTCTCTTTCTTCCCATCCCACATGTAAACATCACCTGTGGTAGTAGCCGCAGCAGACCAGTACTTTCCAGCAGAAATGCCCACAATGTTTCTTTGACATAGTGAATATAGCTATACCATGAAAAGATGCAAGCAATTAGAAAATAGCCAAAACACTGGAAATAAGTAAACACAGATACCAGTAACATATTTGAACCTGTTGGCATCTAAGGTTGGGATCAGAGGACACCCAACAAAATAAGGCTCCATCATCTGTAAGAGCCATGCTGTGTACCATTCCTGCCGCTATAGCTACAACGTGCAGTTGTTCCTTGCGATGAAACTTCAAAGGCATGCTCCCACTTTTCTTAAGATTCCTAGCAACAACCACACGTCTTGGAGTAACAAGCCTATGACCCCACGTATAAACCTAAAAGACATACCAGATATTTAGCGTAAAACATGTATGGCAGATCATATCACAATCATGATGGATAATTTCCTAACGCACGGTTCGATTCAACTACACAGAACGACTCAGGTCCACAGCAAATGTGAAACCGAGACTTTTAACAAAGCCAGTATTAAATAGGAGAACAAGCTAAGCAATATCAACACAATGGATCATAGTGAAAGACAATGACCTCCCCATCTGCTCCCAGAACAATGTGATACTATGCAGCTGCAACTCCAATAAAAACTTTGCCCTTTAAATACTCAACCAGTCTTGGTGTGTAATTTGATCCAGAATTGGAAGTCCCATAACCAAGCTGAACTTCCCTGTTGCAACCCCATGTGAATACTTCACCAGATTCAGAAACCACAGCAGTGTGTTTATTTGCTGCAGCAACAGCAACAACTTTTGACCGAAGAGCGCTAACTCTACGAGGAGTAGGCTGAGTATCAACAGAAGTGTAGCCAAGTTAACCCTCCGCAAAAAAATCATAAAAAGGATTCTCATACTTCAAAAAAATCACTTCAGTTCAGTCAATGAAGCAATGGGTAGAAGAAGCGAGAATGTCACCCTCTCAATTCTCCATTTCCCACTTGAAACACAAATGCATAATTGAGGTTTTTTTTTTTGGTAAAAAAATGCATAATTGAGGTTAGACTACATAAAATTCCAAATTCAGTACAAAATGAATACTACACCATTCAGAAAGCAAATGAATTTCACCTCTATTCAGGTGAACACTTCTCCACCCTCAGTAGCAATAGCAGTGTGATGTTTAGCTGCTGCAATTGCTTTCACACGACGAGATCCTAAACCAGAAGTTACCTGTCGTGGAGTGATGACTGCAGCTTGACCACTGGAAAGAATCAAGTGATTAAAAACATTTCAGGAAACACACTCAAATTCAAACAAGGTTATATATCTTAACTGCGATTCATTGGCCAGGGAGGGAGCCAAGCTAAATGCTCAATTTCTAGCCTAGACTTGTGCACACACAACAGGTGTGTTGTGTGAGAAAGAGAGATGCAAAGAAATTTAGTGTCCACACAATTATTGCTTTTACACAAGGCCATTGTATCCTTTTCTTAGAAAGAATCTAAGAGTCAGGAGACAATAAAACAAAACGTAGCATCAATCTAGGAGGCTATGGCAAGAACAGTGTCGCTAACGTAAAAACTTGGATGACTGATTAAATTTGCACATTGTCCAAAGAGTTTAAAAACTATACGTGGTTGTGGAAGAGCGTATGGATCGCACCGCCTCTTAACTATTCCTCTTTGCTTAGCTGGCGATTTTGAAGCAAAAGAGGTTTGCGAGGCTAGATATACTGGTGGCGGACGGCGAGAGCACGATCGACCTGAGTCGTTACTCTTTGCTCGGTGATTTCAGGCTTGACGTCGAAGCAGAGGAGGAGGAAGAACAAGAATGAGATGAAGGAGAAGAAGGAGAAGATGGTTCCTTGCTTTTCTACTTCTGGGTTTATCTCTTGAAGTCCGCCACTTTCCCTTGTACCATTTTCCGTCAGGTAGAGGAAAGCCACCGTTTTTCCATCTTTTTTTCGTCCCTTTTTGGTTCGTTGGTTTTTGATGGGAGAGACGGTGTTCGTTTCTCAATTCTGTGAATTTTTTTATGTTTGGAGAGGTTGGGTGTTATGAGTTGCTTGTTTGGCGGTTGTTTTAGCGATTGATCACTCACCGGTTGTTGGACTTTGTGATTTGAAGGGTGCTTTGAGTTGGTTTGGATCGATCACCGTTGCTCGGCTCTCGGGTTGTGTTTGTCAGTCTAATTACGATGAGTTTGAATCATTGTGGAATTTTCCCAAGAGTGTCTTTTCTCGTTCACTGAAGTCTATTGTTGTGTTGTTCCTGTTAGATGGTATACTAAGTGTCAATGCCTGTTGGTGGAACCAAAGCTTATTGATTTTTGTGGATTTGTCTGGGATCAATCCTTTGTAATGCGTCAAGTCTTGTTTTTTTTTTTCCGTCCCCTATCGCAATCTATCTTGGTTTGTGACACAAGGGACTAGTCGAAAATGGTGATTAAGGGATGATGTATACCATAATCACAAATAGTGTTGCCTGTCACTTCCCTTTTCAGCTCAAAGTTCTATGGTTAATGGGGTTAAAAATACTCTTTCACACAGGTGAACTCAGATGTCAAGGATGGTTTTCCAATTCTCGTTTTGAATGGAGATAAGAGACTCATGCTTCTGCCACCGCTTCCTCCACAAAAAGAATCTCCCGATTATGAGGTTTCTCCTTTTTCAAGTGAAGAATCGTACGCTTCTTCAGATAGCGAGTTTCCATTTGGAAAATGGGTCCATGTTGGCTGTCAGGTATGTATATCAAGTGTCTGAATTACTCTTTCTACACATGGTTTTTAAACTGCTCGTTCCTTTTGAGTTGATAACTGCTGAAATTTTTATGGCTATAGCTGAGCACACTAATGTCTGTCATGTTTACCACTTATTGGTTCGAGCTGTCGAGCTGAAGCAAGTTGTTACTGAACATTTTATCTGTCTGTTTTACCTTTAACCAATCATTTTCAGATGTAATTGGAATTGTATGAATGGTGCATGATCTTCTTATATATAAAAGTAAGGCATATTGGATGGATATTCATATAGCACGTAGAACTGTTGCACTTTCAATGTGACTGAAAAGAGCAAGCTTTTATAGAGTACATACATGGAGTACGATTCTATTCATATTCATTGGAGTGCCTGTGATTAACTAATTGCATGCATTATCTGGAGGATCTTGGACAAGAATTGTTATCTGCAAAATTTCATGTAAGTCTATGTCTCATTGTTGGTCTGATGAAAGAGATAATGTAGAATTTTAGATTGCATAAATGGTGCTCAACCGAAAGTCTCTTGTCAATCTTATGATGTCATTGTCTTTCCTAGGTTTCTTACTCTCAGGGCCTTTTTCCCTTTGTAAATTGCTCAAAGTTCTATCTTCATGGCAGGTCTCAAGTGAACTTTTACGGCTTCTCATTGACGGGGAAGTGGTGGATGAGAATCCCCTAAGTGCCTCAAAAGATGGAGAATCTAGCCCTTTAAGGAAAATAAGTTTTGTTAGTACCAGTGGAACTGATGATGGTATAGAAGGTTATTTATACAGTCCAAAGGTCTTGCACCCTTCTTCATCCATTGAGGATCATTATAAGGTACCTTCTGTCGAGTTTGTTTGACCTTATTCATGTGGATATGATTTCTTTAATGAATATTTTCCTGTAATGCCAGGACTCACCTGTACACTTAGCTATTGACAAGTCATCTGCTTCTGACATAGAAGAAGGTAGTGATGGTATCTGGAGTATCGTGGGTGGAAAGGTAAGTCGTTGTATCTTCCTTTTAATCCTATCACCACTAACATTTTTTTTTTGACAAAATCTAATTGGGTGTCACCTCCAGTGTTAAGCATTTGTCGTTGAACTGCCTTGACGAAGTTGAATCTTTTTTCTGTGACGTCAGGAAGTGATATTTCTATGTTAATAGCTTCCGACTTTTTTTGTTGTTTTTCTTTCAGTAGAAAAAAGTTGGCTCTAAAGCTTGCCTCTTTGGAAAAAGTATCAATTTCTGATATGGCTTAAGTATTTGCAATTTCAGCTTTTCCAATTGTTTCCCGTTGTGCTTCCAAAGCAAGATTGCGAATTGGAGATTCCTTGTAATTGTCTATCCAAAATGAGTTTATATTAATGATTGACTGACTGGGTCATAGCTTTCCTTGCAAGTTTGTCTGGGAAATGAGATGGGCGAAGAAAGCTTACTCAATGGTGTTTTACATTCGGCGTGGTTGTATGAGTCTGTTCTTCCTTCTTTGAAACCCAATAGGCTCCTTATAAGTAATGCTCAATTTGCTCCTTAAAAGTCAGGTGCCATGCCCTAGCTACGGCCTTCTTCCAATATGCAGTGACAATTGGTTTGCTGAATTGCAGGCATCGTGTCGAAGGAACTTTGCGTTGGATGTTGTCTTACTAGATGCCTTCGGCTAGATTGTGAATAAGGAAATGGAGGTTTGCTTCTTCTTGCTTCTTACTGTGGCTCGCTCTCTCTCTCTCTCTCTCTCTCTCTCTCTCTCTCTCTCTCTCACCAACCCTACCTAAAAACAACTATCATAAGAGAAAAAAAGGAAAAAGAAAAAAATCATAGATAAGGTGCTGTTAATAATTGACTTTTTTTGTGTTGTTTTTTGGTAGGTTGTTGCTTCACTTTTGTATGCTAACAGTGGGTCACTGGTGGAGAGAAAACCAGTGATGATGAAGCCCCGCCGTTGACAAGCTATGATGGAATCGAATTCGATTCCTATCAGAAACCTAGCAAATTATTGCATGGCCGCGCTTCTTTTAAGCTCAAGATATCTCAGGTAGATGTTGGTTGGGTGATTTGTATTATGCTAATGATAGCTTGTCATCTGAATTAAAGATTGCATTAGTGGCCTGCAGTTTGTTTCCAAATATTTGAGTAGGACTGTATACACAAAAAGTAGATGGCATGGGGTAATTGATAGTAGCATCTCATTAATATGTTAAGCAGTACTAGCATGCTCTGGAGATTGCCTAATCCAAGTAAATAGAAAAAAAAAAATTATCACTAGCTGGGCAGAGTAATCATGTGCGTAGGTTGTAGATTAAAGTTTTCTTTGGTTGAATATTTTCTTAAACATTGTTAGCTACAATGGTTAGATCACCTCTTCAAGAAAAACTTACAGTAGAACTGCAAGAACTTGGACCAATTTTTCCTCTTTCATATAAATACGTTTGGGCATACATAAGGTGTTCATACTTAATGCAGTTGATCAACTTGAATCAATTCCAAAACATTTTTTGAATTCAATTCCTAAGTACTCGTAAAAAAGAATATAATAATACCTGCCTAAGAGTAGCTGTAATGACCTATTATTGATTCAAACTTTTATATGTGACATTTCTGCTTGTATGTGTGTTCTCCTCTGCATTAGCATGAACTACATTTATATATATTGAAGACAATTGCCTCATTTAATGATGTTTTTTATTGAAGACAATCATACAGCTTACATGGAAAGAAAATTTTCTCGTCCCTGAAACTTAGGCTCTTTTTTTCCATTTTCAGCTTTCATCCAAGTGTGATAACAGGTTGTTCCGCGTGAGGTTCAACATACCACAGGCTGGAAATTATCCTTTCTTAGAGGCTTTTTCGAATCCCATCCGCTGTATTTCTCGCAACCGCAATGCTAGAACATCTCTGATAATTTGGAAGAGGCCGGCATCTGGCATTTTACCAGTTAAGTGTACTCTATCTTCCAAATATGAATCGCCAGAACTCGAGCATAATACTGTACGTGAAGCAAAACCTAGTCCAGTTAAGGTAGATACTTTTACATTGGCCTTTTCATTACTGACATATTACGTATAGACATATATAAGATACTTCCTCGCAATTCAGTTACATTTAGCAAATCTATGGGACTTACAACTTTTTTTTTTCCTTTGCTTCCTAAGATATGAATCTCTACAATATATTGAGTGGACGCAGTTTGGTGTTTGGACCTCTTGCATGGCGTGTTTGTTTTCTAAAGATATCTAGAAGCCCTGGATATCTTTTGGTTGCTAGTTCTAAGTTGATGGTTTGCACGCGCAAAGGCACAGGGAAATTCCTTTTTATTGAGGCTTGATGATATATTAAAAAATTGATTTTGTGGTGCAGAAGGTTTCTGGAGAGTTGAAAAGCCCACCAGTAAAGCCAAAGAAAAGAGACCGTCATGTGAATGATACACCAGTGTGCATAAGCGGCACCGTCAGAGTGAATTTCAGCAGGTAAATCTACTTATGACCAACTTTGTTGTTTGATTCTGGTGATTGATCTTAGAATCCATCTTAATTCATTTGACACTTTTCTGCTTTTCAGGTTGATCGGGTTTTGGGCTGTCGTGTTAAAAGGTAATGATGTGAGTTCATTGTTTTATGTTTCTGTATGTATTGTAGACATCCTGAATTCTGTTAGTTTACTTGTTCTAGAGAAGCAGGACAGATATCAACATAGTACTGTACGTCAAAATCAACTTAGATGCAAGAGACGAGTGGACATGCTGATGACAAACAAGCTGATATAAGCATTGACAGTGATATCAAACTGCACAATCTGAATGTTTTTCAGTGGTTATTCTCTTATCGGCTGGAATTTTAATGGTAAAGCTGGAGGAAGAGTCGAAAATTGTAAAACTTGGTTGACGACATTTCTTCTTTCTTCTATTGAGGTTGAAAGACATGTTTTGAGCAGATTCATCAATGTAGACCTGTTGTGTATAAATTACTTACCAGGTTTTAGTTCAAATGCTTTACTGTTGTTCCTTTCCAAGTGCTGAACGTATTCTCCTCTGTTTTTATCCTCTAATTTTGCAAGAGGAGCCCCATATCTATTGCAACAGCTATTATTTACATTATCACTCAGCTCTCTGATGAGAAGAAGTCTCCCCAAGGTTTTAGTTTCCCCAATCCTATTCAATTTAAACAACTAAAGACATATCGGTGCATATGTAAATGGCATTTGAGACAACACGTGCATATAAATAATCGAATGTTTGTGCAGATATATCACTTGCTACTGGAGTCACCGAGGGGATGATTAGGAACTCCTCCAAGGATTTGTATCCTCACATTTCGAAGATAAATACCAAGCTGGTATGCCAAGAAAGAGGATCTAAAGAATTTCTACAGCTTTTGAGTGTGTGTAGATATACAAACAAAATCGACATTAGTTAACTTTCAATTAGTTTTGGAAATCAGAACAATCTTGAATTTTTAATTATTGTTATAAAGAATTGTTCTTAATTCTCACTCTTTGTATTGTTGGAAGATATCTTGAAAACTTTATTAGTCAAACATCGAAATGTTGTGTTCGAGTTCTTTTTGGCCCTCAACTACAGAATACCAGTGTCATACAAAATACACCACTTTGATTTCGCATGATAATGTGGGCGAGAAGACGTAGCGTTGTTCAACTCTGACGAGATGTTGGTTTAATAAGTCATAAGTCCATCCACTTTGATATTTTAAGCTCTCAATTCATGTGGTTAAATCTCATTAGTAGTCTCCACCTTCGACCCATTACTTCCTTTGATTGGTCATCATAGTAAAACTCAACTTCACCAGGTATGTTTCTGTGCTTGAAGAGATAAAACTCTGCACTCTGTAGTCTCAGAGTCCCCATTTCAATTAATATGAATCTATAAGAAATGATGCACAAATCAGGTAAACTATACGCGCATTTCCCCTTTGTCCTCCTGAAAGCTTGGTAGAGTTTTAACAATGGCTTTTCATGGATGCAGTATTGCTCATTTTGCAAAAAAAAAAAATCATCACTACAACCAGAAAATGAACCCTTATTGACATAGAAAATTAGTGATATTTTGACGATACAATATATATCATACAAGCTTTTAGTATCATACAGAAGAACCTTCTAAAAGCTTGGGGAGATAGAACAAGGCAAGAGAAGAAAAGAAAGGTAAATGTAGCGGTTGACTTGAGCTAAGGGTTATGTATTGGACAGAGCCACTCAACAACCTCTTTCTAGTTGAACGCATGCACTCACTCATCTTTATACTAATCTAGCACGGGAGAAGTACCAAAAAAGTCTTAAACCTTTTGCATTGGTATTAATCCAATCCTAAACTTTTCAATTGGATCAATTTAGTCTTAAACCTTTTGCGTTTGGTATCGATTTAGTTCATCCGGCCATTCTCTACCGGAAAAGGCTGATGTGGACTCCAAGTCAGCGCTAGCTGGCGTTGCCGGCGCTGACATGGACGCCGGAGTGTGAAACTACGTCGTTTCGCTTTTAAAAAAAATTAAAAAAAAAATTAAAAAAAAATTAAAAATTATTATTTAAAAAAAAAGGACTTTTTTACACCCAAAACGCAGCATTTCGTTTACCCTGAAATTGAAGACGCTCTGCCCATGATCTTCACCCAAAGTACGCCCAAACCCTATTATGATCTCCCCCCAACATTCTCAGCAACTTGCTCTAGATTCAATCTCGTCTTTCCAATTTCTTGAAGCCAAGTTGTTCTTCCACCAATTGCCTTCATTAATCGAGCCCCTTTCGGCTGAGGGCTTCATCCATCACAATCCCAGACTCGCCCATCTTTATGGGCGAAGACCCAATTCGCCCACAACTCAGTTGAGACCCGACTCATCCGTCACAATCCGAAGCAAACACGAGTAGGCGTTGTGGTCCCGATTTGATTGTTTTGTCGACGGTGTAGAGCGACAACTTGACGTGGCATCCTGAAGTTAGCGGAGAACGTGAAAAGTATGTTGTCGTGGTCCCCAATTGAGTGTGTTGTCCTCTTTTTATTTTATATAATCAATTTGCCTTGATTTCTCCACGTGTGTCGTTGTTGGTTGGAAGAGAGAAATTCTTCGCATTTACTGTCAAGTACCTGTGTGTCGTAGGGAATATAACACTCAAGTCTGGCCAAATCAATTTCTAATAAAGCGCGATATGAAGAGAAAGCTTTTGTATGCTCGCATCTGGCCAAATTCTTCGCGTGTACAATCATATGGTTGCTGGATTCCTGTGTTTTTATGCACAATATGTAGAGAAAGCCTTTGTTTCCGTGCACTTTTTCCTATTCTTGTACAAGCTTTTTATTACTCGAGGCATGCACAATCACAATTAAGTAATTGACTTGAGCGTACATGTATTCGGTTTCTCGATTCATTGAGGATCTCTTTTGTGGAGTAGCCATAGATTTATTAGTTGGGACACTTGCAAACCCCACTATCAATTGTGTCCAAATGATTATTATTTTACCAAACAAGTAAAGGTTCATGGTGGTTTTGTCAACAAAAGAAAAATAAAGAAAGAGGGGTTCATAGTTTGGCTTTGAGTTCTAATGTTTGATAACAAAGAGAGAGACTGCAATTCCACATATTGTAAAAGTTAGTTTTATTGATCAAGTCCACACTGTTGACTGTACTCTAATTTTTTTGGAACCCATTAACACTTTTGCTTTGGAAGTTTTGGTTTTGAATCTTTGGATGTTTTTTATTTTAAATTTTTAGATGTTGATCACCTTTGAATCCGAGTAGATGATCACTACTTTTTCTTCTAGAAACATGATGTATAGAGTGCTAAATAGTATGGGACTTATAGGTTCTATGTGTTGCCTTGCTTATAACATACGTTACTTTCTTTTCTTTTCTTTTTTCGTGTAGGGTCAAGATGAGCGAAAAAGTAAGTTCCTTATTTATTTTTTATTTTTTTTGTTATGCCACTATAGTCACGCTTGTAATATATGTTTCACATTACGATCATCTTTTGCAGGGCCTTGTACAAGTTGTGGCTCATTTGTTGCCTGCAGCTGAGCATAGAATGTGTGCGAGACACATCTATGCCAATTGGGGCAAAAAGTATAAAGGGATACAAATGCAAAGATTGTTTTGGAAGTGTGCTAAAAGTAGTTCGATGATAGAGTTTGATGAACACTCTCAAGCATTGAAGAAAATTAGTCCTACCGCATATCATGACTTAGTTCAAACAGAGCCAAAGCACTGGTCTAGAGCCTTTTTTACCACTAATGTAAAATGTGACATCGTTGACAACAATTTATGCGAGGCATTCAATGGAAGAATTATACATACTAGGTGTAAGTCCATTTACAGTATGTTGGAGGAAATTTGGATAATAATAATGACAATGATGCATACACAGAGGGATGCATGTGCTAGATGGAGAAAGGACTATGGTCCAAGAATTGTAAGAAAGTTAGAAGAAAATAGAGCCGGTGCGACATATTGCCAAGTGATCTGGAATGGTGAGACTAGATATGAGGTAATGGATAAGGGTGAGAAATATGTGGTGGATGTGTTTAAGAGAGATTGTTCTTGTCGAAGATGGCAGCTTACTGGCATCCCTTGTCCCCATGCCATTTATGCTTTAAATCATAGGCAAGATGATGCAAATGATTATCTTGATGAATGTCACAAGAAGGCTAAGTTTTTAGATGCATATAAAAATATGATGATGCCAATTCGAGGGCAGAAATTTTGGAAACAGACTCATAGAGAGCCACCTGAACCACTTCTAGCCAAGGTCAAACCCGGTAGACGTAAACTGAAAAGATCGAGGGAGGAAGGTGAGGTGGCAATTGGAACTAGGATGTCGAGGATCGAAATGAGAATGACATGTCAAACTTGCTTGAAGACAGGACACAACAGTTTGACATGTCCAGCTAAGAAGACTGGGTCTACATCATCACAAACATGATTTTCAAGGCAAAACATTTTGGTTAGTATCTTCATTTTCATTGTGTTATGCTTGTTTTGTCAATAAAACTTTAAGCGAATGTACTTTTTGTAAGTACAGAGATGTACAGGTAAAGTGACAAGTGGTAGTGGTGGCGGCCCTACCGGTGTGAATCCTACAGTCAAAGGCGCAAAAGCCAAAAGTTGCTCAAAGAGGCAGAAGTGACGAGATGTGGTGGTGGATTTAGTAGTGATATGTTTTAGCTGTAACTTTTTGTGAAGATAGGTCAAGTGAAGTATTTCTTTTAATGTAACTTTTTGATCGGTACACTCTCGATTCTTGCCTTTTGAAGACAAAAGACGCCCATGTTGCACTATCTTCTAGACTTGATTGAGTTCAACTAAGACAGTAATACTTCAAAGCAGCAGCAAATATTCGCATTTTAATGCCATGAACTGTTAATGAATATCATCACTTGTTTCAATATACTTGTTGTAAGTTCTAGGCATGAGTTTTGCATTGTTTTTTTTTCCCCTTGTTCTTCCTTAATAACCATACAGCAACTTGGATAATGATGTCCCATATGTAATAGGTTGTTTGAACCTTTAATAAGAAATTATCTTCTTTTACTTTTTGGTAGCCATTTGGATGTAAGATTGTGTGTATGTTGTTTACTTGTTTGGTAGCCATTTGGACATAAGATTGTGTGTATGTTGTTTGCTTGTTTATTATTTTGTGGTTATTTGTTCATGAAGTAGTGAGATTGTATTGCTTTTTTTTTTCTCATATTGTACTCTATTAATCATAATAGCAAGTCATGATATCAAGAACGATATGTTTTTGGTGTTGAGATTGAGAAACAAATTGCATATGACACAAGAGGGTGCAAACAACTTTCACTTTGTTCATGTTCATATTCCAACACGTGGACAAATACAAAATATATTGCAAAAATGTACAAAAATAGATTATATAACAAGATCAGCATTAACACCAAGCTCAGTACATTATTCATCTTCTAATTTCCATAGCATGTTTCCTAGAATTACTATAAAGACCCACGACACAATCAACATGGCCTTCAATGTCGACACTTGGTTTTCTTCAACATTGCTCCGGTGAAATTTTGTTGACAGACTTCTTGTTGATAGACACATTTCTGCATCAACCCAAATAAAAAAAACCGCAACTTTCTCTGATTTTATATTTCGAACAGTTGTGATAGCTTCTTCCTCGATTCTCCTTCATCTTTGCTGTTTGTAAAGAACAACTGAGGCCACAGTAGCAAAACATAAATGTATCGTTGTTGATTAGAGGAACCGATGTCCTCGATTGCGACGAATTCATCGATGTCTTCATCAATTGTGATGATTGTAGAGTAATTGTTATGCATGCTTTCAGAAAACACGAGCATTTTTATTCTGTAAAAAAGTTGAACAACGGCACCTTAGCATATGTCTATATGGCTTAACCTCAATAGCAATGACATAACTCATTCCTGTCCCTATTAGGATGCAACAAGCTTACCAAAAGAAAATGCAAATAAGAACTTCAAAAATTTGTTTCATGCTTCTAAGACAAATCCTGAACAGACTACATCAGGAGCATATATATTCATGCTTGGCCAAAGCCAACATCAGAGTAATTTTCCTCCCATATTGTATGCATGATATGGATCTCAATTTCCCAAAAACTAAGCAAATGTCAGCATCGACTACAAAGTTTAGGCAAATGGGATTTCAACTCCAATTAAGCCAACGGTTCTTGGGGGAGATCAGAATACGCAAACACAACATGCAAGCAATGTCGCCATTTTAGCCATCCGCAAACTATGGTACCATATTTGGACATGAAGACCCCCCTCTAAAATTAGGATTTTTCTCTGGAGTATATGTCAAAATGCTCTTCCCACAACAGAAAATCTTACCTCGACCAGCATGCCCAATCTGTGATCAAGAAGCAGAATCAGTGGAACATCTATCCTTGCTTTGTCCATGGACGAACTCAATTTGGTCGGACCCTGAAGTAAAAACCCAAATTTCACATCAAAACCTTTCGTGAATTGAGGTTTGGCTCCAACACATAATTGAACAACCAGGAAATTCACTGACTTTCGAAGAAAGTGCAACCCTTTTGTGATTCATTTCAAAAGCAAGGAATGACTTTGTATTTTGAAGGTTAAACCCCAAATTCGAGAAACCCTAATTGACTCAGCACAAGCATTACTCAGCAATTTCAGCAAGTGGAACAAGCAAAGTTCGAAACTTCACATGGGAACGACTCAATTGACTCAAAGATTGGATCCCACCGAAGCCTCTTACCTTTAAAAATCAACATCGACGGAGCGTTTATGGAAGGAGCAACGGTAGGGGCCATCTTGGGAGTTCTTCGAGACACGTCGTGAACCCTTCTCGACGGTTTCGCAAGGACGATTCCAGCTTCAACGGCGATCCAGACGGAGTACTTGCCCTTGATTGAAGCTCTGAAATTTTTTCGGTCAAAGAGAGAGAGATGGAGGTGTTTGGGCGTCTTTGGGCAAAGATCGTGGGCAGAGAGCGTCTTCAATTTTAGGGTAAACGAAATGCTGCGTTTTGGGTGTAAAAAAGTCCCTTTTTTTTAATTTTTTTTTTAAAAGCGAAACGATGTAGTTTTGCACTCCGACGTCCATGATAGCGCCGGCAACACCAGCCGGCACTGACTTGGAGTCCACATCAGCCTTTTCTAGTAGAGAATGGCTGGATGAACTAAATCGGTATCAAACGCAAAAGGTTTAGAACTAAATTAGTCCAATTGAAAAGTTTAAGACTGAATTGGTACCAATGCAAAAGGTTTAGGACTTTTTTTGTACTTCTCCCAATCTGGCACCTGCAACATTTGAGTAAGACGAATGTACATCAACTAACACTATAATCTCATTTTCTATAACAAAAGCTATACTCAAGGCATTCCTTTCCCCGTTCAATTTGTGTAATTGGTTGCTGAGTTGCATGCCAATTTCCAAACTTTCTTGTGCTTTGCTTGACTTTATGGATTCTTGGTCGTGCTTGATTGATCTGTTCATGAGTTGTAGCAAGATATACTAATGGAGTAATTGATGTTGACTTGGAACTTAGAAGATCACTATCAGATATCAGCAATGATTTCGCCATTTGTGATATACTGATATGAATTATTGTTTTGTTCATGTTACTCAAGAATGATGATAGGCCTAATGTTGCAAACATTAGAGTTAGCATAATCGCAGCAGCGTTGTCTGAGGACCCCACTTCAAAAACCACGAAGTGGTAAAAGTCGCAAATTTCCTTTAACAAGCGAAGATTAAGACCATGCTAATCAGCCTTGCATTGACTTGTGGGGCTTTTAAAAAAAAAAATTTAAAAAAAAAAGACTTAATTTTTGTGTCCAATCTTGTGTATGGAAGATTACAATGGATGTTGGGCAGAATTACGGGGTTTTTATTGAATGGAGAATTGATCTTATTGATGATGTAAACTTGCAATTGTAACTTCAAAAAGTAGAAACACAAGGAAGTTTAACCATAAACCGGAAACATCCATTATTCATGGCCTTGTCTCATTCCATGTTGTTTAAAAATGCAGAAGAGCTATTACACAACTTATAAATCCAGCTGAAAAAAAAAATCAGGAGCAATAAATAATTAATAAACAAACATATATCCACGGAAGAGGTTGCAGAATCAAAGCGATGCATAACAGCTCTGTGGATGTCATGTGAATGATGCTCTGGTTTTGTTAATTAATCACTAGCTCAATTCTAGAAGGTAACTTTCCCTTGAGCTGTTGCAGAGCACGTTCTCTAGGTTCCTTCCGTCTTTTCATCCAATCTGGGAAACATGTTTCACAGGGATTCACCACTAACTTCTCCAGAGCAATGGCATTCTCAACAAGGTAATTCACCAATTCATGATCACAAGGTCGACCATAATAATTGTAAAATTCAACCTCCTTTAGGTACATATGGGAAGGTCTAACAACTCTTTTCAATTCTCTCTGCCTGCATAGCATATTTGACGGCCACGTCAACTGTGAAAAAGAAGAATGCCATATATCATTAATCACCACAAGATATCAATGGATTGGAGAACGCTAGTGGAAGAGAGAATTTGCCAAAAAAAGTATGCATGCGTGATTGTCACATCAAGTAAATACTAAACACGTGATGTCCCAATGACTCACCTATAAGGCAAGACTTGAATAGGATTCAATAGTGGCTTGGTTTATTATATTCTATCCTCCTACATTTGTCTAATGTCTAAATAGATGGAGATTTGAATGAGGCTAAAATCCCACCTCAAACACAAAACGTCGCAAGGAGGGACATGCCTCGATCACGAGAGTGAATGGAAGTAGGCTTGCATCTCCATATCCTTTAACGCGCACTTTCAATTGCTTGACACTTGGCAATTTAGGCGGTTGACATATATGCCAGTTTTCCTACATGAGAGAGAGAGTATCAATGACAACAAAGATAGCAAAAAAAATATAACCTATGAAACCTTACGAAACTCAGTCAGGGCTCTTACATGAAATGAAAAAACATAGTCAAGTTCGAGAATCTGCAGACAAGAAAGACTCGAAAGAAAAGACAAGCCTGCATGCACAAACATCAAGCTAGGTCCCGTAATAGTTATCTCACACAGATGGGGGAGCTTGTCCAAACACATTGAAATATCAATTCCCTTGAAAGTGAAGGATTCAAGATTTGTGTCGAAAATCTCAATGCGTTCAAGATGGAAACAACATAATATGAGCAAGTATTTCAACTTCAATGATCGGCCAGAAACTCTCAGCCTATCCAAACCAAAAGCATCGTTCAAAGTCAATCGCTCTAGAACCGGACAATTGGCAAGCAATTGCTCAATGAGTTCTCCCTCTACAGCGATTCGATGAAAGGTGAGCTCTTCAAGATACCTCAAGCCAACATGCCAAGAACTAGAAGGGGTAAAGGCAAAATTATTTAGACATGAAGCCCGTTGTGAACACCCTACATCAGCATCCATAAGTGTCTCCCGGCCTAAGAGATATGGCAAGTGACTCGGGTCACAATCATTCTCATAATCCTTCACAGATGCTGGGTCAAAAATCAGTTGGAGAACTTTAACTCGTTTTGCCAACGCAAATCTAATCCACCGATCGATATGAGACTGATATGAAATATTCAAGTCGAAACATAATGCAAATCTACGTAAGTGGTATCCTTCATATTGTGGATACAAGGCATTGTCTACCCATTCCACGTATCTCTCCCTCTCCTTTTCTGCCAACTCGGGGTTATCTTTCATCTCGACCAACAAGTCACTCCGGTCGAAGTCAAGGTTGGTGACCCGACATGCAGATAAATGCCTCCATCTTCTGGAAAGAAGACAAGTGGCTTGTGCTTCTCTAGACGTCAAAAGAGACAATATAAAGCCTATAACGTCTTCAGCCAAACAGCTGATCCGATCCTCCTTTGGGTTGAGTTTCACCAAAAGAAAAATAAAGAAAGTTAGAAATATCTGGAAATAAGACGGATGGAAGATAGGAAGCAGGAAAACTTATCAAACAACAAGGACATTCATTTCCATTAACCCAACCAAGAAAAAGCACAAAGACGAAATTACCTTGTCGGCAGATTCGGCTTCAGAATCAGAGCGGAGCCTGTTTGGAGATGGAGAATCCATGGACGCTGGCATTAGTTCACCCTCCAGTACGTATTCTCCTCTTAGCCTTCCCGATCACATCCTGCGGCTGCGTCTTCAGGTTTTAGGCAAATCTTATAAAGCACCCTCCGAGGAGATACCTTTTTTGAAATTCCTAATCAGAGATATCTTTTTTAACCACGAATGAGGATTCTGGCCCCAAATAAGTAAATAAATAAATAAATACCATATATGAGGATTAATATTGTGAAAATTTATATTGCACAAAAAAAAAAATGAAGAGAAATATGTTATCGCTAATAGCATGTCTTAAATAATTTTTATATTTTCACTTTGACATTTTTCTGTATGAGATACTTGAAAATTTCAAATTTAGATTTTTAGGCAAATCTTCTAAAGCACCCTCAGAGGGGATATCTTTTTTGAAATTCCTAATCAGCAATATCTTTTTTAATCACGGATGAGGATTCTAGCCCCAAATAAGTAAATAAATAAATAAATACCATATATGAGGATTAACATTGTGAAAATTTATATTGCGCAAAAAAAAATGAAGAGAAATATGTTATCGCTAATGGCATGTCTTAAATAATTTTTATATTTTCACTTTGACATTTTTCCGTATGAGATACTTGAAAATTTTAAATGAACAATGAAATATGATAATTTAATTAGTATGAGAAACGAAATTTTTTTACCTAATTTGTTTTTAATTCATGCACGCGAATCACCTTTCAATCTCGAGCCAAACCACGGATCAGAGGCTTAATCCATCGTTCATATGTTATATAATTGTACTTTTGAAAAAAAAAAAAATTAGGATCCGATCTCATCTTTATAGATTACCCCCAAGAAAAGGATGATTAATATCACAGCCTTCGATCAAGGAAAAACCCCTAACAAACAACGCAAGCTATTCACCAATTGCCGACCAAATTCTTGAGCATTTGTGTTTTCTTCCAAAATCAGCTTCAACTGAGATCTCTCTCTCTCTCTCTCTCTCTCTATTCTCATTAGGCCTGCAAAATGACCTGACTAAGTTGACCAATGACCTGACTAAGTTGACCAATTCATTTATAATGCAAAATGACCTGACTGAGTTGATCCGCCTGCATTGGGATTCAATTTTCACATTTTCTTTTTCTCCTTATGTTGTCGCCTTTAAAGAATGGATGAATCCATGAATTGACTCATCAAATTAGAGAGGAAGCTTAGAGGTCAGGTTATGGACAAAGCATGAAGGCGGTGGTGAAAGTCTAGCCCCGGCCATCCACAAATCATGAAAGTAATTTGGACTTTGATTTGGGGTTAAATACAAATGGAATGTGGACATTCCTTAAATTATGAAACGACTTCCAACTTTGAGTTTAGTCTTGATAAATCGTATTTAAATTCAAGATATCAATCTCAATAATTTGTTCAAAAAATGTATATCATGGAGATGAAATAAAAGTTGCAGAGGGGACATGACATCATTCAACAAGGCTCAGTCATTAAAATGTTAAGATATGCCAAACTTTGTATAGCATATGGCAAGATTTTCAAATTGAGATTTATACTTCAAATAAAACCAAGTTGCTTGTCTTCTATAATTTCATTTATATAGAAATAAAAAGTATCTTCTCTCTCATACTTGTTTGTCGAGGAAAAAAAATAAATTTGTCATAAAAATCGTAAATTAGAAAATAAAAAAAATAAAAAATAAAAAGGAAGGGCCAACGAGGGTGACAAGTAGAATTCACCTAATATCAAGAGGCCTTTAAAATATACCACTGATGCTCTAATCCCCGGAGCGGTTGCCCACTTTGGCCAACATTTTTGTTACACAAAATATACACACACCCCACTGAAATGCAGTCATGCTGTAAGTCCGAATTTGTGTACATTTTTAAAAATGTGCAATTATATTTTATTAGGAATAAAATGAGAAAATGTAAATTATCTGTACATTGGTTCGTGGATAAGATATGCGCGCGTAGTGGACGTCCACCGTTGGAAGCGCGTGGGTGTGAAACTCTTATTGCACACAAGGGAAACTAATCTTGCTGCCCGACTGGGATTTTTTATTTTTTTAGTTTTGGGTCCGCAACTGGTATTTACACCGCACAAATCAGTCTCGGAAAAAACGGGCCTTGGTGATAACAACAAAATTTAAAGGGGTCATTCTCCAATTTCAATATTTTATACTCATTTTCTGTCGGCCCTTCAAATGTTTAACAACTCATTTAGAGTACGTCCCAAATATGAGTAAAAAATGGATCCATGATGCATTTTGACACCTCTAATTCTCACTCATGCTTGATTTTAACTTGGCAAGAATTGCATTGGACTTAGCAAGTCAATTCAATCGACTTAGAGTACTGAGAAATTAGGAATAATTTTGCCATTCATGATGGGTTATTGTTTTGTTCAACAGCAACAATAAACTCAATCTTTGCAAACATTACAATCAACAACTAATTGGGCGTTGCGAGAACCACAATTCGAAAACCACATCCAAAGTGGTAATTTTCGCAAGTTTCTTTTAACAAGGGCTAATCCTACGTCAATCAGCCTCGCATCGACTTAAAACACGATGGGCTTTTTCCAGCTGACACTCATTTTTGTGTGCCATGCTGTGGATGGAAGATGACATTGGATGCTGGGATATTTTTTCCTTTCAACTAATGGACTATTATCCGCGGTCATCCTATTTTGAGGGGACGGAAGAATTGTGATTTTTTATAGATTAAGGGACACTTCACATATATAAAGTCAGGAGCTTTTCACATTATTAACGAAAAAATATATAGTAACCCTTCCGTTTTGCCCACTACCTGACACTTTCTGCTGGTGCAAGTATCGTTTTCATAAATATGAAAAATGATACCAGTTTGAAAAATGAACTTCATGAGATATGCTAAGAAGAATTATTACACACTAACCTCCACTTGCAGGGTCATTCCTTCACCGTCATCCTTCTCCCGTCCGCCAGCAAGGTCGGCCTTTCTACAGCAGGCTCTGCCCCTTCACCACCAACTACCCACAGTGCCTGGTTCGGCACAAAATTGCAGCAAAAAAGAAAGCATGCTTTGAAAAATTAGATAAATGAGAGATTGAAAGGCACGTAATTGCTCGGGATTTGGGAGAAGGGGCGTGAAGCGGCCTTCCAAAAGATGGCGGCAGAAGGTCGGCCTCCACTCGTTGCCAGCCATGGATGTCTCATGATAGTTGCCTCGTCCGAAGATTGGATGCTGATGACACGGTCATTTATTCAATGAGAAAATTGGAGACTGTCCCAGCATTGAGGACGGAGGAAGATAAGCAGTTGACCGAAGAAGCCATGAGAGATACATTGGAAAAGAGAAAATGGAGATTTTTTTGTAAATTATCTATTATAGATTATATGACACGACTATCTGTAATAACATATATTAATCAATAGGAAAATTATCCAAAAAGTTCTAAATCTATTGCACTATTACCAATTCATTTTTCAATTTTTCAATTTTGCCAATTGAATTTTAAACATTTTCACATTTTACAATTGAGTATGTCCGATCAAAACTGATAGGTTTTCACTGATGTGGATGTCAGCCATCTTACGTGGCACGACTAGCGCAAAAGTAGATTTTTTTTTTAAATAAAAATTTAATAATTTTTGAATTTTTATGATTTTTTCTTTCTTTTCTTTTCCTTTGCTTTTTTTTTTTTTAAAGGTTTTTGGAGAGTGGATCTGCAAGGGTTGCTGGCTGACCTTCGCCAACCACGGGCCAAGGCATCACCTCATTTGCTAGCACTAGCTACCCACATTAGCAATTTCCGACCAATTTTGGTCGGCTAGACTCAACTAGTAAAATGTGAAAATATTTAGGATTTAATTGACAAGGGTGAGCCCATATGAGAGCCCCCTCACCCTAAGCAAGGGCAGCATCACTGAGTGAGAGTCGGCCTAGTCAGATTTGACAAAGCAACCCTTGCTGGCGCTCTTCCTAGCTAATATTTGCCCTCACCTACGCGAGGCCCGCCAAGGTTAACTCTTGCCTATGGCAGCAAGGCCTACCCTCGCCCAAGGGAGGCCAACCATTGCTTATGGCGTAGCAAAAAGAAAAGGGAAAGGAAAAGAAAGGACGAAAAAAAGAAGAAGAAAATTTAGAAACTATTTTTAAAAACTTCAAAAATTATTCACGTAAGTACAGATCGTACCATGTAAAATGACCAATTTTAACATCAGTGATTTTCTACGAAAATTAACCCTATGAACTATATTGGCAAATCGTCAAAAATGTTTAAAACTCAATTATTAAAATTAAAAAGTTTAAGATCGAATTGACAAAAGTATAATAGATTTAAATTTTTTTGGATAATTTTCCTTCACTTTAATAGGATCGTATTTTGGTTGGAAGTGAAATTTATTGGAAAACTCTTTCATCTTCTCTGGCATCTACTTTTTCCAATGAAAAAAGTAAAGAAGGAAAAAGAAAAATAAAAAAATAAAAAATCTCAAAAAAATAAAAAATATATACATATACTGTTAAAATTTATTTATGTCAGCGTCGATTGTGCCATGTAAGATCGTTGGCATATTCCTGTCAAAATTTATGGATAAACTTAATTGGCAAAATGTAAAAAAATTTAGAACTCAGCTAACAAAATTAAAAGATCTAAATTGGTAATAGTACAATAGACCTAGGATTTTTGGCACTTTGATAGGATTTTCTTTTGGTTGTCACTGAAAAATTTATCGGGTAACTCTTTCTATTTCTGCTGCATTACTTTTTACCTTTCCTGTACTACATATTTACTAGCTTTTATTGTGATTCACTTTTCACTCTCCTGTACGATATATTTACTAGCTTTTGCTGCCATGGTTAACATGGAGTCGCAGACGTTGTCAAGCGTAAGAGTTCATTATTATTATTATTATTATTGAACTTTTTGCGTGATTGACAAATGCTGATATTTAACCGATAGACATAATCAAATCCTCATATTATGCACGTTGACCTGATAGTGGTATTATATTAGAGATTTTTACATTTTTCTATAGGATATAAAGACAATTATGACATTACTATTAATTATTTATATAAAGCAAGATTGCACAATCTTAATTGATGTATGTTATTTTAAATAGTCATCTCATGAAATCTATAAATAGGACGATGTAATCTTCATAATGATGTGTCGAAATATACATAAAATTCCTCATTTTCTCTCTTCCATAATATTATTCTTAACTTGTATCAGAGTCTTGTTCCTATGGAAACCGAGTGCATTTTTCACCTCGGCACTATGTTTACTTCGTGTACATAGTGTTCCATTCCATAATAGTTGTGTTTCAACGTTAATAGCATTGATTGCACTGTTTTGATGCTAGCTGCAGGTAGGATGAGTAAAACTATAAAAATAAAAGGGTTAATACTCTGAAAAACCTCAAACTGGTACATTTGTGACAAATTTACCTCAAACTATTTTTTTGATCACCAAAAACCCCAAACTGATATACATTTGACAAATTTACCCCAAACTGGTATACTTGTGACAAATTTACCCTCCGTTAGTTTTCGTTAAATTTTATTGTCAAATTATTAGTTAAATGACACGTGACAATTGACTAGTATACCAATTTAAGATTTTACACTTTATTTGTCACAGTTTATAATTTTTGTGATTTTTTTGTGGTATTAATCCAATTTAGGGTATATTTATCACAAATTTACCGATTTTGGATTTTTTGTGATCGAATAAATTAGTTTGGGGTAAATTTGTCATAAATGCACTAGTTTAGGGTTTTTTATGGTCAGTCGGGGTAAATTTATCACGGATATACCAGTTTGAGGTTTTTCATGGTAAAAAAAATAGTTTTAGGTAAATTTGTCACAAATGTACAAGTTTAGAATTTTTCAGGGTATTAACCTAAAATAAAATTAACTACTAGTAGTAGGACCAGTAATAGCAGTAGTTGTAGTACCAGCAGCCAGGGTAAAACAAATGACCGAATTTGTTAAGAATGAATTTGCGGCTAATATCCCGTGCACGAACGTCTTGATTTTTCGTCCCGTAAAGAAATTTATTTAGTACAGAGTGTTTTTCGTCCTCTCAGAGTCTCTCTCTCTCTCTCTCTCTCTCTCTCTCTCTCAGAGGACTCCATGGAGCATCGCGCCGCGATCCGCATCAGATTTGATGCCTTTCAAAGCGCCCAGAAAAAATGGTAGGACAAATAATATAAGTTGACAAATCTCGTGAGTTTTAATATTCCCTTTTTCTTTTGGGTTTTTTTAAAGCACTTATTTCAGCTACATCAGGAATTGAGGAGGGGCAAAAGGCCTTAAATGAAATGCTGCAAGTCTGCAACAAGGACATTTGCTACGGTGCTGCCACTCTATTTCTAAGGACCGGAGCAGTTGGAGATTACCCGTGGAGGTGGCCTTCACGATGTGTTCATCAGGGGTGTCAACGGTTCGGTTCGATTCGGTTTTTTTGTTCGGTTTTTCGGTTTTTGGTTTTTGGTTTTTGGTTTTCAGTTTTTTGGTTACTCTGTCCGTCGACGAACCAAACGACGACCTTCTTGGCGACGCCCGTGAGCTGAACAGGTAAGCTCGCCCCTGCTCTTGCCCTGTTTTGGGCGCGCTTGGCCGGAGCTCCTGGCCGTCCGGTTCCCTCGAGCTCCGGCAAGCATCGCCCCGTGTTTTGTTTCAGATGTCTTCCTCGTCGCTTGTCGAGAGTCCCAGTGTGGGTCGAGCTTCGGTTGACCCAAAAATCCCTCATTATAGTAGCGCGCCCCAATTGTTTGATATAATGCCCGAACTGGATCTTAAAGTTTGTGTGGGGAATATTCGTTCTCGTTGTGTTGTTTCGTTCGTGGCTGTCGTTGCCCCTTTCTTTGATCGAGCAAACGGAGGCAAGCATCGCTGAGGCGTGGTTTTCGGATGCTAGGGGTGTGTCGAAACCTTAGATTGGGTCTCCGTTTGGGTGTTCTGGGCAAAGTTTGGCTTCCACCGTGAGGAGGCCAGCGAGGGCAAGGGGGTTCCGGCGACGGCCGAGGTTGTGGCCGTGACTCGCTGAGCACCAGGTGTGGTCGGACGTGGAGGTCGGGGCGCCGGTAATGCTTCTCGGCTAGTCTAGGCGGTGGGGCTTGGTGGAGGCTCGGGCGTGGAAGAGAAGCTGCTGTTCGGGAGATGAGTCCATCGTGGACTCAAGGCCGGCGAGAGTCCGGTGAGGGGCTCGTCGTAGCAGTGGCGATGGTTCGGGCAGGAGGGTTGCAGGCGAGTGTTCGGTGAAGAGAGAGAGGGGAGTCGTCGAGGAAGAAGTATAACCGAACCGAAATAAGGTTTTAGGATTTTATCGGTTTATCAGTTCGGTTCAGTTCGGTTCGGTTAACCGATAAAAACCGAACCGATAAAAAAAATTAGGTTTTTAATGAGAACCGAAAACCGAACCGAACCGAACTGAAAAAACCGAATTTTTCGGTTCGATTCGGTTCGGTTCGATTTTCGGGACGGTTTTTGACACCCCTAGACTGTTCATGATCAAAGTACAGGCAAAAGCAAGACCTTCCCAAGCGAATTTGATTTTTCGTTTTATTGCTCCTGCTCCTCCTGCTATTGCTGCTGTTACTACTTGTGCTACCGTCACTCAATTTTATTTTTGAGTTAATATGAGGAGAAATTCCAAATTATATTCCTATGATAAATTTATTTAAATTAATTTCTTGAGTACTAAAAATTTGTACACTCGTAATAAATTTATCATAAATGACCATAAAAAAAACCCAAACTAGTATACTTATCCCAAATTAAGTTTTTTGACTGTCAAAAATTTTAAATTGATATATTTGTAACAAATATACTTTCCGTAAAATTAAATTAATATAACAAAAAATTACAAAACGTACAACTGAGATAAATGGAGACCAAAATTTCAAATGGATATACTAATTAACTATCGCAAGTCATCCAACTCGGCGATTTGACATTAATAGAAGAAACGCCTATGTTATTGTTGCTATTCCCACTCCTATTGCTTAATTGTTTTTTTTGTTTTTTGGGCCTACTCTTAATCTTTCTTTTGCCTAGTTTTCTTTTTTAATAAAGGAAACACCTCTTGTTTATGCATGGGTAAAGTAAAGAGGTAATTTTACCTCTTAAAAGTTTTCACCATACTAAAAATCAGTTAGTGGTATCTCGAAGAAAAAAATAAACCTACGCTTTCGCTTCTAGAAAACAACTCAGCATCACTTTTGCCAATGCTAAGAAACCAAGATTCTCAAAAAAAAATCTTTTTCCTTTTGGAGAAAATACCACTCGGGGATGGAATCCATCAACTTTTGACTTAAGTGACAAGATTAGAAATGAAAATCCTTTTCGTATAATCATGACCCCTCCTAATCTAAACTGATCCGTATTTTTAAAACGTGTGCACAGAATCGTATTGGAGGGATGGACAGTCGTGAGGACTTTCACTTTCATCTTTTTCTTTTTGTGCCCTTTTTTCACTCCGAAGGCCCTTTCTAGTCCCAATCATTCTCATGCATCCTCGGCCAAGCAACCGACATACTTGCTGCTAAAGCAATTGGATCAGTGTGTTTGAAGCTATGCATGACCACCCAGATTGGCAGATTGCGGGAGACCTTCATTTGCAAGACTTGCTTAAGGACATACCACCTCAGAAATCTAAAGGAGGGAATTTTAGTTGAATACATCCCACGAAAGATATTGTTAATTTTGGGGGAGGAAATTGGGAAAAAAAATAAAAGGAAGGGCACATCCAAGAACTCTTCAAAGAGGGAATTTTTCTCGACAAAATAAAAAATAAAAAAGAGGGAATTGTCCACTCTTGGGAGGATAAGCACTCGCCTCAAGCCCTGTCACGTCATCAGCCTCCCTCCCTTTCGGCGAATTGGTTTTCAATCTTTCACTCCCAAGTGCAAGAGGACACCGCCATCTTGGTGAGGCTTCCTCTCGCTCAAATTCCACATCACACTCCATGATATAGCCCAAACCCACGTCCTTCTCCTCCCTTTGGTTCAACAATTCAAAGGGTCACCCACCGAGAGAAATTTCAACCCCCAAAAGGAGCAGACGCTTCTTACATTAACCTTCTCTCCCACGACACGTCCCTTACCCCAAAATGGATCTTGATGAGTGGGAGTTGCTTCCTGTCCATGGCTATCTTGATTTCAATGAGGGCAACAAGATCTTCTCGAGGAGGCACAGTCCCCTCATGATCAGAAGAGCGTCTTCAACATGGATTACTTCCGGTGCCTGTCCCCAAGTTCGAAGGCCCCGAGTCAGGTCATCCCGGTGGTGCCGATCCAATTCGATCTGCCGGCGTCAGATGAGAGGCCGACGAGGGAGATCACCAAGCTGCCTGTGGAAATCAAACTCCCGTCCCTGATCACCGAAAAGATTATTAGCTACTTTCGTAAAATGCAATCTCATTAAACTGGAAACACGGATTGCAACCAAAAAATAAAAATAAAAATCGAAACATGGACATTAGCCACCGCCGCCGGAGTTCATTTTCGTGCCACCATGGGCACACGAGAAATGCGACGACTGTACAAATCGCCGCGCTCGGTATACTCCTGGCCCCGATGTATTTCACATGGGCCGCACCCCAGAAAAGGGTTGCTGAGAAGTGGACGTGAGAACTTGTGCAGCACCAAGTCCAAATCGAGTGGTCCTTACCTAGTTTCGGCCCTTTAAACAAATATCATACGTCATACCCTGTGTTTACTTGAGAGGAGTTCATGCCAATTTATTAATAATAGGAGTGGAGATTTTCCTGTTAGAATACTCCAAATAGCTGAAAGCTGTTTTCCTTGTTTTGCCCCTTTTTTTAATTGGGAGTAACCAACCGAGCATTGTATATTTGATGTACTCAAACCGCTGCATCTCTATCTTTCGGTATCTTAATTACTACCATCGGATCCAAGTTTCCCTTTCGGTTCGTGGCAACTCAATCGGGTGAGCTGACTGGCCTGAATTTAAGCTCGAATTCTAATGCTCCAAGGCTTGTTGCTCTTTGAAGGGCCTGCTGTTTTTCTTTCAACTTTTCGGTCGTGGCAGGAAGTGCCTTCTTTCGGCTAATTCTTGATGTTTCTAGTTTGCGTGCATTACTGGGAGTCTGCATATTGACTTTTGGACCTGTGATGGCAGACCAAGAACCCCCACCTCTAGTCTCGAAAAGCCTATTTTTTTACAACCGACAATGAAGTCTCGCATTCGACAATCTTCCAATCCCATATTATCATATTTACCAAACGTGAGGCCCTATATTTTTCTATTCTCCAGACGGTCGAAAACCCACGAATAAAGAAACCGAACAGACGACATTAAACCTGTGTTTGTGCTTCTAGAAAGCAACCCAGCATCGCCTTTTGCCATGTTAGACGGACTCTCTCTTCTGGTTTCTCTTCCAGGGGACGTGGGGCGGTTCATTTTCAGTCGCAAGCGACAGAGATTAGAACTTGCGAGAATGCAAGCCAAGCGCTCGGTAGGGTACGTAGAGGGAACACGAGCCTTCCAAAACGAGCACGCAATCGTTGGCTGTACAAGGAGCCAACGATACATGTCACGTTTGCTGAAAATGGCAGCAAGCGACACCTCCGGACGCAACTGTTGACCACTAAGAAACCAGATTCTGTAAAAGATCTTTTTTCCTTTTGGAGAAAATACTGATTGGCATGGAATCCATTGAAATTTTGACTTGGCTTGCAAGGTTAGAAATGAGAATCATCTTCATATAATTTAGACCCCTAATCTATACCGATCCGTATTTTTCAAACGCGTGCACAGAATCTTGTTGGGGGATCTGGATGTGATTCTGGTCCACAGCCATTTACAGTTCATGAACCCGAATCCGATATCTCTCGATGTCAATGAGAGAGACAAGGGAAGGAAATCAGATTGTGTCACGAAAGTGTATATATGCCTGCCGAAATTGGGATTCAAAAAAGATTACGGACACGTCCAGGCGAAGTTTAGAACATTCACCATAATCACGTTTTTAGTATTTAACCAAATCTTGTTAAGAAAGGCTCAAAAGAAGATACCGAAACATGGGCAGCTGTGAGGACTTTTCACTTTCATCTTTTTCTTTTTTCTTCTTTTCTTTTTTGCGCTTTTTCACTCCAAAGGCCCATCCTAGCCCCTACCATTCCCATGCACCCTCGGCCAAGCAAAGGACATTTGCTGCTAAAACAATTGGATTAGTGTATTTGAAGCTATGCATGACCAACCAGATTGCCACAAGAGATGCGGTTAATTTGGGGGAGAAATTGGCAAAAAAAAAAGGAGGGCGCATCCAAGAACTTTTCAAAGAGGGAATTTTCCCCTCAACGTGGCCCCAAACGGACCACCTTCCTTTTGTCCACTCGTGGGAGGATAAGCACCCGCCTCAAACCCCCGTCGTATCATCAGCCTCCCTCCCTTTTGCTAATTGGTTTTCGATATTTCGCTGCCGAGAGCAAGACGACACACCATCTTGGGGAGGCTTGCTCTCACTCCGATTCCACGTCACACTCCATGATAGACCAAACCCACCTCTCCCTTTGATTCAATAATTCGAAAGGATCGCCGGAGAAATTTCAACTTCCCACAGAAGCAACGCGTCTTATATTAAACCTTTCCCCTGCCACGAGACGAGTCCTCCCACTTCCTTTGGAAAAAAAAATGGATCTTGATGAGTGGGAGTTGCTTCCTGTCGATGGCTATCTCGATTTCAATGAGGGCGACAAGATCTTCTCGAGGAGGCACAGCCCCCCTCCTGATCAAAAGAGCGTCTTCAACATGGATTACTTCCGGTGCCCGTCCCCGAGTTCGAAGGCCCCGAGCCGGGTCGTCCCGGTGGTGCCGATCCAATTCGATCCGCCGCTGGCGCCGGATGAGAGGCTGATGAGGGAGATCATCAAGGTGCCTGTGGAGATCAAACTCCCGTCCCTGATCACCGAGAAGGTGATCAAGCCTCCTGATGATGGCATGGCCATGGGACTGGAGGAAGCTGACCAGGACATGGTCTCCCAAGTCTTCTTCAAGAAGATGACGGAACCCGAATTCGCCGACATGAAAATGGACTCGCCGAGGTCCGGGGCTCGAGGAATTTTTGTGCCCCAGATTGATGCTGGAGCCTTCCAAGGTGAGCCAGTTCTTGACAGTTCTTGCTCTCCAAGAAAGAGGCATGAGGTCACCGCCAGAGATGTCGTGGGCGTGACCAAGAAGCAACAGGACAGTGATTGCGATGCAGAGGAGGCCACTTGGGATGAGGATAGAGGTGGTCTGAACATATGGAAATGGGGCTTCACAGGGATTGGAGCTCTCTGTTCTTTCGGAGTCGCTGCTGCTACTATCTGCATCTTCGTTCTTGGAAGCCAGAGGGCTAAACAGAGCCAGCAGAATCAGAAGCTTCGGTTTCAGATCTACACTGATGACAAGGTACAGCAATTTTCCCCAATTTTAGCACCCTTTCATGCAATATTTGGTTCAGAGCTTGTCCTTTTGGCCTTATATTCTGAGTGCTACACCAATAAGGAGATGTCTCCATGAGCTTTCTCTGTTTGATATGCTGCTAAAACAAGCGAATCATACCCGAAATTGTGTCCAATCGACCTGTTTAAGTAACATGGAACTTTCATTGGCAACCCAGTATTCTATGATCTGCAATCTTCTTTAATCAGCCAAGAAAAGTAATATTTACAGCGAATTAACTGCGAAATTAGTGCTCAATAAGCCTCCCAAAGGAAAAACAAAACATGTGCTCTTTCAAATTCCAGGCGGTGCATGTCATGAGTTATTTCTCAATTCCCAATTTTAGGAACATCTGGAGCTGAAACCAAAAGCCTAAAAGGCCAGATTTTGCCAAAGAAAAAAAAACACTAAGGAGCTCAACATGTGATTTGCAGAGAATCAAGCAAGTGGTTCATCAGGCAACCAAGCTGAACGAAGCAATTTCAGCAGCAAGAGGGGTTCCTTTGTCCAGGGCTCACATCACTTATGGAGGTTACTATGATGGTATTGGCATTTGAGGAGAAATTGCCACTTCGGGTTGGTTTGCACCAAAAAGATTCCTGAACGCAGTTCATGAGGGTCCACAATCTCTATTACGTTTCGCCAGTGCAGATTCCCCTTATACATGATGGCCCATGTAGGGTCTTCTCTATCTGTTAGTGAATATGCACTTAAAGATCCTTACTTTTATCTGTATTTTGGATGATGGATTCCTAATTATTATATTTTGTGTATAGTTGAATATAAATCAAGGCTAACTAGTATAAGCTGTTATGGTGGTTTTTATCGTTAATTGGATGGAGTCTAGAGTTGTTTGGTCGGTCATTTAACTGATCATCTATTCACGAGTCGATACTCGCAACTTAGTCGCGGGAGTGGATGAATCTCCTCTGATAATTTTGGGTCACAAAAATCACCATAGGAAGGCGTGGGATAGAACTTGGTGCGGCATTTGACTTGGTACCATTGGTCATAGCTATTATTTCAACTGATTAATATTTGGCAGTATGCCAATGGAGCTAGCTGAGCGCCGGATCTGCACCAATCCGGCGTGCTAAACCCTGGATTAGCAGTGAACTTTCTAGTTAACTGGAAAGAGAATCATACGTTATCCAATCGCGAGGTCCAGCCTGGGCAGTTCTATGCGAAAAGTGAAAAACTTTGATAGCTGATGGTCGCTCTGTTGAATCTCTTGGGTCGTTAGATGTGGGACCGGCCTCGGCCATCGAAGATTTTTTTCTAATGCTGGGCCACGGTAAAGAAAGATGGTGACTGATTGAACAAGTGACCCCAATCCAAACAAGAAAATTCAATTGAGCCATGAAGTCCCATGGCCCACATGGAAAACCGGTTTCCCGTCGTCTTTATTACGCAAGTTAAATGCTTCTGCAAATGTCTCCCTGTCAAAGATGATGATTGATGGGGTTTCCACCAGAATTGAGAGATTAGTTTGATCATTCAATCGAATTGCATGAGTGCCATCCCGGCAAATCCTGCCCCGATTGGCCGGCACATGGCCCGTGAATCGCGCAAACATTCACATGAAGACAAGAGAATCGCTTTCAGATGCTTTTCATTAATCTCATCCATGTTTAATATTCTCCGATTATATTTCCACGATTTCACCAGAAGCCCGTTTGGTACAATCCTTCCAAAAAATTGTAGCAGCGCGTGCCTATAATAGATGTAATGGCAAGGAGCCTGGGATTAAAAAATGCAGATTAGGCGGAATTAGCAAACTTGGGGAGATGAGCCAAGGAACATTTGAAACTCGGTCATATCTAATGCTGTACTTAATCTACACTTTAAAGTCTAACTCAATCAGCTAGGATGATGTCAAGCTGTTATCCATATCCATTCCATTTCATCACCTTCGCCTCCGGCTTTCAAAGTGGGCCTGGCGGCGGTTTCCAGCTTTAGGTGTTTGCATCCTTTGACTTAGGGGGACACAAGTAATGCCGTGTCCACAAAAAGATAAAGTGAAGTCAGCAACCCCACATTAATTATATTTGAAGCATACTAAACATGATATATACAATCACGTCTCCTCCAAATGAGATGAACCCGATACTGATTAACTAGTGAGAACAATTTATTGAGATTAGAATAAAATTATAAGCCGCGTGGGCATGGACCTAGTATGGAAGAAGGCATGAATGATTGATGTCGAAATGGGGAGGCCAACGGAGTTCTCTCTTGGTGCACGTACAACTAGATTTAGATAATGAACAAGCATGCTTAAATTCATGAAAATAACTTTCTCTTTTTAAAATTAAAAGAAAAATTAACTTTTCTTAAACACAACTAGATCCCAGCACTCGGGTTTTGAACTTTAGTGCTAAAGCCTAGGTTCTCAAAGGCCAAGCCGAGGTCCTTAGGATCCCAAGCCCGTGTTCTGTTGCTTGGGAACTCACAACTAGCCCAAATACCCTCACACTTGGGTTGCTGATGCCCACCCGCAGGTGCCCGACAATCGAGGATGGGCCCAACTTCCCAAAGACAGAGCCGTGGCTGGTGGTCACCCAAGGTTTAGATTGAGACCCTACTGCCCATACTTTGGATTTGCTAAAGGTGTGATTCATACTTCCCATCAATAGAAAAGCAAGAGAGTCCCACTCTCCGGTGAGCAAGCGGAAGTCACGGGGCATCACCATAGGCTTCTATAATTTGAGCTCATTTTATTGGTAATTTGGGATTATGCTCATGAAAAGTTACTGGATATAAATAATCATTTTCTATTATAATTGAGGAATGGGATAGAGAGATGTAATGTTAGGTCCATGATTGCTTCAACCAGATTGCTTTTGATTCATGAAAAATATTTTTTTGTAAATCGATTGGAGTTCTTGTTGAGAAGTGGATCTGCAAAGCTGAACATAGTGAAGTATCATTCTGATTTAGTCAATAAGTTTGCAATTTGTATTGGATCAACATTCCATTTGAAAAACAACGAGACAAAACTAGCTAAGTATTTCAGAAATAACGGCAAACAATCATCTCGAACAAATAACATGAGAAAATATATATTTTCACCGCCGCTCGATCCAATCCCTCCCTCTCACTCTTCCCCAACGTATAAGAAGGGTTTGAATCTGAGCAAATGTGTACCGATCCTCATGACTAGAGAGGCTTACGTCAGGAGGTCCGAGCGAAGCAAACGCGGCGGGGACGAATGCCACGGCATCGGAGGCGGGGCTCGGCGCCGGGGCCTCCGCCGCCACGGAAGTGATCTGCACTGACGAGGTGGCCACCAGGACCTCACGATCACGGCGGCGTAGATCATCGCCATCTTCATTGCCTCGGTAGGGAGATGGTTCAGGGGAGAAGCTGGGGATTGGGTGGTCGGAGGCAAATGAAGATGAGGAGCGAGCTTGAGCTCGCGATGAATGCCGGATTGGTGGAGGAGGAGGAAGGTCGGGATCACGTAGGGGAGGGAGAGGGAGGCGTTGATCAGAAGCAGAGCGTTTTAAGGAAGTTTTGATTTTGAGTACGGAGGTTCGGGTCGGTCCGGAAAAAAAGTGGTTACATGGTCCGAATGGTTCGGGCTATATTTTTTTTTCTAAGTATATTTTGTCTCTACTATTAAAGTATTGATAAAATTTCCAAACCAAAAAAATATGACAATTAACAATTTTTCCTTTAGAATAAAATCCTATATGTTCTACTGCCCGAGTTATATAGATTTCCACGTCTTTATGTCCTGATTTTTCTAGGTTAATGTCATAAATATCCCAAACCGGTATATATATGATAAATTTTATCAAACTAATTTTTTAACCATCAAAACTTGCAAAATGATACACTTGTCACAAATTTTTCCTCCGTTAAATTTTAACGTTAAATTATTGAGTTATATGAGATGTGCCAATTTGAGAAGTGTATCGGTTTAAAGTTTTGCCTCCATTTATTATAGGTGTATGGTTTGTAGTTTTTTGTGATATTTTAATAAAAACTAACTAAGAGTAAATTTGTTATAATATACAAATTTGGGAGTTTTTTATGGTCAAAAAATTAATTTACATAACTATATCAATTTCAGATTTTTTTGTAATATTAACCCAATTTTTTACATGAATGTTTATATTTTCAACTCGAACTTAGACTCGGATTACACGTTCAATGTCAGATACACTGCACTCCAGTCTCCAGCAGCTTAAGTACTCAAAGCAGCTCGTGTTTTTGACTAAACAAGACAAGCGAGTAGCTCAATCTCGAACTCGATCCAAATTCGAGCGAGTCAACCTCAACCTTCTGTGCCGACTCGAGTCGTTCGTTCATAGCCCACGGTATGGAGGCTCACTTGAATCTCACCAGCTACACGAAAATCGTTCCGCATCGCCCGAGAGTCCACGAGGCTCGTGGGGCGTGTTACGTTACTTCAAATGACCGAGTCTTCTCTGCGTCCGCACTCCCTAAATAGAGGCGTGTACGACAAGACCCGCGTGCCGATCGAGGAGATCGATTCGCGCGTGGCGTGCGGGTGCGGTACAGCTCACCACCAGCAGAGTGTGTCGTTGATGGGGCCCTTCCTGTCCCGTCCGTCCGCCTTAGCAACCGCCTTTCTAGAGTCTTCCTTTTCCCATTTAGGGAAACGATGCGAGAAATCAACGGCGGTTCGTCATCCCATGATGTGCGAGCAATAATTTAGAGAGAGAGAAAAAAAATTGAGATACGTCATCACTGATTGATGAGAGTCTTTGGAAAGTTCATGCTCGAACCAGGAACTCTTTTCTATAGATGATCATTTATGGTCGTTGTTATAAATTAAACCATGGTCGTGTAAGTATAAACCTTTTGAATTCCGAGCCGATTCGATGTCTACTCATGTATAATTCCGAAGGAAACCGGATGTGTAATCTCCGGCTAGATGAGGAAACAACGTGCATGGTGGCTCAGCTGCTTAGAAAGATAGAAGTTCGCACTACATTATAACGGCGTTAACCTTGTGAGCCTAGCAAGATACTTATTAAATGACACGTGTGATGACCATTTTATTTCTCTATTTTTTTTCATAGGAATAGGTTTGGAATATAAATTCATTTAATGACACGATTTTAATTTTTTATATATAAAACAAATTTGTAATTCATAAATAATTTTAGAACGGAAATGAGAAACAAGTTTAGTCCATAAACTTTTCTCATTGCTCAACCTTGTTACTAATTAGTCGTCCACCTAGGAGGGAGAAATTTTATTCTAGGAATATAAATTTTGTATCGTTATTAATCGCGTATTTTTGTTTAGAATCCTAATATTACATTTGACAATCGGGATAAAATTCAAAATAAAATAAAATTTATCCTATCTTATGTTTGGTGTTTACTCTAGATAAGATAAAGTTTGATATAAGAAGGATATAGGTCGAATAAAATTATCCCATGAGCAAGATGAGATAAAAGTGGATGGGTTATTTAATATCCATAATAGGAAAGTTATTTTTCTCGAATAACAAATTTGTTGAATTAACAAAATTGAAATTATATTTCAATATAATCAATATTTGAATTATATTATAATAAGTTCAAAATAACAAAAAATAAAAATTTAGTTTTTTAATTTAATCTTATTTTAATTTATATATTCGACTTTAATTCTATATTATATAAATATATATTTATATTTATTATGTATTTTAAGTATATTAGTACAATTTGCTATTTAATAAAATTTTATTAAAGAATGATGGAAGGGGAAAAAAGAAATAAAAAAGAAAATAATTAAAAGAGGATAAAAATAAAATAAAATAAAATAAAATTAGGTAATAGTGTCATGAGAGATTTTTACATTATTCATGTTAGAACTTTTAGGTTTATTTACAATGATATGCCGTTTATATTAAAAAAAATGTATATAATACAATATGAATATATTCGATTTTATTACCGAAATTCATAAAACAATAGAAGGAATATAATAAAATCCATGAATTTCATATCATATTCTATTTAATCTCGTTAAAAATTCAGACAATCAGATGTAACTTAATAAAATAGAAATTAATTTCTGAAATAAAATTATTATCATTCACGCTCTAAATCTCCGAAATATCTATCAAGCCGATTCTTGCATCGGTCATATGAAACGCCACTAAAACGAGACTTGAATGATCAAAACTTGAATTTTAGGACCTCGTTTGTTGGCCTTGTTTGTCCTAAAAACATGATACACGTGTGTGTAATTGGAACGGGTATTCTTTTGTAAACTATTGCGTTTGACCAACATTACTCCGGGTGGAGCCTGATCTTGCCTTGCCAAACTATCTTTACAACAATCGAGTGTGCTTTATTGCGTCTACCAAACTCAAATTGTACGCGAATCCCATGTGAAACTCGAGCCCCACCTGACTTCTTCGGATTCGAATCCCTGGTCCGAGCCAATGCGTCGGACTTTTCCAAGAACCATAGTTTCCAAAGGATTTCGCGACCGATTTCCATGAAGCGATTTTCGTCTGCGGTCAACACATTTTAGACTTTCCCTAAATTGATCGTTCCTTTAGCGAAATTTCAGTTTACAGGAACGACCTTTGTTTTTTTCCTCATGATGACAACGTCGAGTATTCAACAAATCACAAGTATTGGAATTGACACGGAGAGAACATCATAATATAACACGATACGACACGTCTAATCTACACATCGCGGCATCATCGTAATTCCAATCACTCGACATGTGAAAGCAAAATCGAGATGTTTTAGATGATGTGAAACATAAATTCGACAGTGACAAGTCGGCACGAACTGTCGACTCCATTCCTTAGTCTAAGATTGTTTCATAAGGAGCAAATTTCATATGAAGCATTATCCAGCTTGGTAAAAAGATATTGGGAACCTGTCTTGAACGGTTCGGTTCCCGAGTTTTAGCCTTGAACCGGTTTCGAGACCGGTTATCAAGTAAAATTATTTTCGACCCGGTTCAAAACGGAACCCTACAAGTTCCTAATCGAAGGCTTTACCGAGGTGGATGAGCATTTTCAACATAAGCGGCCCATTATGATGCTCTAACCAAGAACTTTTGCACAAGAAGAATGCATATAATAAAAGCATTAATATAAAAAGCAAACGGAAAAAAGGTGGGTCAGTTCGGTTGATGGATCGACCGGTTCGATTCTTGATTCCGGGATGGGGAAACCGACAAGGACAAGGTAAAGCAGCAGCCGTCCCGGAATCAAACGGAAAATTGAAATATGAGAACATCTCCGGACGCTGTCTCGTGAAGGTCGATTGTAAAATCTTCGGACGCCCCGAGAAACGACGCAAAAACTTTTTAGAGAGAGAGAGAGAGAGAGAGGGGACCCCGATTTGCGCACCATTTTCTGTTCTTCAATCTTCACCGTTGAATTTTCCCATCACAAGGAGGCGGCTAATCTTCAATAATAAGCAGGGAAGAGAGAGAGAGAACAAGGAGTTGCAGGTTGCAGGATAAACAGAGGGAGGGAGAGAGAGAGAGAGAGAGAGAAGCAGAGGGCGTCTAAGGGACTGACGAAGAGGACCGGCGGAGGCAGAGACCGGGAGATTGCAGTTCCTGGAGCAACGC